>CM038703.1:40432490-41117490 GCA_021613375.1 Megaleporinus macrocephalus
CTCCAGTGGGCTCAGTCTCATGTATAAAGGCTGAACAAAACCTTGATAAAAGGTCTTCATTCTCTACATGAAAAGGGCTGGTGGAAGAAAGAAAGGGCTCTTTGAGGCACTGCTCAGGAGAGCCTTTTTACTAACAATGGCTTATTTGAAGTGCTTCATCATTTGAAATGAGAAGGGGTCAGGGGCAGGCGAGTGTTTTAGAACAGTAAAACCAAACAGGAACATCTTCCTAAACAATCCTAAATTATTATTTATTGTAATATATTTTCAGTTTTGTCCCCTATTGTTACAGATGGCTGTAGTGATGTAGTGAGTTAATGCACACATTTAAATCTAGTAAATTCATTGTATTTATTTTTTTACTGTACCCCTGGTATACCACAAAAACAAGATTGTGGCTTATAATTTTAATAAAGGTGACCTGAGTGTTCTTTGGAGCAGTGCTATAATGAATAGTTCCCCAAAGAACAATTTCTGTAATTAATGGTTCTGAAGATTATGGCAAATGTAACAATGTAAAATCACTATCCATTCTTTGTTTTACATAAAAAACTACACACTATGAAACATGTTTCATTGGTACAACCCAAAAAAATTACTTCATGTGGTAACAAGCAATTGAATTAGTTTATTCAACCTAAAAATGTAGTTTGCATAAATTATTCCTTTAGTAAAGTTAGTAAAGTAATTTGAGTTTGAGTTGATTCTATCCAGTTCAATTTTTTGTTACCACATGATGTCAATTTTTAGTTTGTACCAATGAACCACTTTTTATTGTGCTGAAAAAGGTATATAACGTTTGGTGTTATTTTAAGTCCTTCCCTAAAAAATATTCTATATTTTCTAAGAATGTACCCATTTCCTCCTCATAGAGAAGAATACATTCCGTCATTCATATGGTTCTCAATTTTTACAACAGAACAATAAAATACCACAATGTGCCTACTATGCATTACACAATACAGTACTGACGCCACTCTTTATTTATTTAATATCCTGTCAATGCAGCCATTAAGTAGTTCAGGATATATTTCCGGGAACACAGAGAAAAAGCATAGATTTCTAGACAATGGCATTTCATGCAACTTTCAACAAAGAGTTGGAAGACCACTCAAATGTTCCCTAATGCCTCCTGCTTCGGACCTAAGAAAACATGTCAGTACCAGTGGCCTAAAAAGATATTTCAGCTCTTCAGCTCAGAAGGACCTCTAGAACGTAGGATCACTGAGTGTGTTGGAAAGCTGTAATAAAGGCAAAGAGATGTACTGAACATGTAGAAATTTCTTTTAAATGTGTGTTCATGCAATATATAAAAACATTAGTTTTAGACAACACAAAGAACTCCCACACAGTTTCTATACAGTTTCTGGCTGTATGCTACCTACTCACTGTAAATAACGTAATGTAAGGCTCAGAACAAATACCTGTGGCTCCTTGAGTCTAACCTCATCTGTGGTAACCCTATGTTTCATTCTGTTTAAATCTACTCACAGAATACTCTACCTTCTAGGATCACCTGGCCTCTTCTATAGCTGTCTTGTCTTGAAACTCTTCCCTTATTATTATGAGAGATATTGTCCTAGAAGTTGGGGTCACTAAATGTATCATTCTCTCTTGTGGCTGTGTCTGTAGTCCCTGCTGGAGGAAAACATAGGCCAGTTGGTCAGCAACTACACCAGCTCCAGTGGTCTGCAGGCAGATGCTTTCTTTAGGGTAGCCGCCGGGTGCTGCCTGTTCCTAAGCTCTGCTTCAGAAACCTGCACAGCCATCCGTGAGGGTCGCTGGGCACAGGAGACAGATCACTTCATCCAATCAATCCTAGCCCACAGTGACCACAGCCACAGCCATGAGGAAGGGGCCAGCCTGGAAACAGAAGGCTTGGAGAAACTGCTTCATAATATGGACAAGTATTACATCCCCGAATGGCACAATGAGGTAAGTACAAGTATTTCTATCCATTTATTATAAATTTGTCCGGTACATAAGCAGCAGAACCTCAGTGAGATGAGAAGTCTCTTTTACAGCAGTACCCGGGCTGAAATGGGTTATAGCTTACCTTCAGTTCACACTTATACAAAACAAACAGCCCTAGACTTTTAAAAGTTGATGCCGAAGGGTTTTTATATCTAATATGTTTATTTTTTTTTCATAAAACAGAAAGAAGTAATTAAGATTCAGCTTTAGTATAATAATATTTCAGAGACATGACTGCTTCACAATCTAAAATTCAAAAACTGACAGTACAACCCGTCAGATAACTCACAGAATCCAGACTGACAGGTGATTGATATGCGACGCTGACGGCTGTGTTTTTTTTTTTATCACTTCTGCAGCACTGTCTCTCGCTGACTGACATCCTTCAAGAGAGCAATGTGACTGACAAAGACCATCAAGAGGCTGACCCACACACTGACCTGGACACAGTGTTGGGCATTATAATCTATCACGTCTTGCGAGGAGACTGCATGACAGCTCGAAGTCTTCCAGACAAGGAGTTCTTCATGGATTACATATTCAACTACTTCAGCTCAGGCAACATCACCGTTGGAGGTAAGAGAGTGACGCAGTAAATTGCATGATGCTGAGTGAGAGCATAGCAACCTGTCATTGACATGAATGATGCAGCTAATTACACCTGCTCACTGCTGCGCTGGCATCATTGTGGTGACTTTATCTGTCTTTAAGACACAGTTGTTCTCTTTTAGTAGGTATGCTATAAGAGTTGAATATAATGGATCTACTACTGCATACATATGGGTGCAAAGTTTTTGGGGCATTTTGCCTTGAGGTAGCATTGACGCAGTGTGTTATATGACAACCAGGATGTAGTATCTACATTTTCCAGACCAAACAGTAACTACTACACACTGTGTTGAACTTTAAACACACAAAAAAAGACCAAATCAAAGGTTTATTTTCAACGTTATTATTATTTTTATTATTGTTCTTATTTTTAAACCTGTGTTTTATTGAATCACATCTGTATTCAAATATCTGAATATATTTTAATACAGATCTAGATATCTTGATGAATGCTCTGAACCTGGGTCACAGTGATCATGACCATGACCATGACCATGGCCACATTCAGGAGGTCCACGATGGGAAAGAGGGCCCCAGGCACAGTCACGAGGAGTTTCCACTCTCCAACAGCAGCTGGGACCAGGTAATTACTGAGCCACTGGAACAATTATGTTCCGGTCGTTCAGCTCCATCGATGTTGCCTGTTAGTCTACACCGTCTGCCATTGAATGATCAGCTGAAGCTTCACTCTGAGAAAAAAAATGGTGCTTTGGATTTAGGTGATTTAGTCTTTAAAGTGAAAACAAATGTTCTCTCAAGACAGAACAGAACAGAGATCTTTCAAATCCTCTTTTTGGCCTTTTTGGCCCTTGATTTTGTAATCAGTGGTAGTTAATTGAACTGTTTTTAGCTACCTAGTGTTACCTAACAGTGAATACAAATTCCAGGACTACTGGATCCATATCATCTGCCATCAAATACCTTTTAAAGGCCATTAAAATTATTGTTGGTCCCAGTTATAGAAAAATCACTTTTGGTTCTTTAAAAACCTTTTAGTGGACGCTTCTTTAGAGGCTGAGTATGAAGGATTTTTTTAAAGTTTAAACTCTACATTTAAAAGTTTAACCTCTACATAATTGGAAGAGTTCTATTATTTTATAATAAAGCTTGACATTTTGTGATGGTTCTTATTCACATTTATCAGTCTCTGGATCTTGGCGAACCATAAAGACTTGTTGTGGTACAGTTTTGTTTTTAAGACTTGTAGCTGTAACTGCAGATTTGTTTTATGGGCAGCACTTAGTTTCAATGGATGTAATTTGTCATGAAGGTATCATTTGCCAACAGTAATGTCAGGTTGACATAACTTTTATGTCAGGTGATTACTGAGGTTGCCATGACACTCTCTGGGGGGAAACGACATAGACATTGTTCAGTCTATGTCACAGTAACATAATGCTGATAATGGGATATCATTGCCAAGTCAGGCTGGTCAAACAAAAGGGAGCATTTTGATAAAGAGCGTTCACTTCACAACCCCAGACTGTGAACATACGGAATTGTCAATAAAAACTGAAATCATTGATTAGAACAATTAAACCAGCCATGCTGTTGTAACATGGAATGTGGTTGGTGCTGTTGGAACAAACATGGACTTCCCTGAAAAACACTGCCTCTAAAAGCCAGTATATACTGCTCCGAAATGTGTTCAGCTTTAAAGGTGTGTTTACAAATGTGCAAGTTTTCCACTAATAGAGCCGCAAACCATGACAGACCCTGCCTTTTAGACTTTACACTGGCAACAATCTTTATGGTTATTTTCTTCATCCATCTGAAGAACACAACATCCACTAAACTAAAAGGTTGACTCAACAGACCACATAACATTTGTCCACTGCACTTCAGTACATTTCAGGTGAGCTCGAGCTTGAAAACATCAGTGGTGTTTCTGGACATCTGGACGTTGTTGATATATGCCTTCTGTTGAGCATAGTAGAGTTTTAACTTGCAGTGGTGAATGGTGTTTATTGACAACAGTCTTTTGAAGTATTCCTGAGGCCCTGGGGTGATATCCATCATAGAAACATACAGTTTTGTTATTGCTGTGCTGTCTGGGGGGTCTAAGGTCACTAATTTATTGTGGTTTTCTGCCTTTTTCTTTACGCACAAAGATTTCTCCAGATTCCCTGAAGTACAGTATTCTGTACTGTAGAGGGTAAAAATCATGAAGGCCTATCAATGCTGAGAAACATTATTTTAATACACTTGGATTGTGATAAGCCTTAACCCACCCTCTCCTACAAAATACTCAATCAGATTGCTTCATCTCTTTTATGATTTTTTTTTATTTCATAATGTTCCCAGCCTTAAACTGTTTCTGTTCCAACTTTTTTGGAATTTTTGTGTCAATTTGGGAATAAGTGCATATTTACAAGAAACAGTGAGGTAAAATTAAAGTTTTTGTTTATATACTGGTCAAAGTACATTTACTAACCGCTGCCTTTTGTTTTTATTAAGATTTTTCCTACTGTCCACACTTTTGTGGAATTGGGTTTGCAGCATTTGTTACATTTAAACTCTGTCACATCATCAGTGTTATGTCACTATGATGTACACTAATCTACAAAGTTAGTTGCATTCAGAAATAAAAACCAAATGTCAGAAAAAAATCAGTAATGTGACAGATTTTATGTCATCTGTTGGAATAAGCCTTTAAAAAGTAGCTTTATATCAGTAGATCTAACAAGCTTATGTCATGTAGCTTAATGAACATTGCCCTACAGTAAAGTATTGCTGTTTTATTCATGTGGAACTGATGCACGCATTTGATTCAAGAAAACGCAAAGCAATATTTTCTTCAGTGCAAGCGAACCCAACTATGCTAATCTATCTGATTTGCTTCAGCTGGATCAAATCCTCCCTTAGCTATTATAAGAGAAGTCTGGTTATAGACCAGTGGGCAACGTCTACTTTGAAAAAATGCTTTTAGACCATACACGCAACCACATGGGAAATTTCCATGCGTGCCAGAAAGCTAAATGAAATGCATTTCGTTGAGGCCTCGGAGGGCAAAACCATCATTTAGTGGAGACACTTCACATGGGGGCCAGTCATCTGGCAGAGGAAGAAATTATGTTTAAGTTTCTGACATGGAATGTCATTGGCTGGTCTGGGCGGATGGATGCAGTGGTTTGATAGGGAGGACTCAATTTCATCCGTCTTCAGTAATCACAGTTTAAGCGTGTTAAATGGAGTCTCACACGTGCCATCTTCTGCCCAGTCCATGACTAGTCAGCCTAATGTTGTGTTTAAATTTAGAAATATGTTATTTGCAGTCTGTGTAAACAGCACTCTGCGGTGCAGTCATAATGTTTATTAAGTCTAGCATGGCCTGCATGATTATCATCTTATGCTGTCATCCATCCTGATCCTAATTTACTTTCATATCACATTTTTTATGTTTACCCTCCATGTTATCAGCACTGCCTACCTTGTGCTTCCACACGTCAAGTTGAAAACAGTGTACCACCCAGGTAAGCTCAGAAACTGCAGGCTAGAAGATGCATTAAAGCAAAAAGCGCATCCACAGCAGAGTTACAGTTAATTGCACACCAGCCAGATGGAGAAACAAGGTTGGTGCTGCTGATAAAGTGGCCGGTAAACGTGTGCTACACGTATTATGTTATTTCTAAATAGAAACTATAGACTGTAATTTTGTCTGCAGATGTGTTTCAGTGCACAGGAGCTGTTGAGGATCTACCAGCTGAACAGCTCAGGACTCAGCAGAGATCAGTTTACCCAGCTAAGCCCTGCCCTGATCCAGCAACTCCTCAGTAAAGCCTGCAGTGAGAACAGTCCCACCACGAACCCCAAGGGTGACACACTTAGCACTACTGAGCGTGAGTCTCTTAACCTTTTACAAGATATTCTGCATCCAGAACAAATACTATGAGGCAGATTTACTGAAATTCAAACTCCACTTGACTTTCGCTATGTACTAAAGAGGCATAGTAGGGACAGTCCCTGCTTTTTCAACTCCACATACAAATGCATTAAGAGGCGTTTCACCCTCAAAGTACAAAATACTGGGCAGAGAACCTTGTTTTTAATTGATGTTGATGTTGATGTTATCATATGTTAATTATAAAATCATAAAGTGTTGCAGTGCATTACAGTGTATTTGAGTTCGCATTTATGGATGCTAAAATCCAAAGATAATGGATAGTGGTTAGTACGGTGGTGTAGTGGTTAGTACGCTGGTGTAGTGTTAGTATGGTGGTGTAGTGGTTAGTACGGTGGGGTAGTGGTTAGTATGGTGGTGTAGTGGTTAGTACGGTGGGGTAGTGGTTAGTACGGTGGGGTAGTGGTTAGTACGGTGGTGTAGTGTTAGTATGGTGGTGTAGTGGTTAGTACGGTGGTGTAGTGGTTAGTACGGTGGTGTAGTGGTTAGTATGGTGGTGTAGTGGTTAGTATGGTGGTGTAGTGGTTAGTACGGTGGTGTAGTGGTTAATATGGTGGTGTAGGGTTAGTATGGTGGTGTAGTGGTTAGTATGGTGGTGTAGTGGTTAGTACGGTGGTGTAGTGTTAGTATGGTGGTGTAGTGGTTAGTATGGTGGTGTAGTGGTTAGTACGGTGGTGTAGTGGTTAGTATGGTGGTGTAGTGGTTAGTACGGTGGTGTAGTGTTAGTATGGTGGTGTAGTGGTTAGTATGGTGGTGTAGTGGTTAGTACGGTGGTGTAGTTGTTAGTATGGTGGTGTAGTGGTTAGTACGGTGGTGTAGTGGTTAGTACGGTGGTGTAGTGGTTAGTACGGTGGTGTAGTAGTCAGCACGGTGGTGTAGTAGCCAGCACAGTGGTGTAGTGGTTAGCACTATCGCCTCACAGCAAGAGGATCCAGGTTGGATGCCCGGTCCGGGCCGTTCTGTGTGGAGTGTGTATGTTCTCCTCGTGCTTGAGTGGGTTTCCACTGGGAACTCCGGTTTCCTCCCACAGTCCAAACACATGCATGTTAGGTTGATTGGTCACCCTTAAATTTGCCTTGTGAATGTTGGCCATGCAATGGACTGCCGATCTGTCCATGGTGTACCCTGCCTTCGCCCGATGACACTGGGATTTGCTACAACCCCTTCCCGTGACCCTGACTAGCGGGATAAAGCGGAAAAGAATGGATAGATGGATAATCGTGTTTACCAGAGATAGCCTGAAGGAAAACAAGTGATAAACACTAAATACTTTGGATCCAGTGTGTCTCTACAGTCAATTTACACCTCGTCTTCTCTTTCTCTGTCCTCTGCAGGCTATGTGTATGCCACCTTGGCCAACACACTGATCTGTCTCACGGCCATGTTTGGGATTGTGGTGCTGCTTTGTACATCCTGCAGCAGCGTCTTCCAAATCTGCATTCAGTTCTGCATAAGCCTGGCTGTGGGTTCACTGACTGGTGACGCACTGCTGCATCTCCTGCCCACGGTGAGAGTGCCTATACAACCCAACACAGCACAGACCTACACAGAGTATAACAGGTTTTCATGCACTATACCAAAAACACAGACCTTATACTTCAAGTCACTGGCCTCTTTATCGGTCCACTGCATAGGTGTACAATGACACACTGTAACCCATCTGCTGCTATTTGTCAACTCATTCAACGCTGGTCAGTTTCTGACTACGTTGATATATGAGCAAATATATTTTGGGTAATACCATAAAGAGTAACACTGTGATCAGATCTGACCACTTACTTTTAACACACCAGTATGTTATTAAACAGAAGTATAAAAACAATTAAACAACGTGCGTGAACAGGAATTCTCAGTATAAACGCCACTGTTGGTCTAGGGATTTAAAGAGGTGACTTTGCATTGAATTGCAGAATGAACTGAAGCACATCACAGTGTCCTCCAAATCCACCCATAGTTACTTTAGCATAGTAACTTGCTTAAGCTGTTTTCTACCCACCAACTCATACCATCCTACTCACCTTTAGTAGGGCTAAACCCGCAAGAGCTTGGCCTGCGCCTCATTACACTGGGCCATTTTGCGGTGGAACATGGACGAATCACTCACGGGCCCACGTGAGACCTCCTACCACTTATTTCCCCTGGGCTGGCGCTCATTGCAGTAACGCCTCCACCGCTTCATCCGTTCTGATGCTTGTCATAACAACATAACGGGCACCCTGTCACACAATGTCAGCAGCCTGAGTGGGAAGTAACAGGATTAACTGGCGAAAAGGCAGCAGGCTCTAATTGAACCCAAGTCTGGAATTGCTTTTTCGCTGCTTCCGGGGGAATCAGGGGAGAACGCAGAGTTTTGGTTGGAGTTAATAGCATCAGCAGGGTTATGATTTGATAGCCTTGTGCCTTTTTTGTATGTGTATGTGTGTAGTTTCTAGGCCTCCATGTGCACGGGGAAGGACAGAGTGATGGACATGACCATTCAGAGGAAAACCGGACTTATATCTTCAAGCTGTTGGTGGTTGTAGGAGGAATCTATTACTTCTTCCTGATGGAGACCATCTTCTCAATCATCACACAGAAAAACAGCAAGTCTCATCACCATGAAGTAAGTTACCAACTCCTAGATCTATTTAAGAAGTTCTTTTTTTAGTTAAACCCGTGATTTCCAAGGTCAGTACATGGGATCCAAAACTTTGCACGCTTGTATTGTTCATATTCAAACACAAACAGCCTAGCACACGAGGAGCTTAATGGAATTACTCATTGATCTAAATGAGCTGTTATAGAGATTGTTATATTGGTCTTAGTTGAAGCTACAGCGGCACAATATATCTTTTATTAGTTTTTGTAGTACTGATACTGATACTGTGGTGCATGCAAATGAGTAACCGAGTGGTCACTAACCAGTTCTGCTCGCGAAGAATTACTTTCTTGAAAAGTTCCAACATGTTTTTAACATGACGTGCTCTTAATTAACACTAATGCATCTGCTCCAGTCAATCAAGAACTTCTGAAGAAGGTTAGCTGGAGCATGTGTAGCTGAACTCTATGGATCTCTGTGTAGTTCTCCAGGACCAGGGTTGCTTATCAGTTCTCTAGCCAATCACAGAATGTTTTATTGTGTTTCCTGAGCATTCTGATTTAATCACTGAAGTTTTGTGGGGCTAAAATAAAGTCAATCACATGATTCAATAACCATAAAACAACCAGCGCCAAAATAGGGCAGGACAATCTTTAACCACATCATATAAAGAAGCCTGAAACAGAGTCTGTTTTGAGCCTACTTAGCCTACATGTTTGTAAAGCTGACTGCTGCAAAACAGACAACTATAAATGCAACCACAGGGCTGATATCAACATTTGTCTCAAGTGACCTGTTTACTGTGGACAGCAAATTGTATAGCTGTATGAAAATCCACTGGTATTTCCATGGACTGCAAAAGCGTCTTCAGTGGTCATGTGGTCTTATTCTATATCTTTGCAAGAGACTTTCAAGAGGGCTTGACACACACTCAGCTACGTCAGTCTTTCGCTGCATTTGTTGTCACACCCAGTGTCCATTAAGTTCTTGTTTGCATAAATGTACAAGCTGTTGCAAAGTTTTAGATAGTGTGTAAACAAACAGGAGAGAAAAGATAAAAACAAAGACGCGACTGCTTTAATCTTTGCTGTGATAATAAAGTTAATCAGGTCGATGTTGTCTGGACGCATAAGGACCTTTACAATTTACACTACACCATGTTATATAGTTATACTTTTCTAAAAACACAGCAGAACGTGGGTTGAGCGATCGGATCACTCAGGAGACATGCTAATATCAGGTGTATCCAGAGCCCAAGTTGCATTTGGGACAATTTCAGCTCAGCCAAGTATAAATATGTGTTTCTTTAAGACAAAAACATAATCATCACTTCTCCTAAACAAAACTGTGCTTGTATAGACAAGCACAGACAATATTTGACTGACTGAAGAAATTGAGAAATTGATTGCATAGGAAATCCAGTGTTTCATGCTGCATAGCCTGTCAATGAAAGTACTTACTTTATCCTCTTTCTTTTGCTTTTATTGGTGAAATGAGTAATGAACAACAAGACAAACCAAATTCCTGCAACATTCACATTATTCTGAAAAAGGCATAGACTTAAATTACATTTCTTTCTGTTTAACCAGAATATATTATGTGGTGAAGAGTATGTAGATCAAGTGATAGTAAATAATGAGTCTTATCCAAAAATAAGATGCATAACATGTCTATGTGTTAAGGCAGTGACTTCAGGGTCTGCCGACATGTTGGTTTGCAGTATGTTACGCTGTCCATATGATGCAATCGCAACCCATATATTTAAATTGGTACAGTGAAATTGTCTTCCACATGATTCCCACTCTGGCAAGAAGAGCAGGAGTCCTTAGGCAAGAGTCTTATATGAATGTATCTGTGTAACATTACGTTATTAAATGCTATAAATAAAAGCATCTGCCAAATGTGTAGATGTAACTACCCCTTTAGCTCTCCCTCTAAATGCATTTCTGAATTTTTATCTTAGTCAAATACAGTTACAATGAGACTTTCCCAAATACTGTGCTGCTTAAGTTAAGTTACTTGATCACTCTGGTCTATAGATCTGTTGTAGGAACAAAGCTTTGATCTACAGTAATCCTAATTTTTATGAATATGCTTGCAGACCACAAGCATTAAAAACATTAACCCAAGTTTCAGTGTCATATTTGATGCAATGATATCCATGGACTAATATGTACAACACATTTGCTTTGCACTAAAACATATGACCAAGCAAATAAAATAACCAATAACAGCCATTATACAGGTCATATGATTCTGATTTTAAGTTTTGGAGCCTCTAATTGCTTTAATCCCATAACAGAGAATTATTACAAATCTTTTTTATCCAATCTTAGATTATAGCTTTGTTATGAGGTTTATAAGCTTTCATAAAGGCAAACGTTTGCCCAATTAAAAATAATAATATACATAATAACATAAATAATTATATAAATAAAAGAATTGGTGTGACAGTAAAAACTATTATCCTGTTTGTATTAGTAAAGATCTGGCTGTCAACCATTGTCATACATACACACATGAGCAGTCCTTGCCAGAGCAAGCTAATAGTTGCATTTCTTAATGCTTTTAGGAGGAAGGAGATCCACACCACTGTGACCATGGCAAAGTCCTACAGATGTACCAGAGAGAGAAAAAGAACAAGCTGTCTATTTCACAAGCTGACCTGGTAAGACTTTCTCTCTACACCACTTAATTCTGAAGAAATATGAGATCAGAAACTTTGACCCAGAGTGAGGGGGAAACAGAGAAGGGGACATTGATGTCAATCTGGAATCTGTGGAATTTTCAAGGGAGAATAAAAAAGAGCAGGGAAAGAAAACAGTGAAAGTACACACACACATAAAACATTAATGTAGAATTAAAAACTCAGTAATTCTAACCAGTAATTAAGTGAAAGTTACTATTGTGTCCAAAAACAGACGACTGTTGGTCTAATGCTTTAGGGACTAACCTGACTCAGCATATTTATAATATCAAAAAATCTAATTGTAAATTCTGGAGCCAGTGCTACCTCACAGGAACACAATATGAAGTTTTTTTCTTTAAAGAAATACATTCCAAAGTTCTTTGTACTGAATCCACAGAAGAACTGCTTTGTGCTTTCTGAAGAACCTTTATATTATATTGTAGATGCAAGAAAAGTTCTTTGTACTTAGACATCCCATCTACAAAATGATGTCCTTAAAGAACTATCCGCTGAAACTTATCTCTCTCTATGGCATTGTTCCAAAAACCCTTTTGGAACCTTTATGTGCATGAGTGGAAAGATCTGTCCACTGTACGCAGAGTCCTATGTTAACAGTAACTAGATTAATCCATTACAGTATAACCCAAAACATCCTTAGTAAGGCTCTTCTCGCTTGTTTTGGTTCCTCTTGCTATGACTCACAGAGTATGTCCTTCCCTTCAGTAATTACACTCCTTGGGTTTGTGATCTTGTCCTCTGGTAGTGGTCCTGCTGAGTGAATAATAGTCTTGTGTTGCTTTTCTTTTGCTTGCAGGTCGATGGGGAAAACAATGTTAAATCCTTCCCAGAACAAGCCCCGCGCACAAGAGGTGAGCTGTGTGATTGCCAGTGCCGAGTCATTCTGAGTCATGCTGTAAAGCTCTCTAGCGTGCTGGCAACTGAGCGCACAATCACCCCCTGTTAATTATATGTACATAATCATGATGTCCCACGCGCACCAGGGAAGAGAGTGGGAAAGGCTTAATAAACTAAGCCGGGAGTGCATGGGTGTAGCTTGGTTTTGAGAAGTGCTGGGGATGGGGATGAGGGTTAGGCAAAAAAAGTACAAAACTTACATGATCAGTGAGAAACAGGTCCAAAGACAACCCAAGGGTGTAGCTCACTGGGTACTTACTTTTAATTAAGAAGAAAAAGCTGTGTCTAGGACACTTGTATTTGTGACATCCACTGTTTAACTCCACTGTTTAACTATTTAACTTCAACTAAAGTTAATATATATATATATATATATATATATATATATATATATATATATATATATATATATATATATATATATATATATATATATTCAACTAAATATAAAAATCAACCTGGGATCAAAATTTGCTAGACTTTGCTAGTGCATGTCTCTTTATTAATATTAAGAACAATTAATCACATTTCATTTAAAATCCAAAATATATAATCCTCCACGACCAACCCCCCAACCTGTCTTTGACATAAAACCTGTTGAACGTTTGGTGTTGGATTGCAACAAAAATGGGCACCAACAAGAATGCGTCCCCTCTAAACCCTCCCACCAAATTCCTTTACTTTATGCTTATTTATCATCCAGAGTAGAATCAATAACACAAATAACTCCTACTTGTTGTGCACTGGTCAGTGGTGACGTTTGCACTATTGCCCTCTCCACCTTCAGAAGGTCTTGGATTGATTGGTTTGGATATTAGACAATCACACTCAGAGTCTATATGTCCACCCAAGCTTAGCCCAAAATTTCTTATTGTTCTAAACAGACATGACAAGATCATGTCTGGCCCCATAAGCCGACTTGCTTAGTGACCCTCCCGATACTGTGTTTTACTCAATAGTCATCACTGTATGGAAGGAAAATGTGTTATGATTTTCCATTTGTGTTGACTTTTAATTAAATGCAACACCCTAACCTCAACCCAACAACAAACGCTACCCTTAACCCAAATCCTGGTCCTAATCAGAACCTTAACACTGTTGACCATGAGTTAGGATTTTGTTTTAACACAACTAGTTATTGTAAACATTGCAAGATTAATCATGATGTTTGTAAATGTAAAAGAAGAACATACCCCACGTGCCCCGAGTATAAATAACGCCTGTCCTTTTTTCTTTCCTCCAACTCAGAACAGAAACTGCTCCCATACATGATCACCATCAGCGACGGCATCCACAACTTTGCCGATGGTCTGGCTATAGGAGCGGCCTTCTCACTCTCCTGGCGCTCGGGACTGGCCACTTCTCTGGCTGTGCTTTGCCACGAACTGCCACATGAACTTGGTAAGAAAAGGCATGTCCAGGATAACACTTTGGCATACACTGCCTGTCATAAGTTTGGGGACACCAAGTTTTACAAGATGTTTTTAATACAAGTGAAGCTTTTCTTTGTCGATTAGCTTGGAATGACTGACAGAAGCTACTTTGGGAATAATAGAATAAAGGACATGCTATTTATCCTTTGTTTGAAAAAGTGCCAAATATTTAAAAACTGTCATTTTCAGATCAAAAATAAGTTGCACTTTTAAAACAACTCAAACAAATTTGACTTAAATTAACGGGTGTGTTCAGCAAGCGAATGCCAAATGCATAATTTGCATAGTGGATAAATGACAGCATGAGATTATGATAGAGATTCAGTTTAGGGTTCTGTAGTAAGTTGGTGGCTCACTCTAGAACTCCTTCATGTATACATGATGCTTTTTATGGTGAAATACTTCTTTAGATTGTAGTCAATTGTGATTTAATTGTGTTGTAGTGTTAAAAAAAAGAATTCCACACAATACAATTGATATAACTGATCGATTCCCTATTTCTGTGTGGGGTTGCCAGGACTGTGACACCCGGAACTACATCATCACAGTATACCTCTTAAGTCTTAAACTAGTTAATTGTGTGGGAGACCTAATGAAGGATTTGAAAAACTCATTTAAAAAGATCTGAGAGTTTAATTTCTCTGAAGAACTATTTTATAAAAAGGTGTTTGAGTGTAAAAAGCCTATAAATAAAAGTTGAAATCTAGCACTATACACTAAGCCAAGATCTGTGTGAAAGTCTTAGGCAGCAAAGCTCACTGTTTAAAACTTAGATTTCTTCTGGACGCCCCAGACATTGCATGAATTTATTAAATTCCTTCATTTAGCTTAATAAGGTACTGAGTAGTTAAAGCAGGTATTAGATTATAACTTTAAATAATACTGGGTTGTTTCCACAAGCAAGGGCCTGGAAATGGTTTAATGAACACACTCACATATATAAAACTACTTGACTACTGACTGTCTTAACACTATTTGAAAATTTAAAATTAAAGTGTTTTGCTAAGCAAATAAAAGCTTCCTGTCTGGAAAAAAATGCTTTTTAAAATATAATGTCCTGAATTGCTGTTGTCTCAAAGCCATTTCCAGAAATGCCTACAATGTTCTCACAATATTCTCTCCAGGTGATTTTGCTGTGCTGCTGCACTGTGGAGTGTCAGTAAAGAAAGCTCTGCTGCTGAACATTGGAAGCGCCCTTACCTCCTTTGTCGGACTTTACATCGCACTCTCAGTCTCCACAGATACTGTAGCCAAAGAGTGGATAGCAGCCGTGACCACAGGCCTGTTCCTCTATGTGGGGCTTGCAGATATGGTATGTGGGCCTTTTTTCTCTAACCTAATATTTTCCATGCTGGTTCTAAAGTCTTCCTTTAAGAGCTTGTGCATGTAGAATCATACCGAAACCTATCAGTGCATCATTGTGCAGTATTTTTTCAGGATATAAGTCTTACTATGTGGAAATCAGAATTCAATGTAGTTTGTAATTAAGTTTCAAAACTGTGTACTTTCCAGCATGTTTTAAGTTTTTTAATTTTTTGTGATGTTAAAAAAAGTAAAGTTACATATATAGACCTATTCAGCTTTCAGCAGCATAGCTCTGCCCCATCATGCTGAAGTTGTAATCAGACTTTGATTAAGTATGAGAAAGACCGGCAAATCAGAACAGTGACCGTTTACATATGAAAGTCTTACAGTTTTTAAAAAAGGGGAAGAATGAAAATGTCATGATTTTATCGTTTTGTCATTTGGTTGATTTTGGCACATAAAACCATACAAACATGACAATAAGACCCTAAGAAAACAAAAAATCTCCATACAAAGCTGAATAAATTAGATATGCAACATTAAAGACCCCTTACATACTGTCAAGACTTCATAGCCATTATATATTGTTCCTAGAAACACACTTGACTTTTTAGGAACATTAATTTCCAAACACTGAACACCACTATCTCTCTCTCTCCTCTAATCTGTAGCTCCCCTCCATGATCCATGTGGACAGCAAGAGGCCATGGCTGATGTTTGCGCTGCAGAACCTGGGGCTGCTGACCGGCTGGGGTATTCTACTCTTGCTGTCGTTTTTTGAGGACAAGATAGGCGTCTAGAGATGCCACCTGAAGGTTTGATGATTAGGTTTGTTTAGGTCTTGCCTGTGTTCTAAAGCACATTGTTCACATGGTGGAGGAACTGGTGACGTCTTCTGATATGGGGCGGCATTTGCTCTGGCAATGTAGAATCACTTGTGGAGAAATATGACTGGTGTGTCGTATCACCCCATGAGTTGTAGGACGTTCATGCTGTTAAATTAGAACATTGAAAAATATGCAACACTCTTAAAAGTGACACCAGCCCAAATATTTATTATTGTCACAACAGGCATTGAGTAAGTCATCTATTTTCAGGAGACATTTCTGAGAAGATTAGATGTACGATAATACACTTGTATAAGAAAGAAGAAAGAAAGAAAAATATAAATCCAAAGTAAAACAGGTTGCAAGACCTGATAGACCACCAAATTCATCCCAATCAGATAAACAGAACTTAACACTTTCATCTTTAATAGAGAGGAGAAAACTAAGCTCTGCTCTTGCTTCACATCTGAAAACATCCACATGTGTTTCTGTCCATCCTTCCAAGACTCAATGACAAGTGACATACAGTACTTTGCAAAAGTCTGAGGTCACTGTTTAAAAGGCTTTATCTAAGAAATAAGTGTATTTTCACCAGTAAGAACACCAGATAACATTAGAACAGAGGTAAATAAGTATAAACACAGTACAAAGTAGCATAAATATCTTATACAGAAGAAGAAAATTTAGTTTCAGATTTCTCCTGGACGCCCCAGACATTGTATGAATTTATTCAAGTCCTCCTCCAGCAGTCTTGATTTAGCCTAATGAAGTACTGAGTTATCAAAGCAGGTATTGCAAATGATACTGGATTGCTACAAGGAAAAGCTTGGAAAGGGTTAAATAAACACACTGGCATATGCAAAATCACTACTCACTGTATTAACATTATTTGAAAAAGAAAAAATGCTGAGCAAATAAAAGCTTCTAGGAAACAAATGCCTTTTTGCTATATCACCAGGTGCCTAAAATCTCGTACAGTGCTGTATATTTCACAGGTGTATGATTAATCTCATGGTTTGCCACATGAGAAAACACATTTTTAAGACACATTTTTCTGTAAAGGATTAGTAGCCGCCAATAGTCTGTTACCGAGAAAGTGAAACATACAAATTTACAAATGAAAGAAAGAAGCTGCTGATGTTCTAAGAACGGTGGACCAACCTCCAGACCTCAACATTATGTTTGGGATCTCTTTGATTGCAAGAGGCAGAAAGTAGAAGCAGCTTCTGAGACAGAACTCTGAAGGTGTAGAAGAATATCCCTGCATGTTTCTTTGAAACACTGAAAGTGAGTCTCCTGAAAAGAATGGAAGCTGTAATACATGCAAAGTGTGGACACATTAAATGCTGAGACAAGTGATATTAAGTATAGCCACTGAGGCATCTGTATAGTACCCTCTTAAACATATGCTTTCTGTGTGTTTAAATAAATGGGAGTGGTCTCTGACTTTTACTCAGTACTGTATGTGACCAGAGGTGTACGATGCATTGTGAAATCATGATATTGCAATGCAAACACTGTGACATGTATGAAGACGCCGTGTGCTGTTGTATGTGTAACCGCTTCATTCACTGTGAGATCACTGTCCCATTATGCACTTTTTTTGTTGCCATGGTAACAATTGTATGTTTTTTTTGTTTTTTGTCTGTTTATATAAATATTACAGGTACTGGACATTTCTGATGTACAACTACTTTCCTTCTTTCCAGTTTTTTTCTACTTAGTGTGTAACCAAAGAGAGAATATGTGTGCATGCTGGAAACTGTTGTTAAAGTATGTTAAAGAAATATTATGTGGGATGACATTATACATAGCTATATTTTTAAAATTGTAATATTCTTTATAAGACAACTCTAAATAAACACAAATGAACTTGAAGGTGTGGTATTTGATTCGTACTGGGCTCTAAAGGTTTCCTTGACATTTCTCATGGTTATCTCTAGAGATGATTTACCTTGACTGACTGACACTGTGGTTTTCAATGACAGTGTTCATAGTTCAGCATAACCACGAGATAATAGCAATCTTCTGATCTGTGCTTTGATGATTATGGCAGTGCTTAACCAAACTAAGCCAGGAGCGTTTACCATTCAAATAATATGCTACTCAACTCACAGTTAGTGCTTAACTGGCACTTGCTGTATATTATGGTACATTTCTGCAGTTCCAGGGTTATGATTAGCAGCTTAAACATCTTGCAGTCACAGCTTTATTTAATAGCGGGGCAGCCTGTCTAGACATAGCCTTTCAGATCTGCGCTAGTGCGTCACAGTGGCATGACGGTAATAATCATAAAATAAGTGTAGAGGAAACTACAGGTACACCAATGAGTCCCATTTAAAGGTGAAATTGTAAATAATAAAAAGGGTTATATATTTCTATGCAAAAACAGCCATCCAATTTGCATGCTTTGTTGATTTTCCAAGTGAAAATACTTACATATTGGATATTGGATTTCATATTGGAATTCATATTGGAAAAAGATATAAGATATAAGATGTGACATAATGTTTGTTTTACTTTTTTCCAATATGTTAAATTTAGCAAATTAATAATAATTATGAATATAAATGTGCAGAAGTACATTCTCTGTAGAGGAACTTTCAGGTTTCAGGTGTTTTAGCTAATTAATGTAAAGATACCATACTAATAAATGTCTAATATGAAGTCTAACCATTAAAATGTATTAGTATGAAATAGTTCAAAACTATCCAAATTACAACTTTTGTAACATCGTTTGTATGTTTTATCATCCTTTCTAGTTTTGCATATATTGTGTAGTCCTTATACAACTGCATAGGATTCACTACTTGGAAAAATATCATGTAATATTACGTCACTGACAAGATATGAATTCATATCTAAACCTCCACAAATCCAGTACATCTATGAAGTCAACTCTGATCTGCTGTTCACCTTATTTTAAACTTTTCTTACATAACAGTTTCTATTTTTTACACCCAGTATCTCAGCATGAAGAAGCAAAGGTATTCCATTATCACTGAGCAGCGAAGACCTGTTGGCTCACAAAGTTCAAATCTAACAAAGAGTCTGTAAATCTTATCAGCAGCTATAAAACCTTTCTGAACCCTTCATATCTCTCATGCCCATCACAGTTCACAGATAAGATTTGACATTCTGCAAAAAATCAAGTCAGCATGATGGTACTCCTGATTTCATTTGACCTGGATTTTAGAAATCCTGCCAAGACACTCAAAATGATAACGGTATTAACGCTAAATAGAAAATCTTTGAAATGCCCTTTAAACAACTTGCTAATTTTTCAGCATCACAAAAAGGACAGACAGTTTTTCTCAGCATTTGGATTTATGTTCAGTTTATCATTTTAATCTGCAGGGATATTTTTCCACACCTCCAAAGATCAGTCTTAGAAGTTTATTGCTTCTCACAATTCAATGTCCCACAGTTGGGACTAAAAGGTTACAAAACTCTGTAGGATTACACAGTAGGATTAAAAATGATTTACTTTAGATTGTCCTTACTTTGCCCCACTCTGTAAGTCTCATTACATTCCCCAAGGGCAAAACATACTTATATGTATATATGTATATACACACACAGTTATATGTGTGTTACGCCTGCAGATCTAACTCACCAAAATAGATAATCATTTTCTTAAAGATAAACAGGCAGAAGAAATAAACCTGGCAACTAGTTGCATTTGAATTGTAAAGTCATTATTAGCAGTGCACAGTACCAAGAATGAATAATACAAAGTTTTCCTTCTGTATGCTCTTTAGCTGCAGAGGATTCTAAAAATTAATAAAAGCAGTAAGAAATTACAGACATATATTCCAAAAACACAACAAAGTATATTATCATTAAAGCAGGTAGCTTAGAAAGCATGCACATACACTGGTACTTGAAAGTTTGTGAAGCCTTGTGCCATATTTCTGCATAATTATAACCTAAAACATAAACAGAATTCTAAAGTTCTTAAAGTAGGCCAATAGTACCCAATTTAAAAGAGAGTTAAAAGTATTATACTTGGTTATTTATTTATTGAGGAAAATTATCTAGCAATACATCTGTAAGAGGGAAAAGTATGTGAATCATTGTATGTGGTGTTTTTGTTAACTGTTGTCTTGCATGTTGGCTTTGGAGGAATTTCAGCCCAGCATTACATACAAAACAGCTTTAACTCTGGGATGGGTTTCTTCACATGAACTACTCACTTCAGGTCTTTCCATAACATCTCTATTGCATTATAATCAGAACATAATCTAACAGACAACAATAGAACAATAGGTCTTGCTGCATGACCCATGGTTTCTTGACATTCAGTTCACGGACAGATGTCCTGACTTATATAATTCCTTGGTCCATTAATGATGGCAAGCCATCCTGGTCGAGATGCAGCAACACAGGCCCAAACCAAAATACTACCACCACCATGTTTCACAAATGAGATAAGGTTCTTTTACTGAAATGCATTTACATAACATTTCTTATATAAACATGTTTATTTTTCATCATATTATTATTCATCAACATTAGCCACTGTAAGAGGGGCCTTTAGCTACTTGGAAGTTACTCTGGATTCCTTTGTGACCTTGTCGACTATTACACTCCTTGCTCTTGGTACCATTATTGTTCCATTGTTCCAGTCCAAACTCTTCTAAGATGATTTTGTACTTTCTTCCATCCTTATAGGTATCAACAGCTTGTTGTCTTTTTTATCTTTGATATATTCTACATAGATAAGTTGATGTATCTAAATTAGATAGATCCTTGTTCCTAGAGGTTCACACATGTTTGACGCAAACGGATATGTAACAGGTAATATTGGACAATTTCCTTAATACATAAATGACCAAGTACCAAGGTCAAAGTCTCTTTATCTACTTTAAAGCTTAAAAATATGATTATCTGACTAGGTTTCATATTTACTCAGAAATATCAAAAATGTGTAAGGGTTTACAAACCTTCAAGCATCCCAACATATATATAGAATGTAATTAGATGTGTTTGGATGTTTTAAGGAACAGAAAAAGACCAGAGAAGGCCAGAGTTGTGTAACCTTTCCAGACTCCAGAACTCGTTTCAGTCTAGCATCTAAAGCAATAAATTGATCTCACACTAAATAAGCTTTGAACATTTGCCACGTCCTGTAATAAAATCCTGTAATATTACTCTACTTTGTAAGTCAACAAGGTTCTTTCTTTTCTGATGTTATCTTTATCAGTGTTGTGCTGAATTCCATCTCTTCAAAAGAATCTATGTCATGCAGGCAAATAGACGGTTTTATTTACACAAAGAAACAACCGAAATCAGAGCTATAATCTGTAGCATCCATATGTCTGCATCACACACTTTGAACGGGGGAGAGTTTTGTATCTTTCAGTACAGCTGTCCATGAGGGGGGCTTAAAGCGTGATTTGTATTTATGACAGTGGTGTAAAAATTAATTACACTCCACAACTGAAGGAAAAAAAACTGACGCTTCAAATAACTAAACAACTAAATAACTAAATAAATAAATAATGTTGTTTACATTTAAATTTCACACCAATATTTCAAAGGATAGGGATTACATATTATTTATTTATATCATTTTTTCATATCATCATTTATTTGTTTTTATTACAGTTTGAGGTATTTGTCCTTCAGTTGCTGTATTTTCATTCTTTTTCTTCAGTTGATTTTAAATTTAAATTTTGCACCATCTTGCTGCAAAACATGTAAGATCACACAAACGGTACCCTAAAAATGGATCCTAATTTAAATTCCTTTGTGAACTATCAGATAATAGATTTAGAAATGATTGTAGACCATCACAGGTCTGTTACATCCTCGCTCTGACCTTTTCTTCACTGTTGTCACTTCAACAGCAGCTTTTAACTGTAATTCAGAAACTCACTGAAGAGTCTTTCTGGTATGTAGCTTTTTCTCTCTTTCTCTCTGTTAACAGGATTGCGCACAGAAAGGATTTCAATGAATTATTAACTCCAGACAAAGGACAGACAAACCATTTTTGGCGTACTGCCCTCAGCATTGTCTTGCACATTTGGAGTACTATTTTGTTCTTAGCGCTCTTTGGAATTATGACAGCAAGGTCAGGTCAGTTTGTGCACTCTCTGTGGAAAGTGGATCAAGATAAATGGGTTAACTAATCAATTAATATACAATTTGGAGGATGGCTTTTATAGCAAGCTGGTCAAAAAAATATATAGATGTATTAAAAATCATAAATAATAGTCAACCTAAATCTTGTGCAGTGTAACATTAACAATATATTCTGCTGGAGACTGCTGCTCACCCAAAGCTAGAGACCTGAACAATAATAAACCTGAACAATGAGATGTGTACAGAGGTCTAAATGAGATTGTAATGGTAAAAATGTTGTTTCTTCTCTTGGTAATGTAAGTAAAGGGCATTCCAATAATGTGCAATGTTTATCCCTGGGCTTTTATTAGTTGTTTATAGCAAACAGACAAAGAAAACAAGCTTTTTGTAGATGTCCCCAAAGTTTTGAAAGATAGTGAATGCCCAAGCGTGATTTAAGTTTTTTCTTACTCAGCTTCTTTTGCCTATTTTGTTTGCTTCTTTTGTTTGTCTCATAGCCTCCTGCAAAGTTGTTGATGATGTCATTATAAAAGACAAATGTAGGTTCACTTGTGGTTTTCGATGCGAACATTGTGTCTCTGGTTCCTATCACCTCCACTGAAAAGAGAGGTGCATCAGTACGTTTCTCAGATTCTGATTTATGCACACATGTTGACAAATTGCTGTTATTCTGAATACAACTATTTGTACTTAGCATTGCTGTACATTGCACGTTTCCACCACAGCCCACAAACATACATGTGCTTCAGGTTTGAATTTGTTTTGAAGGGTATTTTTGGTACATCATCATCCTTTATCTATTTTCTAAATAAAATTGCCTTGATAACTCAAGGCAAAGCTCAGCCAGCTGAAACAAGTTCCAATAACCTTCTTGTTGAGCCACCTATATCAGAAATGACATCCATCTCTGTTATCAGAAGCTTACAGCTGCTATAAACACATCAAGTTAATCAACATGTGATCTTGACCCTCTTCCTATTTTACTCCTTAAATGGTTTCCAAAACGATGTCTTTACTCTTGTAAAATGTTCTTTGCAAAGTGTTTTTCTAGCCTTTACTAAAAAAAAGTGTAGCATGGATTCTTCTAGAATTTTAGATCAATTTCTAATCTCCCTATTTCTGAGTAAAATCTTAGTAAAAAGTTGCTTCAACACAATTAAATCTAATATTAAACATGTTATATGAGAGGTTTTCATGCTAACCATAGTACTGAGACAGCATTGGTTTGTGTTGGTTTCTTGGTTGATGTACAAAATCCTTTTTGTCTGGTCTTCTTTGATGTTAGTGCAGCTTTTGATACCATTGATCACAAGATCCTAATCCACCATCTTGAATACCGGGTTCAGTTCAAGAATATTTTAACAAAAAGACAGCTCTTGGTTAAAAAAAAACAAAAACAAAAAAAAAACCCACATTTCTTGTGAAGTCCCACAGGGTTCCGTTTTAGGGTCTTCGCTTTTCTCTTTGTACATTTCTAGGTAATGTCATAATGAACCATGATATCAATTTTCAGAGTGAAAAATGATACATTTCCATTCCTTCTGATAATCAAGACTCCGTCAATACTGATCCTCGGTAACCAAACTCAGAGGAAACTGCTTAATGAGAAACTTGGTTCTATACCAAACTAGTAATGAGACTCCGGGCCCTGTTTTATCCCGCACGTAAACACAGTTACTAAAGTAGCTTTTTATCATTTGAGAAACATTGCAAAAGTTTAGTGCCGTCACGTGTTTGTTACAAGCAGAGTTGATCACTGTAATGATCATCCATCTATCCATTATCTGCCGCTTAATCCCACTAGTCGGGGTCACGGGGGGCTGGAGCCATTCCCAGCCTCATTGGGCGAAGGCGGGGTACACCATGGATAGTTCGCCAGTCCATCGCATGTCTTGCTGTGAGGCCACTACACCACCGTACCACCGTAAAGATCTTCCATCCTCTACAATTCATATCACTTCCAATCCAAAAGAACAGCACTAGCTACCTGTATCTCTTAATATAGATGGTAAAGTTCTACTACAAGTCTATACGCTTTCAATAATCTAAAACCAGCTTACATCACAGAATGTCTCCATTTAGGTTCCTACTCGTGATCATAGATGGGACGATACTCACGGTCTGCAAACACCTCCCATAAAACCTCCTTCAGTTATTATGCTTCTACTCTAGAACTCAGTTCCACCTTTAATTAGACAGTCCAGCTCAGTGCTTACCTTTAAGAAACATTTGAAAGCTGATCTGTTTAATTGTTTAATTCTAACACTTGTATTTATCCTTTAATCTAACATGTCATTGTGATTGACAAGATTTTACATTAATACTCAGTTTTTTTATGTTATGAATACACCGCCTTATGTCTAAGCCATTGTATAACATGTTCTAAGGCACTGCACCCAAACGTCCAATGCGCCCCCAAACTGATCAACTATTGGGAGCAATTTAAATGAGACAGTGTTTATTGTAAGCAGTGGAACGCGTACATTGTTAGATCACCAAAGACGCTCCTCAGATTCGGGAGTGCAGCACGCACACAGGCGAGGTACGAAGTAAGAAGCAGCAGTCGGAGAATAAAGCGAGTCAGA
Source organism: Megaleporinus macrocephalus (assembly GCA_021613375.1). Classification (NCBI taxonomy): domain Eukaryota; kingdom Metazoa; phylum Chordata; class Actinopteri; order Characiformes; family Anostomidae; genus Megaleporinus; species Megaleporinus macrocephalus. The sequence goes on from CM038703.1 coordinate 40,457,394, forward strand.
GAGAGAGAATAACGTACTCTAAAAAAATAAATGTCAACAGCAAAAATGACTTTTCAACCAGTAAAAGAGACATATACGTTTATTCTTCACACAGACAGCTCCAAACCAACAAGATGTGAAGTTAACAAGATTAACTTTTTATTCACTTTATCTATAAATAAGCACTTAATGATGCACTTTTTTCAAACACTGTTTTTTTAACGTAGCCCTTGTTTTTACTTGAATTAAAGATTTATGAATAGTTAATTCAGTATAGTTTTTAAACAGTAACTATTGTTAAACGGTATGTTTAATTTGTTTTGTCTTTCAGTTGTTGATGGTATAAAATGCTGATAGAACTACTAGGCTCCTTCAGTTTACAGCATAAGGCACTGAATCATAGTTAGAAATGACGACGATCTAGACCTTGGCCTAACTGGACCTTATTGAATTCTAATTAAATAGCCCTGCTCTAATGCAAAATGTGACGCAAAGAACACTTTCTTTCTCTTCAAACTCTTCACTATTCAACCATCATTAACATCACATGCAAAACTCTGAAGACCCTGTAGGTTTACTGGTGGTTTTGGACAGTAAATAAAATAGCTGTATTTGTGTTGTAGACATTGCAGTCCCTGTATGTACCTGGAATACAACACTTGCATACTAAAATAAACTAAACTTATTTAAAACCATGTCATACAGAGACTTTTTGTGTTATTTAATTATAGAGAAGTTTTGGAAAATCAGTCGAACTCCTTTAAGTGGCTGCACTTTTTTTATGAAATGATTCTCCAAAGAGACACAAGGCCTTTATTTCAGACTTTTTGCAGTCCTGCCAGTTTCTGCTGCCAATGACATACTTGTTGCAATGGTTGTCATATGACAAAGCACAAAGGAAGCATTGGATTCCAGAACAGTCCAGTATAATAGTCTGGAACATCCGCAAGCTGAGAAGCTGGAATTCACCAGGCCCGGTTCCAAAACCTTAAAGTCATGTTGCTTAAACCGTGCTGTGTAAAGACTTTGCTTACTTTAGAGTTAATCTACAATCGGTTGTTATTTTTTGGGCTACCATCAGGACTGAAAGTCTCACAGATAACAAAACTGTGCATAAGTTTGTTCATTATTGGTTAATATGAAAGAACTGAATGAACAGAAGCTTCACTATTTACCCTCATCCATTTCCTCATTGCACAGATATCTAGTTTGTACTTGGTTAGTTTATACCTGAAAATTAGCTCACCTTTTATAAAATGTTATCTTACAACCTGGTGAACCAAGCCTGAGACAGACAATGAAAACAAACAAGCTTAAGAAAAGAGCCCCAAGAAAAGAAACACGTACTGGAAAAGCTGGCAGATCAGGAAGAAACAAGTGACCACGTACTAAAACCCATCAACAATTCAGAGCACATCTGTTACACAAGCATGTTTGTACGTGACAGTAACAATAAAGAAGACAAAGAGGCATTCATTAGGCTGAACACATAAGATAAAATAAAAGATGACAAAAAGAGAAAGCACATGCTGGATTTTTTTCTTTCTATGCATCATGTACTGTTCAAAATGACCAGTGTACCTACGTTTGAGTTTATATGTTGATGACAGTAAGATATTGATGAATCTTGATGAAAAAAAAAAGTCCTTGGGAAATAATTTGCTTTACAACACACTTGTATTGTATTTCTTCACTGTGTATGGATTAAAATATTGTCACTGTCAAAAGAAAAACATGCATCTACTTTGAGTGCAGCAGCTGGCGTTTACATTTCGTTAAAATTTTTATGATGAATGGACCAATGAAAATGCTCCAAAATAGCTTTAAAAAGCTACATTAAAGATAAAGTTTATTGTGGCCCTCTCCTGTAAAGTTGGCATTTTAGATATATTTTATTTTTTTTGCACAGAGATGACATGTTTTAGGCCATCCAGCAGTGCATTCCTAACAATTTCATGTAACAACTTTCTGCGTGGGAGCTTGTAGAGGCTTAAAACTCTTTAGTTCGTGGTGGTTCGTGTTATTACCACCACTGTGAACAATTCTGACTCAGCAAACAACTATAAATGACTTTACAGCTCATTAATTTCATTGTTTGTTTTTTTTTAATAAATGAAGTTCCCCTTTAAAGGGTCTATAATACCAGCAAACTTGAGTTTTTCTCACTTCTTTGAAATAAATTACCGTCATGTTTTGTGTAAACATTATTATTTTGGCCAAATTTATATAAACCAAGGGGCTAAAAACACAGGCTGCTGTGAATTCAATGTTCCCCATTTATGCTAATTCACAGACATATAATTATCTGCAGACCAAGTGGTTTAACTTCTAGTCATGCATCAACATTTTATATACTTCAAGCTTGATGCTGTGAAGCAAATTACAAAAGAACAAGTCTGATCATTCAGGATTGAACTGCATAAATAAATGGTTAAGATGTAAACATGCAGAAGTCATGCAGAATGGTTTCATGTGACATGCACTGTGGTAAAGAAACATACATACATGGATTCTTCACAGTGGTGGTGATAGGAACCAGATATCTAAAGCATTTAAATCTTGGAAAATTATGTAATAAACAAAATTACTATATAAAATGGTTGCAAATACCGTACCTGATGTAGGTGATGTGTTATTATAGTTTTGACAAGGATTTGACTTGATGTATTGCACCCAAAAGTGTTATTTAAAAACAGCTACATCACAATGTTTGGCTTCAATCAATATTACACAGTACCATTTTACATAAAACTACTCTTAATGACTGTTTACATCTCAACTATTTAATTATTCATAAAATTTGATTTAAACAACAGTTAAATAATAATTCAACAAAGCTGTTCTGTAAGCATGTCTGGGAAATGAGTAGATGAAATCTTCCCTTACGGCGTTACACAAAAAAAAAACACTGCCCATTTGCAGACACGTTCAGTAGTTAATGAACATTTGAACTCAAACAACATGAAACACTGCTCTCTAGTGTATGCACTATGAAAATGCTTTGTGTTGGAAATTACAGATTTAATAATGGGTTAAAGAAAACACGCACACATGCGGTCACACAGTACTGCAGCGTTTGCAACAGATAGCCCTGTTCTGCTTTTCTTCTGAAGTGCTGCTCGAACATTTAGTACAAAAGCATGAAAATTAATGGGCCTGAAAGATATACCAAACAGTCAAACAGCCAGGCACACACAGCCATTAGGCATTACAAAACCAACACAAACTACTGCAAAAATAAACAATTACCAAGTTCACCTGCAGGAAATGACCTAATAATGCAGCTGGACAATGACGCACAATATACATACTTGGCAACCAATGATAACTTCAGGGCAAAAGACCATGTCTGTATCTTATACCTGTATGTATAATATAATGAAATATTAAGTAAGTATCAAGTGTGCACAAAACTGGTTTCCAATATTTAACGACTGAATTAAAGCTGGCAATTTGCAGTACTGTGTAAAAGTCAGACCACCCCTCAAGGTTAGACACACTAAATACTGAAAACTGTCAATAGTAACCAAAAGGTTATAACAGGGGGCTACTTAGTAACCATGCAATGAACATAATAATCAAAATAATCTTTATTGTAAAATGACACATAATTTAGGCAGTACACATAAATGACAGAAAAACGCTACCTATAAAAAAGTTGATCTAGTAACAGAACCACTAAACCACTGTCCAGTTACCTTGTTCTAATAATTTCCTGAGTGGCTAAGCGAATGATTTCATTGAAATCAAATTGAATGTACTTTCGCCAGTACCGCCGATCCCGGCCATACGTCTGCGCTGGATAACATGGACTTCCTGAAAACAGACAAGAAATACATAGTCATAAAGATTATAAATAAAAGAACATGACCTGAACAGCAATGCAAAAACAACAAAGAGAGCTCAGCAGACGCACCAATCCCATGGAATATCCTCGCCACTGCACGTCCAGAGAACTTCTCATCACTTCGACTGGCCAGGAAACCTCGGACATCAGCCCGGATCTGCTCCTCCCAGTCCTTCAGCTGAGAAAACCCAAAAGCTTGAATAGGTCTGGTTTACACTACATTCCAGCACACAAGCTTGCTAGAAAGGTTCTTTAAAATAATGCCATAGAAGAATCATGTTTAGTTTGGATATTTTAATGGCTAGCTCTTTACAGAACCACTGCTGTACATGAGGTCTGTGGATGTTTGCATGCTAAGAAAAATAAACACCACAAACCTTGCACTTGTTTAGAGTTTCATCCTCATCGTCCTGATCATCTTCACACATCTTGCTCATGTCCAGATCTCTCCTCTTATCAAAATAATCAGACAGCAGCTCCTTCAGCTTTAGGCTTCTGGCCTCGTCCAGCTCATCCATGCAGAAGCTACAGTTCCGATATGCCACACTGTGCAAGCAGACATATCTTTTTAGCTTTCACAAGTAAGGGTTGGTAAGGCTTATTACACAAAATACACTTTTACTATTAGTATATTGGTAACAAATGTCAAATGCATATTTCAATAAAAAAATACAAAGTAATAAAATGATATCCCACATGTACTACAGTCATCTCCAAACATATGAAGACCCTTCCTGTCAAAAAACATGTTTTGCTAATTTTCTAAGTGTAAATAAGCTACACTCTTGACCCTAAAAAGAAATGCAAGCACTTTTATAGTAATAATTGTTAAAAAAAGTTTTTACAGCTTCTCTAAAAAAATACTATTAAACTGTATTCATTCTAAAAGCATTAGAGAACATCTATCAACTCCATTCTTTATTCTGGACATGCAAAAATTTCGTACATTTTTCTACAAACCATCTGAAACCTATGAAGTTGTAGAGCAGTAGCATCTTTAAATTATTTTATAAATGGTTTGGCCCAAAGTGGTTTGTCCTTTATTACAACACTTATTTTTTCCAGCAGTATTCATCTGTGGTTCTCAGACTGGTCCTGCTGTATTTCCAGTGCAACGTGAGCACAACTTTTTGAAGGGAAGTCCCTGAAGGCCAGTATGAGAGCCACTGATTTATACTTCTATTTTAAAGTGTGAGGTGTGGTATAAACACGGCATATGTGAGTAGCAATCTGACCTGCGGAAGGCTTTGAAGCAGGCTTTAAGCTGGTAGAGCTGAGTCCTCTCCTGTGCCTGCACTCTGCCGTGCAGGAACGCACACACCTGGTCTAGTTCTTCAGGCGTCAGGTCACCGTAAGAGCGGAAGTAGAAGGACAGAGCAGAGAACTCCACATGGATGCCACTCCTGCCAGTGCCTCCATAAGATCCTGCCCACAGCATATCATTCACGTCACATACTCAAAGGGTGTCGGAGCAATTAACATGGTATAAGTAAACGTTTATTTCACTGTACTACTCATGGTTTAATGTTTTTGGAAACAAAATGAAAAACTGAGGAGGCTTAAATATTCTAAATCTTTGGTAGCAAATGCATGGTGATCACACAAGGATTAAAAAAATGTTTGTTATACTATCTGGAGCACAAAACAGTTTTTCCCCCCATTATAATTAATAACACTAGATCCAAAGTATGAATGCACTCAATCACTTGCTAAGTGATGCAGAAAATCAAACATATTCGATTCTTGGACTCTGGAGCAGTGAAAAAAATCTGAAGTGATGAGTTACTGGTAGTCATTTGGTTGGTTGCCAGATTAATCTGGATCTGGAAATGCATAGTGCCACTTTGTGTATGTTTGGTAGAGGGGGAATAATAGGTAGGGGCTGGTTTTCATGTGAGCGGAAACCTAAATGCTAGAGCTTGTAGAGGCATACTACATACTAGAGAATTGCATGCTTCCACATTTGCAGCTAAAGTTTAGGGAAGGGCCTTTCCATTTTCAGCATGACAATGATGTGTGTTCAAACTGGTCCATAAAGAATTCAATTGCAGTGATTGCTGTGACAGAACTTGACTGGCCTGCACAAAGGTCTGACCAAAACCTCAACCAAAACTTTTGGGATTACCTACAATGGTGAAACTGTGATGCAGCGCTTATCACCCAACATCAATAATGCTCTTATGGCTGAAAGGAAGTGAATCTCTTTGTTTTACCCTCTATCCGAGCAACGTGGAAGCAGTAAAATAAGCAAATATGGAGTGGGACTAACTCCATATCAATGCCTGTAGATTAATATAGATATGGAAGTATGAGTGTCCACATACTTTTGGCCATATGGAGTAGGTTCTAAATGAAACAATTTAGTAGTCTAGATGTTCTTTGCCTTTTGGGCTTGTGAAATGTCTCAATGCAAAACTTGATTTATTATAGAACAGGTTTATTTACAATAAATCCTTTTAAAAAAAATCTCCAGAATGGGGTTGGAATTACCCTTCCCCTGCTCAAACCTGGCCCAGCGCCCCACTGCAGCTGTCTCAGGCCCCTCTTCACCAGGGGAAGCTGCCAGCCCATGGTGTCTGCCAGTTCGACCACATCAAACTCCACAGAGTCACACGTCTCCACTTTCTCCCCACCCATACGCTTCCGTGCCAACACCACAGCTACTGGAGGACAGCTGCCAAATTAAAAAGCACAGGAGGGTGCAGTGTTAGAGTGCATACAACAATAAATGCAGCATGTCATATGTTTTATTATTTAGTTATTTATTTATTATTTTTTTTTTTTACATACATCTTTGTTAGCTTGCGGAGCTGCTGGGGACCTCCATAGCACACCAGCCGGCACACTGAGAGTGTGGGGTGCAGCAACTCCACCCACCTCTGAGGATGTAGCTCCAGATAACAAAGCAGAGTTTCCAGACCTAAGCAGACACACACACATACATCAATACATACAAACATGAACTGCAAGGTTTAACCTAGGGATGTAGTCAAAGTAAATAAAGGTTGACTGATTGATGAATTTATTACCAAACTGCTGCTAATCTTTAAACAAAAGGTTTATCATTTGGAACTACTTATTAGAAACATTTCTGGCTTTTAATACATGACAGTGTAGTAGGGAATTGTTTTTTTCAGGAAGGATGATAGCACAGCTACAAAGCAGTACATATCAAAAGCAAACATCTGCTTGTGACCAAACAGGCACATGTTTTGTGTGATGTACGGCAGTGTGATGAAATCACACACACAGAATTTTTTTTGAGTAGCAACTTTTTGCGGTGGGGCGGGTAAGCACATCATGGTATGGCAAGGCGAGGACAATTATTGAATCGAGAAAGGGCGGTTTGAGCGATATGATGATAAATTCGCACACAGGGCTTCTTTCTGTGCTCACGAGTTTCACATTTAAGCTCACGGGAGGGATACTTACACACGCAAACTGTTAAAACTAGCAAGTTTATATTTTGCATCTTGTGTTTTTGAGTCCCCTAGTTTTGACATTGACAATGCACAATTCCCACACCAACAATTACCTCCTTAACGGTGTTTAGCACCGCCCTCCATTTAAAACCAGTCACAGTATGAGGATGGACTGAGAGGGATGAAAACCAACTTTGTTACTTTCGTTTTGACCGCCCCCCTGCTCTCCGCTTGTAGCCTGTATGAAGAGTTTAAAGAGTTTTAAGAGTTCTTTTCCCAACAGGTTGATGCCCAATGCAGTTACGCCCATAGACGAGTTGCTTAATGTGCGAATACACAGACCATTGAACTCAAAGCCAACAATGGCTTTTCTCGTATTTTGAAGTGACAAATCGTAGCAGCGTAGTTTGATGTCTAAATGCGTATCTGTTGGCAGGTCTGCACACGGTTATTCAAAGTTATAAAGAATGTTACTTTGTTACTTATTTCTGGTCATATAATTCTGAACTTACAATTTTCAGGCCTTCAGTCTAGGTTCTGTGGTTGGTTCTTATGTAGAGTGTGTTTAAAAAGTTTGGACCATTTATATAGACACACTAATGCCTGCCCCCACCTTTTAATATTACATTCCAAGAAACATTTGTTTTTATACATCTCTGTGCATAAAAGTAGTATTTAGTTGATGTGTGCATATATTAACTATTAAGTATTGGCAGACGCATGCCATGCAAGCAAGATTTTGTTGCAGTGCAAAACAAAAGAAACAAAGTTCAGGCACCAATTGCATTTCAGTTAATCAACTACATTTGTGGCATTAGTGCAAATATGATATAGTTCCCTGAACTACTGCTTTAAGCTTAAAGCTCTGTTAACTTCTTGTTGCCAATGTATAATGTAACATCTTCATGAGTCATCTCTCACCCTCCTCTGTGATGTCAAGTGCCTCCACAGTGTCTTGCATTGGAATGGCTCTCTCGTGGGTGTGACAAACACGCTGGACTTTCTCCCCCTCACTCTCTCCCATATCTCCACTGCCGCTTCCTTCCGTTCTGCCCTTCTCGTCTCTTTGGGTCTCTCCGCTTTCCTGTTGCTTCTCTTCTCCCTCATGCTGAGTAACGGATCCTTCACATCCCCCCTCCTGTTTTCTCTCTGACTCTTGTTTGACTGTGTCTAAGGCAAACTGCTGTGGATGAGTGATTGCAGTGTTTGTGTTCTGCTCCTGCTGGCTCTCTCCAGCCTCCTCGCACAGCTCCATCAGCTCCATCAACTCTTCGTCATCCACATCCACAGTCTGGAGGAGGAGCAGAATCACAATGCTTAAACATGCTCAAATCAACCCAACCAACCAGCCAAACAGGAGAAGACATTTGCCATACTCTCAAACCAATATGTTTGATCATTTTAAATCTGATATAAAAGTTTCCATATTTCATGTAGAACAAATATTACAGCGTTTTAAAGAAACACCCAGCCTAGACAGAGTTAACGACTCTTCTGAAGCAGGCAACAGTTCACTTAGTGTCGTAACTATGTGAGCAAATAGCATAACAAAAAGAAGTCTGAGTAAAAGTAATCTTCCTTTGCCTTGGTGAACCTTTTTTTTTTTTTTTTTTCCAAGATGCTTTTCTAACAGTTCTCGTTATTCGTTTCAATTAAGGACAAACAATTGCTCATAAAGTCTATTTTCTAATACTGTGGGTGTAATTTGCAACACTACACTAATGTGGAGAGCCTACAAATTCCAAAGGTGAGTTTTCTAAAAACACATATTTCAAGGTAGCATTTTTAATAAACACTCTCACAATTATTTGTGATGTTCTTCAAAATACAGCCGGTTAAAGCAAACCAACTAAGAAATTATGATATATTCTATTGAAAACATTTTTTTCAAAAGCTAGGTGCCCAACAATTCAACAATTTCACCCAAATATTTGCACAAGCAAAACTGAACTGTACCCCTGCATACTCCTCTGGTGAGGGAAGAAATATAAAGTTAGGAATAAAGGCTAAGTAGCTCTAGCTAAGTAAGCAAACTTCAGAGTTACCTGTGCCAATTCCTGGTGCTTCTGATGGATTTGTCTACACTTGCAGGAAGGGAACACCCTCTGCACCAGCCTCTTGACAGTGAAGTAGTCCACAGTGTCTGCATAGATGTGCCTGCGCAGTTCGTGCAGATCCCCACCCTGTACACATTACCAAACTGCTCAGAACTTTCTTGCAATACTTAGCTTTAAATTTAAACACATTACCAGAGACGGCTGCAGGACTGAGTGATATCAAATATGTATTGTTGCAATAATTATCACTTTATGACCATGTCTTAAATAAACTTTTAAAAAAGATATGTATTACTTATTTATTTTCAGTATTAGATTTAGCTGAGGTAATGCTGCTTAGCATTTATAATACTTATTATACATTTTGTTAATGCTTTTACAGAATAATGATAAAATAATTTATTGTTATTGTGGACACTCTCTGGTATTCAGCCTTAGGAGTTCATATTACAAAAATACCATGACCCGTAACATAAACGTAACTCATCCTTTTTTCAATGTAGCATAACAGTGTGCATTTTTTTCCATTCCCCATGGGCAATTAAAAGTCGATATGCAATTAACTGTAAATAATATTCTTTTCCAGGGTTTTTGAATACATGTTTATTATTTATTTTATATATACTATACTGTTTATTTATCTACTTTTTGTGCCTTGTTATCCTTTTGCTGCTGTAACACTGAATTTCCCCACTGTGGGACTAATAAGGGATTATCTATCATCCAAATCACTGCAGCACTTGGAGAATGCTTAGAATTTTTTTTTGTATGTGGCAAGATTAACAAGCCAGTGTATACCAAATCTGTCAGAAACCCTCTTTGGAGACACATCTGTTAGAAATCATGGCCATTCTAAAAATGTTCCCCATTATTTGTGTTATATTAGCTCTATAACGGTGCATAGTGCTTGGAGCCCGACGATTGCCATTTGTGATGTAAACAGTCACAGTTACCACTGTTTACAGAAATCAACGTTCAATATCAATTGCATGCAAAATTGCTGATTTCATTCACTCACTGTTTGAAAGCTATTAAAGAAAGTAATGTGAATAGTGATTTCTTCGCTTCTCGCTTCTCACAAAACCTGGCTCCCTTATCACCTTCAATGACTGGCCTATTAAAATCAAATACTATATCTGTGGGCGGAGTTAATATTGAACATAAACTGCTGTTGTGCTGTGTTTGGTGGACACACTCTTCCAGAATTCTTTGCTTGCAGTCGACCTCAATCCATGGAGAACTACACAACCACAGTACAGTATTATATGTAAATATAAATATATTTCACAAACTAACATGGATGATTAAAGAATCAGCATCAGGATATCCTATCATTACGAATAAGAATGATTACATTACATCTATCAACCAGCCTGTCAACCAGAAACATTATCATGCCCTTATTCTAATCTCTCAAGGAAGAAGATCTCACCTCTGGGTCCAGGAACAGGTGGCAGTGTGCAGGTTCTCCATCACGACCGGCCCTGCCGATCTCCTGCACGTAGCTCTCAAAGCTTTTGGGCATGTTGTAATGGACTATACCACGCACGTCAGATTTGTCCAGGCCCATGCCGAAAGCCACGGTGGCCACCACCACCCGCAGCTCGCCACACATGAAGTTGTTCTGTACACGCCGTCGCTCTGAGGCTGACATGCCAGCATGGTACGCCTCAGCGATCCATTTCAGAGGCTTCCGAATCTTCTTCCTGGCTGAGTGCCCAGCATAGGAACATACAATATTATCGATAACAGCACTGCGGAATTCATAAATACTATTAAAAAACAATATACATAATTAATGACCATTTCTCATCTATTTTATTGGTTATTTTAATGATAATGTAGTCTTTGAGCATTAAGAATTACACACTGAATCAATCCAACCATGTCTTCTTGCAATGTCCAGATTTTGCAACTTAAACTACACTGTGTCTGTCACAAAACTGTTAACAGACCTTGTGTCTTTAGCCTCTGCTTTTACCTAAAGCTTTCTTTTTCTTGCCCACAGGATTGTCCTCGTCTCCGTCCTTCACAGGTCGTGAGGACTCCTTCAGCATCACCCCCTGAAGGCAGGTACGCAGTAGTGCAGCTATGCGGTTTGTCTCTTCTCGTCTAGTGCAGTACACTATAATGGAGTCTAGAGCACCAAATCGCTCACCCTTCAGTAAGGACACCACTGCCTGGGGACGAGAGAATAACATCTTTCAAAACTTTTTTCTACTGGTGAAAACATCTGGGCTCAAACTGAATATAATATAATATATTTGTATACAAAATAAAACAACAATTTAATTCAGTCTTAGAAAAGAACACTTATGTACCTGGTCTTTGTCTCTGTCCATAGACACAGAAAGCTGGAGGTTGTGAGGAACGGCAGCTGAACGAACGGCAATACCCTCCTGGTCAGTGATATCCAGGTGATGGGCAATGTCCAGTGCAGTGGACAGAGTGGCAGTAGCCGTTAGACCTAGCAGGCAGCGCACCCCTAGCCGATCCCTCAGTACCTACATACATACATACACAGTGACAGTTATATTTAAAATGTACTGTAAATAAAAAGTGAAGATGTTTAGCCTAAGGACAACAAGGTCTTATGTATTTCAATTTAAATGTGATTTTTTTTTTACATTAAAATTACATTTTTAATCACAAAAATTAGGAATTTTGTACACGTGTTAATCCAGGTGTTCATTTCATCCCAAATCATTTTCTAACAGAATTTTCAATGCTGTGGCGGAAGACTGTAGACAAGGACAAAGCAATGTCCTAAAAATGTTAGGTTGTATCAATAGTCTCTCAATAGAATTTTAGTTGGGAAGGGGCTATATCCCAAGTTTGGGTGGCCTTACGTACAGAAAGCAGCCATAACGCTTACATTTTACATTATTAAGTAACAAATTTAACATGACATTTTCCAGCCTCTGTCTTACAATTAAACAAATCATTTTAGTACTGTGCATATAAGGATGTAAATTAGTTTTTTTCTGGCTCTTCAAGAGACTGACAAAGTTTTAACAAAAACATGCTTTTAAGATTAACATGACTTGTTAATCTTTGTGCTCTTTCTTGAAATTCACTTCATAGTACTTTCTAATATACCAGTGAAGATAAAAATAACTAAAAATAATCAGCACTGCATTCAGTTATAAACCAGTAGACATTTTTTTTAAAACAGTAGTAAGACTAACAAGGCTACTCAACACAACATAGCTCTACCTGGGCTATGACCTTCATGTGCTCGAAGTGTGACAGATCTCACCTTGCATAGTCTGAGATAACAGGGCCGAAAGTTGTGCGACCACTCAGACACACAATGTGCTTCATCAATACAAGCAAATGCCACTGGAGGGAGCTGGTCAGCAGGGGGAAGACAACCTGAACCAGAGTGCCCTCCACCAACTAGAGCCTCTGGAGACAGCAGTAAAACATGGACTAGACCTGCCTTCACCTTCTCACACAGAAAGAAAGAAATACATAAAGAATATGATTAACATAACATTATCGATGTACGTGAATCATGTAAGTGAACAGGCACAAATGATTATGCTGACTTTTTCAATAGCGGCCTCCCTTTGTTTCTGGGACATGTTAGAGTGGATGCAAGCTGCTTTCAGCTTAGGAGGTAGTCCAGAGAGCTGAGGAGAGATTGAAAAAGACCAGTAAACAAAAAAAATTATGCACTCAACAGAATCTTTCTACAAAAACTATTATACTAATATCATCAGTATCATCTATAACACTAATAATAAGAATAAATACCAATACATTGTTCATATAGAAATCCAATATAAAAGTGGATGAACTTGCACACTGGTACAGTAGTAAATCATATAAAATAAGTGCTGTCATTTTATAGGGTCTTCATGTAAACATCCACGTGGAATAGCTCATGTAAATGATATGTAAAAGACCAGCACTTGATTTCACACACTGAAGCAGAGTCATCATATGCACTCAAATCCGAGCTCATTTTTCAAATCAGACACAGAGCAGTTCATATGTCATTTAAAACAATTACATTTGCACCCTTTTATGCAACTGGTTACCTGGTCATCCATTAGCGATACCAGTGGTGACACAACAAGAGTTATACACTTTGACCTTTGAGCATAGAGGTAGGCAGGTAGCTGGTAGCACAGAGATTTCCCCATGCCAGTGGAGAGAACCACAAGAGTAGACAAACCTGAAAAATACAAACAAAAAGACAAACCTTGAGACAAACATTAAAACAAATGTGCTACAATGTATACCTCACAGTCTGTAGATACTAGTGGTGCACATATAGAAACAAAGTCAACATTGAACTGCATTTAGTCTTCATTTCTCTTACGCATGCAAATATTTACAGAAATATTTTCACATTAATTTATATTCTCACAAACCTGAAAGGATTCTCATTATGGCCATTTCTTGGCCAGGTCTAAATGACTTGTAACCAAAGTCGCGGAGAGCTTCGTAAACCTCTGGAGGAACCTCTGTACAGAAAGGATGATTAGCATAAACTGCAGCCCACTACATTCACTTGCAACTATTAAAAATGTAAACTACTACAATTAGACCACTGTGCACATTTTATGGGGGAGCTACCTTGTACTTTGCCATCCTCTTTGGGCTTATACAGAGGTTCCATGGGTGGAGGAGGGGCGGGGCGTTCATAATCTGGTCTGATGACATTAAGCAGGATCTCCTCCCCCTTGTCTTCCTTCTCATCTGCATTCTCTTCCACACTGGGGGCCACTGCTGAAGAAAAAGGTGGTCAGAGCCCTCAAGTTATATTTGCATGGACTTTTCTGACTGGACAATTACATGATGAGGACTCTATACTTACACACCATATGGCTAAAACATGTGCTTGCTGTATATCTCATTCCAAAGCCATAGGCACAAATATGGAGTTACACCACTCCAGCCACCGTTTGACATTGCACATGATGTTGGGGATTTTTATCTTATCTTTAAAGTTTTTTTTCCCAATTTAGTTATTGCCATCCCATTGCCAACCACAATGCTGCCAAGCTGGGAGGGAGATGCTATCATTTGCTTACCCCAAGACATAAGAAGTCTGCATTAAACGACCAACAACGGTCAGCTGCATATACTTAGAAGTGAACTGCCATTTCTGTGAAATGTGACAGAAAAAGGACCAGCCTACCCAATCATAGGGCGAGGAAAGTTATGCTCTCTTCTGACTGAAAACGTGCATAGCCTCAATGCATGCAAACTAACTGCTACCTTCTTTAACTCAAAAAGTCCACTACATTCTACTTTATTAACTGTGGTCCGCTCAGTACTCACTAATGGGCTCAGAGCGCAGAGTCCCAGTTGCCCTCGCAACTTCCTCTAGAGTGGGCAGCTCAAATGGCTCCTCCTCCTCTGGCGGGGTTTCCTGCTGGGCTGCTTCACTCACAGCAGGAACCGGAACTTAAAAGAGACACAGAAGCAACATCATTAAAGCTGAATAATGGCATCACACAGATATTTGAGGTGTTGTATATCATCACTGTCCAGAGAGTGTCTCCAAAATGTTACCTTTACAGGAGAGGACAAAAACCCTTGTTACTTTCCATGCATGTTAATGGAATATAGCATTAATACAAGTCAAGTCAAGTCAAGTGGGTTTTTATTGTCATTTCAACTACATACAGAGTACACAGTGAAACGAAACAACGTTCCTCCAGGACCATGGTGCAACATAGACAGTGCATACAGACACAAGTGCAACACAAACAAACAAGTACGGACAGACAACACAACACAGTACAGACAGAGAATAATAAATAATTGCTGGTTGTGTGCAAATTGTGCAATGTGTAATAAATAGAGTCCAGTGAGGTAGTAAAGTTATTAGTGCAATGCTTTGTGCAAAAATGCTTCCCTTTTTTTTTTTTATCTGGGGTAAATGGTTGGAGAAAGATATCAGTTCAGACGTTGAGTTGTGTTGAGAAGTCTGATGGCTTGGGGGAAGAAGCTGTTGCAGAGTCTGGTCGTGTTGGACCGGACGCTGCGGTACCTTCTTCCTGATGGCAGGAGGGAGAACAGTCTGTGTGAAGGGTGGGTGGGGTCATCCACAATGCTGGTTGCTTTGCGGATGCAGCGGGTGCAGTAAATGTCCAAGACAGAGGGGAGAGAGACTCCGATGATTCTCTCAGCTGTCCTCACAATGCGTTGGAGGGACTTGCGGTCAGAGGCTGTGCAGGTCCCAAACCAAGCAGTGATGCAGCTGCTTAGGATGCTCTCTATGGTTCCCCTATAGAAGAGGGTGAGGATGGGTGGAGGGAGACGGGCCTTTCTCAGCTTCCGGAGGAAGTAGAGACGCTGCTGGGCTTTCTTGGCTGTAGAGCTGGTGTTCAGGGACCAGGTGAGGTTCTCCGCTAGGTGGACACCAAGGAACTTGGTGCTCTTAACGATCTCCACTGAGGAGCCGTTGATGTTAAGCGGAGAGTTTTCATTGGTGCAATCATCATGAAACTTTGAAACCTTGTAAATGACGACTGTAAAAAGTGCAAGTTATATTAGGGTTTTTTTTTTACCCCTACAAGTGTTTGTGGCTTCACTTATGCAGCCACTTTACGTTCAGCTTATTCACCGTATTTCGCCACACTCCCTTTCAAGTCTGTGTTGCTTCCGCCTTTGTGTTAGAAGTTCCGGTCAGCTAACTAAAATGAATAGTTATATGGGAGGAGACCAGAGAGGTAATAAAAAGTTTGAATGGGACAACACTGTCTTATCTAAGGTTAATAACACAGTGGGTGGACAATATGAAAAGGTGGCCTGATGTCACTTACGGCGACATGTTTAATTACTTTGTACTTTCGGAAGGTGTAGACGGTTCGGCAATGAAAAACTATACAAGTACTGAAGCGTGGCCGACAGTGGGAAGGTCGGCCGTGTACTCCTACACAAAAACGGTGAGTTTATATTTTTGAAAGCCGGTGTAAACCCAAGTCAAACCAGCTGCCCGAGCCACTTTGTGTGGGTGTTAATTATAGCCCAGATAGCCTAGTGCGGTGGACACTGATCATAAAACAGTTACTTATCCTCTGCTTCCTCTGAGCTTCATAACCGAGCCATTTATCTGGATAAGGACCCTCTGATGCAGACATACAGAGGTTTGGGTGGAAGTTTTAAATTTAGCACCTTCAGCCTTCTTTGGAAAGCAGCCCCACTACACTCTGATCTTTATGTGCTGTGTTTGTAACACTGTTGTTCAAGCCAAGTTTTCCTTTTCTTCCAATTATTGTGACTCCCTCTAACTGAACATATTATTCTAGTCATTTTATATGTTTGTTGTCGTTTTGCCTGTAATTAGTATCAACGTATCTGCGGTCAGACCGGAAGTTCTAACACAAAGTAAACAAATCCCATGACCCTGTATACCCCCAAAATGAAGAGAGTCAGTGTAATAAAAGAATCTCCACCCACTTTACCACCTTTTCACAGAAAAAATTCTCACCTTTTCCCCGACAGTCTTGAGCCCAGTGTCCTGTGCCACCACATTTATAGCAGGTGTCACCTTGCCGACTGAAGCCTCCAAACCTCCCTCTACCTCGGCCACCACCGCCTCCTCCAAACCTCTCTCCCTTCAGCTGGAACTTCTGCATGTACATCTTAAATGACAGCAATTACATTAACCTTATGACCAGCCGAAACCTCAGGACGGGCACTTTAGGTGGTCTGTTAACATTCTACTCACCTGCTTGCGAAGGGCAGCACCTCTCAGGGCAAATCCTTTAACATGAGACTTCTTCTTTAGATTGATCTTCACAAAGTTTCCATCTGAGTTTTTGGTGGATCTTGTTCAGTTAAAAGAAACATGATTACTTTCTTTTTCTAACAAATACATACAGTACAGCTGTTCAGTAGTACATTCATACATTAGAACTGGTAGGTGTAACTGGACTGCTGACAGTTCTGACTGTGCAAAACTGACGTTGCAGCATTTTCATGAAGTCAAAACTGCAATGAGCATTCTGACCACTCACTCATTCACGTCCCTATTAGAATGTAGACCAGTCTTCTATCATGTCATGTCAATGGTGTTTAATACATCACAAAACAAACTGTAATTGTAACATGCAGCAGTACAAATACAAGGACACTGTCTATGTCAAGCAGCCATGCCATATATAAATCCCTTCTGATAACCTTCTTGACAAAATGTTCAATCAACACACAGAAAAGCTGCAGCACAGTTAAACCATCTATTCAGTTTCATCAAACGATTCTAAAGCTAAATGTTCACACATTATGGACACAGTATAAAGTTCTAAGTGACACGCACCTGCTTCTAGCGGCGTTTCTCATCCTGGATGAGGCAGCTCTCACATCCTCTTCCTCTATCTCTCCTAGAAGGTTCTCCTGAGGCAACTTTGGTTTCTGCACTGCTGTGCGCTTAGAACTGGCAGAGTCCTCAGGGTCACTTTCTCCCTCTTCAGCTCCTTTGCCTTTCTTTTTCCTTCCTTTTGAAGGAGGTTTCTCTCCAGTAGAGTCTTCTTTCTTGGTCCTGCGTCTCTTTTGGACTCTCTCGTTTTCCTCCACTTGCTCTTCTCCTTCTTCAGGTTCTCTCTGCCTTTTCCTTCCCTTTTTCTTAACATTCTTGGGTTTGTAATCAGCATCTTCAGTCTGGGCATTCTGACTGTCTTGACCTTTATTAGATCTGGGCTTTTTAGTCTGTTTTCTAGGTTTGGACTGAGCTTCTTTTGTGATATCCAGCTTGATTTTTCCAGCCTCTGTTCTAGCACTGGGATCAGAATCCAGCTCTCTACTGCCCTCTGTAGGAAACTTGTCCATACAAACTGGCGGCACATCGTTTGGACATTCCAGTGACGAGGAGACTACAGAAGTGCCATTCTCCACATGTGTCTTCACAACAGGTTTATCGACAGAAGTTCTAATACAGCTTTTTACAATCTCCTCTTCTTTTGGCAGGTCTGAATTGCCTGCAATTGGTTTCTCTACATCACCAGCTTCCGTGAAGACCTGGCAGCGGTCCAGCCAACCCCTATCTACAGAGGATAGCCTCTTGGTCATAGTCTGGCGGAGGAACTGCGCCCTCTCTGTGCACTTGTCTTGGGCCACCATGCCTTTAGTGCAGGACTTGGAGGGGGTAAAGGTGGGAAAGGGATCCGAGATGTCATCATTCAACTCACTACTAGCTGTCTGTACTGGAGAGGCAAAAGGATCTGGACACGTGTTGGCTGGCTTTGGTGAAAGTGTCTCCACTTCCACTGGTGCTGTGTCAACAGATGCACTGTCCTTCCAGGACTTTCCTGGTGTCCGGCGTGGGGTGACTGACTTCTTCAGGGAAAAAGGTCGTTCCTACATTTATAAGACGTGTTAGAAAAGACAGACAGACAGATAGATAGACAGATGGACAGACATGGTTTACTGATTGTAATCACACAAGCACACCGTTTAAGAATTTAAGTATAAAAAATGCAGGAGACAATACAATCAAATGGAAACATTCACATTTAGTCGTTTATTTGAGCTTAAGATGTGTCTGTCATTACTCGAGAGCTCCTAATGCTAAGTCAAAAATCCCTGGACTTTGGACCAGGGGGTTCCATTTTCTGTAATGGGCAATGAAGTGCTCAATGTCATCCTGTCTAATCTAGATCTTAAACCCGGCCTGAAATTTTGGCCTGAACCTCAACACAGCTCAGCAAACTTTGAATATGACCACCCAACAACATTATCAAGTATTCAGTCTAAAACTAATTCAAATAAAGGTTTCTGCCCAAACCTGACTCAAACCTGCCTACCATCACCCAGAACCCCAAATAAAACATAACAGGACATCGTCAGTTACTAGGTAGTGGCAATAACAGCATCAGATCAGGGATAAACAACAAATAAAATAGTATAAAATAAGCAATAAATTGCTGTCCTAAAGTTCAGCTTCTACAAATGGCATCCCAACATTATGTACTGTTCCCACACTGTGCAGTGCTAATTTATCAAGACAGTAGCCTCCAAATTAATCCTACAGCTCCATTTCTTTAAATATAACAAATAATACGCTGAACATATGGCTAAAAGAACTGTTGGCCAAATAAAGCAAATTTCCTAAACTGAACTTTTTTAATCAAATAGCTGTTTTTTTCTGTTCTTTCAACACTGCTGGATTCTGCCCACACCACAAGTAGTCAACTCCCGTGCACTAGATTAAAAACTGTATTAAGGTAATTGTAAGTGGGGGTAATACTGGGTAAAAGTGGGGGGTGGGCTGTGAGTATCACAGATGAAAATTACTTCATCTGAAGAGGCGTAAATAATATATTTGATTTAAACTTCAAACTCACCTTTGACAGAGTTCCAAGGTTTGATTTCAGCTTCATGCCAAAGTACTGGGCAGAGGCTTGTAAAGTCTCTTTGTCTTTCAGTGTCAGTTTGGGCACCGCTGCAGGCATGTGTTTACGGTTAAGGTGGGAACCCCAGCAATCCTTCAGACAGAATGAAAGAGTCAGTACTTTCTATATTTTGATAAACCTTCAGAAAATAACAGACAACACTGCCCAAAAAAAACTGCTTACACTCTCCGTAGACTGGCTCTCTGGTGGTTTTCCATCACTGGGGGGCTTTTCCTTCGCCTCTTTAAGCATGCGGTATTCTTTATAAAGTTCTGCAGTAGAGGTTAAATTATGACAGAGGCTTGTTTCAGGAACAAACAAGAATTAAATCTTGCAAAAAAATATGTGCAAAGTAGAATAATTAAATAATTAACTTACGTCTGGTCTCCTCTGGAGCTGCATCTATATCATCCTTTAAAAAATATATATATATATTATTGCCTTCACAATAGTTCTGGTTTAGCTAGTATAACATGCCCTAAACTGTCTAGTGAACTAGTTCTACCAGACCTAATAAAATTCTCTCTAAATAATTAAGCAAATCCCAATGACAAACAGATAATCTAGCCTGTTTGTCATTGGGAGTATTTCTTGTGTTTTATGAAGTCTTGATGCACATATAGCATTCTGTAAAGAGTAATTTCACAAGATCGATGTTCAATAGATATTCCAATTTGACATTTTAATCAAACCACACATTTTTGACATGCATTTGTTTCCTGTAAATACTGCAAAAAAACCCTTTACTCTGTCTGACTAGCGAGACAGAGCAAACATGCTATGCGTGGGGCATCACATTAAGGAGTCACAACTAAAACTAATTATTAATTTCTAATCAAATAACAGAAACATTTGCTTTCAAACTTTAATCATCTAAAGGCTTTTTGCATTATTTTTAATACATAATGTTTATAGTTAAGGGTGGGCTTTTAATATTTAATTCATTTTTTTTTTTGCTAAGACAGACGTTTTAAGCACTGCTAATGTGTGATTAAGATGGAACTTCAATATGAGTACTTTTATTAACCTGTAGTGGCAATAAAAATACTATTTAAAACGTTTATACATACGCTTGACAGTTATTAAATGACAATGTCTTTTTCATAAGATGTAACATTAAATTTAAGCCAAGGCAGATTCTTGGAAATAATGTGAGAATAAAACCAGCCAACCCACATAAATTTGGCCTCTTGTTCTAATGAACTGTTCCACCTTCAATGGTGACACGTTCACAACTCGGTATTAAGCGTAAACCTGAAGTAAGACATGGTTAGCTTCTTACGTGAAAAAAAAAAGCAAGTAGTTGAGCTTTTCCAGCAAACTAATAGCGAGTATGAGTTTTACGGTGAGCCTCACCTGAACGTAACTGCTGCACCATTTAAAATGGAACTGGGCATTTAAAAAAAAACACCTCCATAAATGCTCATAAACACACTACCGCTAAACAATAAGTCACATTGTCACTCAATGATATGTGTACTATGTGGTTCAGGACGCAGCCTAACAGTTATATGTAAATAAGAAATAAACCGGGCTGGTTAAAAAGCAGAATTAAGTGTAAACTTAAATGCACACTTACCTTGTTCGGTTTCCTGCTGTTTACTTGAACAAACGAGTTTTCCCACTTTTTTAGGAGAATTTTCACATCGTTGTATCGATCCATCCTGCTGTCTTAAGGTAACTTACTAACTAACGTTACGGGTTAGAATCCGAATTCACAATAAGTAAGCTTTGCCTGAGAAATGTTATTGTCGCAGAGAGCAGTAAGCTTTACAAACTTTTATCGGGTCAC
The DNA here is from genome assembly GCA_021613375.1 of Megaleporinus macrocephalus. Classification (NCBI taxonomy): domain Eukaryota; kingdom Metazoa; phylum Chordata; class Actinopteri; order Characiformes; family Anostomidae; genus Megaleporinus; species Megaleporinus macrocephalus. The sequence goes on from CM038703.1 coordinate 40,478,843, forward strand.
ATTACTTATCATAATGATGCACTAACTGCGTGTCGACGTTATCATCATTAATAATAATAATATCGGTACTGAAAATAAACAAGTAAAGTAAAGTAAACATAAACTTGTGCTTCACTGGAGCTGCTTTCAGCCCAGCGCGCCAAATGTCAAGCCAGGACGTCACACCAGCACCCTGTCAAAATAAGAGTTTGGAAAAATAATGTACGAACTCCTGTCAAAATAAGAGTGTAGAAACTAAGAATAAGTACAGAAAACGAACGCGATTTTCGATCTTGATTTTTGTCCTTTTGTGCTTTAATAACCCAAAAATAAACACTTGAACTTGCCGGTATATAGCTATGGATAAGGTTTATGTTTGTGGTACTTTGTACAAAATTAATGTCTTGTGAAATTCTAGTCAGAGACTGTGTACTATAGCAGAGTGCCTCGCCTGCTTGTGACTAGACAATCCCACTGATTAGAAAAAAATCAGCATGATTTAATCTTTGAGGTATAAACATAATAATTCAAAATGTGTCAGGCTAATATATCTATAACCATATATAGTTTTCTTCAAGGAAGCTTTCAGAGATATTAAACTCTTTAAACATATGGTTACTAGGACCACCACTGAGGACAGTCCTGGTTCTCAGCATTTCTCTAGAACAAAGCATTTAATATCAAACTGCTCTGAAAACAGCTTAAAATTTAAATAATAAATGATTCATACGTTTTAAAGCACATGCAAAATGTACTTATATACCTAACAAGTGTGTACATTCAAGCAATGTCAGAATATTTGGTCTGTGTCTGAAGGAGCAATTTGTAAGATAAATCAACCTGTTGAATTAATACTCCATACAATTGGGGGGCAACATATTACCAGGAAATGCACAATCCCACCTCCTCCCCAGTATAGAACAAAGGTTTAGCATCAAACTTTACCCCTTCGCTCACCATGATATGTCTCCAGTGGTGGAAAGCAGCACCAGTGTTAACTTTGGTTTTGCTTCTATTCATATCACTTTTTTTGTTTTGCAGAATGTTTCTTGTTGAGATTATCCAGCAGCGGTTATTATAATGGCTGCATGCCAAGTGCATTGTTGTATTTACTCTTCCTTTCACTGACTACCTGTCCTTAAATGATCTAACCGGGAGCAACACCTACAATATGATTAACAAGAGTCTACAAAACACTGTTCAGGCATGGATACGTCTTCATCCTCTCATGCTGGACTGATTTAACTCAAAACTACAGTGACTGACTATTGACTTTTGAGGCAGAGAGTGGTACTACCAGTCAGGATGAGCCAGGGCTTGCTAGTTTAGTTCATTTTGGAATGTTTTAAATCCAAAATTTTATTTTGCTCATTTAAATCTCACAGAAAAGGCAACATAACCCTGTAAAACATGAAAACAAGGCATTGAATATTTTGTTATTGTAAATGTCATCTTAACACCACAGCTTATTCACATCATCACACAGATTAAAAAAATTTACTGTTCATAATCTGTTGAGATATTAATGTATGTGTTCGTGGTTTCTTTGTGCTGTATGTGTTTGTAGTGTTTCTTTGTAGTGTTTCCCTGTCCATCTATCTATCTAGAGTTTCTTTGTACTGATGTGTTTCAAAGGTTTTATAGTACATTTATGTGGCGCATGTCTCTTCCACAATGTAAATACAGGGAAATGCAATAATGTATAGAAAACTTTGTTTCCAATATAGGGTGTAAAGTTTGAACCTCAAAAGACATAAAATAAAAGAGAATATTTTCAAAAGAATTTCAAATCTATCTTTATGTTTAATGTAAGTCGATGGAACCAGAAATTGTCATTTCGTAGCATCTTTATAGGTCCATTAGAAATTTTTCACACAATGTAAATGGAAAGTGCTGCATTCCAATGATGCTAAAAAAAATAAAAATAGACAAAAAATGGAGGTACATGATTTTCTTTGAACAGTGATGATATGCTGGTGAACCAGAAAAAATGTCAATGTTATTAAAAAAGAAAACCTTGTTCCATTGAGCAATAAGTCCTTCAAAAACCTGCAGATCACAATGGAACCGAGAGTAACTTGGCAGTAAACTCAGCATTTAGATCAGTCTCAGTATGAGATAATAGACTTTATCGCTGCTCGGAGTTTCCGGTGTCCCACAGCCAGTATAATGGGGGACAAAGCAATAAAGGCACTGTTGGAGAAACGTGCGATAACCAGCAGGTACACTGATGAAGCACCACGGTCGTAGTTAAAGTAGTTTACTGAGATCACGCTGGCACCCCAAGATATGATGAACAAAACAATCAGGGCTAGAATTACCTGAGGAGGAGAAAAAAAGATACCAATGATATATAAACACATAGGCTCATTATTATGTACCCATACTCTCTGTTCTCTACAAGCACCTTTTTAAGCAATAAGCAATAAACATTACAGAGATTTTACCCCAATTAAATGCCTCTGTGCTAAATGTTAGTAAAGTATGGCTGGTTCATTGCATTTAGTCACAAAATACAAAATAAATTGTTAATTGTTCTTATTTACTGGTACTTTTATGGCAGTTCAGCCAATCAGATTTTCGAACAGAACTGCCAAGTCAGGCCTTTTCCTGGATCCATTTTTAATGGCCAAGCAAGTTGAATGTATGTCTGTAAATCTCCTGACCTTGGCCGCCCTTCTCTCTGCGGGAACCCTGCGTATAACCGGTGCGTCCTGGGCCTTGTTCTTTATGTTCTGCAAGTTTCCATGCGCGTACAGTGTGAGCAGTGAGCCCAGGTTTGTGCCACTCATGAGCACGATAGGGATGACTTCATGGATCACCATAGAGGCGGTGGCAAAGGCAAGGCCACTGTAGGTGGAGGGGAAATCCCACAGACAGCCCAGTAATGGACGTGTGGTACTGCTCACCAACATCAACGTCTGTGGATAGCCAAAGAGAAAGGACGTGTGGTCAGTGAAGAAAAAATAGGTAATTACCACCTAATTCTCTCAGTTAAACAAAAATCTACTCTTAAACTACAGAACAGTTTTTAAAGACTGTATGTAGTTCCCCAGTACATACACACTAAAATACTAGCTTTCAAAAGAATCCAAACGTCCAAAAAGTACAGAATTTATTTTTTTCTGACAACTGTCATTGCTGGCTGAGATGATTGATTGTATCATAGTGCACAAACTGCCTTTTGAAGGGTTGTGAATGTTTCAGACTTCCAGAACACAGGCTTTTAACTGCCTTTTCTTAACAATACGTAAGCAGTCGTGGGTGCATTTCTTCATAAGTTGGACTTTAGAGAATTGCTACTTCCCTCACATAAGAGACTATAGGCCGACAAATAGGGAATTTAAACAAGCTGGTAAATCTAATGTGCCGGGTTCAGAGATTCAAGCAATCTCCAATCTATTGTATGCATAGGCTTTATATAGTAGAAGAGCTGAAACTACAAATGCTTACTAGATTTAAATAATATTATGGAATCATCGATAATTATTTGTGTTTTTAATAACACAAATAAAAACTGCTAAAAGGTCAAAAGTCAAATGTTTGGACACACCCAATATAATTTAATAGCTATGATATTGTATTAAAGCTATGTAATCTGTTTATTCTATATACACCGTTTTTGAGTCTTTCCATTCCAAGTGACAGAAAGGTTGGAAATACCAAAAATGTAACATTTTTGATAGATAAACTTCTGTTACATAAAAAGGTCACAACCATTGTATATATGCAGAATGGTAAAATTAAATGAATAACATCCATTAACAAAGTGTAAAACCTGCATGTAAACAAATATACTAAATAGGTTTGTCTACTAACTCCTCAGTCAATGACACAGTTCAATTCTATTGAATTTTGTAACCCTTAATGTGAGTAGAAAGATCAACAAGGGTTATTTTCAGACAGCAGGTCTACAATACTACACTATCTGAGCATGTTTATGTCCTCACCTCCGTGGCATTCTTTCCTCCATTAGTGGAGTAAATAAAAGCAGGTATTGAGTAGATTAGATTGATGGTCCAGATGAAACAGAACCCCATTACAAGGGCCTTGGGTGGCCCTCGGGAGCCGTTCAGACTAGCCATGGGAGCTACCCGTCTTAAAGTGTGGAAATGGAATGCACTGAGGAACAACGTTGACCAAACATTCACAGAACGAAACCAGACCCATATGCCCATCAGCAGCTGACACCAGTCTTTACCAGGTAATACCTTTAAAGGAAAAGAGAAGATCAGAAATTATGAGATCAGGGCATTTAGAGACAAAACCTCAACTCATTTGTTGGTTCCCTGTAAACATAGAAAGGTGAATTTATTCGTATTTTAGATCATATGTCTGCCAAAGATCCCAAACAGAGACCAGCTGGATGTTGCTGCAGCAGTGTGCAGAATGGTTTCTCATCACTCAGGAAATTACGTTCCGTAATTAAAATTCCACATCAGCTGATGCATAGATAATCCACTTAACAGGGACTAATGCAAAGCTTAATCCTCATAAACGCTACTCCACCACTCGAGTTCCCTTTAATTAATTGTTATGCAGATTCTGCAATTTATGCAGCAGTGCTGTTATTAAGTTTGCTTCACTTTGTTCATGTTCATGTTAGAAATCCTGTCAGAGCTCATTTCTACGTTTGTTTGTGGGTTTGTATTTGCTAATTACCTAACACAGTGCACATGTTTATTCATGCATTAATTTGTCACTGCTGTCATCTTAATAATGATAAGAAAAATACATTCAGATGTATGTAATATGATTTTATTCTAAGACATGGCATAAACTATTAAATTGAAAATGACTTTATATGACATGTTTGTGAAATGCTGTAATTAGTCAGTGGTTAATTGTGCCTGCTTTTATCATTAATTTGCTTAGTAGTTGTCAGTGAGGTCCAATTGGATTAATTACTTAATCAGGTAATGGTTGTTAATGGCACTTAACTGTATAGTTCATCTGTCTACTTAGTAGTTGTCAATGTGGTTTAATTCTATTATTTATTTAATCAGTAAATGGTCATCTATGATAACTAATTATATAAGTAATGTATCTACTTAGTAGTTGTCAATGTAGTCTAATTGTATTATTTATTTAATCAGTAAAAATTTGTCTATGATAACTAATTATATAAGTCATTTATCTACTTAGTAGTGTCAAAAAAGTCTAATTGTACTTTTATTTGATCAGGTAAAGGTTGTCTATGGTGCCTTACTGTATAATAAAATTATCGACCTAGTAGTTGTGAATGAGGTTTAATTATTCTTATTATGTATGTAATCAGTTGATTGTTGTTAATGGTGTCTATTTGCAACATTATTGTAGTTTATCTTTTCTAATATTTTTAAATTTTGTAATTGTTTTGAACTAAGTTGAGGAATGGAAATTTAAAAGAAACCAATGATAAAATACTTTCGTTTTACTTTATTTTTCATTTCTATTGTGCAAAACCGTGTATCTCTATTTTTGTGTATTGTATATGCTATCTTTCTTCTGTAAAGTTTGAGAGTAAAAGTTGAGAGACAAGGTTTTGTATACAGCATATATATCAGAATAAAAATTCTTGCGACTTTGCATTTTTAAATGTTTGAAACCGTTTCATTATGAAAAGCAAATATAAAAGACATTTACAAGCTTCTTCACTATATGTCACTTGCTACACACACATGTTAAGGTCTTTATACAAAAAGTTAAGGACTTATCACTTTATCCATCTCAGAGATTCTGTTGTTTTTACACTCTGCTGATAAAATCATTTGAAAATGACAAAATTTCCATTACATTTGTAAAGTAATCTCAGACTTTTGAGTCCACTGTAATTCATATCTCTAAGTTAATCCATGTTAAAAAAGGTGATTAATGCTGCCAACAAAGGAAGTTCTATTCTATTACATTATATTACCCTGTCCCCATACCTCGAGCCCTAGATCTGAGATGACCAGCAATATGTTCCTCGTCACGGACACCATCAGGTTGGAAAAGGCCATGTTGACCAGGATCATGTCTGAGTTGCGTCCACTTCCAGGATCCCGTACAATATTCTCCCCGACGACGAAGACCACCAAGGCATTTCCTAAAATACCCAACAACACCAGAATAATGTACAAGGCCATTGGCACTGATGATAGCTGCCCTGTTAGGACCTTTTTGGTTGGAATAACTGTTCTATTGGCATCCATGACTGAAGACTAACCAACTGTTTACTTACTCTACTAAATCTACACCTGCCCTTGCATGCTCTGCAAGCAGTGTCTGGTTCAGAACTTCATATTGCCACCTACACCTGATCCCACCTCCATAGGCTATCACCAATACCAAGCAGAGCACTGACTTATCTCCTTGGTATCCAGATTAACGCAGGTCACCAGACCCAACCTGCTCATGATCAGGTCCCCATGCTCTCACCTATCAATTAGGGGGCTGTGTATGAATGAGATTCCACTACAAATAGTGGCGTCTTTTTTTCGAGGAGCTGAGCATGCATCCTACCAGGGAGCAAGGGATTAATTAACTCAGGCTAATTTCAACACACCTCGTTAACAAGCTAATAAATTAACAAACTCCGCTGCTGATACCGTCAGTGAGGGAGAAAGATGGGAGTGGGATTTGCTTTTTTGCTGATGGCTTGGCTAGAAGATTTCCAACTTTCTAAGGAACTTTGGTGTTTATACAGTCTGGATGCCTCAGCCCAAAGATAAGTATGATTAAGTCCTTTATTAGCTGCAGTAACTATCTGAATTCTTCTATGTATTCAACTTCCTGGATAGCTGTCACTCTGTTTTATCATTAGAAATAATATCTTTAAGTGCATTGAATGGGGAAGCAGTGGAAGATCTTTCAAATGGATTCAAATTATTTGGTAAAATGAACAAAGTACAACCATTGTTGTGAAATTTTGTCTGATATTTTGAACAGGACGATTATTTTTTAGTATAACTTAAAAAAAACCCTCGCTAAATCAGACCTGTTTATAGCAGTAGTGCTGGGAGCCAGACGTCATAGGCTAGTAATGCCTCTAGAAGCTACCTCACAGAAAGCTATTAAATCAGACTAATACAAATGCATTGCCTGAGACAATGTTTATATTATATATATATATATATATATATATATATATATATATATATATATATATATATATATATACACTCAGAATATATTTGGCAATAAAGTAATATTATTAAAATGACTAGATTTGCAGTGCACACATTGCTCAGAACCCAGGAGCTGACCATAAATAGCCAAATTGCTATTATAAGACGAATGACTAAGTAAGTATTAATGGTTTTCAGATGTTATTATTTATTTTAATTTTTTTAACTTGTTACATTCATTTAATAAATCAATTATTTGCTAGGTGCAGTGAAGTGTGGTGTAGAGTAGTGAAGAGTCCTTACCTGCAATATGTCCTGATCATGGAGCTTCACACATTGCACTTTAAAGACCGGGTCCAATTCTAATCAACCCACCAACCAGCTATCTAGGTTCTTTGGGGGCATAGTGATGTAGCGGTTGTGCAGGAGGTCTGATCTCCGAGAGCAATTGCAGCTCTTTCATTTCACTTGACTGCGTTAACCTCCAGATCAAAGGACCAGTGCTCAGAGAAAAACAGAGATCCACAAACCAACACATAAGTGTAAGTGATTTCTTGTACACTGTGGTTCCCATTACTTTTTATTTTACTATAATGTATAATATATGCTTTGCTTACACAAAATTTTGTGATGAACAGACCAATTAAAATGCTTTTTAAATCTTTTTTACAGTAACTTATGTTAAAAGTTAAGCATGTTTTCACCTTGTCTTATTTGGATCTTCTTGTTTTTCTTTGGACAAAAACAGTATGTGGTGTACTAATTTATGAGCTGTTACTGAATAAGAAAAAAAATATTGTTTTTAAGGCTTTTAATTGGAGTTATTATAACAACAATAATTAAAAGTCTATTAAAGTGTTTTACTCTGATATCAAACAGAAATATTTTTTTAGAGCAGACGTAAAATGACTTTTTTAACATTCAGTTTTCAGTTCAGATTTATTTAGGACTAAAAAGTGTTTCACTGTATACATTGTCACTTACACACTACACAGGGCACCCAGAGTGCCTGTGACCTGCTGAGCAAGCACAAGATCTTGGTACATGTAAATGATTACTGTACATGACAGAAGAGATCAGGTGTGAAAGGAAATGTCAAACAGTAAAACTGACTTATAAACTCATTGGGATGATAGTATCAGCTCTTCTAGCTAACAGTTTTTATAGCTAGTGCCAAACACATAAAGCTAGTGCCAGTGAAACTCCAGCGAACACCTACTTAAAAAATTAAATAGATCTTAGACTTTATGATGTTTATAATGACAATCTAAGTAACATTTTTGGGACAATGTGCTACAGGGAACATTTACTCTGGTTTAGGGGGTGTTTTAACTTTACTAAAACCTTAATATAAAAGAATTTCTCCACTACTAGTTGTTAATAAATAATATTCTCAAATATTTTCCAGAGAAAAAGTGCGAGAAATGAAGTGATGCAGTTATGTATGTAGGTAAATATATATTTCATCACCATCCAATAAAAAAACGTGTATTTCTATTTTTTTTTTGTTGATTTTCATTTTTCCAGTTCATTTACACATGACAGCTGCCTATTATACAGTGTGGAAATTTCATGATGAATGGACCAACGGAAATGCTCCAAAACAGCTTGGAAGAATTTCTGTTTATATTGACTTACATTTAAAGTGAGGCAGGTTTTTTGGCCGCTCCTGTAAAGCTACTTTTTCTTTCTTTGGACAGTGACGATATATAATTACAGTAGAAACTTACATTTTACGGAAAATCACATTGCACTTCTGAAAAGTTCATTTATATTTTTCTTTGTCTAGTTAACACAGATTTCAGACCATTTTCACCTGCCACACTCAGACCAAGTACCGGAGTTAGATCATGTTTAACTACATCTGCATTTCACAACAGTCTTTATGACCGCTCGGAATCTTCGGTGACCCACAGCCAGTATGAAAGGAGACAAAGCAATAAAGGTGCTATTGGAAAAACGTGCAAGAACCAACAAGTATGCAGATGATGGACCACGGTTATAGTTAAAGTAGTTCACTGAGACCACACTGGCACCCCAGGAGGTGATGAATAAAATGATGAGGGCAAAGATAACCTGTGGAGAAAAGAAGAACAACTTTATGATCAGAAGAACAACTTTATAGAAACAGAAACAACTCTACATTTAGTGCATTCTCTCATTTTATAAACTATTTAACAATATATATATATATATATATATATATATATATATATATATATATATATATATGTTTTACATGTGTGTGGTTAAGCCCATGGGGATGCCTGTATTCCAGTATTTAATTTATTCAAACAGGTATTTGTTAAGTAACCTGGTATGGGTTACAGTTTTGCCATTCTATAAACTTCCTGGGGAGCAGCATATTTAGGTAACTCCAGTGGCAGCTGCCTTTTGTTTTTGACCACAAACATCATTCCATGATGGTGACTGACGCCATCGTGTGGTCACACAAATGTTGGCACATTGACCTCCTGACCACCAGCAAAAATGGATGATTATCAAAACAGAGTTTTTCTAAGCCAGTTGCTTAATTATGTAAATGGTTGTAGAACTTCACCTCTTGATAAAGTATTCTGCTAAGCACTATGGTGTACTGCCAGAGTTTGATTCTGCAGCTCATTAAAAATGAATATATGCTTTGCCATGTGAACACAGTGTTAGGCTGAATAACCAATAAAAACATAATATTTCTCTTCTAGTGGTTACTCATCCTTCTGGTGTGTTTGCATGCTGGCAGTAGGCAGTCGATGGCAAGAGGACATTGACCCACCATTGGTGATCATCAATTCCACTGAAATTTCAAAATCAGAATTCTGTTGGTGTGTATTTTTGTTAACCAACAGAAGCTCAGCACCAAAATGATACCACTCTTTACTCTACGTCAACTCCAAATGTGTTATACATGTGTTTGTTCCTGAGGCATAGATCACTCAAGGAGCAGTGACGTAAGTGTGTGGTTGGTTGTGACATGAACGCAACTGTTTCTTCATTTTAACTGTAAAATAAATAAAAATGTACACAATAAAAAATACATGAGCATGAACACTTCAAAGCTGGTGTATCTTAGCTGAGAACCAAAGTGACTGCTTGTTAGCTGACTAGCCTAAGGGTACAAACAGACTGAATTAAGTGGTCAGCTTACAACTTCAGCACTTTGGTTCTTCACTCTGATATCCAAACAAACAGTGTACTTACATTTCCTCATTTCTTTGCACTGTTTTTTTTCTTTTTTTGTTATATGTCAGCCCCCACTTTGCTTTGTTTTAGGGCATTTGAATTACCGAATGATGGCTACTCATGATGCAGTGGATCATTTGCATGTCTAGCTACACTGAAGACTGAAGTGTTCGCCAATAATTTGATATTGGACTACATTTCTCAAATTCACCCTCTTGCGGGGGCTCAAAAACATATATATGTTTCTCAAAATGTATATTTCTTTTTAGCCAAACTGAAATTATAATAATCTGTTAAAGGCAGCGTGTGGTTTACAGAGCTTGATGACTCCCTGACTCTAAATTATAGCACACTTAGACATACACTCAGTTAAATCATATAAACTGCAATATTTGGCATTCCAAACATTTGGGCCGCCTTTTTCAAAGCTCTTCGTCCTGACCTTGGCTGCCCGTCTCTCTGCAGGCACTCGGTGCATGACAGGTGCATGCTGACTCTTGTTTGCAGGCTGATGTTTACTTCCATGTGCGTAGAGTGTGAGCAGTGAGCCCAGGTTGGTGACGCTCATAAGCAGGATGGGGATGACTTCATGGATCACCATGGAGGTGGTGGCAAAGGCCAGGCCGCTGAAGGTGGAGGGGAAATCCCACAGACAGCCCAGCAACGGACGTGTTGTACTGGTCACTAACATTAGCGTCTGTATGGGGGAATAAGAAGAACTGAGAGGTGAGATTAACAAACTCAATCTCTTTTATGTTCCAAAGTATCATGCTCAGCATTATAAACCTGATACCTAAGAGACATGTATCTCTTACAGTTAGATGATGCGGTTGGTTGGAGCAGTTTCATAGACATGGTTCTGTAGCTATATATGGTTTGTCAGGTTTTAGGGAATTATGGTCCAGATATCTATTTTCTTGTATTTGAGTTCAAGGGCGTAGGAGCGGGTTTGACATTGGGGGGGTACACATTTGCTAATATGAATCAAAGCCCACCCTATCTTCTAAAATATAATGTATGAGCTGATTCGACTGTAGGGAAGGTGGTAAATCACTGTATGTATCGTGACGTAGAACAACATTTGTGGAATTACAGTAAATTACAAATAAACAAACAAAATACAACATTATCTGTACGTCTGTTTATTATTAGATAAGTCTAATTAAAGATCACTTTACAAACTAAACTAGATACTCCACACTACATAGTACTGTTGTCAGAAAACTTTTAAACTATAAATGCAATGTCTACATATATAAACAAAAAATATATTTTCTTTGGAACATAATGTTGAAATGAAATGAGAAGAAAATGTATGAAAATGTACTGAAAGCATTTGATGGTGTCCTTTTATTTAATCATTAATTTTTTTATTTTATTTATAATATTTTATTTTTTACACTTTTATTGTAGTAGCAGTCTGCAGTTTGAGACGTGGCCAGAGAGTAATGTAACTTTCTGAGTGCTTTCTGACAAAAGTTAATATGAACGTTAGTTAACCCAAACCCTCCTAGTCTGTTACCATAACAACACATTATACAAAAGCCATTTTATTGCAGTATATATTGTCATCATTGCTATTTATTGCTCTCGTCACTGACCTCAAGGCGAGAGCTCGGGTCAGTGAAGCAGCTGACTGTATGATATTTCTGAACAGGCATCTTAATACAAGCCTTAACAAAGTGAAAGACCCAGACCACCTAACAACCAGAGCCAGTTGCTAACAACTAACATAGCGCGTGAATTGCAAAGACTAAAAGCCAAAATGAGCTTTTAAAATAAAATCTAACAGTCTCCGCTTTTTTTTGGGTTGGACAAATCTACATGTTTCTGATATTGGGTGAGACATGTCCCACTCCATCCCCCCTGTTTCCCCCATCCCCCTCCTCAAATTTTAGGTTAATATATAAATGTGTTCTTGGTAGTGACATCACAAACATGTTTAGCCCAAAATGTGCTGATTGTGTAACTTTATTTTAATTGTATAGACAGGAGAGAGAACTTGAAAAATGTGCTTTTTCATGACATGGGGGCTCTTTCAGGTTTAGTTCATTGTCTGTACTGTCAGTGCTATCCTCACTTTTCATTCTTACCTCAGTGGCATTCTTGTCACCTTTAGTAGAGTACACAAAGGCAGGAATCGAATAGATGAGATTGAGGCCCCAGACTAGACCAAACCCTATCAGCAGAGATTTAGGGGGCCCCCGAGAGCTGCTCAGACTAGATGTTCCAGGGCCGACTCGCCTCAAGGTCTGAAAATGGAACGCGCTAACGAAGAACGTTGACCAAACATTGGCACAACGTAGCCACACCCATATGCCCATAAGGACCTGACACCAGTTCTTAGATGGTAGCATCTATTAACAAAGAAGAAGAGATAAAATGGATGAGATGAATGATAATTAATAGTGATTAGTAATTAAGTAGTGTATGCCAGAATTAGAGTCAAGCTAAATGCTATTTTGTTCTTTGCTACCCTGAATTATACATTATTGGCCAAAAGCCAGATACTAATCTTGAGTGTGTTTCATAATATGGTTCTAACAGCTTTATACACTAAGCGCTCAAAAGTTTAAAATCAACATTCAAAAGACTGCAATCGCTCTTGGTTTAGATAACTGTAGAGGTCAGTCATTGAAATATATTGATTCCAAACTGTTAAACAGTAATGCAAATTAACAGTACTACTGTACTGTACTACTGTATTAAGCTGGCATTACACAACTCAGCCAGTAATTAAATTTCTCAAAGTAAATGTCTCATAAATGGTTTTATGAAATGATGTCAAAGAAGAACCAAGTTTGGTTCCCAAAGCTTTTGTTAAGAGATGGTTTCTCAAAAACTCAATGCAGCCAGATCTTTCAAACCACCACCGTGTTTTCTATAATATCTGCCTATTTTATCAGCTGAACTTACCATGGAGGTGCACTTCATGTAGTCCATGTGTTCTCTGTAGGTTTTTGTTTGGTTAACTTAACTGTTCTCAGGCCAGCAGTAACACTGAGGTGTTTAAAATTCTGGCAGCACCGCTATGTCTGATCCACTCATACCAGTGCAACACCCCACCATCATATCAGTGTCAGTGTAGTGCTGAGAATGATTCACCACCCAAATAATACCTGCACTGTGGTGGTCCTGTGGGGGGTACTGACCACAAAAGAACAAAGCAAAGTATGCAAAGAAACTCATGGACTACAGTCTGTAATTCTAGAACTACAAATTCTCTTATATGATAAGTGAAACTAAAGAAATGGACTATGAGTGTAGAAACAATGAGGTGGTTTTAATGTTATGGCTGATCGGTGTAGTTTGTATATGCACTATCCCTCCACTCCTCAACCCATCCTATCTCTCCGTACCTCGAGCCCCATGTCTGTCAAGACCAGCAATAAGTTCCTCGCCACAGACACCATCAGGTTGGAGAAGGCCATGTTGACCAAAATCATGTCCGAGCTACGGCCCCCCTTCTGCTCGCGTAGGATGTTCTCCCCGACCACACAGATAACCAAGCCGTTGCCCAGAATGCCCACCAGCACTAGAATGACGTAGCAGATCAGCGGTGATGACGACAGTAGGCTCCATGCTCCCTTGGCAGCTGGAACTGCCGTTGCATTGACCTCCATATTTGAAAACCCTCCTGATAATTGACTGTTCTCTCTGTTGTGCATGTGTCCTTGTGGCCTCAGCATAAGAACTCCATGTGTACGTACATACTGTGTGCACTAACACATTGGCTTGTATTGAAAGCTACTTTTGACTCCGCCCACTTGTGACAAGATGCACCAACCATCAAATAGAGTCACTGGTATAAGACTTTGTCCAAATGAGGGTGACTGGATGGGATTCCACCAGAGGTTGGATGAAGTGCTGAGCTCGCACTTAATGGAGAAACTGGGAATTAATTAACTGTGGGCTAATTGAAACAAGCCTCGTTAGTAGACTCGTTCATTAACGACCCTCTGCTGCAGATGTCATTAGAGCCAGAGGACGGCTAAGAGTGTTTTCGCACCTGTAGGATGTTTCAGACAAGTGAGGACAGTTCGCACAAGTGAGGATGACCTCCTTGGCCTGCTTTTTCACAAGGAATCTGTTGTTTGGTGAGAAACTGAGGATAACACCTAATATCCTCACCTTTGTAATAAAATATAATCTGTTACAAACTACATTCAACATGCTAGCTAATTTTCATAAGCTGGTATGTGTGTTTGGTAGGACATACTGTACTTGAACCTCACAAATCTCACAAAAACTTCAGAGCTTGCCTTTCCTTCAGATCAAACTCGATATTGAAATGATATCCCTAAATCATGTCCATGTTATGTCTAATTTCTAGTCAAATAAGGGCAAAATATGAGTTACATATTTTACAAGAGGAGATTAGGAATAAAATGAATCATGAATAAGGAAGGAGAAAGTCAAAGGAAATAAGTGAAAGACCATGAGTTCATGGCAAACATGAACTTCTGATTAAAAGGGAAAATCAAGATCCACTCCTGCTTCAGATCCGAAAACATCCACAGGTGTTTCTGATTATCCTCCATTGTGAGAAGACACCAATGTTCTGAGAACAATGAACTGACCTCCCCAAAGATCTGAACATGACTGGATGTGTTTGGGACTTCTCCATCATGACAAGCAGAAAATTCAACCGAATTTAAATTAAGACGAATTTTGGAGAAAATATGGCTGCAGATCTCTTTGAAAAATAGAACAGATTGTTCAGTATCATATAATCCCGACAGCTGTTGTTTATATCCTATGAACGTTTTCTGATAGATGGACCAACAGAAATGCTCCAAAATTACTTAGAAACAAATGTGGTTCCATTGACATACACTGAAAGTTAAGAAGGGTTTTGTTCCATCCTGCAAAAGTGGCATTTTGGAGAGGCTTGTTTTTCTTTGTACATTGATGATATACATATAGTATATATATTATTTCATTGCAGCCGTTTCTGTATAGATTTCTATAAAATATATTTTCTAACTAATAAAGTACTTGCTGGCTGTTTTGACTGGAAATTAAGCAAATTAATTCTGGTGTCTGACTTTCACAGCTAGTCTAGAATGCTATTATCATATGAACGTATTATCCTCTTATAGCATGTTTGCACCATTTGACTCTTCTGCTACTTATTAAAACTCTTTATAATTTCGAACCTTTATATATAACAGAATTCCTGACAGACCCTCTTCTAAACTGGCTGCTAAGGTCAAAGATAAAGCAGAGGCGCTCTGGTCAAGGTCAAAGATAAAGTGTAGGCGGACTGGTCAAGTAGACTTCTTTTATTATGCATCAATGTTTTTGAGCTTTTAACCATGAATTTTTGATACGTCACATATTTTATTCATTTCTATTTTTCTATTTTTCATGTTTTATTGCTTACTTGTCCTTTATCCTTAGTTTCTTATTAAGCAAACATGTTATTTTTGTGATACACATCTAATTTGATAGTTTTCTGATTTATTTTTAAAAGGTGATATATAAGATTTGTATTAGTTAATAGTATAATCATTTTTTCAAAATAATAATTTTTCTTTTTTCTTATTGTATTGTCAAATAAGGACAAATGTACTTATTTGGGCTTAGAACATATAATTACCACTTGAAGCTGTATTTATTCAGTAGATTAAATATTATCTAGGACCAGAGAGTGTAAATAAACAGCAGTCCTTCAAGCATCTACTGGAAAATGTTTTAATTTGTTGTGCCAGAGGTCAGTCTTAACTACTGCATCACAAAAATGAGTCATACAATGTTCTGGAGTTCCCTTGTGTCGATGTAGATCCGCTCATGCAAAAATAATATTGATATAATATTGATATTCAGCTTTGAAGCACTTCATCTTCATCAGCTAAGTAGCATACATTAATCAGCCAGACCCCAAAAATCCAACCTTAAAGTGTTTTAGTGTGTTAGGTTTAATGATCCTACAAATGGGTCCTTCAAAGTCTTTAAACCAGAGAGTTTTACTCCTGGGACAGGAATAAGGCTACCAGAGATGAATATGTACACTTACACGAGACACAGAGATGGTTACATTTTTCATTTTGGATAGAGTGCCCCTTTAATTCAAAGACCTCTGTACCATAGTTAACCACCAGAGGTCACTATCATACTATTTACCTTGATGTCGCATAGGCAACCACATTCAGAGGCTGGAGAACGGTTAATACACAGCAAAATAGAGCGACACACAAGACACAAGCCAGTGCATAATATTACATAAACGTTTTATTCACTCATTTGCTGTAAAAATGCATATTATAGAAAAGTTGTGTGTGATTTCTATAGCAACCAAGGAAAAGAAAACTGCACAGAAGGTAAACATATTGCTTTGTATTTCTCCTTTTGAAACATAAATAATAGAGAGCATATCTATTTATATTTACATTTGCAGGATACAACAAGCATGTTCATTCTCATTGGTGGGTTTCTTTACCACATGCAAACCAGCTGAACATGGTGTGAAAAAGAGCGGATCTGAGCAGCAAAATAATAATAATAATAATAATAATAATAATAATAATAATAATAATAATAATAATAATAATAATTATGCTCCCTCTGTCTAAAAGAAATCTCTCTCCTTTATTAATCCAGGTCACTGCAAAACTTTACAGCATAGCATATCAAAATATTACACCTTCTCTCAAAGTCATCAGTGACTTGTATGGAGTTTCACATCCACTCAGCTGTCACTTGTACACATTTCGCCCTGTTATCCTCCTTCACGTCGAACATGAACAGCTAAAAAGACATAATAAATAATAGTGAAGCGTCTCGGTTCTCGAATGCCATAAAAAGGTCAGTACTGAATGTACAGTGGCTGATTTGCCGATGCTGCCAAAGACCGGGAGAATGATTTTTATTTATTTATTTATTTTGGCCAAAATACTGTGAAAGGTCATCGCTTTTCATCAACCACCTCTGGAAAGTGAAGAGTCTGGGATTCCACTTGACTTAGTCATTCCAAGTATTCTACTTCAGACAGCATTGAAAAAAGAGAGAAAACATAGGTTCGCTTTCAGCATAGGGGGACATTATAATGCCATTGTCATTATTAAACCATTAGCTTTTCAGGCATTTACATGACAGTGGATGGTATTAATAGACTGCTTATTACTGCATTATTCGGGTGCACTCAATATATTCAGAGCACCAATAATGGTTTTATTAAGTATTAACTAACTAGCACTTGGTCAGCTTATTACTAGTTTATTTAGCAGTAACTATAGAAAAATAAGCATTTTACAGAGCACTTTTACTAGTGTGTGTATATATATATACACTACCACTCAAAAGTTTGGGATCACAGTTAAGTTTTTAATGGAGTACCTTCCTTCCTTAACACAACAATGGACTGACGGGTCTCTAAAGAAAGTTGTTTCTTTCTGGTCATTTTGAGTCTGTCAGCAAGCCATCAACTGCTGATGCTTCAGATACTAAACTAACCTAGAATGTTGTTCTCCCTTTTATACTCACTTATTAGTAGAATGTTTTTCAGCTGTGCATCACAATTGAGCAAGAGTGTCCAAACAACCAATTAGCCCAATAACATCCTTAACTTGGATTGGAGGCCGTACCAGGAGATTTAGACAGAGGACTGAGAATTGCTGATAACAGGACTATATGCTAAATAAGCCTACATATACAAAAATAGGCTTTTATACAAACATTTTTATTCTTTGTAATACACTTAAATTAATTGAGAAATAGATAATATTCTTTGTGAATTGAATGAAAATTGCATGAAATGAAATTCTAAAGTGATCCTAAACTTTTGAGCAGTAGTGTATATATATATATATATATATATATATATATATATATATATATATATATATATATATATATATATATATATATATACACACACATTTTTATTACACCCTTATTTAGCTGTACAGAGCCAATTACAGCTAATTACTTCACTTATAATTGAAGAATTATAAATATGTCTATGATGAATTACACAATTTTCCAGTGCACTTGTAATTCCCTTATAAATACTTAGCAAACCATTGGCGTGAATTAACTGTCTTCTTATTACTACATTATTAAACAGTAATTATAATGAATAGAGCCTTTCATCTGTGTATTACATAAGGCATAATTATGTTCACATAACGTAGTCCTATTCTTTGGGAAAAAAGAAAAAACAAACATGAGCAAATATTTTGTTGTGTTGACACTTAAGCATTGCAACACTAGATAATACAAAATAAAATGTTTATTCCATCCTTCTTACTCTCTTTATAACAGCCTGCTAAAAGTGCATTACAAAGTCATTTTAATGTCCCCTTAAACTGAAGTGATACCAAAAATTAAGTTAGTGAGTGACTTTTTTACCACAAGGGAAAAAAAGAAACAGAAAAAAAACACAAGAGAAATATTTTCAGGTATTAACATGTGCACGATACCATTTTTCACAAAATGGGTCCTTAAAAGCTGCAGTTAAGGCTAAAACAAAGTTGCACACTGTTTACTAGACTCAATATTGCATTACCCTCCCATAATAATAATAATATTAATAACAGCTTTTGGCACTGAAACATATGTATAAGCAGATGCCTCACAATAAACTTACATATATAAACCTATGTACAATCTTACACCTTATTGTATAAACAGAGATGATAAGTGCAAATACTATGTGCATGCATGCAACTCCTGCTAACTGAAAGCGTATGAGGTCCAACGGCACCTTTCTATGGCATCGGAGAGTAAACCAAAATCTGATGGCTCATGTGGGGGAAAAAATAAAAAAATAAAACACTGCACTCCAGTAACGGCCGCGTATGGAGTCTTAATAGGCATTGCACAGAGAAAAACAAAATTAACAACAAAACGAATCCATGGAATAATACTGCTATGTTACGGAAGCGGGGACAAAGCCACGCCTCCAAGCGCGGGCAAGTCCGTTTACGGCTTTACCTTATAATAGTTCAACAGAAATCACAATAGTCAACAATATATTTGTAATTACAGTAAGTCTATGAGGCAATACTTTACTGGCCGTGTTCATAAGGCTACACGACATCTAACAGTGACACAAACGTAGGCTTGTTCCAGCATGCGTTACACTCACTGAGGCGAAATGACATCATTAGCGATAAAAACAGCCTTTTACGACAACAGGCGCCTGGTGGAATAAGCCTTTATCAATGTGTATGCAGGTTTATGTCAGTTGAAAGGCTTATGCTGGTGTGTCATGTAGCCTTGAGAATGCTGCCCTTCAGCAAAGTGTTACCGTGTGTGTGAAGCATGTCACGCCACGTGACGCGTGCTATTCTCTTTCTCGTCCAGCCGTTCTGAATGGCCGTCCTAGTAACAGGTGTATCCCTGAAAAGCTCCTGTGAAGGCGCCGACGACGTGGTTGTGTTCCAATATTACCACTACTGAACTGTTATGTACTCAACACACACATTACTAACAGTACTGTGCTCCGTAGCAGAGTCACAGGATAGAAGTGGTAATTAACATTGAAAAACAGCATCTCAACAAAACAATATCAAAAAAAGCTCACACGTCCTGTGCACAGGCGGAGGAGTACGCCCACCGCTCGACTAAGAAGAAGTAAATGGTCAAAACCTCGTAACTCCATTTTTTTTCAGTCGTTTTTTTTTCAGCCACTAGGAAATGCCAGCTGCCTCTTATGTTACGTGACCGTTCCGTGACAAATGGACTAGGAAAGGTCCGGAATTACTCCAAACGAAATCTTTTTACATGAACATACATTAAAGTTAACTACACTCTAAAGTTATTAAGTTCGGAGGTACGAGATTTTGTTACAACAACAACAAAACGTCGACCAGGTAGAGCTGGCAGATAGTAAAACCATTACAAACGTCGAAGGAACACAACCTGGGGATCCAGACGGGGCGGCAGACTGAGGTCCACTCAGTCCCGCTGTTTTGGCCAAGAAAGGGGCTCTACCTCTCCCTCTGGTGGTCAAACAAGTGCACGTCACCAAAATCACCTGGCCTGTGATAAGCAGTGTTCGTTCAGTCGGTGCTGTGTGATGAGATTCCTCTGAAAGAATCGCACGGTTTGTTCTGTTGAAGTGAAGAAAGATACAGCACGAAATCATGTAGCGCTGCAGTTCCGGCAAACGTGCTGCAGGCGGCGCTGTTACGCTCTGGGCTCCAGTCTGTGGGACAGCTCAAACAAAGTCTGCTGATTGTCAATAATGTGAAGGTAGTGCACACTGGCTCTCACGTCTGGACCATCACTCTGAGCAACCTCGTTTCCTGTGGAAATGAAAACAGCACCACATAACATCATCAGTCAATAAAGCAAACGGATCTGCTGTGGGCACAAAATAATAAACAGTCTTTGGTTAATAATAAAAAACATATAGATAAACATTTATCCATCCGTTCTCTGCCGCTTTATCCCACTAGTTGGGGTCATGGGCTGGAGCCAATCCCAGCGTCATCGGGCAAAGCGGGGGTACACCATGGACAATTTGCCAGTCCATCACATGGCCAACATTCATCACGCACATACACCTACGGGCAATTTAGAGTGACCAATCAACCTGACTGCATGTCTTTGGACATGTGGGACGAAACCAGAGTACCCGGAGGGAACCCACTCAAGCATGGGGAGAACATGCACACTCCACACTGAAAGACCCGGACCAGGAATTGAACCCGGATCGTCTTGCTGTGAGACGACAGTGCTAACCACTACACCACCATACTAACCACTACACCACTGTGCCGCCCCATAGAAAAACATATATGGGGATAAAGTCAACAGATTGCATGTCAATTATCAGCTATCAACCAATAAAGCCAATAAAAATATCCCGTTATCCCAGAACAAAGATCATGTGACCCATTGCTTCCAAAAAGGACCCACCTGCTTGGTCAGTCTGACAGTGGCGTATGAGACGAACAGTGTCTGCAATCATATGCTGAGGAAGAAAAAAAGAAATTGAGAAAAACCTAGAACTGGCTTAAGACCTATTCGAGCTGGATTAGTATTACATGGGGACATGCTGGAATTGCTTAGTTCTTAAGTTTGTGACAAGAGTGAACTTCACAACATCTCTGTTGATGCCTGAACTACAAGAAGAAAGAAAAATGAACTCAAAGCACCCCTCACAAGGCAAAGCTTGTTGTTGTTGGCTTGTTGGTATACTGAATGAACCCACTTTACTACCCTAATGCTAATCCATTTGTCATTTATCTGCACAGTATATTTTTATTGTTCAGAATTGTAGCACATAGTGCATTAAGCTGATGTAAGTGACTGCCAAATCATGTTTCGATCTGGGCTATTTGGGTTAGTTTAGAGATCCTTTACTGCGTACCAATCAGCCAGTCAAATTACATTACCAGCCCTCCACTAGTAAAACTAATCCAGCTTGAAAATGTCTATACTGTCTCTTTACATTTTTAACAAATGCTTTAATGGAGAGGGTTAATCTGAATGCAACATTAGAAGCCTTGCCTTAATAAAGACCTACTGATATATTTCGTAGACTCTCTGATTGGGCTATCAAATTATGCAGCATTTTTGACATATGGGATGTAGATGGGGTGAAATTCCACTTCAAGGCTTTTTTTCAGGACACAGATTCAAAAAAAAAAAAACACTTTAACTATAAAGCTCCATGTCCTCACACAAGTAAAGATACTGTAGACTCACTCACCAGCTTCTCAAAGTTGACAAGATTATCATGAAATGTTTTGTTCCCCTCATGAATGAAAGTGATGTCTGCAAATAAAAAAATATACATATACATTTAAAGCAAATAAATATAAATATATTACTCTACTTGAACATTTCTACATAATAATATCAAAACTGCCATAAACATGTCATGGTAGATGTTTGTCATGACAAATTATATCTAATAATATAACAGCACCGTTACATTACTGGTAACTACCGTATTAGATGTCAATGTTTGATGTCATGACAGAAAACTCAAGTACATTTAGCAAAAATGAATTAAGCTGTCGTGACATATACTATAATATTTTATGTAGAATTAACAGTAATGGCAACATGACACAGAACAAAATCAGAACAAGTTATATGTCAAAGGACGTCTTGTCACAACATGTTTACAGCAGTGTAGCAGGATTACCCATGTTCTCTCATGTTCTTTGTCATGACGGTTCTACAAATTCTCTCCAATCTTGTTACCAGTGGCCTGTAGCTACATGTTAATAAACACAGAGACACACAGACAAAAGGTTCACCTTTGAGCAGCAGAGGCATGAATGGAATTTTGGGCGGCTTCATCTTCCTGAAGGCATCTCTGTAGGCCTTGTGGTTCATTGAGGGGTCCTGCAGCGGAGCACCAAGAGATAACTGTCAACACATCGACTTCAACAAAGCAGGAAAAACACAAGTTCCAAAACAAGTTCCACCTGACATAATATAACCTGCGCCCATGCTTAGTGCTGCAGGAGCAACTTACCGTTAGTAACTCAAGTTCGGAGAAAAGCTTCTTGAATTTCCCAGGAACTTTCTGGAATAACACACAACAAGCCAAATGTTAACGTGAGCTGTGCTATAACTGTCCATGTGAAGATCCCTGATTGTTTAATGTTGAGCATCTCCAAACAAATCTGATTTAGCAACTGTATTGCAATTCACCCAGTTCGATTAGTTTAGTACTCTATTTCACTTAAAGATATGTAAGACTGCCAATTCAAGTGTTACAGTAAAATCATTGCTACAAGCATATAGTGCATGACATACTGTTTAGTTTTGTGCCGTACAGTGTTTAACGTTGACAGGACCAAAAAGATGTGAGACTCGAATTGACTGATTGATGACTTGGGCTACATAACATATACATTTATCTATATATATCATCGCTGTCCAATGAAAACATGCATCTTCATTTTTTGCAATTTTGAGTTTTCTACATCATTTGAACACACCAATGGTTGTTTGCATTGTGTAAAAAATTTCACGATGAATGGACCAATAGAAGTGCTCCAAAATAGCTTGAAAAACATTCTGGTTCCATTGACTTACATTGAAAGTAAAGTAGGTTTTTGGTCACTCCTATGAAGCTGCAATTTTGTAGATACTTGTTTTTCATTAATGACAATATACTGCTTTTTTACAAAATTACAAATACAGTACTTCTGTATTCTTTCTGGTAGCTATAAAGCAGTCTGCTGCTTTCTTCTCTAGCTGAAAGTCAGGGATGTAGTTAATGCTGAATTAAAAATGACACCAAAATTGTCTCAATATACATAATACCAAACAACAAACCTGTGTTTAAACTCTAAGTGTACTGAAGGTGTCCTTCCTTCTTTCAGACTTCCCAGTTTTTAAAAATCTGCCACAACAGATCATCTAAAGTTCAGTCTTAGAAGTTGGTTGCATTCTCTGCTTCACACAACTAAGTAATCCCAAACGCGTTCATGATGAGCAGAACAAATGTGTCTCTTACCTCCCAGGTCTGATTAAGCCGGCTCACTGCTGCTGTGTTTAGACCCATTATAATGGCGAAGGAGGAGTTGAGGTTCCTCTGTGCTTTACAGCTATGGAGAACACCAACACACATGTTTAGACCTCTGCTGATCTATCTACAAACTAGATCTACAAACTAGAGCTACAAACAAATCTTTTAGCTAACAATGTTCCTGCGGTGGTCAAAGAATGAAGCTCCTAGCAGATTATTTGGAGACTTCATTATCAGCTTTCTAGTAACTACCATGTAATGAGCCCTAAATTCTCACAGCAGTCTTTGTGACCTGTCTATAGTGAGATTTCATTACACGTGGTTATATTCGTATAGAGAGGCTGAAGCTCTTACTGGGCAGCGATCTTGATGAATTTTTTTAACAGCTGGACGCGCTTTCCAAGTGACGGACAGAGCAGCACCTCTGACATGACCCACTGCTGGACCTCATTACATCGTTGCAGCAACTGCTCCAGCGCCACCGTGTGGCCACTACTCGCCTGGCGGCTGAATGTGTAGTAAACCAGCTCTTGCTGTAGAGAGAGACACAAGAGAGCAGCACTGTTAAACAATACCAACTCACACTGTTATCTTCAGGCTTCAGGATGCACCTACTTGTTTATTGATAACAGCATGCAGTAGGAGCTGGGGGTCCAGTTAAGGTGTTAAAGGGCCCATATGCTAGCAAGTTGAATTTTTCTCATTTCTTATTAATTAACCGAAGGGTGTAACCATGTTAACAGCTCAAAATGCACCAGTCCATGTATGGATATAAAGCTGCAAAAACAGCATATGCTGCTGCCATTGTTTTTGTGATGTCACAAAACCAACATATTTACATGTATCTGCACTGCAAAAAAAATGTTTAAGTTATTTGAACTTGAAATATTACATTTCTGGGCATAAGCCACTTACTATTTGAAGTTCAATTAACTCAAACTTTGAAGGCAGCAAGGACATGTACTTTAAGTAAAAATACAGTGTGTCTATTTAGCCTACAGTGGTTTAGCCCCACCCATTTGGGTTAAAAAGGACGTTTATAACGTTTATAAAGCCCCAGAAACCCCTTTTTTATGTTATGCCTGCAACACCTTGTTGGAATTCTAGCACTTTTCTCTGGTACAAGGTGACATCACCTAGTAACACAATCCTTAGTGCCCACCTCCTAGCAAGGTGGACATGTCCTCACACAACACAGTCAGTCTCTGGCTCAAACTGATGAGCTGTTTACAGCTGTTTAAAAAAGAAGGGTCTGTAGACTGCAAGACAAGTGTGGAACGAGTACGGGCCAGAACTTGTAGCAGGATGTTGCTCTAGTGGTTGACCCACAGTGGGTGAGCTGATCAATCAGAGAACACTGGGTTCATCAGGAGGCGGAACTTTAAGACAGAGGAGCTCTAAGAGAGCTGAATCATTCTAACAACATACAGAATCAAGTAAATCTAGCTTCTCCTGAAAGCGCAGTTGAACAACTATAGAAGTTAAATGATAGAGTGACTTTCACTTTGAACACTCTCCATGGTTACCACAGTGGTTGCTTAATTACACCTTTAGGAAATCATCAGCATCAATGTGACCTTCATTTGTCTTTCAACTGCAAAGCCTTACCTCATGTACAGAGTTGAAAAGACTCCAGTCGTGGTTGGTGAGTGCCACAGAAATGTCCCACGTGTTGATGCCCAGGAGACGCGTGGGTCGCTGAGCCAGTTCTGGGCAGTCTGTTAGAGGAGGCTGCAGGAGACAGATGGAAAATGAAGAAGAGCGTGTTAGCACAGGCTGATATTCAAAAAAGATTAAAAGCTACAGAGAAAATGACCCCTAACATCCGTACAAGACCACCAAAACTGTCCCCACAAATAAACAGTACTCAAAGCTTTTATCTGTGAGGGAGAGGTTTCTGTTTCTGTCCATCCTGTCCATAGATAGATATATAGATGTATAGAGATTTCATTTCAAGCTATTTCTGTCCATTTCTGAAATGTTTACACAAAGTAAAGAGCAGCTGTCGTGTTCAAATGATGCAGAAAAGTACAAAGCTGAAAAAATGGAGACCATATCTACATTTACATTTACAGCATTTAGCAGACGCTCTTATCCAGAGCGAATTACATACGTGCTTAGTGTTCGGTCAGAGTATGTATCTCTATTTAGTACAAACAGGTTTAAGTCCAAACTACTCAAGCTCAAACACTGCCACAAACAAGTGCCAGTGCTGATATCAGAACACACTAGCACACTAATTCTAGAAGGGAACACCCCCTCAATATATCTGCCTAGTGGCTAGTAAGGCCACTCCCAGCAGTTCACACCTTGAGCTAACCTGAAACCACACGTGAAACGAGTACTAGCAATTAGCTCTAGAACCAGCAAAACAACCTGGTAGCAAGCAGTCAAAGCCAAAAGTAAATTGGGAAACTAAAGCCTACCTTACCAATAGAGAAGACAAATCCAATCAGAACACACTAGCACACTCCCTTATACCTTTGTAACAACTTTTACCTGGGCAACATTTTCTCTATATTATTTCTTTTCAGTACCAAATATGGTAAATTCAGCAAATAAACAGTATTAAAATGATAAAACTGATGATTATACAATTAAGATATTTCATTAGACCAGGGTGCAAAAGGAAAACAACTCCAAAATGGAAAATTTATAGGAGACGACAACAACATACTTGTAATGTATGTCAGTAACATTGATCCATTCATTAAGAAATGTTCACACAAATGTTCAGATGTAAAAATCATGTAGAAAAATAAAAACTGGAATACATGTTTGGACAGCAACAATATGACTGTTACTCAAATGGGTCAAAAGAAGTCTAGTAGGATCAATCCACTGCCCGTATACATGAAAACTCTTACATATTATAACCGTCTGTATCTCATTTAGTTTGATAAATATTAACTGATGCTTCCCAAAGGCAGCAGAGAGTCACAGATGAATGTTCACTGAGCCTGAGGTTCACTGTGACATATGTTACACCGAGCTTTTACATACCAGAATCTCACTCAGGTCTTTCCAGCAGGCCGTGAGTCTACCAGGAAGAGTCAGAGACTCGGAGAAGATGCAGTCATGGGGCTGAATGGCACGTTTTTCTGAACACAAAAAAGGAGACACAGCAAAACACTTGAGTTTATGGCAGAACACAAGATGAAGATGATGTATATTTTTGCTGTTATAACAAAATGTATTTTCTAGGAGAACTAAGCAAGTCCTTGCAGGAAAATTACAATGATTTTTTAGATTATTTATTGAAATTAGGCATTACAATAAGTCAGAATTGCTCAAAGTGGTGCTAATAGGAACCAGAGGTCTGAAGGTTGAATGCCCTTAAAATGCTTACACAAAATGGTTATGAATATGTAGCCTGATACCTTGTTTCATGGCAGTTTGAGAAGGTTTTGGCTCTATATCAAAATTCTATTCACAGCAAATAAGTATATGCAAGTCACTGTAAGGCAAAATAGCTCACAAAGAAGAATTTACTTGTCAGATTCAACGCTATTTTATTAGGTTCACTTGTGTTTTTGAGATAAATACATAACTAAATGGCTATATTTGTGTTTCCTGCAAAGGAATCAGAGTCTTTCCAATCTCAGAGCTAACCTCCACTGTATGTTTGGGCCATCAGAACCATGTCCTCCGCAGGCTTCTCCATCCTCTGAGCCACAATGTGAAGAAGTTCCTGGGCCACCACGGTAGTCCTCACCCTGATGCTCAAATATGAGTCTGAACTCACATAAACACGACACATTACTAAGAGAGAGAGAGAGAGAAAGAGAGAGAGAGAAGAATAAGTTGGGGGCGTGAGGCAAGGCAGAGATGGTGTAGCAGATAACAGTCCTAACTGCATCACTGAGCAGGAGCAATATACAAAGTTAAACGTGTAATTACAGTGGTCCCAGTATTGTACAACCTTAAACCTCTACACACGGTGCTGCCTCACACCTTAATTAGCTGCTCATACATAAAACATCTGACGCCGCCTCCAGCATGTACGCATAATTAGTTCCCTCATTCGCTACTCTTTAACTACATCTCAGCCAAGCAAGACTTCAAACAAAACAAAGGCATGAATCGTCAGGGAAAGCAGCCACACACATCTCAAAGAAAACAAAGGTAATATTTCTGGCATAGCAATAGCAGGTGATGGAAGGTGTATAGGGAGTATTGGAGGAATCGTTGGGCTCAGCTATCCTGATTTTAAAAGTAGTCAATCAACCAAAACATGTTTGATGTCTACACAAAGGCTACGAGGCTAATGTAGCTAACGAGTAATGAAAGTTAATTAGCAGTGTACGAACTGTTTGATAAATCTAGCAGTAGCACGCAAAGCTAAATTGATGGAATATCAATTTTGTACTAATATATATTCGATTAATAGAGAGAGAAAGAGAGAGAGAGAGAGAGAGAGAGAGAGAGAGAGAGAGAGAGAGAGATCATAATTATAAGAACATTTCACTAAGGGTACGCCAAGTGCGTTCCAAGCTGGCTGGTAGGCGGGCAATAAGGATTGTTTAACAAGATGACATCACCTTGTAACAAAGAAATGGGGTGGAATTTTCTAATAAGTTGCTTAATGCAGCTGACAGAAGTGGTTTCTGTGGGGGAGAGTTTCACCCTCTGGTGTGTACTATGGGCTTTATAACTTTACAGACTGTTTACATGCACAAAAGCTACATAACACACTAAAGGAAAGCATTATAGGTTCACTTCTGCCATATTTAAGAGGTTGTAACTTATTTTTACTTGGAAAATCAAGCAGACATGTTATATGGCCGGGGTTTCCAAACAAAGTTCTAATGTATTGCACTTAAGGTGGCTCTCTTCCTGTCCTGTGTTGATGTTTCTGGTCAGCAAATAAATAGCTCACCTTCTCTGCTGTCGCTGTGTGCTCCGCGGAGCTGGATGCCGTTCTCCTTCAGACTCAGCTGCTGGAAGAGAGCCTTGTTCTGCAAGGACACAGAGGACAGCACAGTGAGAATAAACGCCCACTCACCCCCTACCAGACAAATTCACTGGAAACATACAGCCCACCACTCTAACTCAAAGCATACAGACCCTCATTAACACAAGCTGACATCTGACAAGGTCTGGGACTACAATATGATAAAAAAGATAATAAGTCTGGATAAAGTTATTAATAAATACCAATATTTACAGTTATTATACTAGTATTCAGTGCAGTTTCACTTTCCACCAAAGGGGGCATCAAAGTATTAACTCTACTGCTGTCTTGCACTTCACAGCTCTGTAGTTTCTTTTTTTTTGTTGCTTTTAGTGCTACACCAGAGTCTCAAACTCCACCGTGTATTTATAGCACTGCTGCAGAACCTCAATCAGCTCTGTAGCACTCCTGAGAGAGGCACTGTCAGTCCAGTTCTCTCTCAAACTGTTCAATATCTGAATCAGGTTGGACTTGATGTAAAGTTTTCAGCGCATTAAATTCTGATTCTGTGTTCTGATGTTTTCCCTTTGTACTAGTCAGCTTTTGCCGCATGACTCACAGGGAGCTCACAGCTGCTATAACTGAATTAAACCAGCACAGGAGTTTCAGATCGCAGATCAGCTCACAGAGAACCCACACAAATTAAAAGTCTACTTGTAGATTTCATTGACGTTATCAATAATTACCAATAATTTTATATATATCATACAGTAGTCTCAGCCCTTATAGCACTAGCATAGTTGTGCATTTTGTTAATGCATATTGTAACAATACTCTGGTTACTGATAGATTAATCGTTTTGTATATCAAAAACACAATTTGAGTGCAATTTTCAAATCACAAGAGCTGTAATTTTTATTCTATTATATAATCTATGTTATCATTGTTCTAATAAGTTGCAAGTGGGAGAATTTTACCAAATAACATAGAGCTTGCCTCTTTATAGGTTCACTATATTCAATGTTTGAGGCCTCAAGCCAGAGGAAATGGATATGTAGAAGTTCTAGGTCACAAAAACACAAGTGAGCTGCATAAAATAAAAAATATATACATTATTGTAAGCTTAGTTTTATGTTTTGGCACACATTAAATTGTATTATGTAAGAATTATTTTAAAAAATACTTAAGTTAATGTTTTTAACGCCCTAGTGTGTAGACAACACTCACAATGTGTGAATTGCACTCACAATATTGGTAGACTTTTTCTCAAAATCATTCTGCTCTACTTATGTCCTGATAGGAGCTTTAAAATCATCCCATCCAAGCATAGATGGATCCAGGGGACGGGGTACAGGTGGAAGAGCTCCTGTTTGACCCCTTAAGCACCCTGCTGCAGTCACTCAGTACTTTGAAAATTCACCTTTATTAAAGCTGAATAAGCGAAGCACACAAACCCTTGAGAGCTTTTTTATTGTGATTGCTGCTGAGAGACTTCTAAAGAATTCCCAGGCAGCAGATCAGGGTCATATACAGATAAAGTAGCTTTGGATGCATGAAAGGGATTTTAGAGGGGCCTCATTTTCACATACGTGATGCAACTCTTCAATATCAATTTTGGGTGCAGAAATGTTTATATTTATATAATAACCTTAGGTGAAACCAAGACAAGTACCTACTACTTAGATATGTTCTGAAATAGATGTAGAACACTTTGATTTATGTGGACTCTCAGAACCACAGGGAGCTAAGACTTGCCTATATTTATGATATAAGCTTTTTAACATCAGTTGAACATTGTGAGGTTGAACACAATGAGCGTAGTCATTTAACATAAGATTTTGTGTTCCTTCATTCCTATTTTCATATTAAAATCACCAAGAAATTCTCCTGCAAGACCAAAGTTCAAGAACCATTTACTACTCAAGAGTTTGCTCTTATAAATACGGTAGCTGTGAAGTTATCAGACACAAGATTAGATGCTTTACCAGGCCTGTTACTGAAACACACTGAATGATATAAGGAATATATAAAAGGTAGTTGGAGATATTTTGACAACTGTGACAATTGTGGAGCTTATTGAACTTAAAGACATTTATTTGGCTTCTAAAGAGAAACTGTGGCCCCATTATGGTCCCACCTAAAAATAATTAAAAAAGAAAAACTAGAGTTGGTACTGCACCAGTACTCTTCCAAAGGGGGGACTGAAGAGAAACATTATTCTGGAAATATAATTATTGTGGAAATATAATAATAACCCACAAAAATAATATGAAGACTTTTATTGAATCGGTCAGATTTTTATAACCATAAAAATCAACAATATATATGAAGTTATTACCAGCAGTACCACAGTTTACTGCTTACACCATGACTTTAAAAGTCTGTTTAAATTTATAATGAGTAATAACAGCATTGTTAGCGGGAGAAAGCTTTTTTATCCAAAACCTTTGAAAAAATTTGGTAATTTTTGTAAATTTGTGTAACAGTACGTGAATAAGAGTTTCCTATAACAGTAATAAAATGCAGAACTTTTTATTTCTGTTTGTTTTTTTTCTCTCATGCTTACCTTTTGGTGGGGTGAGTAGTCATCCACAGTGCTGAGGGAGAGAGAGAGATAGAGAGAAGCATGATTAGCCAGAGATTAATGCATAAAGAAAATGCATAAAGGAACATAAAAGCCTCCTACGCTTCCACAGGCAGCGAGAGAGAGGCTGAGAAGTAGACAGACGAAAGGAGACAGGCTAAGCTTTGGCCTTTTCACAGCTGCTGGTGTGTCACCGCACCGCAACATCTTAGACAAGCTGAGAGTTGCCACCCTGCAGCCCGTCTCGCACTGTTAATGTGTGCGAGAAGCAAAATCCAGTTTGTTTGTCATACACGTTAAAGGAATACTCCAGTGTTCGAGACTAATCTCTATCCACTGCTTCTGTCAATTACAATAGACAATGATTTGTATGCCTTTAAATGTTATACAATATCTATATATCATCTGTCAATCTTATATTGTCTATGATACACTTGTAATAGAAGCCAATGGGCTGGTAATACATTAGAGTGATCCAGTTTGCATTTCTTTTCCAGGGAAATCAGTTAGAAATAGTTGACCATACATGACAGACGCAGCAGTTAAAGATTATATGGAAAAATTCTGGAGTATTTTAACACATACTAAAAATTTGTCACGTCAAAGAATGCAACATGCTCTCATAGACTGCAATCCCCTGTCAGACATCTGAGTCTCGCTCTCTCTCTCTGACGCCTTCTTTCCCTTTCTCGCCTTTTCTCTGTCAGTCTCTCTTCCCCTGCTTCTGCGTTTTCTCTGTTTCTCTTCCTGCCTCTGTTTTCCTCTCTCCACTGAACCCTCTGTGTAAGAGGCAGCCACAGGAACTGAAAAAGATGGATGACTCTCTCTCTCCGCTTGCTTTGTGGACACGCTTCACACAGCAGCGGTGCTTGTGATGAAGGCGACTGCTTTACTGCAACATCACTGTCACTGTAACGCTCGCTGACAGCTTCCAGCTCCACGACAACTGTGGCTTTTGTGTCCAGGGAACAAATAAAAGACACCTTTATCTCTCTCTCTCTCTCTGTGGCCAAATGGAAACCTTTGTTTTGTGTCCCAGCATCCAATAAACAGCTTGAACTACTGCCGTTCGCTCTATAACGTTTGATCTTCATCAAAGCATCTCCTTATTGAACAGAGATCCCGTGACACAACCTACCGGACCTGAAATGAATATGAATATAAAGTCATAGTTAAAAAGGAAACTCTGCATAATTCAGTCGTTGAGATGTAAACCAAAACAATTCAGGCTGGTTTGATGTGAAATGGTTCATTGAAGAGAAACTGACTGCTTCAGATTTCTCTACAGTGGTGGAGATAGGAATCAGGTGTGACGCAAATATAGCCACTACTGTTTTTTGCAAGTAATGTTAATAATAGCAGAAAATGGATAAACATGATATGATAACTATATGTGCTCTTGGCCTTATTTTGTTTATATAAACAAAGATTCACAGCAGCAGCTTAGACAGGCATCACTCATTTATAGGCATTTCATGTGATAGTCTTCTGTGATGTAGCTTTCAGAGGCATTCAGCTCTTCAGATGCCTGGTTCCTATCACTACCACTGAGAACTGTTCTCTGACTCTAGAACAGAGCATTTTACACAAAACCACTCTGAAAGACTTTGAATCTTGAAATTTGAAAATTGGTGGAATTCCTCTTTTCAGGCAATAGTTTGGCAAAAAGTCTGATTTAAACAGAAGTCTTACCCCAGGTCCGTTAGCCAAGACATGTTTGTTGCAGGAAGTTTGTTTCCACAGATTTGCACTGACATTGTGAGGCTAATGTAGCTATGATAAGCAACAGATCAGTGAACAAGCCATGTCGAGTAAGTAATCTAAGACTTCTATAGACTGGCCTTTGTAGCTTTTGACACTGTGTGATGTTCTGTAATCAATGCTAATTTCTTTTACAAGTGTTCATTAACTGCTAGCTAGATTAGCTCCAGTGCAAAACTCCAGAAGCAAACTTCCAACACTAATCTTTGCTGATCAGGGAAAATGTGCAACTTTTTAAATACATTATAAAAATTATAAAAATGTACTTTTTTAGGCTGAACTACTCATTTTCTGCTGTCTAAGTAAAACTATAATGAAAGGAAGCTGCCATGGTGGGCGGACCTTTGTGGATCATTTCCACTCCCACATCCATCAAACATCTGGAAATACCCATCTGTCCCACGCTGCCTGGCCATATGCCACCTGCTTAACCAATTAGAGAGCTTTGGGTGAGATGCCGTAGACTCCCCCACCGCCTACTCGCTGCTGTCTTAATCACTCCTCTGAGCCCCTTCATCCCATCCGTCCTGCCCCTCTCAGCCGCATTAGAGAGCCTGTACCAGGGCCAGTACGCCTGGCTCCCTCGTCCGCCTGCATGATCCCAGTTCTGCTAAGCCAACTGCTGCGAGACACTGGGAATTTGTGCAGAGCAGGGATGTAATACAATGTGTTCAAGTGATGGGTGCTAAGTGAAGGAAGTTCTGTGTTCTCATTCTTATAAGGCTTCAGTGTTTGTGAAATTTGGACTGAGACAAAGACTATTGTGCCAAGGATGGGGTGGAAAGAAGCTTTAACTAGATAAAAAGAAGATCACCTGTTGGTACCAGGAGTAATTTTTCTAAATCCTGATATTCTTCTTTTGTTCCATTGCATATTATTTAAAATAACATTGTCAATAATTGTAAATAATTTGAATCCACTTTACATGCAGTCAAACAGGCAAAAAATTTGAGATAATGCTGCATGATTTTAACAGTTTATCTGTCAACATGCCTAGTTTTCTGTAATACAACTCCCTTCTGATATGCATCTTGAAGGTGTGAGGAGTTTTTGACACACTACAACTGCTTTGGTGGATATTAGGGGTAGATTTTCAGTAATAACGGTCCTCAGAAGCTTGATAATGGAAAGGCTCCAGAATCTTTGATTACCAAAGCTTGGGTTAGATACTTAGTGGAGCAATCTTTATTACCTCAATCAGTGAGCACTTTTGGTAGCACTTTACTGTAGGGCAACATAACACCTACATAAACTTTTCATAACAACTGACATGACCCTGTAAAGATAATAAATATAAATATTTATAACATATTAATAACATAACATTTACAGCTGATTATTCCAACAGACATCATTCACTGTAAAGGGTGTGTAGCTCTCTTTTTGATCCAAATCACTAGCAAATGCAGTCTTTGCAGTGAATGACAGAAGAAAGTGCTCTTAAACACTTATTTAGAATCACTGGCTCGGAGAAGTCTTGTACCATCTTAAACTGGAAAAGATAAGATATACTTTTAGAGGATCCACTGGGGAGTTTTTTAATATTTGGCAACCTTTTTTATCTTTTGTTGAAGATTTGGATGCAGAGAATGTGTTAATGTATTTTTTTTTATTAATTATTTAATTAATGTATTAATTTATTTATTCGTCTATTTGTATTTATTTACTTATTATTATAATTATTTTTATTTTATTTTATTATATTATTTATATTATTATCTTTTTCCCCTACGTATATTTGTTTGTTTGTGAATGTATGTATTACATTAGCATGTCTGGTATTGTGAAGATTGGGGGGCAGGGAATGCAGTGTGTTTTTCTTTTTTCTGTGATATAATATGAAAACATAATAAATAAACCCTAATTAAAAAAAACATTTATTTAGGGTTACGTCAGGACAAGCTTATATAGCTATACCCCTACAGTAAAGTGTTACTGTACATCATCGCCACAACATGACACGTACAGAACACCAATTGGTTTAGAAGAAATGTGAGGTTGTAGTAATGTTACAGGTAGTGTTGACATAGCGTGTAACTCACTGTCTACGACGCAGCAGCTTCTGGAACTCTTTCAGGTCCTTCTCCAGTGTAGGGAACTCGTAGACGTCCTCCAGTACATAGCGATACAGCGTCTGTAGAAGCAGATACACACAGTGTGGTTGGACGCGCCCCTTTAACACTGATGTTAACACAGTTTAGAGGTTTCTGTCAGTAAGGCTCAGATATCCGTGAAGAGAACAGTTCTGTGACAGGTCTGTATTCAGCCAACGCAAACATTTGCTTGTAACACTATTTATGTCTCTAACAAGTGTCTAAATACCAAACATGGCATACACTGCAGTGCTTCCTGATATACAATGGTTATGTACACACACCGGCCGCAGCATCAGATACAATTCCTTGTATCTGTATTCATTGTCTGTTTTATCAGCTTTGCTTAACAAAGAGGTGCATTTCATAGTTCTACAAACACCGACTGTGGTCCATCTGTTTCTCTGTATAGCTTTTTAATCCCCTTTCACACTGTACTTTAATGATCACAACCCTCACAGGACCACCACAGAGCAGGTATTATTTGGATAGTGGATTACTGACATGGTGGTGGTGTGTTGCGCTGGTATGAGTGGATCAGACACAGCAGTGCTTCACCTCAGTGTTTGTTTTTTTGTTTGTTTTTTGTGTGTTTTCTTTCCGATTCTCTCTATTTCACTCCCCCCCTTGCACCCTGGAACCCCCCAACCCTATCTGCATGGAAAAGAAAAAAATGTTGCAGTACAATGATTGTTGTTATGAAATAAATCCTCCGAAGAGGGGGGGTGGCTTGCCAAAAAAAAAACAACTAATAATAATAATAAAATAAATAAATAAACACCTCAGTGTTACTGCTGGACTGAGAATAGTCCACCAACCAGCAACATCCAGCCAACAGCATCATGTGGCTAGTGTCCAGTGAGAGGTTGACCAAAACAA
The DNA here is from genome assembly GCA_021613375.1 of Megaleporinus macrocephalus. Lineage (NCBI taxonomy): Eukaryota > Metazoa > Chordata > Actinopteri > Characiformes > Anostomidae > Megaleporinus > Megaleporinus macrocephalus. The sequence continues at coordinate 40,514,745 of CM038703.1, forward strand.
ATCACTGCAGATAAGTTATCATTTTTGACTTTGCATCTACACAGTGGACCAACAATGTAGGAGTGTCTAATAGAGTGGGCAGTGAGTGGACACAGTGTTTAAAAACTCCAGCAGCACTGCTGTGTCTGATCCACTTGATCCACCACAACACTCACTAATGCACCACCACTACGTCAGTGTCATTGCGGTGCTGAGACGGATAATCCCTACCTACTCTGTGTTAGTCCTGTGGGGGTCCTGACCATACAAGAGCAGGATGAAAGGGGGATAACAGAATATACAGAGAAACAGATGGACTGCAGTCTGTTTTGTAGAGCTACCTAGTGCACCTGCTATGTGTAGGAGATGCAAGAAGGTGTACGCAGTGCAGTGGCCGGTGGGTAAACAGAACCATGACAAAACACAGAACCATTTGAATGCGTGGCTAATTGATTGTTGAAAACAACAAACAACAAGTGCTCAAGTGAAGACCAGCAAAATATTCATATTATTCTATACTTGTAATGACATGTGGTCCTCAAACATATACCACTACAAGAACACACACACACACACACACACACATATACACAAAAACACCTCTCCCACCCCATCTAACACACAGCCCAGAGCTGGTAGGTGTATAATGACAGCTGTAAAGGCTTGTGTCCTCCCAGCACAGCGCTGACCCCTCTAAACTGACTCGTTTCTCGCCAGTTTCCAGGCAACCATCACCTGGGATACACTCCACGTAATAATCTATACTGGCGACCGGCGAACAGCCTGTCACAGCAATGGCACTCTGGTTGCCATGGCAACAAAGAGTGGGTGGGAAAGGCAGGTTATGACAAGAGGAGGTTGGGGTACATGTGTGTGTGCGTGTCTGTGAGTTCACAAGACAAAAAGTCAAGATGGAGAGGAAGAAAAAAAAATGGAATATAAAGTAACAGAAGTCTGAAGTTGTGCGTCACCACATCGTCTGCGTCATGACCATATGAGGAATTCTGGGATGTTTTTTCTCCATAAGATAAACAAACTGTGTTTTCAAATCTCTATCATTGAGGTCTGGGGTACACAAAACTATTCCAAACCTGACAGGTTTTTGTCCTGTGTACATTTTCACTCCCCCGAGAGTTACTGGACTGTCGGAATTATGAGACTGGACTATATACATACTCCAGGCAACCTAATATCCCTGCACATTGAACTGACATAGCTAGAATGTAGGTCTACTACTAACCGTAACACAGTTATATATCAACATAAGCCACACAAACAATAGCCTTAAACTGCCAGAGTGACATCACTACAACATTTAGCAAAGCTTGCTGGCCTGTGTGAAATATTTTGGTGAGATCGTTAGTCTTAGGATGTCAGTTCAGAGCACAGCAGTGTTAGCTTGCTCTTCAGTGATGTTCAGAGTAGTCTGCAAAACATAGAAATATAGAATATGTTTTAAAAGTAGGATTTTCTACATTTTTCCTATAGACAAAATCAGCAATGGAGTTCCTTATATGAGCATGATGTCCACTACAGAATAACATGACTTCTGAGGTCTATATGGGCATAAATCTCTTAGAAAAGTTCACAATATTCACATCAACTATGATTCTCTGATTTACTTATTTATGCTCTCCAAATTAGTAAAAGCCACATCACACAGAGCCTCCTATGAAACACATGAAGCTTCACAGCATCTTCTCAAACTGATGCAAATGCAATCTCATTGCACTTCTCAACGTAGTTGGAGAAGAAACACTGACTGCTAATTACGTTACATCAGTTACTAGATGTATCAGCTAGCATTATGCTGATAGGGGCGAAAGGGAAGAGGGAGGACCACCTCCAGTAATGGACTCTATCAAATCCCCAAAGTGATTTTATGACACCCGCAGCTTTTACTGAGCTGGATAAATCTGCTTTTAGCTGTGTTGAGCTGCTATACAGCACAAGAAACACTAAAGCAGTGCTTCTCCAACAGCAGGGTGGTGTAGTGGTAGTCGATTCCCAGTCCGGGCCGTTCTGTGTGGAGTGAGCATGTTCTCCCGGTGCTTGAGCGGGTTTCCTCCAGAAACTCCGGTTTCCTTCCACATGTCCAAAGACATGCACCAAAGTTAGGCTGACTGGTCACTCTAAATTGCCTGTAGGTGTGAGTGAGTGTTGGTCATGCGATGGACTGGCGAACTGTCCAGTACCAACTGGTGTACCCCGCCCTCGCCCGATGATGCTGGGATTTGGCTGCAGCCCCCCCGTGGCTCTGACTAGCAGGATTAAGCGGCAGATAATGCATGGATGGAATTTGTTTATAGTGGTTTCTACTACTTATCTTCATTTTTCGCTTGTTTACTTAATTCTCTAGATGTTTCACACACTTCTTTTATTAGTCTTATATTTTATTTTTATGTCTGTTTTATTATTTGATTGTCTTAGTGTTTTCTTGTCTACTCATTTTTATTGCTCTCCGTATAATACTCAGCTAAACTCAGCTACCCCATGTAATGCTTAGCTACACTGAAAATGAGGTTTCCCCTCAATATAAACTTGAGAATATAATGATTATAATGATCCTGTAGTCCTACTCACTTGGAAAATCATGGATCAAACTTGCAAACTCCTGACGATACGCCAACACTTAAGCGGTTGAACTCCTTGGGAACCTTTTATTTATTTTTATTATTTTTTTATTTATTACACATTTTGCTAAATGTTCTTGAACATTTTCAACTTGAATCACCACTTTCAGATTGAATCACCGTGATGCATCGGTGCTGGGTAAAATGGAAAAAAGTTCCTAGAAAGCTTTGCATCAAGCCAGAAACCAGTAAACCATCGCATTTCCACATTAGTATAAGAAGCGGTGGGATGTGATTGATGAAGATTTCAGCTCATCATACTAAAAATAACACTGATCCATCTGCTCGCACACGTCGCTCTTGTTGCTGCCATTAATACAGTCAGCTGCACTGTTATAATCACCCGGGCTGTTTCATTATCTGCAAGAGAGAACAACTTGCACCCTTCACATCTTACACAGATCTAATGTCTTTAGCCCTGTAAGACACGCTAAATAGTCTCCTAATGGCCGTATTTGTTTGTAGCCTCTGGCAGGATGCATGCTGGAGCACTAGGGGGGAGAAAGAGAGACGGATAGAGACGGAACACAAAGCATCTGGAGGGAAGACAGGAGAAAAACGATTAAAAGCATCAAGTACCAGCATGTGGCAGAGGCATTCCCCGGAGATCTAAACTAATCTTCTGCCGTGACCGTGTGAGTCAACAATGTCGTGTTACCACGCACACATGGGAAGACTGGAGGGGGGAGCAGAGGAAAGACAGAGGGGACGAGGGGTGTTCAGTGGTCCTCGGGATTGTCCTTGTCCTTCTCTTCCTTGAAAAAGCTTCTAATCATGTAATCAATATTGGCTTTAAATTGCACTTAACTGTGATATACAGCCATTAAATCAGAGCAATACATGCGCTCACTGAAACATTCTCCAGATTTTGCTGGATGTGCGTCAAGGCAATGCTGGCACGACCGGCTGAAGGAACTGACGAATGAATTAACGGATGACAGGAAGACAGAGAGATAAACAAGCTCAGTTATGTACGTTACTGACTGCGCAGTTGTGTTGAAGGACAAGATCTGCCCCACCTAGGTTACTTCAAAGGAGGTGAATTTTGCCAAAATATATCCACCGTTCATTGAACATACTTTATATTTGTATATCATGTGCCTACAAAAGCGAGATCGACCTACTTACAAAAGGAAACACGGATTAAAGTCCCAGGGAACACAGAGTAAAATATTAAAAATGTTTGTATGGTACTGAACTTAAACATCCAGCAAAGCCTTAACAAATAATATGAGATACAAATATGATAAAAACTACTATTCAGACCTGCCTCAGGACTGTGGGGGTGTCACTAATAAGCAGACTGATTGACAGCTCTCTGTCTAAGCCTACTAGCCTGCTCTGCCACATACAGAACTACAATCATAAGCCAGCCTTCATGTGACGGTTACTGTAAGAAAAAAAGGAATGGAAAACAGACATTCAGATGGAGGGATGAAGCATCTAACAAAGGAACGGATAAACAGATGTATGATGTATGGAAGAAGCAACACATGCATGAATAACGTCATGAAGGCAACAGGCAGCTCCAGACAGGTGCTATAACTTGCTATAGCTTTCAACTATGCTGGGCATTACCCAATAATAGAAGCACCCAGTTTCATAAGACATACTTTGTATATATATATTAACTTTACTACAAAAAAACCTGCTAGAAAACTATTAACTTATCTAACATCTCATATCTACCAGTAATTTTAGAAAGCAGGTTTATGAGAATATATTGCTTAATTCTGTGAGTTTGCACTGTTAACAAATCTCATCTGACACCATCAAAAAAAAGTTACAATGTAAAATAAAATCTCTTTATTGTAGCTGGTCTAACAGCATTTTAGCATTTTTTTAGGTAACACCAAAGCTCCAATCTTAAGAGAATGGCTGACACAAACTAGGCTTTAACAGATTGGCTACAGTCTGTAACTGTACACCAGCAATGTGGAGTTTTAATTCAGAGGCCAGGGAGTTCAACTACATACAAAGTTGTTTTTTCAATAGAGTTTAGGACTAGTATTGTATTAAATCACTCTGTTAAGGGATATTGATGTAGTTTTAAGCAAAGACTAGTGTGCAGCTATACAAAGGCAGCAACTGCTTCTTTACAAACTGTCTTAGCATTAATGCTGAAGATCATTACTACCTTCATGAAAAGTTTGACGTGTTCCTCCTCACGCAGGAAGTCTTTGTAGAGAGTGCTCCACTGGGAGACCAGATGCAGTACTTTTCTCTTCCTGTAGAGGGCCTCTTTTCCTTCCTCCTTGCCACGACAGCGCTTGGTGCAATAGGTGAGTGCAGGTTAAGGACAGAGAACCCCAGACAATTCGCAAGAAAAATCTTTTCTTTGCACTTTGTTAACATCTTTATGCCTCTCAGTAGATCTTACAAAATCAAATATTTAAAGTTTTGGTCCAGAAGAGCAGTTAATTTGATTTATCAAATATATATACATCATTCAATAATCAAGATGTCATAATGCATGCAGTGGTTTATTAACTACATATTTTTTCTTTGCAGTGGTGGTGATAACCAGGATGTTCCCAGCCATTTGATTTCTACTGCATGTGTCTCCCCACAATGATAACATTTAAAAATGCATTATAGGCCAAAACCTTTGCAACTATGTGAAAAAGTATCTTAGGCATTAAGGCAAACACATAAAGTGGAGGTACCTTTTTGTAAGCCTCAATATGGTGTACATGTTCAATCATATTTAAAAAAGGCAAAATACTTTAAACATTATTCAATATAGATACTATACTATACTAACAGGTTTCCATTTTTGTTTTGGCGAATGCTCTCACAGTGAGCTAGCATATTTGGCTCAAACATACTGGTTATCAAGAGAACTGTAAGAGATCTAAGAGATCCAAGAGATCAACTCTGATTATCTTCTTTTCTGTCTAGTACAACTATATTATTAAAGTGTGACCAACTACTAGTAGAGAAGGTTTGCCTATTAATCATGTTTCTACAATAAATACATTATATTTTAATAGTATAGTGCATGAGTACTATTATAAGACACTGAAGAACATAATCACCCTTTAAGAAGATTTTCCTGTATCCATCCCTGTAAGGTTGCAAGACCAACAAGATTACACTGACACTACCAGTCATAACTTTTGGACACACCTTAATGAACATATATTTTAGAATTATTAAGACATTTTGATCTTAATGTGTTGAAAGATAAGTTTAAATAGTAAAGTTGGTGTCCATATACAAAATATTTCTAAAACACTTAAATTAAATCACATTTAAATAAAAAAATGACAACTCATATTTTATAACATCTAGAACACCTCTAAACTGTTTCTACTGTCTACTATCTTTTTCATTCCTGTTAGAAAAGCAGCTCATGTGGCTCCTCATGAAGCAGCTGGCCAGAATGTTAAAAGTATGTAAAACTGTATTAGTGTAAGGCTTATTTCTAAAAGAAAATATAAACATTCTTTAAAGTACAATGAGATGCTTTATTCCGGTCCAGGAATAATGCCTTGAGTGTTATTTTATAGTTTTGTTGGCTTTCCAATTGTTTACCATTATTACTAAAAAAATAAGAGAAACCTGGGAAGGTATATGCAAACTTTTGACTGACAGTGTAAACAAAGTCAAGAGTGCATGCATGTCACAGGAACTATGGATTATATAATATGCCTAAACAAGTCATAAATCAGCTCTGGCCTATGCAAAGCTAAGTGCAGAATTATGGGTGTTTACACCAACTAGACACAGCTATTTGTTATGCATGCCCTGGAAGGAAGGATATTGTCCAAGCAGTGCCTGGCAGAGGTCATTGGTGGACATGAACACAAGGTAGGTCAGCAAGAAGTCATCCAGGAGCATCTCTGTAATAAAAATAGAAAAAAAAAACAATTATACAGCTGAATCAGACGAGCTTTAAACCAACACACTCCATTCAAAATGCCAACGCAGTGAAAAATCATCACATAAAAAATACAGACACAATCATTAGTCAGAGATTTTTAGACTCACTAGCGCAATAAACATCATAAAAACACGTTGCTACATTTCACAGCTCGGTTAAGATGCGCCTAATGAAAAAGCTTATGGGCTCCATTGATCTGAGAACAGGCATGTCGGCAGCAGGGCCTGAGGGGAAGGAATGCTCCACAAACAAATGCGCTCTCTAATCTCTCAGACACCATAGGCTATGAGAGGCAAGAATTCAGGCCTCATTCTGCCCTTTGTCTGTCACTCCTGACTTTAACGTCTTTCCGAGCAGCTGCAGATTAATATTCAGTTATTAGAATTATAAAGACGGCACCACTCAGGCAGCCAAGGTGAGTTGAGTTGTTCTAGTCTAGTATTAGTCGGTCAGTGTTAACAGAATTTCTAGAGTCTGCATATAGAGTCTGAATTGTATGGGCAAAAAAACCCCCATACAAACAAAAAACAAACACATGCATATTAAGTTAAGCACAAAAGCTTATACAACAAGTCATAAGCTGACTCTAAAATGCAGAGAAAATACATGTAGGGCCGTGAATACTTCAGTACAGCACAGCAACCAACACTGGACCAATGTTTTAAGTAACAGTGTGTGAGGTGCTGAGGTTAATTACCCCTCCTAACCCTCCATTCCTCTAATTGCCTGTCCCGATTGTCAAAATTTGTGTTCTCAAACATCTCACAAGACAAAATATTTAGTTATCAGCACCGGTATTTTTATATATGTGGTTCATTCTACCTATCAAGTTGTCCTACCTAGCATGATCATACCATAAACACAGTTTAATAACTAAGCGTTTCAAACATTTTATTGTATTTGTACAATAAAATTCAATACTCAATATCACTACTTCTCTTTGATATGCTGATTTAGGCTTTTAAAACATCATTATTTTAATGCTGGTAAAATATTTTGATACGCTTCACCAGCTTTTTGTTCGTATGGTCACGTTCCACCTTGAATGGGTAGACCTCACCCTTAAAGTTTAATGGTGGTAGTATTTTTGATATGAAGATTTAAGTTATTAAAATATCCTACCTAGAGTTTTATATATGGAGATACCGATAAATATGCAGTACGGTAGGACGTTTTTCTGTGTGCAACTTGTGCTCTAGCGCCACCCAATTCAAGCTGCTGCTTCAGTGTAAAATACTCTTTAGAGCCAGTGTGTGGTTTGTCTGTTCTGGGTTACTGTAGAAACAATGCAACTCTACATGGCAGCCTCCACTGGAAGACGACCCGCTCCTATGTAGATGTGAAGAGCTCATTCTAAGCTAATAAAGACACACTGATTTGTAGTTACTGTTAATTACACAGTAATGAAAACACAGTTTTGTATATTGTATTTCATTTTTGTCAATAGAGCCCCCCCTAAATCTTACAACTTTAACATGGTTGGTCTTCCAGCATTGAATCAATGGCCAATACAAAAAGCACGATCAATGCAAACTGAACATCAGGGATTTACACTGATTTAATAGTTTTGCCTAAAAACAAACCAACATCGTTTTAATCCAGCTTTGCTATATAGTATATGTCTCAGCAATTTCGAGAGCCAGACTCAGAAAGAGTGGACTTTTGGTTTGGTGTCAGATTGAAATTCTTTCCATATGATAATAATTTTCTAGAGTCTAAATAAATACAACTTTTGACAGTACTGTTCCACACTGTCAACTTTTTGTGAGAGATTATGTCATAGGTATGTAGCTCTCTCTCTCAGACATTCTTTTCCCCTGTCTCTCTCTTTCTTTCTAGGCATTTTTCCCCTCTGTCTGTCTCTCGTTGTCACACCTTGAACCATTTTGACTTCTTTTGACATATTTATGGTAAAACATAGAGACTTGTAGTGATTGTCTGTATTTTATGGTAAGCCAGGCTGTCAGTTCACTACACTAGAAGCAGAATCTGGATGCAGGTCAGAAGTGTAATGAGTCACTGTGGTTGGTAAGAATACAAGTAGTGTTGAAATACAGATTCACTGGGGGACCCGAAGGGCTTTGAGAAGGTGTGGGATTATAATGGAGTAAACTGTGTTCTCAGGCTTCAACTGCACCTTCTAAATTATGTCTGTAGTGAACTCAACTCTCCTTCTCTCTCCCTCCCTCTCACACCTGCCTCCCTGCTCTCGTTCCCCAGTGATGAATATCCATTTTCATCTTTATCATACATCTTCCCTGTGCTAACACAGCACTGCCCCCCCAGAGACAGACCATCCAGCTGAGACCTGCAGCTCTACATACACAGCAGAGAGAGGAGAGAGAGAGAGAGAGAGAGAGAGAGAGAGAGAAAGCAAAACAGAAGAAGAAAGAGCAATACTAAGAGAAAACACAGCGATACTGAGAGAGAGAGAGAGAGAGAGAGAGAGAGAGGGAGAGAAGAAGAAAAAGAGAAAGAGCAATATTAAGAGAGAGAGGGAAAGAGCGAGAGAGGAAGAGAGAGAAAGAGAGGCACACGAATGATCTTGTTATTTCAGAATCACATGAAAAGATAAATTGCGCTGTCTGGCTGATTGCAGCAGCTATCCTGCAGTACAGAGCCAATCCAGCAGAACTACTTCATCATTTTCATTCGTCTGTCACGAGTACATTCTGTCAGTCCTGTCTTCAGCTCCTAAACTGCTTTGCTCGGTTTTTTAAAGGACTTCAGCCACAAATCTGATAATTCTAACTCCCCTCTCGTTTCCCAAATGTAGTCAATCAGCAAGTTCTAAGTTTGCTTCATTATTTTTAAAAAAGAACTGCAAGGCCCACGTACCTCATCAATTATTGATAAATCATCTATAAAACTAATTACATGTATCATGACATCACATTCTTTTGTGTATGTTTTTTCCCCAGAGGTGCATTTAGTTATAGCTGTCTGAATGGACAGTAGCTTTAAATGTATTTACTGGAAAACTAATGCAGTGTATGTTTATTATATGTATATCATACAAATATCATAGATTTAGCAGACTCTGTTGTGGGGGTGCACTTTTCTAATGGAAAATTGACGGCAGCAATGAATCTCAAAAATGTTAGGGCAGGGTCAAACAGAAGGCTAGAAATGTGGTACTAATAAAAAAAATCTTTGCAACTAAGTCACATGACTGGGTATTAAAAGAGTATTCTAGAGGGGCAGAGTCTCTCAGAAGCAAAGAAGCAAATATTCACCTGCGAGTCTAAAAATTGTGGAACAATTAAAAAATAATTTTTTTTGGATATCCTACCATCTACAGTCCATAATATCATCAAGAAATCTCTGTGCGCAAGGGACAATGCCAAAGGTTCATGTTGAATGGTCAACATCTTCAGACTCTCAGGCAGCACTGTATTAAATGCAGACTTGATTCTGTACTGAAAATCACTACATGGGCTCATGAACACTTCTAGAAATCACTGTCTGCGAACACATTTCACTGTGTTCATTCACAATCCACAAATGAAAGTTTGTACTGTATTATGCAAAGAAAAAGCAACATGATCCAGAAATGCCACCATCTTCTCTGGGCTCATGTAAAATGCATTGGAAAACTGTTTTGTGGAAAATATCTTTTTAATTATTTAATTCTTATCAGTGCACAGTTCAAAAACCTGCATCTCTGATGGTATGGGGTTGCATTAGTGCCTATAACATCTGAAAGGTTTTCGAACGACATATCCTCACATCCAGACTGCGTCTCTTTCAGAGAAGACCTTGCATACTTCAGCAAGACACACTAAACCACATACTGCATCCATCACAACAGCAGGGCTTCATGAAAGTAGAGTCCAGGTGCTGAACTGGCCTGCCTGTAGTCCAGACCTTTTACTATTTGGAGCAACATGAAACAAAAAATCCAGCAAAGAAGACCCAGAACTGTTGAGCAGCTAGAATCCCACTGCAGACAAGAATGGGACAACATTCCTCTCCCAAATCTCCTTTCTTGCAAGACAACTGGTCTTCTCACTTCCCAGACATTTACAGACTATTGTTAAAAGAACAGCTGAAGATACACAATGGTGGACACAACCCTGTCCCAAATATTTTATAATATTCTATCTACCACCGTGAATAATATATGGGTCTATGAGATCATTGCATACCTTTTTTACATTTTTACATTTGCTTACATTTTACACAGCGTCCCAGCATTTTCAGAATTGGGGTTGTATTAATCTGTCTATCTATTTATCTTTCTATCTATTCATCCAATAATTCATTTCAATGCAGCAATGCAGTCTACCAGAATTAGTCCAGAAAACAGTCCTCGTCAGAAAGCACCAGTTCCAAAACAAGAACATAAAGACGTAACATTTCACACAGTTTCCTTCACTTTATCTGCCCATTATCCATGTGATTATGGTGACATTTTCTAAAGACAATGGCTGCCTCGACCTTGACATATAAAGAGAATTGTGCTGACTAACAGCCCCCGACTGCAACGTGGATCCGGTTAGAAAAAAGAGCATCCCACCCACTGTATACTGTATTCTACTCAGGCGGCAGGGCTTGTAGCTGCAAGCATGAGCATGTGTGTGGAATGGCGGGAGTGTGCTGAACGAGATAGGACAGGTATGTAATAATTATGATGATATCTGAAACAAGTCTGGCTGGGACCTTGTGGCCTTTAGTAGATGCATTTACAGGCTATAGGACATGTAGCTCTTTTAGTCATATAGCTGTATGTAAGTGAGCGTGGGGGTGCTGACATTAAAAACAGAGGAGTGTCTTTTTCTTTATTACAGTGTGCAGGCAGTAAGTACCGTGCACAACCACAAGCACACCGGTAATTACCCAGGATGCACAGCACTGAGGGGCTAACTGTCTGCTTGTGGGTGTGTCCAAGACAATAGCACAGGGAACACACACACATACACATGCTTACTTAATGGCTGTTTTGACTAAAAAAAAAAAAAAAAAAAAAAAAAAGGTCTCTGACTTTTGCACAGTATTGCACATAAATCCTATTTAATTTTTATTTTAGAATCAAACAAAACAAAATGTAGCTTCTTTCAGAATCAGTTCAGGAAGATGCACATCGAGTTGGTATTGCATCAGCTGACCTTCAGTGAGCTGAGTCATTCCTTCCTCTTCTGTATCAGCAAACAATTACACTAATTGCATGCAAACAGATTCACAAGTAAATGAGGCTCAGATCTAATTTAAAGCACATTAAAGTATCATTTATATTAAAGCTTAATAAACACTGACAATAAAAATTGTAGTGACTTGCATCCTTCAAAACATAGCATTAAAGAGGAATTCCACTGATTTTTTAAAACATATCTGCACAATTAAATGGATAAACAAACTCATTCAGATTGATGTGAAACGTGACATTCTAGAGAAACAAAGAGAGTCAGACTTGTTTATGGCAGTGATAGGAACCAGACGCCTCTGAAAGCAACATTCCAGAAAACTATTATACAATATATATGTAAATTTGCTGCCCAATGCCAGAGACATTGATATAACCATATACAAACGCAAAATACATTTCTATGTTTAATAGTGGTTTTGTATAGTCAATAAAATAGCTATATTTGTGAACCCTGGTTCCCATCACCAAATATTCAAGTCAGTTCTCAGCGAGTTTGTCTACAAGGCACCAGGTCATATCAAACCACTCTGAATGACTGTGTTTACATCTCAGCAACTAATTTTTTTATAGAATGGGTGGAATCACCCTTTAAGGTAGGGGATGGAAAGACTAATATTAGCCCTTATTATAATCATGTAAAACTGAATGTGGTCAGAAGATTAAATCATCTTTACCATATTTTCTACACGCTTTAATGGCTGTTAGCCATCAAGCAGGTCCCATCAAACAATTTCCACAGTTTATTCTGAATATTGGTCATTATTAACTGGTATTAGTAAAAAGCTGTGTTTGTGCTGAATCAACAGACCTAGTTGACTTGAGAGACATCAGCTTTACCATCGCTTCTTCTGAAATCAGCAGTATTAATAGGCAGTTAGTTTCTCCTTAGCCTCCTCTAGGAAGGCTTTACACTAGCTATTGATACATTGCTGTGAGGATCTCATTAAATATTAGTGATGTTTAGTAAGTTGGATGATTAGTTATGGATTACTCAAACTTACCCTAAAGATCCTAAAGGTACTAAATGGAGCTCCAATACTCCAGAAAACACAGTTCCACTGCACCGCAGCCCAATGCTGGAGGGCTTTGTACTCCTCAGTTCGATGCTTGGCAATGGCTGTAGTGACCTAAGGCTCATGTGCAGCTGCTTTAGTTCAGCCTATGCTATTGGTCAATGCTTTTCTATGGCAATTATACAGGCCATAAAGTAGCTGAATTCAGGGGGGCGTGGAGATACTTTAAGATATATGGTCACCAACATACACTCTGAGGGATGCATGCTGGCCTACATTTCATAACCTACATAACCACATGATAGGAAAAATAGGTCTTCTGACTAGTCGCTAAATAACAAGCCTAGGGGTTAATGGGTTAACGTGTTAAGAGATCACTGAACAACAAAGCATTCCAGGTAATTTTTCCAACAGTGGAGCTCAAACTTGCTATTAGATTCCAACATAATTGTCAAGCCTACAGCCATTATCTGTGGGTCTCGGAGAAACCACATTGCTAACATGCGTCACAATTAGCATCTAAAAGTACAACAATTATATGACTATTACAGCTTCATAGTCATTTAATACCTGCAGTATCCATCAATTTACAACATGGCTGTGGTCAGTAGTAGTATCCAAGATGGCTACCAATTACCAGTCTGGTTTAGTTTCACAGATTACTCTCTCTCTTTCTCTGTTTCTGATGTCCATTTCTCTATTTCTGAGTCCTACTTTTTTTGCACCTTCCCTTTTCCCCTCTAACGATTTACAAGAGATTTTTTTTTATTTCATTGTACCTACAGCCACAAAGATTCTCTCCTGTCCATCTTAATGGATCACATCATTGACCGCATGCTTGCGCTCGCTCCTACCTGCCCGCTACACCTTCAGGCTCTTCCAGCATGTATGCCTGTCAGCTTCACTCAAAATGAACTTAGCACAGGCAGATATGCTTTCCAGACTTCTCCAAGTGTCAAATGTGGTCGATAAGCCAAGACATGTTCGGTGTCTGAAGTTCTTTAGTTCAGGACTGGAGTTACAAGGCTAATGCAGCAAAGTCATGGAAGCTGATGCTTCACCAATTAGCCCTGCACTAACTGCATAACTAAATCTTCACATGCTTGCCTCACACACTTCAGGCTTTGAAGGTGCCATAGAATGGAAACATTCCATTTACATTGTTATAGTTTAATAAGGAGAACTCAATACATAGAACTGACATACCATAAGCCTAAAATACTACTGTTCCTCCTTTAAATATAAACACCACATTTGCAAAAAGAGGGCAGTAAAAGAGCCTAGCCTGTTATGGTACAATCTTGACTTGTTAATATTTATGCCCCCCAAACTTTGCACACAATGTTAATGGAGTAGATTAATAGATTAATGTTCAGTTGTAAACGTGGTTAAAGTTGGCTTTGTATTTGCCAGTTTTTTAATTAAATCCTTTGTTCCACCTTAAATGTCACAGCTTGTGCAGGTGCCAGAATGCAACTGTGGCACCATTTAAGGTGGAACTTGCACAATAAGCCGGCAAATAGGAAGACCAACATTAGCGTAACAAAATCCTGGACAACCTTTATTCAAAATTAGTTTCACTCCGAACAGCTTCCCAAACAACATTGAGCATCTTCACTCAGCATTTAACACTAAAGAGACTGAAGAGAGGAGCTGTTCCACCTTAATAACATCACAACCCCAACCCCACCTGTAAGTAGCCGTCATGCTGTGTAATTTTATCTACTGTTTGTTGGTTGAAGCAGATCATCTAAAGTGTCACAGTGAGAAGCTACTTTAACTTACTTTGAGTTGTTGTTGAGATTGAAAGCAGACAGATAGTATAGGTAATCTTAGCTACTAGCTACTAACATAAGCAATGCTTGTTCACAAAGAGGTTTGTTTTATTTTCCTGCTTGTGTCTAGTTTGATATTTAGCTTCTGTGTAAGCATCACAGTGTCTCACTGCAAACCAGAAAATCAGAGCAGAGCTCATCAAATTATTAACAAGCTCACCAAAAAAGAAAAACAGCTCACAGGATGTAAATAAGCTTGTAAGAATGCATTTTGGCATTTTTCGCCCTGATCATAGTCACATACCTTCTACGTAGATTAGTTCAAATGTATTAAATGTTAAATAAATGTGGTTTATGACACTGCTAGTAGCTCTGTCATGTAGGCCCACTTTGGTCTGTTACTATTGAGAACTGCTGAAACTAGTGATGTCATATAGTGTCAAACTCAAAGTCTTGGCCAACTGACTAGAGTTGTGATAATAAGAAAACTTTAAGGTGTCACATTTGTTATTGGCTGAACTATTTCTTTGTTCTCTCTGTACAACCGAAAAACAGGTCTGACCACTATTTTACTTAGCCAACAAAACAAGTACATTGTCAAGTTGCCATTTTGTATAAGTAAACATCCCCTAACCACACAGTACATATAACGAAAGCCAGTGAACAGTGACCACGTTAAATGTCATTGTACCAGCTCAGCAACACACATTTCTCAGGAGTCCTCCCTCTATTCCAAAACTTCTCGCTAAGTAGACTGATTAGCTGGAAGTTTGCCGGCACGCACGTCAAGATCAAACAGCTATGAGGCGCCTTCAGGGATGTGTTTATGTGAAGCGTTTGAGGAACTGTGCACATGTTTGAAGGTCCTAGCATATTAACAATACCAGAAAATACATCCTTGAACAAAAAAAAAAGCTTACAAAGAGATTCTGATGTAGAAGTTTCAAGACAATTTTTTCCTGGTTGATAAGTTGACACTGGCATTGTACAGCATAGCAGTATATTTTATATCCCAGAACCTGTAGCTGACAGCGGAATTGGTTTCTTTTCTTAAGAAGTATTCCCAGACAAATTACACATGGCTTCTTGGTAGAGCTCAACTGATACAATGCTAGTACTGGCTTATACCGGAGACCCACAGTTGTAATAAAAGTAAATCTTTTTAAAGAATAACAATAATTAATGTAGGTGGAGCTAGAATTAGAACTGCAATCTACTGGGTGGGCCAACAGGCAAACCAATATGAGGCACTCTCTGTTTAACAACAGTGACCGGTCACTTCATTAAGTACACCTCCTCGTTTCTACACTTATCAGGTCCACATAAAACACAGGTAAAGTTTATAGTTCAACAATAAACAGACTGCAGTCCAACTGTCTCTCTGCATACTTCATTAGCCCCCTTTCACCCTGTTCATCGGGGGTCAGGACCCACACTGGATCACCACAGAGCGGGCATGGATGGTGAATGGTGGATCATTCTCAGCGGTGGTGGTGTGTTGTTTGTTGTGCTAGTAGGAGCGGATCAGACATAGCAGTGCTGCTGGAGTTTTTAAACATCTCAGTGTCACTGCTGGACTGAGAATAGTCCACCAACCAGAAATATTCAGCCAACAGCATTAGTGGGCAGCATTCTGTGACCCTGATGGAGGACTAAAGGGATGACGAACACAAAGTGTGCAGTAACAGATTAGCTGTCATCTCTGACTTTACATCTAAAAGGTGGACCCACAAGGAAGGTGTGCCTAATAGAGTGGACAGTAAATGGACACACTGTTTATAATGACAGAAACACTGCTGTATCTGATCGAGACCAGTGCAACACACACTAACACACCACCACCATGTCAATGTCCACCAGCCAAATCATACTTGCTGTGTGTATCATGTGAGATAAAGTATTAATCATGTTATTAGATTATTACTAATAGAAATATGATATTTAATCTCATAGTAAGCTATAAGTGTTTTTTATGTCTGTTATGATTAATAAATGCATTATGCTGTCGTATGAATGTGTTTATAGTTTCTGACATAGTGTTCATAGAAAAAGTTACTTGGTTTACTATTTGGTGATCATTTTCATAGAGGATGTTCATTGACAGCCATCTATTTGGCCAACTAGTGGACATATTAATCAATACAAAAGTTCTGACAAACAATATTTGGGGTCATTCACCTGCTTCTTTGCCCTCCGTCGCCCCCTGGTGTTCGTCCAGCCTCAGGTCACTCAGCAAGTGCTCCAGGATCTTGTGCGGCGTTCCGGACACGACCACGTACCTGTCGGACACAGCAGAGGATGAAGAGTCGGATGGGTAGTCTCCGTCGGTGGAGCAGACCGAATAGGAGCTGCTACTCCACCCCCTGCTGCTAAGTACATCATCCTCATCGTCCTCCTCCTCCTCCTCCTCCTCGTCGATGTAGCGGATATGGGGAACGTCAAAGGTGAACGCGAACACATCATCCTTAGAGACAGAGTAAGCACTGGCGCTACTACATTCAGAGCCTTCATCATCATCATCATCATCCTCTTCCTCTTCTACCAGCGTGACGGGTTTGATAGTAAGGCGGTTTGGACGCACGCTGCCCATTTCCGCCCTGGTCACTGCGTCATGCCCCAAACCGGGTGGGGAGACGAGCCAGGCACGCACTGCCCTGCTCCAGCAGCCCAGGCCCAGTCTGGGTGCTCCAAGCCGGCCACTCTCTCTCCCTCTCTCTCTCTCTCTGCCTGCCTGACTGCACAGCAGACACTCCCTGCACTGTCACTGCTGCTGGAGCCAGAGCATACACGAGCACTGTGCTCCTGCGGCAAGCAAAAACACTGTACTCAGGCGCACAGACACATACACCCATCAAGAAAGTACGAGTATTCTTCCTCCTCAGCTTTAGCTCCACGGCCACAGACGCCTCATGCACGCGCACGCCCTCACGCAAACTCACTCCCGGTCCGTCAGAGGCCGCAGCACTCAGTGCTCCTGCAAGCTCTGCAGGCTGAGTTTATGGAAACGTGAAAGGGAGGGGGCAAGTGATTGGTGATTGGAAGGAGGAGGGAGGAGGAGAGCAGCGGTTTAGAGGAGGTGATTGAAGGAAGGAGGAGACAGAATGCTGAGAGAAAGAGAGACAGAGGGAGGGAGGGAGGGTTGGAGTGCTCACCTCCTATCGCTTTCATCCTCTTTGACTCCTCCTCCAGCTGTCTGTGGGGACGTCCGGTCAGAAGCAACTCTCTGAAGGACCAGCACGTCCTGACCCCTCTCCTTCAGACACACCCGCACTGCTGCCTCACCCTGTGCCTGAGAAAGAGAGAGAGAGAGAGAGAGAGAGAGAGAGAGAGAAAACGATGACCCATCATATGGACAAAGATCTATATGTGCATACTGAATCACTTGTCATGTTAAAGGACCCATATAATTTCTTCTACATTTTTCTTTTCCCTTGAGGTCCATTTATGATTATCTATTATTTTTGTGTGAGTTTAGGTCATAATTCACTTTTTAGTCTGTTTTATTTATTTTTATTATATGTAGATCACTGACTATACTGTTTTGAGCCTCTTTCAAAAAGTACTACTTTAAAAATAGTCACATCAATTTTACATGGATATTTTTTTTTGTTTCTCTTTAAACAAACCTGTTCAGCTCTGCATAAATATTACTCTATGAAATGATGTCCTAAATAAACTAAGGTGTTGCCAGTACACTAAGAGAATCTCACTTCAGCAGCTAGGAACCAAGCAGGTAGGAACCACAGTAATGTAAACAATTAAATTTTTATTGCTAATATTTCCAGGGATGCTGTACATGAACAACACTACATTACATTAACGTAAGCAGGTCATTAACATGCCATGGAAGATGTTACATTCTCATGAGGCGTCATGACAGATTTATTAAATATCATGTAATTGTCATAATGTTTGATTTAATGATAGCTAACAGAAGGGCACTCACTCTGGTAACAGGGGAAGGTATCATAACATTGATGTTAAAGAACTGAACAAAAAGCAGCCCAGGCTGAAACAGTGGATGGGCGGGGCTAAAATGCTGTAGGTGGATATATGGAAAAAGTGGTTTGGACCATAACCTGGTACTACAGTGGTCATCAATTTAAAT
Organism: Megaleporinus macrocephalus; assembly: GCA_021613375.1. Classification (NCBI taxonomy): domain Eukaryota; kingdom Metazoa; phylum Chordata; class Actinopteri; order Characiformes; family Anostomidae; genus Megaleporinus; species Megaleporinus macrocephalus. The sequence continues at coordinate 40,533,285 of CM038703.1, forward strand.
AAATGCAGGTTTATTTAATACTAGCAACAAGTTTTAATGAGCAGAGTTGTGGTAGCAGATTAAATTTAGCCAGTGTTAGTTATATTGAATCTACTTTACTTTCTGTTTGGAGTGTGCTTGAAAACAGGTTTAGACTGCTCTACCGAGCTCGGCTCAACACCCTGAACGCACCGGAACACTGGCGCGTTTCCAGCGCCTGCCGATCATTCTGAGACTTTGTCGCAACTTCAATGCGCATTCCTAAGGCTTCAAGTAAAAACAAACAACTGTATTTGTTCTGCATGCAAATTCTTAAGCTCATTCTCATTCTCTAAACCACAACCGCTGCTATCCTGCTTGGCTGGAAGAAGGCTGCCTGTGACGTATGGGATGGTGCATGCCTCAACTTGGATTCTCTGGAACTCCCCCACCACCACCTATCTCCCAAGAGACACAGTCACACATATATAGACACGCTTTTTTTCGGAGAGCTGGAGATACAGGGCAATCTATCCACACAGACAGGGGGCAGCCTGAGGGGGACGCTATACTCCAGGGTTTAGCTCCAGCTACTGCACTGTACTAAGGGATGATGATGAAGCCAGGAACTACTCACAGTATACTACAGGCAGTTTCAGCTAAGCAGTGAGCCACAAAATGAAATGGCACTTTAACATTCAGTTTAATGTTTATTCATGAAATCGTTGATTAGCCTATCAGGTATATTGTGCTGAAGAGGTCATTGTGGGCATGCTTCGAACTTCTATTACACTACTAATTGGCAGGTTCAAAAATAGTTGGCACAGTCACTACGTGTTTCCAGGTAATACTTTAAATGAACAATCGTACATTAACATAACCAGGTTATCAATGGAAGATCTTACAGATAGATACTTTATTGAACCCAGAGGGAAATTCAAGATCTCTGCAGTTAACCCAACTGTCCAGTAAAACACTCACATATACACACACACTAGTGAACAGACACACTAGGGGGCAGTGAGCAGACTTGCCGGGAGCGCTGGGCAGCCCTAACACAGTGCCCGGGGAGCAGTCAGGAGTTAGGTGCCTTGCTCAAGGGCACTTCAGTCGTGTCCTGTGTGTTCATAGGATTGAACCAGCAACCTTCCAGTCACAAGGCTGTTTCCCTAACCTCCAGCCCACGACTGCTCCTATTGTACTCATATGAGTCATGACAGATACATTCAGATACATGTCATGTCATAATGTTTGATTTTATGATGACTAACTGAAGTGCACTTGTTCTGTTAAGTGTTAAAGATAACAGGACATTGATGTTACAGCACTCCTTACTGTCTCGTTACTGTCTATACAGGAGAAAGCAAGAATGTTCTTAACTTTTCATGAAAGTTAATGTTTACAGATTTTATTCCAAATAATTTTAGACCATTTCTTTTGGTCCATTTATCATGACACTATGTAAACTACTTTCAGGGCAGCTGCTACGACGGAATTATGCAGAAAAATTTAACTGAAAAAAATATATATAAATCAATTTTATGTCATAAACTATCACATGTTAATGATATGGTAACATTAAACAAAGTGTTACAAACATACGTCCACTTATAAATATAACGTACATATCGTCGCTGTCCAAATAAAAACAGGTAACTTCAAATGACTAACTTTACAGGAGAGGGCAAAAATTATTTGTAATTTGATAACACTATTTTTAATTGCAATAAATGTTGGAGCATTTCTGTTAGTCTAGTCCTCATAAAAACAATATAAACAACATAAAAGACATCTGCTATGTTCAAATAATGCAGAAAAATAAAAATTAAGAAACATGGAGATATATGTTTTGATAGCCCAAGTGGCAAGAGCATGTTTTATCTGAAATGTTTTTATGAACCATTTTATTTTTATGAAATGTAAAGCTATATTTCTGATTAGTAAATTTATTAGTAATTTTAGTAAGTGTAATTACTGTTTTTATTTACTGTAAGTAACACCTTTACTGTTTACTACCCAATACCTAGTTTCTTATCAATGCATTAGTTAAATTAGACACTGTTGATGCTAAAGAACCAAACCTCTGTTGCTATGACTGTATACTTTTAACATATCAATAACTTTTTACATACTAAATATTTCTTTCATGCATTTATTTATGTTTATTATAATCTTGCATTGCAAATATACACCATTTAATAAACAGTATAAATATATATAAAAAGTATAAATAAACAGTTTAAAATTATTTTTCACAATATTGTAGTTGTCTATTGTGTAACAGGCAGTGGTACAAAGACTAGTGGAGATGTAGAACACCAATGTGAAGAATATTGTCTCACTGAGAGGTAAGGCTGTGTGCTTTGTCTGTAAAATAAGTACTGCACAATAATCTACACATACACTGGTAATGCACAAATACATACAGCTAATGACTTTGCTAACTGTTTTCTTTTTTTGGCCTCAGTCCACCACAAACCATTGCAATAGGACCCCCGTAACAAATAGTTTGGGCACCCCAGCCATAGATGCATCTTGCAAGTCACAACTAACAAGTGTGTTGTGTGTTTCTGAGAGTCGTGTCCAGACTCAGGCTCAGAATGCAGCGTTTGATGGAAAGATGAAAGACAAAGAAGGGATTACAGATACCTGACACCGACTCCAACCTTACACTCCCACCTGGCTCTGTAACACAGATGTGTAAAGCTTCCGTATACAACAACGTCCAAACACACGCATGCAAACAAGTATTCTCTGTCAGTGAAGGGAGATTCTGTTATGTACACCACCTAGAGTCACTAAGCATGCCATCCAGGAGGCACACAGACACACACACACATACAGGTGTCTGGATAACAAAAACAAAAGTAAAGAAACAAACACCTTCTTTCTGCACAGTGTCCTCAATGGAATCCTCCCCTTTCATAAATCAAACTGCTATTTTCTACAGCTAGAACTGAGCTGAGATCAGAACAGATGTTCTTTTCTATTTAAAACACACATTAATAAGTACATCAGACTGTTGAATCATGTCTTCAAAGTGGGACTTTCACAAAGAGTGCATCCTAGACGCTTATGTCTATATGGGTGTACACAAAAATATTATTGAAGGGAAACCCGGGAAAAGCTTTGTTTTACATAAGCTTTATGCTTTTGTTGTTACACATGAAAGAGTAAACGCATTTATGATGTTAGGCTAGTGCCTTCAAATGCAAGTAATGCATTTCTCTGTTATATATAAGACAAAGCACTTACATAACCAAGTGGAGAGTCAAAAACAGGAGTTTTCAAAACTGGAGTTCATAAATGATAGAGAGAAAATGGGACTCCTAATAACCACCTGGAAGACCTGGAGGACCAACAAAACTGTTCACATCAAATAAACAGATTTATATGCTTCCCAAAACACAATACTTTACTCATACTGAATATGAGTATCAGTATTCACCCTCTGTATGTAACCTTCTGTTAGAGCTCCTGTGTCGTTAAGCCCTGCCTCCTGACAAGCCCAGTGTGCTCTGATTGGTCAGCATGCCCACCCTGTTCTAAATGGTCAACTGCCAGGCACAGCATCCTGCTACCCACACTGCAGTGGCTATTTCTACAATTGCATATGTTCTGCAGTATCAGTTTGATTCAGAGTCTGATCCTAAATCAGGTAGGATAAGGTAGACCTTTCAGAGTGGTAAGTACTGTTCTAGATCTCTGTGCATTGTATGAGGGTCAGGCTTGCCAGAAGGACGGCAGCAAGGATTGTGTTACTGTTGTAACACAGAAAAGGGCTGCAATTCCAACGTGGGGTTTCAGGCCGCTGAGAAAATTGACTACTGTGGTAGAGAGTCTCTCCCTCTGGTGTGTACTGTGTGCTTTTGAACTTTCCAGACGAAGCAAATTAACTAGAAAAACAGTATAAGTCATTTTTATAACTCTTATCTTTGAGAGAGAGAGAGGAGAAAAACAAGCTTCACATTTGCTTCAGATCTGAAAAAATTCACGTGTTTCTGTCCATCCTTCTACTGTGAGACGACATCTCACTGCTATGGGTCTGAAAGGAAAAGGAGATGTTAAGAAGAGAAGGAGATACGCCAAACAAATAAGCTGCTGGTGCTCCTAATACCTCCCCAGTTAGTGGGCAATACCTCCTCAGTTAGATTTTTCTTTTTTTTTTGTACATTGGATTTCTTAATTTATATTCCTTTCATATGTTTCTTGTGTGTTTACTGTGATGATGCTACTGGAATCTTAATTTCCCCATCCATCCATCCATCCATCCATCCATCCATCCATCCATCCATCCATCCATCCATCCATCCATCCATCCATCCATCCATCCATCCATCCATCCATCCATCCATCCATCCATCCATCCATCCATCCATCCATCCATCCATCCATCCATCCATCCATCCATCCATCCATCCATCCATCCATGACAATGTATGCCGGATTTCAACATCACTGAATGAGTTTTTTAGATTGCTTGGATCAGAAAAAGCTTGAAAATGCAACCAACTGCAATGACTGAACTTTGGAGTTGTAGAGAATATCTCTGTAGATCTCTGCGAAAAACTGAGCAAGTATCCTGAGAGGAAATCAAATAAATGAAGTGCTCTTCGACTTGCATAGTATCATATATACAGTCATATGCAAATCCACAAAAGATTTGGTGCTTCTGGTCAAATACAGTGCCCTCCATAATTATTGGCACCCCTGGTTAAGATGTGTTCTTTAGCTTCTAATAAATTGAGGGTTTTTTTAAATAATATAGGACCACGATGGAAAAAGAGCAAAATCCAACCTTTATCTTAAGTGCATTTATTCAGTAGGAAAAAAATCCCACATTAAGAAATAATTGTTTAACATCAAATAATGTGTGCCACAATTATTAGCACCCCTGATGTTAATACTTTGTACAACCCCCCCTTTGCCAACAAACAGCACCTAATCTTCTCCTATAATGTTTCACAAGATGGGAGAACACAGAAAGAGGTATCTTCGACCATTCCTCTTTGCACAATCTCTCTAAATCATCCCGCGACCTGGGTCCTCTCCTCTGCACTCTCCTTTTCAGCTCACCCCACAGGTTTTCAATGGGGTTAAGGTCTGGGGACTGAGATGGCCATGGGAGGAGCTTGATTCTGTGTGTGGTCAACCATTTCTGTGTAGATCTTGCCATATGTTTAGGGTCATTATCTTGCTGAAAGACCAGTGACGACCCATCTCCAGCTTTCGGGCAGAAGCCACCAGATTTGTTTTAAAATGTCCTGGTATTTCAAAGCATTCATGATGCCATGCACCCTAACAAGGTTCCCTGGGCCTTTGGAAGAAAAGCAGGCCCACAGCATCACTGATCCTCCCCCGTATTTCACAGTGGGCATGAGGTGCTTTTCTGCATACTCAGCTCTTGTGTTACGCCAGACCCACTTACAGCATTTGTTGCCAAAAAGCTCTATCTTTGTTTCATCTGACCAAAGCACACGGTCCCAGTTGAAGTTTCAGTACTGCTTAGCAAACTCCAAACGTTTACGTTTATGATTGTGAGTGAGAAAAGGTTTTTTCCGTGCATGCCTCCCAAACAGCTTGTTGGCGTGTAGATAGCGTCTGATGGTTGTTTTGGAGACTTCGTGACCCCAAGATGCTACCATTTGTTGCAGTTCCGTAACAGTGAGCTTTGGAGAACTTTTTATTTCTCTTATCATCCTCCTCACTGTGCGTGGTGGCAAAATAAACTTGCGTCCTCGTCCAGACTTGTTACCACTGTTCCAGTTGTTTTAAACTTCTTAATAATTCCTCTGACAGTAGATACGGACAGGTGTAGGCGAGTGGCTATTTTCTTGTAGCCATTGCCTGACCTGTGAAGGTCAACACACATCTGCCTTACTTGAATGCTATGTTCCTTTGTCTTTCCCATGTTGAAGAGAAATGGCCTCTGTGTCACGTCATAATTATACCCAGGGAAACAGGAAGTTGTGAATTGCTAATTAAATGTTCCTACATACTTTGATTAACTTCGTAAACTACTGTAGAAGTGACAGAAATTCTTTAATTACATTTATTTCCTAAGAATTGTTAGGGGTGCCAATAATTGTGGAACAGGTGATTTTATGAAGAAATATTATTTCTTAGTCAGGGATTTTATTTTCCCCCTAAAGTTAAAGGTTACATTTTTCTACACTTTTCAGTGTGACAGTATGTTTCCACAATAAAAACTGAATTTATTTTAAGGCTTTTGACACATCTTAACCAGGGGTGCCAATAATTATGGAGGGCACTGTACCTTGTTTAGTAAATTTTTCAGTGTAAAAACTAAATGAACACATCTTCTAGAGAGAACACACTCCTGCACGTCTTACAATCACTGTGTATTTGTTGAAATTAACATATTGAGGTAAAATACTAATAATTATATGCCTTATTGAAGTGTGTAGAGATTATGTTAACTTCTTCTCGCCTATGCTCACAATCACTTACACTTATGATACACGCATGATCTCGTGCTTTGATGTTGCACAAAAACAAACCTGAGTGTGCATGTGTGAGTGTGGGCCTGTCATGCGTGTAGCCTTTTTGATGACTCATTCAAGACTGAGCACCTGGCAGGTGAGCTGGCAGTGATGTCATCCAAAAGCCTGCCCAAGGATGTATGTCGGCCCCCCGGTGGGCGGAGTCAGACAGGTATTGACCTGTTTTCATTCCATAGGACACTGCAGCTGCCGGCTGCTCTCCAGACACCAAAGAAACAACATGAGTCAGTGTGTGCGTGTGTGTGTAAGTATATGTGCATGCTGCAGGTAATTATAACTCACTCTCTCACTCTCTGGCTCATACCCACCAACCATGAGCAACATCTCAGTGTCATTCCGAATCGCACTGAACACTTTGAGCGGAATGCAGGTGTATAATGTGCCAAGAGCACTTAATGAACCTTTGGATGACTTCAAAATGCCAGAGTAACATTGAGAGTGACCAAGAGCTTTTAGCTTTGGAGGGTTTATTTTTCAATCACCTTAAACATAAAATATCTCAAATTAGGTAGTGGCCAATGCGCTGCATGTTTTAAATGTACAAAATAAACAAATAAGCTTCTGTTGTTCTCAAAAGAATAAACTGACCACACCAGAGTCCAATTTTCAGTTTTCTCATGAAAAATGAAATGAATATAGTCATGGATCATATAGTCACATACATAAAAACACAAAGTTCAAAGTGTGAGTCCTGTCTATACACACTGCATGGACAAAAGTACTGGGCACATCTCTTAATCACTGAATTCAGGTGCTTCATTCAGGTGTACAAAACCAGGGACATGCAGTCTGCCTTTACAAACAACGTGCCTCCTAGATATTCCACAATCAACTGTGAGTGGTATTATTGAAAAGCGGAAGTGTTTAAGAACCACATCAACTCAGCCACGAAATGGCAGACCACAGTTACAGAGTGCGGTCTCAGAATACTGAGGCGCATAGTGCTTAAAAGTTGCCAACGCTCTACTGACTCAGCAACTGCAGAGCTCCAAACCTCCTCTGGCATTAACATCAGAACAAAAAAACGTACACAAGGAGCTTCCTGGCATGGGTTTCCATGACATAGCAACTGTATATCTGATGACCAGGTCTGGGTTTGTGAATGCTAGGTTAACGTTACCTAACTGAATTGTGCCGACCCTAAGGTTTGGTTGAGGAGGGATAATGCTATAGGCCATAGGGTCCCTTAGTTTCAGTGGAGGGAAATCTTAATGTTTCAGCAGACCAAGATATTTTGGAAAACTGTATGTTTCCAACTTTGTGGGAACAGTTTGGTGACGAACCTTTATGTTTTATCATGACTGACTGTGTCCCAGTAAACAAAGTAAGTTCTATTTATATAAACTCCGGGACACTCTAAATAACCTTGGGTCACAAAATTAAAATTCTTATGATGTTTTGCTGTCATTGTTCAGACTGCTTAACCCAAAACGATAAGCTTCTGTTTTTTTGACCAACTTGAGCTGCAGCACTGCTGTACCTCACGGTGGCGCTGTAGCAAACTTGATCCTTTGAGGGTTGGCAAATGTAAATATGTCTAGAATAATAATAACAAGGATGACTCGTCTGATGAGATATGTAGACAAGTCTCAAAAGTGCAACACAACAATACATTCAAAACAGGATGTTTTTGTTTACTTTTGTGTATGGACTATATGAACTGAACAGTATAATTAGAAACTTTAATTCTACATTGAACTCAGTATGTGGTCATAAGAAAGTATTTTATCTCCAAAACTGTAAGGAGAAGACAATCTAAATGAATATACCATTTTAAGTCATTCTAGGCCACCTCTATTGATCCATTTGTCCTAAAGAAATGTTTACAAAGTGTTAAGGAAAGAAGAGAAATGGTACAAAATGTAGTCTTGGAATGACAGTAACAGAAAAGAACAGAATAGAATAGAACCATCTCTTACTCACAAACTCAGACACAAACTCTGTAGTCAAGCAATACACTTTGCAGTTTGACCTTGAGCCAGTGAAGCCTGCCGTGCCGCCATCCCATGAGAGTTTGTGAGTGATGAGGAGCCATTTGCTCTCTCACCTGCAGAGTGAAGGATGCTGGCACGCGGACACAACAGGACGCAGGCCGTCACTCGCAGGCCGGACACCTGCATTGTTGGTGGCCAGAACGGAAACAGCCAGAAGACTTTTGCTCACACAGACAGGCCTCCCACCACACCAAGAGAACGCTCTGGCCTTTGGACAACCCCTGACCTTTGCTTGGACCAACAAAGCTAAGGGATCTGGCATAGCAATGGATGGCCTACTTAAGATACTTAACTTAGCTCAATGCCCAAATAATCCCAAAAGTGATCCGAAATAACTTAAACATGAAACGTTTCCTCACATTCCCACCACTGTTGCACTGCCTGTCACTCAAACTCCAAACCCCCTCCCACCCCCGTTTTGTGTGTACAAAAGCACTGATGGAAACATCGCGTAGATCACACGGCAGTTATGTAACTCAATGAAAACACCTAAATTAACAAACAAAGCCCCAGAGGCTGCTGGGAAAAAATGCCAGCGATCTACCTGATAACAAACCTGTTTATCTACGGCGAGCACATTTTTCTAGAGTGGCTCCAAAGTCAACATGGCGCTACTGCGGAGAGCTCACAGACCAGTGGCTGCTTATACAGATGGAGGATCACACACTTTCATACGCTAACTTCAAACAAGCTGCACTTCATTTCATCCAACATCAGTGCAAACATATATATACATACATAACCAAGACCTTACACACATGACGCTAAATACAGCAATCACTCATTATGAGTGGGAGCATGCTGATGAATATAGGAAAAGCAGTTCTGGCTTCAATGAGACTATAAAGTGAGACAAACTCGTAGCCAACTATGCAAGACTTATATAACCTGTCATAGCTCGAGGAGAGGAATTCAGAGCGGTTTGAGGAAACAGTGTTGGAATGTACTGTAGTCTAAACTGGACTGTGAGTTCCACTTAGCAAGGGCCCAAGCTGGAGAAACACAAGCTGGACACAGTGAAAGGAAGGTTTAAGAAGCCATTGTTGCTTAATATACTTCCACACACATTATGCAAACTTAATGATTCAAAGTTGCGTACGGTCAGCTGCATATAAAGCTCATTATACACAAAATTCACAAACAGTTTTGTGAGAAATTTCATCCAACATATCTAATAAACTCTCGGTATGATAGAAGTGTGTGTAAATTTCAAAATAAAAGTTTAACTGTCTATAAAATACCTTGATTTGCAGTTAATAAGCCAAAAGTATTCATAAAGTCATAATATCATAAGAAAATGCTGCAACTGTTTCATGTTCCATTACTTTACACTGTACTTTAGTTTTATATCACAGACTTCACCCACAAAATAAACAACACAAAACACAGCTAGCACACAGGTATCTCATACACTGAAATAACCCTGCATTTAAATGTTATTGTAGGAAAATAAGCACACTGGACAATCACATTCTATCATCTTAAAAACAAAACGTTTTCTTTGTTAAAACTGCATTAGTTGTTGTAAGTATAACGCTAAGGTCGGGCAGTAGACAAAACGGGGCACTCACTGCTTGACCTGGGGCACAGCCACTGGCTCATGACACACTGAATGCTGTTGTGGTATTGGTGCCTAATTTCACACACTGAAGCTGATTCGTCATTTGTGCTTAAGCCTCTGCTTGCTTCCATGTTGTATGTAAATTTTATAAAACAGACGCAGAGTATCTTAAATGTCATTAAAGGTGCTTAAATGTCCTGTCAGTACTATTTGTTCAATAATACATAGAAGGTTTATGTAACTAGCACTAATCGTCTCTGGACAGGTACACTATGCAATTTTTCTCTACGATTAATAATAAGGAAGAAAAGACAGGAGCCAGCAGTTACTTGAAAAGAGTTGCAGGATGATTTTAAAGCAGCGAGAACAACAGATGCACATAAACAACAACATGCTGTTTATTACTCTAGTACTTTACAGTACAGCCATGCTACCTCAGACATCACTTACTAAACAAAGCATCCAATGCAAACATAATCACAATAAACAATAAATCTTAACATATTGCACATTTAAACAAAAATGCTATTCAATTTTTAATAAATACTGGAGATGGTCATCCCTAGAGGTCAAGTACTGCAATTATTCATGAGTTCCTGAAACAGCTCACAGCACAGACATGTCCAGCAGCATCCAATGTACTGCACCTGATTCCTCTGAAAGTGCCTTCTAATAAACCTAAAATGAGACGAGAGGTGGCCCACAGCCTGTTTCTCTCCGCCCTTTCCTTCCCTTTCTTCCTGTCCCCTTCCTCTGCCAAAGTTCATCACTCACTCCTCAGGACATTACCTCACCCAACTTTCCCCTTTCTCGCTCTTTCTCTCTCTCTCTCTCTCTCTCTCTCTTTCACTCACTCGCTTATCCATAACTGTGCTTGAAGATATGGCAGGTCTTTTCTTCATCTGTGGCCCAACAGAAACATCCTGAGTTCTAAACCCCTATCAACTTTTCCATCTTCTTCTCCTCTCACGTCTCCAGTTGCAGTGAATCACAGCTGCGCTTCATATAATCTTATCCAAAACAAGCCAAAGAGTGCACTCATTTTCCATTTAAAGCTCTGCATCAAAAACACTAGGCCCTGACACATTCCAACTAAGCTCTCTAATACTCTTAAAATAATCGAGCCAAGAAGGAACCAAGAAAAGGCACTGCTGGTGTTCGCAGAACAGTGAACTAGCCACCCCAGAGTCCAGGCCCTAACATGACTAGTTATGACTACTTGCATCACGAGAAGCAGAAGGTGCAACCAACTTCTAAAACTAAACTTTTCCGGTGAGGTATAACAGGGACACAGCTAATATTAAACTATTCAAACAGTTCTTTTAGAAATGCATCTCAAATGTTCAAGTAAAAACACAGTGAGCTGCCACCTGTTTTACAAGCCTGACTGACGTAACATGTAGAGCACGGGGGAAAGGAAAGGAGGGTTTCGTGGAAAGCTTACAGGAAGCACTTGTTGTTTCTTTCCTGTGTTGCTGAACACAAAGTAACTCTGGGGGCGCACGTTTGTCTTTGCATCAGGGTGTGTACGCAGCTGCAGCCACCCCAAGTATCCCAGCAAGCTGGAATCTGAAACTGAAAGGGTCGAGGGCATGACAGGATATGGTAAGTCACTCCTGTTACTGGAAAAGTGAGCGCTAAACAATCAGAAGGGCCTGGACAGGAAGATTCAATCTAATCACTTCTCCAGCAAAGGCAATGGTAAATGTGGGATAAAATGCCCAGAGAGCCTCAGGTTATATCATTCGTAATACCTGCTACATCATATTTGGAATTATGTACGACACAGGAAATTTCCATTGCATAACAAGGGAAGGAATCTAATTACACGAGCTGCAGAGGTCTCTTGGTCAGGAAGGTCCCAATCTAAATCTCATCTAAAGACTGATTGTTTGCACTAATAGGGTTAAAGTTGTACCAAGTAAGTCGCTAATTAATGGCCTGCTACTTTTGGAACCCAGAACCTCTGATAATCTTGCATAGGCTAATTGAAACTTGAATATCTTAAAAACCACTGAACATTCCTCAAAACATATAACTTCTTTATTAAAACACAAGTTGACTTGCATGATACTCCAAGTGAACCATGAATGCGGTATATATATACAGGAGTGAAGTCGAGCAACTGGAGTTTCTGTTCTTTGGTGTTTGGATCTGTAACTTGATTAGCTAACTTACTGTTAGCTCAGGAAGCAGGTGTTGTGTATAAAACCTAAGGCTGAGAAAGCAACTAACAGAAAGCTGAAATCAAACCTGTTCTGTAGTGTTTGATTAAGTGTTTTGGTTAAGCTAATGCTAGCTGCACATGTTCTGTGGTGATTGTAGCCTCTCAGTGGCTTCTCTTAGCCAATCAGTAAAAAATATCAGGTCCAACATATAAATGGGTGGACTGTGCTACCCCTTTTTGACTGGATGCTGACAAACTTTGAATCTTTTTCTAGACTCCATACTGAGACCGCTGTGAGGCGGTCTCAGTATGCCCTGGGAAAGGTCCCAGTGATGCCCTGGAAAACGCAGAAATGCCCAGAACATCTTGTTACCTTTACACAATTTCTTCCTGAATATTTTAATGAGCAGTTTGGTATGCCTAGGCATTTAAACGGGGCTGTTCCTCCCCCTCCAAATAATCAAAGAGTTCCTCTATCCTGCCACTAAATCTTTTCTAGAATCGACCTAAAGTCTGCATAACTGGTCCCAGTAATTCTAGCCAATTTTCTTAGTTAAAGAGTCTTATCATTCTAGCTGTAAAGAGGCTATCAACTCATTTCCTCAATCAATGTCGTGCTGTTAGCTATAATATCCGGCATAAATTGAATATTGATTGTCAGATAAAGAAGAATGCTGATGATTTTGATTAAAAGATTTTTGCATCTGTTTTTCCTCTGTTGGATCTGAAATTGGCAGGACTGTGTTGCAGGAAGGTGGCGTCAGTTGAATGATTATATCAATCAGAATCAGAGTCATTTTTCATTCACATGATAACAACCATCATCCCACAAAAACCTAAATGTGTAAACACTTTACTTGAACTTTGCTACATAACATTAACATAACTATCCTGCAAACACGAAGTTGCAGACGTCACATGCTGTTATGACAGAGAAATGTTTACATGATGTGTTCGCCACTAATGATGGCAAACGTAACTTATTACTGCTGTAATCACATATCTCACACAGGGGGGTGTGAAGTGTCTGCTCTGTTTCTCTGCCTTTAACAACCTTTGACTCCTATTTTTTATATTTGACAGCCTATTTAAATTAAACCGTAGAACGATATGATGTTGCATCTCCTTGCAAAAGTTGTATAAGCCATGTTGTCTCAGCAATCAGAGTGTCATTCAGAACTGTGTAATGTTTGTCATTTTATCTCCTTTTATACAGCATTCAAGGCCAAATCTGGAAAAATAGAAGAAAAGGCATCCACTACGTGTGGTACAGGCTGTATACGAGGAAAAAAACAGCATAGAACAGAGTATGTAGCCGTGGGATATTGAAAAAGGAAAGCGACTGCATAAGGCAGGCACCAATCAGGCCTGCTCTTTCACCCCTGTGACTGAGCTAAGGCAGCGCCAGGAGTCATCAATGGCAGGAAGGGAGAGACCCAGCGATGGCCATTGTGAGGCCAGCCAATCCAAAGTCAAACCAAAGGCCACTTCTTGTGCACGAAGAAGTACTGCACATTTCACAAAGCAGGAGTTTTAAGGCCACAGTCATTCTAGATATCTGCTGTTTACATGCAATGGGAAAACAATGCATCTGATGTACTTATCAGTTTATCTGTGACATTTGTAGCTTGTACAGTATCACGTAGCAGTATCGGAATATGAGGACTGAATTGGCTCTTTTCAAGCTACTAACTCACCAACAATAAACAGCAAAAACTCAAAAAACAATAGTTAGATTATCAATTCCAGCTATCATTCTTACATGATTTCTCCCTTTTATGTATTCATTTATAGTTGGGTTCAGACAAATGAATTTGCATGCTAAGTTCCACTGATTTGAACGTAAAATTGTTTGTGTGACTGGTTAGACAACAAAACTATAAATTGACCAGCAGCAATATCTCTCTCTGTTAGAAAGGCTTGACTTTTTGCCTTGTTACATGGTTATCTGAAATATCCTGCTCTGTGAAATATAGCCAAAGGTCAGAACCTGACCAGAAGGTCTCGAATCAGCATTGCTACTCTCTGTATAGGTAAAGAGGTCATTTTGGTCACAAACCTTGCAGTTGTATATTTATATTTTCTAACAATATCATTCTTGAAGGCTCTGTAAAAGTCTTCTTTATTACTATTCTCAACTTTAACAATCCAGATGTCTTACAAATAAGGTTTGTGTGATACACACAAACTGAGATGACATAATAAGACATTGAAATTCCAATATACTTTTAAGCATAGAACATTTGATCTAGTTTATTCATTTTTGTTAGTTTTAGACAAACATATGGTAACATATTACCATATGTTTATGGTAATAATAAGTTTTAACATTATTGTCCAAGCCTACACAAATCAGTATTGTAATAGCCAGCATCATGATAATAATTAACAAATGGTATATCGTCCAGCCCAATTATATACCCCAACAGTAGAATGCAAGAAATGTTTGTGTCCCTAGCTCTTCTGTTCCCACTGGCCATACTTGCAATATGTTGAGGAAGACCAAGTAGGAAGTGCTATGTGTGGTACAATGGCACAGAAACCTCAACCTTGCCTCATCTAACCACAATTACATCACTGCACTTCAGCAATTTCTCATATGATGCAATGCACACAATGCTTTCCTCTCTAATGACAGTGTTTCATGAGCTTCTCTTTCCCAACAAGTCAACCAGTATCAATTTTTACGTGTTAACCACCTAATGAGTTATAATTTCAGATGGTTAATTGGAGTTCATAACAAATGACTGAATAAAAGCTCCCAGAGCAATTGGCCAAGCTTCCTTTAGTGGAGTCAAACATGATTAGGCGATATTGCAGCAGTATCTCCAGTCTTCAGGTACAAGCATTAATAACACAGCCTTAATTGCACTGAAACTAAACTACACAAGAATTCTAATTGGTTATTGGCTGGGATGTACACTTCTAGGGAAACCTTTATTTACATGTTAATAGGGTTCTTCACAATGTAATTACATTTACAATATTGGCTCTTTAAATGGGAATTACACTGATTTATTTACATATATTATTTCTTCTCAATTCACTTGTAAATACAGATTGGCTTGATGTGAAAAGGGGCATTTTAGAGAATCTTGGAGTCATTGGTGGTCTGAAGAGTTCAATGCCTCTAAAAAAAGTCTCACAGATAGACATCAACAAAATTGGATAAAAAAATATGCTGCCTGATGTACATGCAAAGTAATGTAATGCAAACAAGTTACTACAGAAAGCCTCATAAGTGTAGGTTCACTTTGACTGCAATCAAAATGCTATATTTGTGTTGTAGACATCGAACCCCCTGGATTCCATCATCAGTATGATGAAGATATCAGACTGAATTGAAGTTTCCACTCTAAATAACTTTGATATCTCAATATTTAAATCATGCAGAAACATTAAGAAACTGTTGAAATTGCCCTTTAAAGAACCATCAATTGAAACGTACTTTGGCAAACACCTTTATTTTAAAGTGTTTTAGAGTGTTCTGATAAATAGGCACCGTGTTCCTCTCCAGCCCCACACTACGCTCTCAGGTAGCCTAGACTACACTACCAGCTAAGCTTGTTCATCACCCCCAGGGTATAATTTCCAAAGATGCAAACACAGCTTGTAAAATTCACTAATCATGTGCTGTGTTTGTGCAGCGCTTAATCAGACAGCGGCTCTGAAGAGGGCTTTAAGTCTCCCTGGTACTGAACACAGCTACACCAGAGACACTCTCTCTCTCTCTCTCTCTGTCTCCCTCTCGCCCACTCATTCAGCTGTGTGTGTCACCTTGCTGCGGGCTACATGCACACACTCATACTCATGTAGTCCATGCTCGAACACAAAACCCAACAGGCTTAAAACTGTGCCAGCTCCGCTAAACTAACACACCTGAAAAAAGCTGCAGTTACTGCTGACCTGAGCATAAAACATACAAGCCCAAACAATGAAGCCAGACAGGCTAACTACTGAAAGTACCTACTCAGAGGAAGTTCAGTAGGCCAAACTATTTCAGTTACCCTTCAGGTCCCAACACAACAGGGACATATGAACATGTAAACTGAGTTTGTTAGTAATTCAAATGGGAATATTTTGAAAATATTTGATTAAAAGCTAAATATCTAAGTATTTAAATATAGTATATGACTGGGGTTATGACAGGATCCTGCTTTCTGCCTGGGAAAGGCTGCTGCAGAGTCTGAAGGGTTGAGTAACATCTCTTTCCTGAGGCAGCTGGCTTTAAGTTAGCTAGCTAAATCGTAGAGTTTAGTCTAGTTTCAGTGAGTGCACACTTTTATTGTCACCTGTGAGCATCATGCCCAAAAACAAAAAGCTGTTCTACCTATAACAAAAGGTGAAAACAGAGTAGACTTACAGATGTGACAACATTTGTGGTCTGGTTCTGAATGTCAACATAATACAGTAAAAGAAAATATGGCATTCTGTGGTGCTCAGAGAAACTGAGCAGTGTTGGAATGTGCACCTTCATGAAAGCAGCACTATGTACGCTCATTTTTTATTAGCATTACTGAGTTCGAAAGAAAAAAAAATTGAAATTTGATGCATCTCATTGTAGGACGCCCTGTAAAGCCTAAAAAAATCCTTTAAATATGTTTTTAAATATATTTAAGTATGTATTTACACCATGGCCTCAGAATGAAGGTCTGGCTCTATGTTTAGGTCACAAATGCAAAATCTTCATCTTTGTACTGATGAACATTTCATGATAATAGTAGGTCATTCACTCACAGCCTCAGGTGACATGTCCTTCAACAAGGTTTGACTGAGTTCTCATTGAACGTTCTTTCAACATGCCCTTAATCATCAGATTCATCTGCTGGGGGAAGCGGCCCAAAGCACAGCTGGGCTTACACACATCGTGTGCTATTACACAATTCTCCAATATCTCCAAAACATCAAAACTTGCTGTGGTGTTGGTCATGGAGCGGTTGGTGTCTTGTGTATAGGGACCTTAAGAGGTCTCCTATAAAACTTAGTTTGCTTTTGACAGTGACGACTTATTTGCATTGTTTGGTTACTATTGTGTCCTGTACTGTGTAGTTATGTAAGAACTGCGGATGCACTGATGCACTATGCAATAATGTGAAATTCCTTCAAATACATGCATTTTTATAAAGTTGAAATTAATTATAGTTGATTATAATATCAATTAACAAAGTATGGTCAAAATATATTAAAAAATTATTAAATATTCAACATATTGTTTATACCCCCTCTATATAAATCCACTCACGTCTGTATATTATGTACGTTTTCAATAAAATCATGATCACCAAATCAATAAACAGAATTATTATAAGAGCACAGTTTACACCACTGGTAGGCACCAGCGACTCCTTGTGCATGCAGGTGCTAATGAAGTGATGAAGCGGTTCTGACCTGTGCGGAGCGGTCGGGCAGCCTGTAGTTCTGGTTCTGGAGGAAGCGGCAGCCGTCCTTGGCCAGCCTCTGCACCATCTCCAAACGGGACAGCTCGTCTGGGGATCTCAGCGCGCACACGCTGCCCTGCTGCAGAGCCGGAGGCAGAGAGAAGAGATACTTCAGCCCGCAGTCCCACGTCATGCTCCCCATCACTCGCTCACTCACAGAGCCAGGTAAGCCACCAGCTCTCAACCGTTACAGAACAGTTGAAGTTCCTCAATCCACTAAACTCCAGAGAAGTGAGTGTGGTGTAGAAGATCAGACTCTCAGCACTCTCCAAAACTGTGTGGAAAAGACTCGACTCTCATTCATCCCCTGCTCCTTCTCTCCCTTGTCTAGACTGAAGTATGAGCGAGAGCACCAGCGTGCGTTTCCTCACTGAGTAAGCATGTATGTATTTGTGTGTGTGTGTCTGTGTGCGTGTGTGTAACTCCTCCCAAACAGAGGTGGGAAAAGTGTAGACAGAGCAGCTAGACAGCACTTCAACTACAAAGTGGGTGCGGAGAAAAGGAAACTCTGGAGTATTTCGTTTCCTGATAGGAAGAGTTTCAGCAGCCATCAGCTCAAGCTTATCATGATACATGTTGATACAGATCTGACGTGTGTGTTTATGTTCTTGGTGTGTGTGTATTCATGTGTATGTGCCTGTGTGCATAAGTAGGGAGTATGGAGTGTCAGGAATTATGTAAATACTCTAACAGTAAAAGAGAATCTGTATATGAACTGTATTTGGCTTTTAAAGCAAAACTTTAATCAAATATTTTTATGCTTTTCCAAACTTTTTCACAATTTTCTTCTTAACCGAAACAGAATTATCAGCCAAGACATGTTTGGTGTCCAAATTTTGCCTTTTAGCTAGATCTCCTTAGAGAGGCGCCTACTACTGACTGTCTACAAATACTTTGTGTTGGTGGGGGTGACCAACTTGCAAGTCTTCTAAGATGGTTCATGCAATTAAACACAAGTACAGCCTTAAAATCAACATATGACCATCATAATATACCCAAATAAACTATGACTAGAAAGTTTGTTAATAATATACATAAGTATATGTATTTATTGTTTAATCTATAGAGCCATCAATTAAATGTGACCCAAAAATTATAATTAAATCACAGTGTAACAGTAAAGGGCACTTTGTCTAACATCTATACATTTTTGTATTACATATTAGAAAACGCTATTCACCCTATTATACCACACCCACTTTCAAGCGTGTGTTTCTTCCGCCTTTGTGTTAGAATTTCCGGTCAGCTAACCAAAATGAATACAGTTACATGGGAGGAGACCAGAGAGGTAATAAGAATTTCGAATGGGACAACACTGAGGTTAATAACACGTGTATGGATTATATGAAAAGGTAGCCTGAGGTTACCTACGGCGACGTTTTTTAATTATTTTGTATTCTCAGAAGGTGTAGATGGTTCGGCAATGAAAAACTATACAAGTAGTGAAGCGTATCAGTACCTGCACAGTGGGGAGGTCGGCCGTGTACTCCTACACACAGACGGTGAGTTTATATTTCTGAAGACCGGTGTAAACCCAAGTCGAGCCAGCTGCCCGAGCCACTCTGCGTGGGTGTTAGTTACAACCCAGATAGCCTAGCGCGGTGGACACTTATCAGAAAACAGTTACTTAACTCGCAAGCACACAACACGTCTGCTTCCTTAGAGCTCCATAACCGAGTAATTTCTCTGGATAAGGATGCTCTGATGCTGATTTCCCTCCACAGAATGGTAAGAGCAGACGTACGGAGGTTTGGGTGGATGTTTTGAATTTAGCGCCTTCAGTCATAGACGCAGGTCCTCTTTTTTGGAAGGCGGCTTTACAACACACTGATCTTTATGTGCTGTGTTCGTAACTCTATTGTTCAAGCCAAGTTTTCCTCTTCTTCCAATTACTGTGACTCGCTCTAACTGAACATATTGTGCTAGTCATTTTATATGTTTGTTGTCATTTTGCTTGTAATTAGTAAGAAGGTATCCGCGGTCGCACCGGAAGTTCTACAAAGTAAACAAAGATGCCCCCCCAGTGTTGTCATGGAAAATAGTACGAATAGCACATGCAAAATGCCAATTCTATACTCTCTGGCCACCGTAGATAAACATGCTACTAATCTCTGATTTAAACGATCTTAAGGGGCAATACATCCTCAGGTGATGCTTGGTTAGAAAGCATCGTATATTACGAACAAAATAAGTTGTGTCCATATGTCTGTGTGTTGCGCATGAGGAGGAGTCAGAATCTACCTGTTATTCAAAATTACTGTCGCATTCAACTACACAGCAAGTAAATCGAGCTTTGTTCTAAACCACATCTTCCCAACCTTAAAGAAGATGCATGTGGGTGTGGTTCGATTGGGTTAATTTAAGATTTGAGGACAAATCTATGAAAAAAGGTCTGGTCTTGAAAAAGGCCCTTCTGATGGTGTCTCTTGAGGGTGAGAGTTTTTTTCAGGGTTTTTTTTTATTTGCTTGCAAATGCAGAAATAATCATAGCTAGTGTTCCTGCAAGCAAGTTGAATATCTTATGTACTACATTTATACTTCATTACTGAGTCAGAAAGAATGGTTAACTCAAACGACAGACTTATGAGATTAGTTAGTAAGGTAGATATCTACCTCTCTACAACCCTTACCTCAGTCCGGCTGCCCTGCTGTAGAGTTTTATCTGAGCCTCACCCCAGGCATTTCAATGCATGTTATGTCCTGACATGATGTGCAAATGACAAATAAACTTGAAACTTGAAACTTGAAACTGTCTCAGTCTCGGGCTGAATGGGTAGAAAATGTGTCAGTTTTTCGCTGAATAAAAATCAAATCGCTGTTTTCTTTATGCTTTTATTCAACAATCAGGATAAGAGTTATGCTAATGCAAGCCTGGATGTATTTGTCAATAGATCAGAGACGAGCAGCCAGAACTGGTTGAAACCATGGGGATTCCCAGTGGCTGTATGGTGCATTTGTGTAATTCATGTTGGGTATTGTAGTGAAAGAACACTGTTGTAAAGAAACATAGATATAAAACTCTGAATTCTGTAAATCTGGTGAGGCTGAGGGCTTCAATGCTGCATAACAGAATACTACATAACACTATTAAAGCCTGGAGTAGGGCTGGGCGATATATCGTTTTTAAGAAATATCGATATATTTTCATATAAAATAAAAGATGAGACCTTTCGTCTTTCTCTTCTCCCAGTTTGTCTTCACACTGCTCCGCCTCTCTCCCTCACAAAACCCACCCCTCCTCCTTCACCTGTAAATGCAGGCAGGGACAGCATGGAGACGGATAAAGAAACGAAAGAAGCTAAAAAAAACAATGTCTGTCAAAAGTAGGGCTGGGTGTTAAAAATTCGATAGCAAAAGGGTACCGACGGAAACATCTCGGTACTAGAGCCCTAAAAAATTGGTGCCTATTTTTAGTACTTTGCATATAACACCAAATAAAAAATAAAAAACTTGGCGGGCAGCATGATGCGCAGAAATGCAGAGGGCACACACACACACAGCTGGTTAAACACGTCAAAGCGCTCGAAAGTTTGGCTCTACTTCAAAAGAGTCTGAGAGCAGCTGCATGTGCAGCAAATACTTCAAAATAGTGGCTTCCACAATGGATAATACATCTAATCTAATGAAACGTCTGATTACACATGGAATTAATCAAGAAAACTGCAGAATTTTCAACTGCATGAAGAACAGCAGCACTACGGCACTGCCGGAGACGCGAGGATCTGGGCTAAATATGCTAAACGGCTGTTTCCAGTGATAAAATATCATCAGGCAGGTTAACAGTTTAATGTGCTGCTTTCTTGCTTTGCCAGAGAAACGAACACTCTTACTCCCGTCTGTTAGCGCTGAAGGGCAGTTATGATTCAGCTAACGTTAGCACAATACCAGCACGTATTAGCTAGTATGAACATACCTGTAACATCGTTAGGTATCGCTCGTGCTAAAACAGTTACTTGTGTATTGATTTTATGCAGAAGCAACAACTTTCACTGTAGCAGGAAAGCTGAGGATGTCAGTTGAGAGAAGGGATGAACGAGCAGTAACCAATTTTATTGTTAAAAGATTACATAGTTTAAGTATAGTTTAAGTAATGCTAATGTTTTGTTCTTAATAAGGCAGCACAAAGATGCTCATTGTTTGAACCAGATCCAAATAAAAAGATAAAAAATAAAAAAAGAGAGCCTCTTATGGTGACAGTATGAGACTAATTCATGTTTTCTGTTAAATAAATACATACATTTTTGTATTTTTTGTTACAATTTAGAAAAAAGATATTGTATCGGTATCTAGTCAAAGGTGCCTGTGTGACATTTGGGACGTGTAGCTTTGACGCAAAGGTGCCTTTTTGTTATCACCTTATGGGAAGAAGAAATATTGAGATATATATCGTATATCACCATTCAGCTAAAAAATATCAAGATATTATTTTGGGTCCATATCGCCCAGCCCTACCCTGGAGTTCCCTTTACAAGGCCATTCATCTATAGAGCTAATAATGTTCCAATTATACACATATGTAAGCTTATGCACAGGTTTGGTCACCCCTGGTCAAATGGCTTGTTTTCTGAATGTCATAAGTGGAAACATTTTCACTTCTAAAATAAAACATACAAGTAGTCTGCGCAAAATGTAACTTTAATTTATCTTTAATTCATCTTTAATTTATCTTTTCATTTAGAAAATCGCCAAAGCATGCCATTTCACTAGAGGTTCAAACTTCTGCTTACGACTGTACATGACATACAGCAGGCCTGACTTGCTGGGACAGGGGGGATGTGTTACCAGTGCCAGACCCCCTCCCATTTATTTATTTACACTGGGCAGTGTTATGATTGGCTCCAAGCACAACTCTTCCTGTGAGGTAAAGCATCCCACGGTGCCACTGAAACAATGGTCCGGCGTCAGGCGGCCAACAGAACATACTCATAAAAACGTCCGAACACACAAAAAAAAATCGTAAAGAAAACATCCACAGGACGTATAGGAACAAGTTTTTTGACACATGGTGGCCTGTGATCCCTCTACTGAGTTCAAACAAACAGCTAGAGCTAAAGGTGCCATGGTAGGGGTGACTTTGCTTCAGCCCAGTAAAAGTTAGA
Source organism: Megaleporinus macrocephalus (assembly GCA_021613375.1). Lineage (NCBI taxonomy): Eukaryota > Metazoa > Chordata > Actinopteri > Characiformes > Anostomidae > Megaleporinus > Megaleporinus macrocephalus. Next base: position 40,556,026 of record CM038703.1, read on the forward strand.
CGTCTAATGCTGCTGAAATACTAATGTGATGCGTGCGCGTGATCAAACACACGCTGTGTAAGCGCACAGTGGCCCGCAACGTTTCTCCATGCAGCCTGCAGGCAGACGCGGGAGTGAGTCACTGAGGCTTAATTTAATGGCCGTTTCTGGTGGAGCAGTGGTCATTTGTGAGCATGTCTGTGGCTCTGACCACATCTACGTAAAGAGTGAAGAGGAGAAGATGGTAATGAGAGCAGTAATAAGCTCTGGGTGAACCGCAGTGAAGCTCTAATCAGCTACAGCACAGACTCGCTGTACACACAAACACATAGGGGTGGATAATATGACGATATAACTTATGTCACAATATGCTTTTCTGGGTCTGGTCAGTACGTCCAAAAAGATACGTCCAGCAGATCAAGCAGTGCTGGTGAAAGAACTACAGATAAATCAGCGGCAAAGAAACAAAAAACAACAGCAAAGTGGAGCTCCTGATTCCCTGGATAGTGTCCACTCTAACTAGAATCCATGGGTCGTATGAATAGGAAGAGCTGAACCATTGACTATATATATATATATATATATATATAAATATATATATTATATATATATATATATATATATATATATATATATATATAAAAGCCGGTTTCTTAACATTTTATTACTTAAATTGTATACAGTATACCCTCATTTACTATGCTGAATCTTGTCCTACACTTGCTGACCCACTTACTGCTAACATACTAAACTTAATATTCTCGCTGTGTTGGATTTGGTGCATTTTAGGCTCCACATTGCTACAAACATTTTTCATGTTCTTATGATATGTGTTTGTAACTATGAGCAAAATGATAATGTGAATGAAGCTCAGGCTTTTTTTTGTGGTTATGTTCTTAAACAAAGCTTAGATCATTTACTTTCTTAACTAGCCATCATACTAACTAACATTCTTAACTAGCCATTACATATAACCACAACTAACATACACGCTTTACTAGCCTTCATCTCAACTCGCCACCACACAGACTTAGGCTAAATGTTATCGATACCGTGTGTCGCTCCGCTCTGTGGACTAGACGTGTAGACTGAATCAGATGCTTAGACACTGATGTCGTGCTCGGTTAAGGGTTGCCATAAAACTCATCAGTTTGCTGGGAAAGCTCAGTTGCTTGCTTTCTCTAGTTAGCTTCTTATTTGAATTCTCCGTTCCACCTTAAATGGTATAGAAGTTACATTCAGGCTCCTGTAACTGCTGCAGTATTTAAGATGGAAAGGTGGAATTTACATAAGAAGCTAACTTCATCCACGTTTTTCTTCAGGTATTCGCTCAGTAACGGCTCCCTCGGCTAGTTTGGTTTTACAGTAGACTTTGGACACTGTGTATGGTTTTCTCAGACCCGTCTCTTCTGTTCTCCTCTCCTTACTCTCTCTCTCTTTCTCTATTTTGCAATCCACTCCATCAAATCAAGTCTTCTTTGTGGCAACACCGTAAGCGCGAGCTGTGCAACAGTAAAGTCATCCATGCAAAACAGTGCGCTGTATATGGTTGTATGGATTAAACAAATCTTTTTGATGATTTTTTGTAATCGAGTTCCTAGAGGAATCATTTCAGCTCTACTTCTATCGATACCTACCATAGGATTACATACTGTGGTCCATCTCTATCTCTGCATACTTTGATAGCCCCTATATCACCCTAATCTTCAGTTATTAGGACCCCCGCAGTACCAGCACAGAGAAGGTATTTTTTGGGTGAAGGGTCATTTTCGGCATACTGCATTGACACTGATATAGTGGTGGCATGTTAGCATGTGCTGTGCTGGTTTGAGTGGATCAGAGTTTTTAAACTCCTCGGTGTCACTGCTGGACTGAGAATAGTCCTCCAGACAAAACTATCCAGCCAACGTCTGCCTCACACTATCACACTACTAGAATCCCATAGGAGCACTAGTTTTTCCTCCCTCATGTTTTAACAGAGTTCTGACCTTTCTGGCTTGAATTGAAAGCCTAGCTCTAAAAGTCATGGTTCACCTCTGACTTTAACAAAGAAGAATTGTTTCAAGTGACGCAAAATTGAATAGTTGTTTGGTTGTAACATTAAGGTTTAGGGTGCGTCTTCCAGTGAAGTATAAATTTAAACCGGGTAGTCATATTAAGTTGTTTTCTTTGTTCACTCAGCGCCTCTAATGAGAAACTATTTCTTTCTCCGAGATCCGTATCTTTAACTATAAATAACTGACCGATTCTCTCTCACACACACATAAACATACAGACGCAAACACATTCACGCACACACTCAACCTCACTCATCAGGACTATCCTGCAGTAGTTTCCTCGGTAAATAAACATGTCTGATAAGTGCTGGTGCTGGACCTGCCCCAGACTCTCCAGAGTGGCTATCTGCCCACAGAGCTTCCTGTTACCCTCTTACAACCACAACAACCATGGGAATAAATACTCCAATCTAGAACTAATTACAGTCAACACTCCTCTCCTCTGAGTTACGCAAGGCAGCCAGGCTTTCCTTCTGGCTCTGTCCATACATGGATGTGGACGGCAGAAAGCAGTGTTCTTCGGTCCAGCTGTGCTTGGATCTGCGCAGTATTCTCAGTCTGTCTGACTAAGAGCTGTGCAATGTTGCGTTCTCCTGAGTCTGTCTGATGGCAGGACTGCCCGGGGCAGGTGCAGTAAGGAGCTTGAAATATCTGTCCAAGCCCGACGGGACCCAACTATTCACATCATTTCTCGAATTATTGTTGGGCTCAAGTACAGATTTCATGTCTCTCACAGTCCATATGCCACATTTAGAAGATTTTACCTCAAAGCTACTCTTGGCTCACTTCACTCTCCCTCACAGCTTTTAGCTCCCATTTACACCGCACGCCTAAGCAATCGGTTTTGAATTACTGCTCAAATCTGCTATATAGTTTTGGTGAACAGGTCAAACTCCTAAACTGACCCACATGCACCACAGAACGACGATCCGTGCAGCCTGCTCCTGACCCTCAACACGACTGTCCTCTATCTTACATTTAACAGACGCTTCCACGTGATACTGGTTGAGTTGTGCTACATGTGGAGGACAAACAACAGACACCAAAGACCACAAAAAAGTGAATTTCTGTCAGAAAGGATACATTTCTACAGAATTTTACATTTACGTTTGGACAGACTTTTATCAATCTACAGTTTCAGGCAGATTTATAGGTCTACCGTCGGGTTTAAAGAGAATATCTAAGGCCACGTTTGGGTTCAGACAGAATTTCATTAGTCAGTCAAGTTCTGACAGAATTTTGTTGAGCTAAAATTTGGTAGAGAATTTGTGGATGTACCATTGGGTTTGGACAGAAAGTGAGGATACAGTCGAGTCAGACAGAATTTAATCAGGCTACAGTTAGATTTGGACAAAATTTGATTCTATTTTATGAGGCTGCAATTGAGCTCAGACAGAAGTAAAATGTAGGTCCACAGTTGGTTCAGACAGAATTTTGGCAGGCTACATTTACATTAAGGCTGAATATTGTCAGGCTACAAGTGGGAGTCTACATTTTTGTTGAGTTACAATTGGGTACAGACAGATATTTGTGGGGTTATAGCTGGTTTGGACAGAATATTGTAAGGATACAGACAGGTTAGATAGAACTTTATCAGGCTATAATCCGGCTCAGCTTTTGATAATAATCAACTTCATAAGTTACAGTTAGGCTTTCACAGAATTCTGTTGTGAAACAGTCAGGTTCCGTGAGAACTATGTGGTAACACAGTTAGATTCAGGCAGAGTGTAGTGGTAGTACAGTTAGATTCAGGCAGTATGTTGTGGTAGTACAGAGAGATTCAGGCAGAGTGTAGTGGTAGTACAGTTAGATTCAGGCAGAATTTTGTGTTAGTACAGAGAGATTCAGGCAGTATGTTGTTGTAGTACAGGTAGATTCAGGCAGAATGTTGTGTTAGTACAGAGAGATTCAGGCAGAGTGTTGTGTTAGTACAGAGAGATTCAGGCAGAGTGTTGTGGTAGAACAGAGAGATTCAGGCAGAGTGTTGTGGTAGAACAGAGAGATTCAGGCAGAGTGTAGTGGTAGTACAGAGAGATTCAGGCAGAGTGTTGTGGTAGAACAGAGAGATTCAGGCAGAGTGTTGTGTTAGTACAGAGAGATTCAGGCAGAGTGTAGTGGTAGTACAGAGAGATTCAGGCAGAGTGTAGTGGTAGTACAGAGAGATTCAGGCAGAGTGTTGTGGTAGAACAGAGAGATTCAGGCAGAGTGTTGTGGTAGAACAGAAAGATTCAGGCAGAGTGTAGTGGTAGTACAGAGAGATTCAGGCAGAGTGTAGTGGTAGTACAGAGAGATTCAGGCAGAGTGTTATGGTAGAACAGAGAGATTCAGGCAGAGTGTTGTGTTAGTACAGAGAGATTCAGGCAGAGTGTAGTGGTAGTACAGAGAGATTCAGGCAGAGTGTAGTGGTAGTACAGAGAGATTCAGGCAGAGTGTTGTGTTAGTACAGAGAGATTCAGGCAGAGTGTAGTGGTAGTACAGAGAGATTCAGGCAGAGTGTAGTGGTAGAACAGAGAGATTCAGGCAGAGTGAAGTGGTAGTACAGAGAGATTCAGGCAGAGTGTTGTGGTAGAACAGAGAGATTCAGGCAGAGTGTAGTGGTAGAACAGAGAGATTCAGGCAGAGTGTAGTGGTAGAACAGAGAGATTCAGGCAGAGTGTAGTGGTAGAACAGAGAGATTCAGGCAGAGTGTTGTGGTAGTACAATTAGATTCAGGCAGAATTTTGTTGGGCTCAAGTTTTTGGTCTCTTTATATGGGAGTTTATTAAGCTCAGGCCCAAATAAAGATCAAATGGAGTGTGATAGTGGAGTTCATTGAGATATTATACTAATTAGGCTTGTTCAACAATGATTTTGCACTGAGAGTGAAAGATAAACAAGACAATGGCTTAAATAGTACAAAAGTATTTGTTTAATCAGACACAAATATAGAGTTATAAGAGCGTTTAAAAAACAACCACTTACAAAGAAATTCGTTTGACCATTGTTGGGTAACAAATAAAAATATTCACTGTCAAAAAACACTACAGTGATGCCAAACTGGTTAAAACTGCATCCCATTTTTAAAATACCAATGATTATTCTGTGACTCTGAATTCTGAAAACAAAAACAAAAACCTGGTGATTTTTGAAATATATATATGGCCTAAAAATATTATTCAATCTATCTAATGCAGGGCCTAAGCGGAGCATATGAAGTGTCATATTGTACTGGGTCTTTCTGATCTCAGGCCTGTGCAGGGTGAGTGCAGTGTGCTGCTGTTCTATCTGATTCTGTGCAAGCCTGTAATTGTGTTGTGGCTGATGAATTATTGAGATAGAGTAAGAGGTTTCCCGTGTTTGAAGACCTGCCAAGAGCCCTTGCCTACTCGCTTCTGCCCTCTCTCCTTTCCCCACTATTCTTTCCCTATCTCTCTCGCCCATACAACACTAACTCATACACACTCAGTCACAAACAAACCAAAACATGCACACGCACATCTTTCACATTATCATGCAAATACGCATACATAAAAAGCAAAACATGAACATCTGCAAAATCCATGCTGACCTTGAAAATAAAGCAGGAAGAAAATGGATGAAGAGATGCTGCATAACTATGAGATAAATACTGCACAACTATACAAAAAACAAAAATCGAGCATGTAAGCCTCCCTAAAATGGGACACAATGTTCGTTTTCACGCACGACCTCATGTGTTCCTTATTCCTCAGTAAGCTGCTGAGTCATTACCTGTAATTCTAAATCACATTCACTTTTAGTGGCTCAGGAAACAGGAGAGAAATATCACCCAGCACAGGAAAAGCTGCTTGCTGTCTTCCCAGACTCCTGTTTCAGTGAGCTTTAAGGGGCCTATATAATACATTTTACGTGTGCTTCTCCTCTTTTCCCACGCATCCTACTTTTAAGGTCCACACAAGATTTATCATTACTTTTTTTAAAGTCATAATTATAACTATTTTAATGCCCTGTTTATTACTTAGAATAGGGGTATTTAATTAGAAGTCAGTAAGGTCCAGTCAGAGGAACTTTTCTCAGGACCGTTATCATTTCTAACTTGTGTTACGATTCAGTGTACTAAAGTAGCCTAGCATCAGCATCTTATCCTATCAGCAACAGAAAGACAAGCAAATTACACATACCGTTCCGTGTATTTAACTATATATTTAACTATATGCATTGTTTTAAATGGTGAATGAATTATTTATAAATAATAATAAATGTTTAATAATTGTTTCAAATAAATGTTTTTTCCCCTCACTCTGAGTAAAAACGAGGGCTACGTAAAAAAAACAAAATGCTTTTGAAAAAAAGTGCAGCATAAAGTGCTTATTTATAGAGAAGTTGAATAAAACGTGCACTCTTCTTGTTCTTGTTGGTTTGGAGCTGCCTGTGGGAAGAATAAACGTATATGTCTCTTTTACTGGTTGAAAAGTTGGTTTTTGCGGTTGACTTTTCTTTCTTCAGAGCATGTTCAGATCTGATTGGCTGAGCTGATTGGCACAGAGCTGACTGGCTTTTGGTGATCTTACAGTGTAAGCAATTGGTCTATGAGGTAACTGCACTGCAAAGCCCGTATACCAAGAAAAAGCCCGTAAAGACAAGAAAAGTTCCGCCGCTTAAAATAAACACTGTCTAATTTAAATTGTTCTCGATAGTTTATCGGTTTGGGTCCGCATTGGGTCAACGTCTGGGTCTGCCTATTACTGACCACTGACCTAGAATGAAAGCTCTTTTGTTACTTTGCTTTTAAATTTGATATACAGTCAGTGACAAGCAAAAGACTCCATCTCCATTTTTGCAGTTTATTTTCCAATGTTTTGCATAATTTAGACATATTACTAAGTAATTACATTCATTACTTTGAGTTATTCTAAGATTATAGAAGCTAAACCTTACATATACTTACATATCAGCATTCACGCTCTAACCTGTACTACCCTGTAGTATGTAAAGAACACATCATTCAGTCGTTGTAGTTGCTGTCTGTTTGCAGAGAACATACTGCCACCATTACTCCATCTCTAGTAGGAACAAATATGTAAGAACAAAGCGTCTACCACGCTGCTCGCTGCTCAGTTTTGCCACATCGCCTTGCTCCTAATTTGCATAATTAACGCAACTTTGTTGCATCACCATTGTTTACACTGCCTCCTGCTGGAAATCAATTCAAATGAACGACCTCTGGCCACTTAGTCACGTCGCAGGGTTAGTAACAGTAATGTGAGTACTGGCTTAACGAGCAGTAACGTGTCACTTACATGTTTCAGTACCACATTACAGACAAGTGTAATGTGATTACAGTTAACCCCAATACTGCTTACTGTTAAAAAGGAAGGTTTTTCTTCTTCTACTGTAAAGTGTGGATAAATACAAGTTTTGTCCAATGATCTTACTGGCTGCCCAGTATTTAGTTTCATTCAAACACGCAGATGCTTCTTGTTCAGCATGACTGGGAGGTTCTAAATAGGCATATATATATATATATATATATATATATATATATATATATATATATATATATATATATATATATATATATATATATATATATATATATATATATATATATAAATAACATCACAAAAACTAAAGATTTAGCACAAGCTGTTTCATATATGGACTGTATGGACATGAGAGTGAGTGGTTAGTTTAAAAACAGTTTTTAATATGTGATCTTTAACATTGATTATGAGTCCTTAAAAAGAAGAACGATAACGTAAATAAACTTTCAGAATCAAATACGGACATAAACAGCTGCAGTCTGTGGAAGGGGCGTTTGGGGAAATTTATGTAATCTAATTATGTAATTCCTTAGGTGAATTTACTACTATGCAAATGTTTGTGTGTCCTTAGTCAAATTACACATTTTGTTAGTTTTCTGATCTGTACATACACAATACTCAATACACTAGTAGTGCTGATTTGCTTAATTTAATGTATTAAGGGAAAAAGAATATTATATATATATAAACTATGGCTTGTGCAAAAGTTATGGTGGATTTTTTCTAACATATTGAATACAAATTGTGCACTAAATGCCATATAAAGTGCCACATTAAATGTATCTATATATTTTATACAGGATGTGTTATTTGACCAAGGTTGTTCAAAGTTATTGTTAATCACAGCCTGAATGAACAGCAAGCTCAGATCAATAACTACACTCAGTTTATACATGTCAACATTGTAGACATGAATTCTTAGTGAAGATGGAAGCAGAATATCAGATCTAGATTAGATCTTAATTTTGTCCACCTTACAATGTGAGAAAACCTGATGATGAATGGAATAAAATCTTTAAAAAGTTAGGAATGTTTTGTCGTCTCCTGAAAAGTCACCACTTCAGGATGCATGTTTTTTTGGCAGTGATGCTTAGCAATGCATGGCAACAGTTCTTTTCATTATTTTACATATTTTAAAGTTAATGTGGGGTGGCGGTGTAGAGATATTTACATATTTATATCATAAATAGAGTCAATCTGACTCATTCTAATGCCTAGCAAGAAATGATTAATACTAGCAGCATACTCAGACCTATAGAATAATCCCCTTAGCACATCAGTGTATTTATACACTCCTCCTCCATACAGTTTTTTTATTTAACCCTATATAACCTGATGCCACAACGGTGATTATTTATTTCTTTTTGTTTTAGCCTTAGTCTCCTTTAAACCGATTAAAATCTGCCACATTGGTCAGTAAAAATAAATAAACATGTGGAATTGAAGCATGTGGAATTATGTGTACGAGTGTTTCCTATCACTGTAGTAAAGAAGCTACAGGTTGCCGTTATTGTCTATTTTTATCTATTTCTTTATTGTAATTTTGGCCTCTATGGGCTTTTACCTCACTCTGCTTGATATATTGATTTATTTATAGATTTTTTCACTAAACACCTTAATAATTGAACAAATAGTTTTTTTAATGGCTTTGTTTTGTTAATCTTATTTGTCTCATTTTTATTTTTTTTAAGTACTGTTTTAATAATTAAAAAAAACTGGGGCTTTTTTTTTCCTATTTATATATATATATTTTATCAGTATATATTTCGAATTTTATACATCAAATGAACACATGGGCTGCCGTTTTAAACCTGCATTAAAAGTAAAGACTCTCCTTGCAATTTTGGAGATACTTCTTTTTCTTTGGATAGTTTTGACAGTTTGTGAAAATGCCTGTTGCTCTTTACATGAATTATACATTCTTTAAACATTAATTTTGTAGGTTAAGTGTGGCTTATGTCCCTTCATTTATTAATAAGAATAATTTAAAAATCAAAAGAAAATGTTCTTTTTTATTGTGCACAATATTAATACAATACAGAATAATACACAGACCATCCTTAGTCAGTTTTGCTGATAACATGCTTTGCAGGATGGGTAAAAATGATGCTGAATATTGTTTTATATCTTCATGTCTATAAGACTGAAGGTTTTTATTTGCCAGCTTCTTGTTTTAATTTTTTATTTTATAAAGGTGCTGCAACCGCATTCTGGCACATGTATGGGCACCTGTAATGATTGCACCATTTAAAGTAAAATTGAATATTTGAATCAAAAGACTCTTTAGCTCTTTATCTTTAACTTCAGCACTGCTACTGCTACTGGAAAATATAAGCCATTTACGCTTCACTAACAGCTGATCCAGGACTTACTTTGTGCACAAGGTGCTGAGACTACAGCACTTTCTGATGCAGCTAACAATGTTGCGCAGCTTCTCTGACTATACAAGAGGAAACTCGATTTTATGTCGATTTTATATTAGACTAACCCAAAAAGATTGGACTTCTTTTCAAGTCTGCTGAAAACTAAGCATGCTGCAACAGACACAGTGGGAGGTGATAGAGGGTCTGCTGCATTTTTTTATATTTAACATTTGCCTGAAACCTCTCTGACACTTACTAAACCGGCTAGCATTAACATGGCTCGCTCTGTATGTTACGGTGTTTACTTGTGAAACTCCAGTTTAAGTAATAATAAAAAATATATATTTTGACATAAGTTAACAACTTGACATGGTTTGAAGCAAGTTTGCTACAGGATACTAATACTTGGACCATAATGTTCTATTTTTTTGTTAGCTACATTAACATTAAACATGTCTTGACCATTTATCTACATTTGAGATTCAGAAAAACTAGTAAAACTAGTGCTTTGAGGCTTTTTATTTAATAAGTACTATAAAACAAATAAGGTAACTGAGGGGACACAAAAGCAGTAGTCAGTCTGGTGTCAATATTAGGTGGACTACTATAGATGTGGTGGACTAGTCAGCAGGAGGTGGGTGGAGGTTTAAGGATCTGTTGTGTTTTCATGACTAAAATAACCATGACTAACCTTGGCTTTGTCTTCAGATGGTTTTTGTGGTTCTTGTGGAGAACTCTCTGCTGAATCTGAAGTGTCCTCCTCCGACACTGCAGTCAATCAGAATATTGGCAGTTAAACCCACCACATAAAATGACAGTAAAGAAGAAATAACATGGAAATCACAAGTTATGCTTCAGTATGTACGTCAAACTGTGAACCTGTGCATGTGTAACAGAAAGCATTCACAACTATGAAGCAGGTTTGATCAAATTACTACCCAACCATTCCTTTACATAAGAAACATTCATCTTACTTGACTTTCTTGCTTTCCTCGCCAGCGCTGCCGCCAGTTCATTTTGTACCTGCAGAGAACAAGAAAAAGAGAAGTTTTCAGAACAAGAAAGGTTTCTGCTATTAGAGATGAGAGGCAGAAAACAGGTGTAATTTCAGTAAATGGGGTACTGAACTCAGCCAGAGTGCATTCGCAGCATTTAAGCAAAAGCTAGAACAAGAAAGCAATGTTAAAAAATTCAAAACACACTCTGGAAAGGCCCAGAGTGCTGTGGTAATTAAAGCTCAACAGTTCCCCTTAATGGAGAAGCGCTGTAGAAGTTTTTCTACAGAGGACTTCTGGGCCTGTGGAGCTTGCAGTGCACCATGGGACGCTAGCGCTGATTGACTTTCCCTTTGAAATGTTAAAAGCTACAAGAGGCCCATATGGTCCAATCCTGCAGCACTGCTGTGGTCAGCCATTGCAGAAAAAGGGAACACAGAGTGGGTCACTAAAGTGACACAGGGCTGGTTGATTTTCTAAGTGCAAGTAAGTGAACACATCTACAAAGAACATGGCTCTGTTCTGCAAATTTGAGTGAACAACTTCTATTTCTATTCTGAGTTAAATATTACGAAGGAAAGGTAAAAGATTAATTATAACACGCCATCATTTGCACAGACTATGTTTTATATATTTCTCTCCAATATATATGATATATGTAAGTTAATGCAAAGACATTTGGAGCTTTTCTATTGATTCATTTATCATGAATTACAAGATATAAAGGGAAGCTGTCATGTTCAAATCATATAGAATAATTAAAATCTAAATGGTAGTTCTTTGGACAGCAACAATATCCATCCATCCATTATCTTTATCCCACTAGTCAGGGTCAAGGCGGGGCTGGAGCCAATCCCAGCGGCATTGGGGTACAACATGGACAGGTTGCCAGTCCATCGCATGGCCAACACACACTCACAATCACAGGCAATTTAGAGTGAGCGATCAACCTAACATGCATGTCTTTGGACTGTGGGAGGAAACTAGAGTACCCAGAGGAAACCCACTCAAGCAGGGGGGGGGGGCATGCAAACTCCACACAGAATGACCACCGGACCGGACCAGTAATCCAACCCGAATCATCTTGCTGTGAGGCGACAGCGCTAACCACTATACCTCCGTGCCACCCAGCAACAATACATTATTATTATTATTTTTATTATTATTATTATTATTATTATGAAGGGTTTGTGAGTGGTTAATGGCGTTACAGCTCTCATTTAAAAGCTCATTGCTATGCTGTGCAGTATGGCTGTTTGGTCTGTGTGTGGGCTGTGCTATAGGACAGTTGCTGAGAGAGAGAGAGAGAGAGAGAGAGAGAGAGAGAGAGAGAGAGGAAGAGAGGGGAAGATAAGTATGAGTGATTCTCTCTCCGCCCCAGTGGCAGTGAGCACACAGCAGTGTGACAGATGGTCCTGCTTGAGTTCAAAAGGCAGCCATGAGCTTAACTGTACAGCTACACAAACAGTGGGTCAGCAGCTTCCTGCACTGACCACTGATCCAAATACACACACACCCACACACACACACACACATTAGTTACAATCTTCCATACACGCATGTGTTTAATGAAATGGTGTGCAGTGACGTAATGAAATGCAGGGCTGTATTTGTTGTTGTCAACATAGTGGAAGTGTAGCCAGGGTAGCGCGTCAGTTGCAAATAAGACATTACTTTAACATAATCAGGCGCAACCTCAAGAAAACAGGACCTTATTTCAACATAATCAGTCACAAATGTGAGAACATGAGCCATTATTCTGCCATAATCAGTCAATATCTTCTGAAAATAAGAGAATAAAGATATTATTTCCACATAAAGAGTCAAAACCTCATGAAGGCGTTATTTAAGCATAAACAGTGGAAATCCCATGAAAATAAGACAAATATATATATATATATATATATATATATAAAATATAAAAATTTCATTTTTCATGTAAAAAGGTAGTTTTTTTAAATAATCTGATTATTTAAAAGTAATCACTGAAAGACATTATTTTAACATAATAAATATCCACATCTAAAAAATAACTCACTATATTGAAAAAAAAATATAATATATTTTATATATATATATATATATATATATATATATATATATATATATATATATATATATATATATATATATATACTATAATTAAATTAAATATCTAAAACAATCTTAAAACCAATTAGAGGTGTAAGAAAATATCAAAATATCAGATATCGGGATATTATGTTTAGTGACACTGTATCAATTCTCAAAAACACAGTATCGATACACAGATTCCTGGCAGACAGTGATCCATTTTCAGCTCCACTCCAACATTAACAAGGAGCACAAGGCCGTAATGCTATTGTGGGCATTAGCAAACCTGTTTATATAGTGGTGTGTTTTAATAGTAGGATTCTAAATATTCACAATATTTTACTTTGTTTGCAGTATCCTAGTATATCGCGATATATTGAATCGTGACCGCTGTATCACGATACGTATTGTATTGCCAGGTTCTTGCCAATACACAGCCCTAAAACCAATAACCAACATCTAAAAAAAAACCTCAAACCTCAGAAGGTTTAAAAAATAAATCATTAGTCAAATCTCAGAAGAATAAACCATCATACTGATATAATCAGACAAAATATTATAAAACAAGTTAAACATGAGTCACACTCTTGAGAAGCTGATTTCACAAAATCTAGAGAAAACAAGTGAAAATAAAAAACAATATAATTTCAACATCAAAAACAACAGTCACTGTGTTAAGATGAAAATTACATGAAAATAACAGACTGTCAGCTACACAGCTGACGATTAGTGACTTTTTTCTTCTCAGAAATGGGCTTTAAAATAAATCTACTACTCTGTGATGTGGCAAGTCTTGATCCTGGTAGGGGTGCACATGCTCCCCTCGCTCCACTTCTCAGACACAGATGCACACATGCAGTCACTAACTCACCGTGGATGTAAGTCGTTCCAGAGCCTTCATCTGGAGAATCTCACTGCAGATATCCCGCTTTCCCTCAGGATCCTCTTCAGGACTGGAAAAACACAAACATCACAAACCGATAAGCTTTTATCAAAGGACAATGAGAATAATCAGACGTTTGCTTTTATATAGTCTGGGGACGTGAGGTCATACATTTGTCACACATACTTGCGTTATACACAATGTGTCCAAATGTATGCAGACAACTGCTCATTGAGCATTTCTTCTGAAATGAAGGGTATTAATAAGGTGTGGGTGCTTCTCTGCTGTAGTAACAGCTTCTACTCTTCTGGGAAGGCTTTGCACTAGATGTTGGAACACTGCTGTGAGTATCTGATTAAGCATTAGTGCGGTCAGGTACTGATGCTGGATGATCAGTTCACTTTAGCTCATCTCAAAAGAACACAGTTCCCCTGCTCTCACCAACGCTGGGTATTGGGCTTGGTGACCTTAGGTCCATGTTTGGCTGCTCCAGCATGTCTCAATCTATTGCTCATGCTTTTCTTTGGAAATTATTCAAGTTATGTGTGCACACTTGAACACCTCTTTCAGCAACGCAACAATGCCTGCACACTATACCAAACTGTAATATTTACATTTATATGGGGTTTTACATAATATGGGCTCTTTAACACGGAGTAAACAAAAACAACTTTTGCCCTAAAACATGAAATTTTTATAAGAAGCATGTTACAAAGTCAGACTTTTTCACTGGTTTTCAAATAATGCCAGAACATTTTGGTCCTGAGAATGAATAAACACAAACACAGGGGGCATTCTCCAGTAACAACTGCCTCAGCTCTGTATTGCCCCCTGCTGATGATGTACTGTAGTGCATGCCAACCTCCAAACTCAGCATGTTAACCTTCAGACGGCCATTCATCTTCATTTTGACATTTTGGATGCATATACTTGACTCAAGCATCCGTGAAAATATTCCTGTGTTTCCATCTCCAGAACAAGGCCCATGGAGAATACCGTACAGGGGAAAATGCCTACAAAGGGAAAAACCTGCCATAAAGGAGGACAAAACAAACATTCAAAGCAGAGGAACAAGACTTCCTGAGCCATTCCCTTTCCACTGTATGAGAGGCAATAGAGGGGCTGAAAATAGGGCAGTGAGTTTGAGAAGTGGGCCAAAGTTTGTCTCTCCAAATACTGTCATTCTCCATCATCACCCACTATGACAGTCTTTCATCACACGCTCCATCTCCTTCCCAGCCCTGTCTTACAGCACAGGAACATTTATTGAGCCTTGGGATTTTGGTGTTAAGCTCTAAGAGACAACAAATGCTAGTAGTGGGTGGTACAGCTAAACATTTGAAACAACACAATATAATACAATTTTCTTAAGGTTCCTCTCTCTACCTTTCTCTCTCCTCTCTCTCTCTCTCTCTTTCTGTATATATGTATGTATATATGTGTGTGCAGGTCCAGCAAAAATCCTAAATATAGTTTAATGTCTACATTTCTACAAGGCTGAAGAATCTTATTCAGCCACTATTTGTTCCATTCCACCTTAAATGCAGCAGCAGTTATATGCTGCCACTTATCTGTAAAGGTGTCTTAATGTAACTACTACTACATTACCATGTAAGGTGGATGAACACGCAGCTTTAGCTGTCATTTGACTTCTAAATGCAGCCTATACACTTGTGCCTTCAACCGTTAGATGCTGCTGAAATCATGATATTACATTCACGCTTCAGTAACAGCTGGTCCACGGATCTTTTCTTAGGTAGGACTCCAAGACTATGGTGTTGTGTGATACAGCTTTAGTAAGGCAACTTCTCAGGCATTACGACAGGAAACCAGCACAGCATTTGGTCTGGTGGCCTTTGTCTAATGGCTAACCTCAAGAGACCAGCCATTTCTCAAAATGAAAAGTACAGACAGCAAGAAGTAATTGAGGATTTTCATTTTTACTTGAAATATGACTGAAACATCCCTGACTCAATCATTCAGCTAAACAGGATAACATGAGCATGATTTGCATTGTTTTGATAAATCAGTGTATCAGAAGAACTTCAACCAGTACATCAAATGCACCAGTATTGTAAAATTATTGTAGCATCCCGCTATGGACACACAGAGGCTCATGGGTAGCCCTGGACTCACAGTAGGGTAGACTTTAATCATATGAATAGTTGTGCTTGTTGGTTAAAGACATGCTGTGGTGTCTGTGTGTGCTATTTTGTGCTGGCTGTTACTGACCTGCCTCTTATCATGGCTATTCTCTCCTGGTTTCGGTTTCAGTGTTTAATAAAGAGCATTCACCTATAGAGCTACGTATTCTGTGTCACTTTCTCTGCTGAAACGTCACAGTACTATTTCTATCATACTGGGCTTTCATCTAAAGGACGCAATGGAAGTGAACATGCACTTGTTTATGGTGAATATGCACTACAGGATCATCACAACACAGGATCATTTCACAACACACTGTTATCTATTATTAATTGTGCTCTGAATGGGATTACACTCACGCTTGAAATAAAAAACTACACATTGAATAAGCCATTTAAAACCCTGGGCATTAATATGTGGCTGGATTTTGCAGGATTGCAAACGTGGCCATTCAGTCAAAAGAGCATTTGCGAGGTCATACAAGATGCCTGGCTTGTACAATAGTGTACAGTGGGACTAAGATCAAGGCTCAGTAAAGGCCACTGGAGTTCCTCCATACCGCTTTTACTCATTTGCACCACTCCACGTGAGGCATGGTACTATTAGGCTTGTCCATAAAAACCTATTTCACAGTTCCTGATGCACAGTTCCTGTACTGATGCTTCCAGAATCAGTTTGGAACTCTACAGTGAGTACAGCAATAAAGGACTTCAGCACTCAGACCAATTTGCATGGTCTACCGCTTTATGGCTGAACTGTTGTTACTCCTAGATGCTGACATTTCACAATATTAGCACTTATCCATTGATCTAAGAGTGTAGAAATTTCATAAACTGACTTGTGGAAAGGTACAGGTCATGATCAGCATGACCTTTCTAATGTCAATGTTTGACTATAGAGATTGCATGACTATGTGCTTAATTCTATACACCCAAAGGCAGTGGGTGCGAATGAAACTCCTGAAATCAATAATTAGAAGGGGTGTCCATATATTTCTGGCCATATAGTGTCTACAAATCTTGAAGCGTGAATGTTCCAATTTATATACAGTATATACATATATCTTACAGGGAAACTTGTCTGAATTCACACATTTCTCCATTCTCTTTATTACACTGGGATTTTTCAATTATATTTTAATAACGGAAGCAATTGTGGTCAAAAACTGATAATAGATTACACTGTACAATTAATACATTATCATTCAACGTTCTTCTCACAGCACACACTCACTCACACCAGGCAGAAAGCTGTGACTGACTCCCACAGCAGGTCTGGTGAAACTGGTAATGGCAAAGATAACATTCAAATTGCATGCAAATCATGTGGAGCAGTTAGAAGACGTGTGCATGGAATATTCAAGCAGCTTCTCCAGAACGAGCGCATAAGCCGACATGGCTCGTTGACACACAACACAAAAACATGCGAAGCATAAATGCAAACGACAAATTCTCTGACAGCATCATGACTGACCATTAGATGACGAATGAGGGCCGTGTGGCATATGGGTGTAAATGTCTGACCTCACAGTGATCTCTCAAATTCTTCAGAAAATGTTTCAATACATTGAAAAATCTCTAAGGAACTATTTTCACAGTTGAATACAGAGAATAAAAACAGTGCACTAAGCTTTTCTGCTTGGAAACAACTTGCGAGCATTATTTCATCAAAAAACAATCCACTAAATATTATTATAATCAATTTAAAAAGTTAAAACAATCGTAATTACCACGGTTTAGTTATAGTTACCTTCAGACAGGAGTAGGGAGGTAAAGAACAATAGAAAGCTACTTTGTTAATCACTTTTATTTTTAAGAATGTGAGTGGAGCAATAGAGGACTTCAGCACTCAGCGGCCCCGTTCTGTGAATTTGCATGGTCTACCGCTTTGTGGCTCAACTGCTGTTTCTCCTAGATGCTTACATTATATTATTATAATCAATTAAAAAAGTTAAAACAATCTAAAGTAACACAGTTTAGTTATAGTTACCTTCAGACAGGAGTAGGGAGGTAAAGAACAATAGAAAGCTCTTCTGTAAATCACTTTATTTAAGAATATTATTTATTATTTATTATTTATATGTATTTAAGTTTAGGTGCTTCTTGTCAAATATCATGTTTTGTTGACTTTCTAAGTAAAGTTGACAGAGAACATACATCTGCATATTTCAATGTACAATTACAGTGTATTTATAGGCTAATATGTTGTAATTAACTGGACAAAAACAAATCACAGATGGCCTGCGGAAACGTTTTGGCATATTTCAAACTAATCAGATTAAAAGAAGTTGTGGACTACAACTGGAAGATAATATTACTATTAGGTTTATTTTCTGTAGAGAACCAACAAAAACATAATCTGATGAGGAGTATACACCTGCATATTCCTGTCATTTATTCAAGTAGGTAGTTTTTTATAACAGATTACAGTTTAAACAAAACATACTTCTTATATAAAGCATGTTTTTAAGGTTGTGTTTTGGCAAGAACCTGGTGATACAATACATATCGTGATACAGCAGTCACGATTCAATATATCGCAATATACTGTGATACTGCCAGCAAAGTGATGTACTGTGATTTTTAAAATCATACTATTAAACCACTATATTACCAGGTTTGCCATTGCTTACAATAGCACTGCGCCCTTGTGCTGCTTGTTGATGTTGGAGTGGAGCAGAAAATGGATTACAACACTGCCATCTAGTGGTCAGAGTTTTAAACACAACACACAATGATTCACTGTCTGCCAGGAATCTCTGTATTGATACTGTGTTTTTGAGAATCGATACAGTATCACGAAACATAATATTGTGGCCAGTGCCATCCTATACGCTGTTGCATGCTGGGGCAGCAGGCTGAGGGTGGCAGACGCCAACAGACTTAATAAACTGATTCGCAGAGCCAGTGATGTTGTGGGTGTGGAGCTGGACTCTCTGACGGCAGTGTCTGAGAGGAGGATGCTGTCTAAGCTGCAAGGCCATCATGGATAATGGCTCCCACCCTTTTTATCACACAGTGATAGACTGATTCAACCAACATGCACTACAGAACACCACAGGAGGTCATTCCTACCAGTGGCTATCAGACTTTATAACTCCTCTCTTAATGTACGACACCTCTCACATGTACAGTAATAACAATAGAACAATAATTTAATTCTGTGTGCAAGAACTCAAATGTGCAATAACTTTCCTACTTCTAAACTCTTACTGCTGTATACAGTATATCTGTACTTATTATTATAGCCACAATCACTTTATATTTTATTCTTCTATTGTATTATAAGACTTATATATGTGCCACAGTCACTTTATATTTTATTCTTCTATTGTATTATAAGACTTATATATGTGTACATTTTATAAATTTCTTTTATGTTGTAAATTATTATTAGAGTGTTTTTTCTTCTACGTAACCGGCTGCTACTGTAAAAACTGCAATTTCCCCCTGGGATCAATAACGTATTTCTGATTCTGATTCTGATCCCGATATTCAATATTTTGATATTTTCCTAAACCCCTGTTGTATATGTATGCTGGTAATTTACTGCTGATACCTGACACAACTCATCAGTACTACATGATAATTGCTAACGATAATCAGTCACTGGTCAAACAAAATTGCATCCATAGTTCCCAGTGCTTAAGCTATTTTTAAAAACTTTCAATTTGTGCAATTTGTAAGATTTTTTACCATTAACTATAAAAATATAAAGAAATAACCAGTACATTGGTATGTCAAAGACTTTTGTGTATCATTGTGCAGTGAGATATCTGCTGAAGTTAGCACACTAACCAGCTAGCTGCAGATCATCCTGTCTCATAATATTACTTGGCATCTCAAGACCCCATAGTGAGTCACTGTAGCGATGAGCTGGCCAGCAGTCTAATCTGAGAGGATGAAGAAATATCACTGCTCTGAAAGCATATTCTAACCTCCTGTCAATGTTGTTGGAGGTGTTGCTCCTGGTTAGAACATTTAGGGACAGTTAGCCAATAAAAGGAACAACGAATGCAACAATGGCTGAAGCTCTTTGACCATTATCACCACCTGCAAGAATACAAGAATCTATGTTCAAAAACAAAAGAAGTGATATAAATAGAACCAAAACAAGAGTTAACATTGACGTGCTCGGTGGGTAAGTCTGATGCTGAACTTGCAACATTTCTTCTAGACTGGTAAGGAGTAAAGAGGAAGCAGGAGGGCCTGTGCCTTGTTTCTTATTTTCTAATTTTAATTTCAGAAAAGAAATTTTAGTTTCTTAGTTTCTTGAGGGTGGACTTTCTGGTGAGACGCTGCTTTCACGGGTTGCATCATCTCACAAATTGCTCCATTAAAAGTGCTTATATCATGTTTTTCCTTGCTTTTTAAAAATAACACATGGTTACACATTTCAGAATGTATCATTCACTTCCCAGTCTTTACAGTCCATTCATGGACACTAACTTGAAAAAATTAATTAACTCAATTCAAAACCAACACATTTACAAACATTTGCTAAAACCTATGAACGGTAGACCATAAATATAAAATACATTTTTTTTAAAAATCATATGGGCCCTTTAAATGTAAAAAATAAAAAAAAGATTTAAATAGTTCCTTCACTGACTTGATTTGAATACATCAGGATGCAGTGGTGCATTTTTATGCTCCTAATCTGGCGTGAACTCCTGCTTGAATGTGAGTTGGCTGCCGGCCTCAGTTCTGACACCACACAGAGATGAAAGAACGAAACTTGATTGAACGGGTCTGATTGGCAGTTAGTGTGAGGTCTGGGATAGGACAGGACCGGACAGCTGGTGCCATAGAGGTCTTTCCATGTCACGTTCAATTCCGTCAGGGTGAAACTAAAGGCATCCCTGTGCCCCCCCTTCAAAGGAGCACGCCGCCAAAATGCCTACTCAAATTCGAGCTGTCAATTCCCGGCTCTCCGTGAGGTCCCGTGCATCCCGCAGACACGAATGTGCCGCCGGGGATAAAATTTCGTTCCCAACAACACGAATCAAATCAACAGAGCTTTGGAGTGAGATTTCAGATTGCTTGGCAATTCATGAACGTTGTGGTCCTCCAGATCGCAGCAAAGTGGTAAATAAGCTGCCGCAGCATGAGTGACATGAGTGAAATGGAGAAGCACTTCCTATAATGTGATAAAAACACAGGAGAATGTCTATGAGATGTTCATGTTTCCTGATGTTCGTGTATCAGCTGCCGCAATGACATAGACATCAAGATATGAGGTACTGGAAACCTATTTAGCAGCACTGAGTACATTCAGAGTGGACAGACCTGATTCATAATTCAGTTTACACATTCACACAATGGCTAAACTTATTTCTATAGTGAATTTACAGCCACCTGTTCTAGCTTTCAAACCTGGTTTACTTAATATCGGGTACTGAATTTACACCAAAGTGATTTCACTATTTTATTCTCAGCAGCCCTGCAATTAACTGGCGGCCTGTCTAGGGTGTTTCCTGCCCCCTGTTCAGCGAGGGCTGTGCACACATCCACCACCCAGAAAGATAAGCAGCCTCTGAAGATTAATGAAAAAATGAAATAATATTTTTTGACATCAAAATTTAGAATTTTACTGTCAAAAATTCAATCTGCTAGTTGTGAAACTACAGTTAAAACAATCTGTTTTATACACTGCCCATCAAAAGTTTGGGATCACCTTGCTTTAAAGATAACATTTTCCTGCTCTAAGTTCAATTTGTATATCATCCTCTGAAAAATGTGCATCTCCATTTTTGTTGATTTTTATTTTTCTACATCATTTAAACGCAGCAGTTGCCGTTTATATCGTGTGACAATTTGTGGACCAGTAGAAGTGCTTCAAAATAGCTTGGAACAATTTCTGGTTCCATTGACTTACATTAAAAGTGAAGACTCCTATAAAGCTGCCATAAAACTCATTTGGGATCTAAATTTTTTTTATTAAGTATCAGTTATACAGCTTGCATGCCAGTCTTTAGCGTTACGTTCATGAAAGTATTTTCCTTTGCCACAGGTTTTGCTCTAAAACGAAAGATTTCTTTTTTACAACTATAATTAAAAGTACATGCTAGCCTGAAACACCTGAAACAGTTGAGTGCTGATGAGTTCCAACCATACAAAAAGGGGAATACATGTGTGGCATTTGATTTTTATGATGCCTTTAATGTCTTTTTATGTGTTAAATTTAATAACTTAACTTTGATATATTACGGCAATACAACAAGAACATCCATTTTCACTGTGCTGCATATGTGCCTACAGATAAATGTAAAGCAGGCTTACTGGCCTGGTGGTAAAAGAAAAACTGAGACGGGTAGAATAAAAAGTTTAGCTTATATTATCGACAACAATAGTGTCTAGGTAAGCAGAAGACTGGCTCTTCATTTATCCTTTCCTAGTGTTGCTTTAGTGCCTTTACCCAGCGGTCCACCCACCCCTGCAGCACTGCTCCACACATCTCTCCACAGCACAGAGAACAAAGGTAGGCCGAGAGACACAGACAATAAAAGGGAAAGAGAGAGAGAGAGAGAGAGGTAAGAGATGAAGAAGATAGATAGGGAGCAAAGGGGTGGGAGTGGAGAAAAAAGAGAGACAGAGACAGAGAGATAGAGTGTGAGAGATAGCACAGGCTTGAAGCAGCACCGTAAGATCCAGTGGTGTGTTCTAGAGACACAAATAATTCAGCTGTGGGGCTAAAGCAGAGCTGACAGGGGGCTGCACTCCTCCTTTCCCTGGCTTGCTCTCCTCTCTCTCTCCACTCAACTGAGTGACATATTCAGTTCAGCGTGCGTTAGCACTGCATGCTAAAACACTACACGAGTCCTCATGAACTCTACACACCAGGGATGGGACCGGCTTATAGATAAGTGCACACATACGATTACGAAGCCACAATGCAAGTAAACAACTCATATAAGCGCTAAGCAGAGCAGCATATTTTTAATCTGAGCAGCAAACAGAAGTAGTGCTGGTGATTTAATTATTAATGTTTATTCATTATTTTTGAGCCCCGTCCCCAAAATGTCTAATTCCCAAATGTTCGTTTGGTCTCCTTCTATATTTCTATCTTCTGTGTGGGAGGGGGCTGGTAAAGATAAGCCCCTTCACTTAAAAAAACCTCCGCTCAAATATCTAATTGTTAAAAAAAGTTCTCCAATATGAAAAGATGTGAGGTCGTCTCGGTCACTGTTGTCTTTCATCTTTTCCACTTTAAATAAATAAATGAGACACTGACAAACCTCGCTGCTCGTAGATCAGCAGCGATTTTTGGCAGATGCTATCACCATAGCAACATTTGCACAGCTGCAAAGGCATTGAAAGACTTTTTTCCCAACAACATTGACACCAGCATTAGCTTGCACCAACGGTTCTCCTGATGAGAACTTAGTTGAGTTGTGCGTCTTCTCAAACAAACTTGCTTCTAAAGCAGGTGTGGGCGCTGTGCAGAATGTAAATAAATACAGAATGCGATGGCCTGCAAATGATTTCAATCTTATATTTCCTTGATAATAGTCAAATACTGAACTGGAGAAATTTTGCAACACAATTGTGAATACTATCCAGTCCCAGTGCTCTTGAACTGTGCTGCTGGGATCAAATTCAAAAAATAATTTTAAAAATACAATAAAATTAAGTTTAATAAAATTTAGTTTAATATGTTATATTTAGGTATATGTTAAATATAGGGTTTAAATGATGTCTGCATTTTTTTTTACATTTTGCACAGCATCTTCTTCAAAACAGGGTTGTACCTTCGTTACATAGTAAAGAGTTCAATACTGCAAAAAAGCGTCAAGAGCATCACAATCTTTAGCCAGCCGCCTTTTATATCACCTAGAGCTATATTAGGTAGTAAATCAGTCTTTACTCACCCTGGTGTGCTAGCAGTTGTTATATTAACTCATATATTAGCAAGTTAAATGCAAAATGAGCAACTGTGTGTATGAATTTAATGGCAAGTTGTTGGTGAGTCACTGTTATGATGTATCCAGGCCTCAAGGTTTGCTAGCTGGACCAGCTTACCTGTAAACAGACCCCCTTCAAGCTAACACAACATCAGTGGACAGCCCAACACACTTAGAGCAGAACACTGACTGCTTATTGTGGTACATAAAGTTATATTATATTACAGACTGTATAAACTCAAGGGTTGGGGTGGAATTCTTCTCATTTTACTGACAAAATGATTAGCTTTTTTTATTTCCTCTAATACATGCACCATCATGAGCGATCCAGTCACTCACATTCCCATTTAAACCAGTGAGGACCCTCTGATAATGTCTCTGACTGCACTTTGGAAGACCTAGGAGAAATGACCACTGCAGGCAGAAGCAATACATTACTGATAAGACCAGCTTCCTTCATCACAACAGACAATGTACTGTTTGCAGAATACTGTGGGCAATGTGGAGGTGTGTGGAGGGTGTGGGTAGTCTGATCTGAGGATAGTGACTGGCACACACAGACAGTCCCATTTGAATGTGTGGTCACACTCTGACCAGGACCCAGTCTGGGCCAATCATTACCCAAGTGTAAACACAGCACATGCTGTGGTCAAACTCAATCTCCTGAAGTGACAGCTGGTCTGCTGTTGGTCTGAAAGGCTTCACTCACTTCTAAATGACCCCCAACAAGTAGTTACAAATTTGTATTAGGACGTTTTTTTTTTACATACATCAACCTGCAAAAAAGGCATCCAGATTTTCATTTAAGTTTCATGGACTGGTCAGCGCAGTACAGGACACAGTATCACTGATAGCTGAAAGCAGCAGTCAATTCTTTTATGCAGGAGATTTTAATTAATAACTGGCCAAATGCTGGCGTTTACCGGCTAATGAAAACCCTGGTTCTCATATAAGTGTGTGCATGCGTGTACTTACGGGCTGACGACCCTAAACTGGACGTAGGGGACGAGCTGCAGCAGGAGCCGGACTCCATTCTGCCATTCTTCCTCCGAGCGGAACTCACAGCCCTGCGCATCGCACTCCTCGAAGGAGAACTGGTAGTATGTGTTGGAGTCCTCAAACACCACCCGCTGGTCCACTGCAGTGTCCAGGAGAAAGAGATCAGAAATAGTGCAGTACAGCATATTTGGATGTTAACCCTGGACCTAAGTTGCTGGAACTGGGCCTAAAGTTCTAGCTGATAAATGACATAGCAAAATATGGCATTGATAAATGATTACACAGTAACAGAGTAACATTTAGCTGAAATGTCACCCATTTGACTAGAAATAACATCAGAAACATCACTGAATAAAAGATAATGGTGTAGTATATCCCTAGGAAAAAATCTGTTGCGGTTCTAACAGACAGGTGCACACTATATAAGACTCTTATGTCTTCAAGTGTTTATAACCGATATATAAAAAGACAGTATAGTTTCAATTTATTTAAACTGTTCAAAATAATGATCCAAAATAATGATCTAGTACATATGTGTACCTGACCTCTATCTGGTTAATATCTAAAACTGAAGGGAGTGAGAATTATCACAGCCGTTATCCTGATAACAATCACAAAGAGGTAGAAAGCACCAAATCAGCACTGCTCCTTGTCAAAAGACACTCTGAGTGCAAAACAAAGGGGGCGGAGTTTGCACACCATCTGCCCTCCTGAAACTGGTGTCATGTATCCTGTTGTTTAAGTCTCATGCATCTTTTTGAAGCTCGTTCCTAATATATACAAATTGCTCAGTGCCTTTGATGGAAGTATAACTTTTTGAATGCAGAGAGCACTTGGTAAAAAAGTGTTTATGTCTTTGTCTATTTTTAAAACTGCTTTATGTAAGCAGAGTGCAGTGCATTAAAAAACTTTAACTCTACTCAAAAAGCTAAAATACTCTGAGCAAGTGAATTGTATGGACTGTATGGATCAGTTTGCGTTGTTTAAAGAGTAAATCCAGCAGTATGTCTAGTAAACAGGCCAGGTATATAAAACTTGTAAGGAGTAAATCTAGCAGTGAATAGCAGTAAATTTAGCAATAGGCCTTGCTATAAATTTGGCAGTAAGGCTAACTGTAAGTCTAAGAGTAAAGCCTGCCCCCAAACTAGCAGTATCTATAGCAGTAAGGCTTGCAGCAGGTGTATCAATCGTAAGGCTACGATTAAAGCATATAGTAATGCTGGCAGTTTGTCTGACAGTAAGGCCACCTGTAAAGCACAAAATAAGCCTAACAGTAAATCTAACAGTATGGCCTGCATTGAGTCTAGCAGTAAGGCTAAGAGTAAATCTAGGGGTAAATCCTGCAGTAAAGCCTGCAGCAAGTCTAGCAGTAATAGTAGTTAACTGGTTACCTGAGTGCAAGATGCCCAGCTCAAGTAGCACCTGCCAAACCCTTGCTGCCATCATCCTGCACTGGACAAACACACATTGCTCCAACAGCCACTGGACCAGCTCAACGCCCACATAGCTCCTCCTAAAGATGGACATAGACACATTGCTTAGAATCACATGTGGTCAGTAACTCTGTTAGATTACTTTTTGTGTTTAATATCATTCAGTGTTGGGGGCAGCATCCAAGCTGCTTTACGAGAGGTCACATATTGTCGCTGTTCAATAAAAAGAATCTCCAAAATTGCAACTTTACAGGAGAGAACAAAACATACTTTACTTTCAATAAAACTTAATGGAACCAGAATTTTCTCCAAGCTATTCTGGAGCACTTCTATTGGTCCATTCATCGTGAAATTTTCACACAATGTGAGCATCCATTGCAGTGTTCAAATGATGTAGAAAAATCATTGGACAGCGACCATAACTTTTGTAGTACTTGCTCTAACACCCACTATCACTATCAGTCAGCATGACTGAATTATTTTAACTACTGTTCTTAACACATTTGGAAAATATTGTCATATACGGTGCTGTACAAAAGTATTTGCCTCCTTCTGATATCCTCCATGTTTGTCACGCTAAATGGTTTCAGATTTTAAAAAATGTAATATAAATGAAAACTTATTATTTCTTCTAAACATATTATTTGGTTTTGCCAACTTTGGCAGCAACAACTGCAGCCAGAAGTATTTTCCATCACTGTGTAAGTTTTTTTTCTTTGCAGAAAACTGCAGACTGCTTTAATTGCATTTGAGGGCTTTTCTAGTATGAACTGCCCATTTAAGGTCCTGCCACAGCACAGGTCAAGTGCAGTGATTGAGGGGGCAGTTGAAAATCCAGAGACTAATCTTTTCATATAGTAAAACAGCCAATTAGTTTTCATCCTGCAGAGCCTGTTTCAAAACCAAATACCTAATAATACTTAAGAATAAATAAAAATAGAAAAAGAATTTATGTGAATGTCCTCACATGAATTAGAGTACTGGAGCTTTCAGAATGGAGGTTTACGCAAGACGCAAAATAATAGGCTTGAATTGATTAATTATTCTAACCACTGACAGAGAGAGATGACATGTAAAATCAATAAAATAATATCCAATCATGTCATAACAGAGTAATTCTGTAAAGAAGATGATCAGAGCGTATTATCTGTTTTTCTGCTTTCTGCTGTCTCTCTCCCTCCCTCCCTCCCTCTCTTCATGGAGAGTATAAAAAAAACACATTCTGATATCCAGAAGCTGTTTCATTACTCTAATTCCTGTTAAGTCACCCAGGCTCTGCCATCACCATCAAGTACCACCACCATGTATGACTGTGGGCATTATGTTAATAATGTGGAATGCTGTGTTATCTTTACACCATATGTAACGGGAACCCTGTCTCAGTGCACAGAGCATTATTCCACAAGACTTGTGGGTCATCAGGGTGTTTGGGCAGTCATTTTCTGGATGTGGAATCATGAACGCTGACATTATCTGAGCTGAATGAGTTCCTTAGATGTTCATCAGATTGAGTTGCTGCAATGCTGTTGGAGGAACCGTGAAGGGCCTGCCACTTCTAGGACAAGTCACCACTGTTCCAACCTGCTTCTTCTCACTGTAGTTCGCTGGAGTCCTAGACTGAAGACTCATGTGCACGTCCGTAGATTCATTACAAACATAGCTATATAAACAAACCCAACTTTCGCTGATGTGCACTAAATAAATAAATAAATAAATATAATATACAGCAGTCTTTACTTCATCTTTTATCTTTTCTCTTGTTTTTTTATATACTCTGTTCACAGCATAGTGTACTGCTTGCTGAGACCTTTTCGCCTGCTTCACATCATTGGAGACATTCTATTTAAGTAATATTTATATTCAACAGGGCTGGTGACTAATTTAATGAACCTAAATATACTGATCTGAGTAAGTAAGGAGGCAATTACTTTTTCACACCTTTCACTATTTTCAGTCTTTTGCCCTTTAATAAATGAAATGTCTTTTGTGTTTGCTCAGGCTGCCTTTGTCTTCTATTCAATTTACGCTCCGGGAGATAAAAAAGACATACCACAGAGAAACCACAGCTTATGTGTGTGCGAACGGCCCTCCTCTCTAAAGCCCAACCCGTTTATAATGTGCGTCCACAGCACATGCCTGCGTCGTTTCCACCACTGACCACATGTGCTTTTTTCTCTTATCCTCACATGCACGCCACCCAAGACCTCTTCTGCCTCCTGGTTGGCTACCAGACACGTCAGTCCAGCCGAGATGTGGTTTGGATGAAGGTTATCGATCGCAGCGGTAAGTGAGCGGTGATGAGTCAGCCAAAGCGAGTGCCCCCCTCCAACCCACCCAGCTTTAACACAGGAGTCACATTGATCCTCGGATTGATGAACAGGACTTTATGTTCACACGGATCAGCTCCCAGCGTCACTACTACAAAGCCATGTGCCAGGATCGATACACCATTCATTTCTGCTCTCACAGAGTACGCCACTTTCACCACGCAGCAACAAACGCAGCAACAAACGTGCTCTCACCTGATAATCCGGGCCAGGTGGATCTTGTCTTTGGCGGGGTAAGGGCCATGTGACAAGAAGGCGTTCCTCAACGCACGGCCGGCGCAAGGGAAACTCTGAGAGCAGCTCTAATAGAGAGAGAGAGAAACAGTGCTGTAGTGAAAAAGAACACATCAGTAGTTGTACTTTCCTATTACAGGTGAATTGCATCATTATTCCATTATACCAGCATTATTTTAAATATCTAATTTTTAAATTCTAAATATCTCATTTCAATTCAGTGCTTGAGATCACTAAGATCTTAAAGTCATCCAGAATTATATGATTTTTTTTTTATTTACAGAATTGAACTGATTTCCTCACAGTGGTGACAGGAACCAGGAATGGCACATCCACAGCTCAATATGAGTTTTAAACCATCGCTGTCTAGAGAAGAACATGCTTGTCCATTTCTGTAGATTTTGGTGTTTCTACATCATTTGAACGCAGCCTTCATATCCTGTGAAAGTTTCATGGTTAATAGACCAATAGAAATGCTCCACAATGGTCTGGCCTGGTTACATCCACTTACACTAAGAATAAAGAACGTTTCTGGTAATGCTGATGATGAATTTTATCAAGTAAAAATTCAAAGAGTGAACTATTGTTTTGCTTTTAGTCAGACATCAAAACCCAGCAAACACTCTTAAAGCTCCAAGCATTCACCTCAATGAACTACAGCAGCAACAACAAGCATTATTTAACATGTATTGATAACATTGTCCAGAAGTGTTTTATTCTTTCTTAAATTTACTTTCAAAAATGTCATACACATTCTTTTTTCCTTCTATAAAACTTAAATCTTAAATCTTTGTTACCCCCTCTGGTGCTTATGAAAACAAGAGACTGTAAAATATCTGTGGTTTTAAATGCATCAATGTTTAGTGATTTTTTAAAAATATTTTTTTCCTAAAAATTAACACTAGTTAGTATTTAAGTTGATAAAAAACATGATTAAAAAACACATTTTGAAAAGCTAGGTGTCCCCAAAATTTTGTCATGCCGTGTATATGTTTGTGTATGCATGATAGATAGAAATAAAGAGAGAGAGAGAAAGAAAGAGAGCGTGAGTGGAGAGCTAGAGTGATGAATGTTTTAGTATAATAATTTCTAAATGCATTCATACATTTATAAGCCTGTCCAGAAGCTTATCTCTTGGGCAGGAAGAGAATCAGCTGGCCCTGATCTGTGTGTGCTCTTTCCGCAAAGTTTGTTTTGTATGCAAATCTTAAACCCATCTTTACCAGATGACCCCAGTAGCGTCGCCTGCACGATTTACACACAAGCAGCGCGTTACATCATCTGTGTGCAGGAAAAAAGTATACGCACAAATATACACAACAAGGAAAAAACCCAGAGGCAAGGTGCTGGCACAGCTTTGACCGCATAAAAGCCTGGATATTTTAATCAACAAATGATGTAAACCTGAAATCAGGACATCCTTCTGTATTTCCATCTCTCTCTATCTCTTTCTCTCTCTCTCTCGCTCTGTCTGTCTCTCTCTCTTTCCATGGATTAGTCAATTATTCAGTCAATAGGGTTGTTGCTTCTGCTGCATGTTAAAAACACCTTAAGCATTATTGATAAAGCTCAAAATTAAAACCCTGACCAGTGACCACTCACAGACTGAGGCCGTAACCCATTTAAACCAAAGCAATCCATCTACTGAGCCTCTGCATGACATGCAAGTTGACACAACAAAACAGGGATCATCTTACACTGTGTTATCTGTTCTTCTGAGTACTATTCATTTCATTTACAACCTCAACAATGGAAATATAAACTCCGCTAAGGCGCACATATAGACACTAGGATAGGATTGTAGCCTTAAAGGGGAATTCCAACCAGTACACAAAAGAACATCACTTGTTTCATCACTTGCTTGGAGTTTGGATTAATTTACTTTGTTAAAAGTGCTTTGTTTATTTCTGTCATTTCTAGTACAAATAGCCTGGAAAATATGTTACATAATAGTACAAGATCATAGTTTTAGATATGGTTTGAGAAACCCCGTCTGGAAAGCTGCTGAGTGGAAGGTTGGTCTGTATTTACACTGACCTCCAGTCAGTCATTTTACAAGACCCCTTCCTCTACACCACATATATTCGCCCTGCCAGCTAAGAAAACATGGTGGAATCTGGTTTGCAATATGGTGGAATCTGGTTTGCAGAGGGGATAATGCTCAGTGAAAGATCAGCAATGTTGCCCCTTTGAAAGGTTTGTAAATGTAATTATTTGAAAAGTAATACTTTAGATCCAAGGTGCCCAATCCTGGTCCTGGAGATCTACCACCCTGGAAAGTTTACTCCAAAACATCTGGCCCTGTTATTTAGATGCACCTAAAACCCTTCATTACCAGGATCAGTTGTTATAGTCTATGGTTGGAGCTGCAGGCTGGTTGATCTCCAGGACCGGGATGGGCCACCTCTGGTTTAGATGAACACTTTGGCTCTTATAAGATTAAACTTCAAAGATTTCAAACTCAAACATTCCATTCCATCCTAAATGCTACTGTATGGGCAACATATGCCTTATTAGAGCTTATTACAAAACAGGACACTCCTAACTCGTCTTGAGAAGCAAATCAGTATGAACTGAATGCTAAATGCTAATTAGACTCATAACTTCGCAACACCCCCCACAACCCCCCCTTCTTGGATAGCATGACTTGAAAAGTATGACTTGAAAATGTAAAAATGTTAAAATGTTGTCAAAATTTACCAAACGAAGTTAGCACTTTGTTTTATTGGGCTGGGAAGGTGTGGTGGGGGGCAGCCATGACACAGTTTGGTAAGCTACAACACAGTATACGCTTAGTTTACACTTACAACAGTAGTACGGCTTTTCTTGTTTTGGTTCAAAATGATTTAAAATGACCGACCTACTGAGCCATCCATGAAGCCTCCATCCACAAACAATTGGTCAATTGGTTTCGTTTCGAAACCAGAAAGTAAATGTTCTCCAGCTTGAAAAGTAAGCACTAGTGTTTTTTGTCCTTGCTGTAGGGTTTATATGGTCAACAGAGGCAATGCTCTTAAATAATTATTTTTCCCTATTAGAAAAAAAACAATATTAGCATTCTACTCCATGGAGTCCCACAAGGCTCCATATTCGGCCAAAACTCACTGAGGGGTGTACTCTGGTTTCCTTTTATCTTTTTTTTTTTAGTCCACTGCGCACACACATACGCACTCTCGCCCAGGCCAGCCTGATGAGCAGAGTGATTACACGACGAGGTAGTGCACTTAATCTGACTTGTGTTCGGATTAAAGGAGATTCGGAGATGCAGACATCAATTATCATAACCAGCAGTGTGAGATCAAACGGACAAAGTGCAAACGAGGAGACTCATCAGCACCCAGATGAACACCACAGGCCGTCTCCACTGCATCTCGCACAGAGAATAGTAATGAAAGTGCGTGTGGGTGGGTTTGTGCTTGTGTACAGAAGCAGCGAGAGCTTTATACTGCACTGCGTATATTGCATGTATGCGAGTGATACTAAATGGATGGAGTTATACCTTCACAACTCAAAAGTTCGCAATCACTTCTCATGTTCTAAGAAAGGAGTATACTGTTTTGTTTTGTACTGCCACTCTAACTGCCTTCTTTCCAGTCTTAAAACCAACCAGTCACAGCTGCGTCCTCACAATAAAAGCTGCTCCCGAATCCTTACTGACATTATGTTCTCCTTCAAAGAGATACCAGCGTTAACACAAGCAGCTCCACAGTTTCACCTAGGCTGCTCTGCACATCCTGGTACAACTTTACAAAAAGACTAGTATTATACAGGCTTTCTACATGGATTAAATTAGTTTGTTCATGTTAATTAATAAGTTACCAAGGCATTAAGAAAGAAGTGTTAATAATCAGTAACAGCATCTAAATTAAAGGAGAAACAGTGGTTTCTAGCTTGCCAAATAATAAGCCCACATTAATCTCAACATTAAAACTCTTGCTGCTTACTGATCTTACATTGTCATATTCATCAGATATAATAATAAGCTAATTCATATTAAACCAATTTTTCCATACCATGAGAGGTTATGGCTGCTTTGAGAGCAAAGGGCAGCCCTACCCAGCTTTAGTACAGTGTACAGGTGAGTGTATACATACAGACATCTGTAAAATATGATACTGAATGAACATGTATGTAGAACCACTGTATAATGTGTGTGAAAAGAGCAGTCCCCTACCTTAGACTTGGTGGGGAAGCTGGCGCTGGGTCCCGGGACGGTGTCAGGTGACTGCTGCCAAGACACAATCAATAAAAACAAACAAGGTCATAATGGTATTTAAACAAACCACACAGTCCAGTTTCTACAAAGCACATTGATAATGGCCCTGAGACCAAACACAGGTTTTCAAACACACCACCACTACCGCAAAAGGCCCGACCACACGAACACGACTCCTAAATCCACAGCAGAGCCCAGATAGAAGTGTCCTACATGTTTACAGAGGCTCAGACAGTGTTTACGAAGCCTCTGACAAGTCAAAATGACTAATCGTTGCCGCAACAATAGAATTACCTCTGAATACCTCCGAATACTCAGTCCAGCATTGTACAGGCGCTGTATCCTTATTATTTATCTATACATTGCTGCCTGTATGATGGAATCGTAGACTGGAAAAAGGCTCTGTATCAGTCAAACACATAGAGAAAGCTGGAGTGACAGTAGTGGAGACGTGTAGGGTTTTTGATGAGTGTGCTAGTGTGGTTAAGCAGCTGCGCACAGTTTAGTTTAGGGAAGCAGGGCCAGAATGATTTGGCTATTAAAAGAGAGTCTCATAGATTTATTATTATTTGAAAAAAAATTTTGCCAATAAAGAATGACTTTTTATGTGAAGAGTATGAACGAAAAAATAAGAAAAATAAGAACTACTTGTGGTTGGTATAATGTAGTGGCTTACAATGCTGCCCTCCATACTATAGACTAGGGTTTGATTCTCGGGTAACCTACACTATACCACTCAAAGTCATTGGGCCAGATTCTTAACACTACCTTCATCTACTTCTGCGAATGTAAACTGCAAACATCTGCAAAAACGCTGTGAATGTAAAATCTAACTATATGAATTCAAACTATTAAGAACACATGGTGTCTTCACTTTTGGTACTCTTAAAGTTGCTACTGTCTGTTTGAGTTTAAGACATTTTAAAGTAAAACATTGTTTAAAGCTCACATATCATGGAAAGCCATGTTTTGAAATAATGCACGATTCATTACAACCCATTCATTTACATATATCCACCTATTTAGCTTAAAGCAGTTTCGCTTTGTCTATTCAGGCCAAAGTTATAAGGAGTGTTTCAGTCTGGACAGCTTTTTCATTGAGCTAATACAGGACAGATGCTCATTTGCATATATTCATCTTAAATGTGCAATTTGTATGTTGTTAAAAACCTTCCAAATATAAATTTCAAATATTATCAAACAGAAGATTCAGAAATAACAGTATGTCAACGATTTGTGCGTATCATGTTGCAGAGATATCTACTACAGTTAATGTTTACTAAAGCTAGCCCCGGCCCTTCCTATCTCATAATACCACTTTGTAGTTTGCGGTAACCCTAACCCTAGATCATTTAAACCAATGAAAGGGTCAGTAAAAGCAATGATGGTTGAATGATGGTTGGTGAGTAAACAGCTGTTGATGTGAACATTGAGGAGGAGGGACTGATGACTTCCCTGTTTCTTACTTTCTGGTGATATGTCGGTTAATACTAAATTAAATTATAAAAGCCCAATATTATCACTTACTTTGGTCAATATTATTAGAAATTTGTTTAATTGATTTCTTAAAGAAAAATTTAACTAATACATCCTCGTTAGAGAACACACTCATTCATGTGCAAGTGATGATAATACAGTTTATGCTCTATATAGTTCCAATATGCTAAGTTATAGGCTTATTTAAGTTTGTTCTCTGCATATTCACATAAATGCATGCATAAATTATAGCATCACTGTCAGAGGAGTTTAACATTTAATTGAAATACTGAACTGTCATTTACACTGTGTTGAAATTTCATGATAACCCAATTGAAGGAAATCATCCAAAATCACATACAATTGCTGATTCAACCATTCAGCACTTTTCAGTGTTTCCAAGTATCACTTTAAAAGTCATTTAAAATCTGTATTTGAATAAGAGCACCACAATCATGGATTCTTTCATAGCAATGTACATTGCACTCCAGCTGGACTTTAGCCTACACAACAACAGATGGATCCAAGGGTCAAACCAATGGCTGTATGACTCACATATCACATTAACATGTTAATAATAAAGTTTTTAATGTAGTGCTATTGATGTATAAGGAAGAGACACACATAGAGAAAGAGAAAAAGGGAGAGAGATAGAGGGAGAGTGAGCAAAGCAGCTCTACCATATATTACCCACTATAATCCCTACTGCTAGCCATGCTGTACTGGGCCAGGATTTGGCATGAGTCCTTCAACCAACAGAGTTCGCTTCCTCATCAAACATGCCATCAAGATAATGTTACTATAAATACACTCCCATGCCTGGATTGGATAAAAAAAGACCCCAAAAGATGCTTGGCTGGCTAAACGTCTATGAGTGTTAAACTCCTGCCGGCGCTCTGAAGCAGGACTCAACATTTGTCTCCAGTTTGCAGGATGGAAAAAAAGCAGGGTGTCGAGTGTAATTGGTACAAACTGTCATTTTAGCCTTTACTTTGAGTGAGGATGTAAAAAGAGGGGGAGACAGACCATTAAGAAGATCTGGAACAGCACCACTGATCCTCATTACAGCTATGGTCTCCTGCTTGAACTATCTGGGGTGACGCTCTTAAGTTGTCTGTTCTTCTTTGTTTGAAAATTCACAGTGTTCTCCTCTTGTTCTCTCTCTTTTCTTCTTTCTCTTTGGACTCTCTCTTGCATGGCAATGCCAGATGATGAGCTAATGAGCTAAAACAGGGTCAGGACAGTTTATGAGATGTACCACTTTCGGCACTCGAGTAGCTTTTAAGGAAGCTTTACAGATCTAAACCTTTCTTACGAAACTGGTTTCCCTGTTTCCACAAATAACAGCCAACTGGCGGACACACAGAGAAAACAGGGAGTACTAAAACTGTAAACATTGATAATATATTAAATATTATTCAATGAATCGACTAAATGAGTCTTTTACGTTCTGCGCAGTTTCCTGCTTATCACATCGTCATCATCAATAACACTTCTGGGCAACAAGTGGCTTCCCCTATATGATGGAACTAAACTGAACAGAAGCTATGTCGCCCCCTACACTTCCTGTGGTGTACTACAATCTGTCAGTATGACTGTGTGTCAGATAAATAGCCTTTTTTTCATGTCAAATGTTGCCAATGATTAATCTACATTTGACAATGACTTATTACAGCCTTATAGATTACCATTACAGTCTAAAATGACTCTCACATTTTTTGTTACAGTCTCATAACTGCAACATTAAAAAATAAATGAATTATTAATTATTTTTACATTCTACAAAAAAAACAGTTTCTCGAAATTCTTGTGTGTACTCAAAGTCTTTGCTCATGCTTTCTTGATCAAAGGGCAGATATGCCACAGGGCAGCTCACTGCTTAACTACACAACACTATGTTTTTTGTTAACTACTACACAAAAATGCTTCCAAACCTAACCTGGCATGAAAATAGCATGTTATAACACAAAAAAACCCTTTAAAAAACAGGAACCAATTCTTACAAAGCATTAAAAACAGCCCCACCACCAGCGCTACAATATATTATACATATAATAATATTATATTATACTATACAGTAATAGATTTCTGCTGCTTTATTGCATTTAAAGCAGCATTAGGTAGCCTTAAGTTTGCTCTTGGCATCCCACTATAGTTGCAGAGTGCAACTTACATTGCTGCTGTTAATACAAATTGCGTGTTAAACACTTACAGACAACTGTACACATAGATATGTTGAAAATCTGAAGGATACAGAATGCGACTCCACTTCTCGTGCAGGTATATGGGTGCTACAGATTACACTCACGATTTCTATAGTTTTTATGTGTAAAAATCCAAATCATAAGTGTGATCTCTAGCATCCATATCCATATAACTACAAGGCTGCGGAACCTAACCAAAGCTAATGTGCACACTTGTTCTCCGGCGCTGTGCATGGAGACATCTACCTCAACCTTCAAATCTCCAAATCATACTCCGACTTGCTGTAAAACTCTCACCAAAGCTAATCAAATACAGACTGTATATTACACAGCACATCACATACCCTAAAAAAGAATAAACGAGGATTGAAAGTGATCTGCTAACTAAACAAGTGCATGAAGAAGCTTTGCGTGACTTCTAGAAATCTACGCTGTAGGTTTACTTATGAAAGTGACCCACAATGACAAACCTGGCCTCGTACTTTACTGCTGTTTCTCTAATTTCAAATGGAACCAATGTATCTCTCTAGCTCACACTACTAAGCATCAGTAACGATAGCCCAGTTTTTTGTCTTTCTGGCGGGGGCTGTTGCAAAGGGATAAAAGTGCAGTGTGTAAGATTTAGTGGCATCTAGCAGTGAGGTTGGAGATTCCAACCAGCTAAATAACCCTCCCTCAACCTCCCTCACCCCTTTCTTTCCAAACTACTGTTGAACCTACAGTAGCCATCAGGGTTATGTTAGTTTGATAAAGGGAATTTACCCTTTCTTACTTTTCCTTGTGCTAACTAATAAGTACAGTCCTCCGTTTGTCAAAACATGGGTTCTCAAACTTCTCACAACTCTAAACAGTTACCCAGCACCAGCAACAACCACTGATTCATCTTCTGTCTACATCTTCCAAGTGGTGCTTTAGCATCACCAATTTTCCAGAAACGTGAATGGCAGTCTGTAGAGCCAGTGTGTGGCTTTCTGAGTCCTTTCTAAAACACAATGACACATAGTTAGATATGCTTATACACTAATGAGAAACATGGCTTTGTATTCTCTGTTTCATTTCTTTTACACAGGTTGCCCTCACCTCAACCAGATGCATCATTTATGGAAACTAATAATGCTGAAAACATCAAACATCCACAAAAAAAAGGATTGTAGAAATTGTTCCCTGCCTTGAAGTTACCTCAAAACAAAGAGATAGAGTGAGAGACAGAGTGGAAAGAGATGAAAAGAGTTGAGAGAGAGAGGGAGAGAGCTCTCTGCCACTAGACTGGACTAATCTCTCTCTAAGTCCACTAAACCGTGTGTGGGCTTTGTTTTGGCTGTAGCCATTCATACAGCGGTGTGCGTGGAAGGCAGCGTGTCCGCTGTGGAGCACTGATTCGCTGTAGGCGGAGGGCAGCCAGCCTGGACGAGGGAACAGCTCCCAACAGTAGAGCCGCAGAGCAGACAGTGTTTGGGCTGCGAGGGAAGTGGAGCACACCGAAGGTTCATTCAAGTACGAAGATATGGACATGAGAGGGAAGAAACACAGTCTTCACACCAAAGTCAGATTTTAGAGGGACAGGCTGAGGCAGGCACACAGATATTGTTTCGTCTTCTATCTGTGGGTTCTCCATACCACCTCGTCCTCCTCTCCCCTCATCACTCCTCCTACTACTCTTAAAGAAGTAGCCTGGTGAAAAATTAGATTTACACAGTTTTACACTTACAATAAATCTAGTCAATCAGCCACAACACTGGGGCTACGAGGCTAATGTAGCTAACAAGTAGTGGGAATTTACATACACCAATTAGCATTGCACAAACTGCACGCTTAAATCATCACACGCCTCAAACTTCAAACACGCCTCTAACTGTGTCATGTTAAGTAATCGCAAACAGAGCAGCTGATGTGGTTTCCTACTCAAACAACAAAGTGGAGAAAGAAATGGTGCCTATTCTTTGTTCTCCCAGCAGCAGGATATTAACATTTGACATGTTATTATCAAAATAATGACCTTTCCTAAAATAAGAAATCAAACTTTCAGCGAATAAATCATAATCATCTGAGAATTTGATTAATATCTTAAAATAGCAATATTCTCAAATATTCTCATGTTTTGACATAATATGCTTAAGGTTAACACAACAAACCTTTGAGAAAATAAGTCATTATTTTAAGAGAAATTAAGTCAGTATTCTGAGATGCTACTTTAAGAAAATATGTCAAAGTCTTGAGAAAACAAGTAATTATGCCAGCATAATGTAAGAAAACAGGTTGTTATTTCTAAAGAGGTGGAGAATGTTGTAGACATTCAGTATTTTGACACCAAGACGACAGGCAAGACAATATGGGTTCTGTGTGGAGTTTGCATGCTCTCCCCATGCTTGAGTGGGATTCCTCACAAAGCCGTGCATGTTAGGTTGTTAGGCTGGAGCCAATCCCACCGTCATCAGGCGAAGGTGGGGTACATCATGGAAAGGTCGCCAGCCCATCGTATGGCCAACACACATTCACTCACACTTACGGTCAGGTTAGAGTGATTGTGTTTTGGCCATACGATGGGCTGGCAACCTTTCCATGGTGTACCCCACCTTCGCCTGATGACGGTGGGACTGTCTCCAGTGACCCTGACTAGCAAGATAAAGCAGAAGATAATGGATGGATGGTTTTACAAGTACTGATGATGTGTACTGAAGTCCATCTGTTTCTCTGCATGCATTGCTAGCCCCCTTTTACTCCCGTTTTTAATAACCTCCACTGGACCATCACAGAGCAGGTATTATTTGGGTGGTGGATAATTCTCAGCAATACAGTGACACTGATTGGTGGTGTGTTAGTGTGTGCTGTGCTGGTGTGAGTGGATCAGACACAGAGTTTTTAAACACCTTAGTTTCACGGCTGGACTGACAACCAAAAAATGTCCAGCCAACAGCATCCTGTGACCACTGATAAAGGAGCAGAGGATGACCAACACAAAGTGTGCAGCAAAAGAGTTATCATCACTGATATTACATCTACATGATAGGAGTGTCTACTAGAGTGGACAGTGAGTGGACACAGTGTGAAATGAACAAAAGTATGTTGTATAGCTTACAACAAATAGACATTATCCCTGTTTATATATAACCGTTAAGTTAAACAATCTCAAGTAATGGAAGACATCACATAAACAGATCTGTCTTATATTATTTAACTACTTGATGTGGTTTGGGGCGAGTGTGTGAGGATTTAGGCATGCGGTTTATTACCTGCTGGACTGTAAGCTTCAAGTATTCTTTGATTACATCAAGCTCGCAGCTCCAGTGCACAAGTTTAGAAGTAAACATGCTTTTAGGGTAAGATGTGTAGATGTGACTCTGCACTGCAGAACTGCTTTAAAGTGAGGGATGGTCAGTATGACCTTAGTGTTTCACTGGAGGACAATTGAGCCATCATTTCTAGTTGGTGGAGGCTTATATGAGCGGAAAAAAACAAGCAAGCGTTTTTCTTTTTACAGCCCTCAGCTGTACAAGACTGACGTTTCAATCTCCTTCCACCACCGCCATAGCCTGGTTATGATGTGAAGAGGAGGGAGGGAGAGAAAGAGAGAAAGAGAGAGAGAGAGAGATGGGATTTACAGAGACATGAGAGTGGGAGAGAGAGGAGACAGAGGACAGCGGCACCAACGAGGAGGTGAGAAAAAGAAAAAAGAAAAACATGCGAATGAGAAATCAGGGGTGTTAAAGAGAAGAAGTCTGAGTTCGTTATGGCTCCTTATTTAAAGACATGATATCATCACACAAATTTAGAAATGCCAGTAACACCAACATTTCAGCTGTAATTCCTTTTATTAGCATTTATGAGTGTAAAAATAAATTCACACATCATGAGGCATCATTTTAAGGTGGCAAATTAACTGCATTGATTGTATAATGTTAGAACTCTATACAACAAATTCATGTAATACAGGAATGTATGTTCAGAATAGGCCAAGACAGGAATCAGCTCATTTGTGCTCTGAACACAGAATCGCCAATTTATTATTTTGAGTCCGGCTGAACTTTTAGATGGTTACAAATACTGTATGTACGTTGTAGAATAATTATACATTTGGATGTAAGACTTTGTTGTTAAAATGCCTGTTCGGCTAATGCTATCATGCTGTATAATGCTGTAATACTATCAAACTGAATGTCTTGCTGGCCAGCCACGCTGAGAATCTGGCCATTTAAATGCTTTGAAATTTTCATCTAGAGGTGTTACAGTGCATGCGTGTTCTATCACTGTATAAAAGAGGTCCTTGGTTGCTCGAGCTCAGAAGTTAGATCAGTAAGCACTACTGTTGCAGATAGATTTTTAGTTTAAATTATTCCAAATTTAACTAAATTGATTAACAGAATATGAAAAAACCACAGGTTTGATGGTATGTCAAGAACGTCTATTTCACAAAGATATCTACCGAAGTTGGTAGGCTTACCCGCTAGCCCCAGCCCAGCCTGTCTCGTAATACCACTCAGTACCTCGAGAGGCGGTAGTGAGTCACTATAGAGCTGACTTGAATCAGTCCAACATAAGAGGATGAAGAAGTAGTGCTTCGTGTGAATGTTGCTGAAGGTCCTGCTCCCAGTTTAAGGACAAGTATTCACTGAAAAGATCAATAAACACCAGCACCCACTCCCCTGATGACGCTCGTGGTGAGTTCACAATGTTTCTTCTAGACTGGTCAGAATCGAAGGGCGAGGAGGAGAGGGGCAGGGCATTTTCTGGTGAAATGTTTCCCCCTACTGTTTGAAAGAAGTATGAATTTGAGCGGTTGCAGCCTCTTACAAATTGCTTCTTTAATCAGAGTAACGATAAGGTGTGTCTAATGTGCGACGCAACGAAGATTTTAGTTTACATTCTTTAAGTGTCATCAAGACTGAAAAATCCCATCATTAACGAAGAAAATCTGATTAATCAGCAGACCTAGACATGCTTTTCCATAAGCCCTGGGTGGCGTACATATAAATGAGTCAATACTATTACATAACAGTCTAGGTGGTTGAAATCGGCCCATTTCACCACCCGCTTCTGAAAATGCAGGATTTGTATTTAAGGGAGGAACAACAGTGTTTGAGGGTCACGGCATGCCAGATTTATGTACTGAACTCTTTTTATTCTTCTAAGACAATGTATGTACAATTTTCCATTCTGTGGCACATTTACTGAGATAAACTGATTTTTTCAAAGTGTTGTTGTGAATTGGTCATCTGGGATAAGCATATGCTTACATATGGGCCTGCTGATTGCAGCCGGGCTAGCGGGAAGGTCATGGCTTTGTGATCCCCGGCATTTGGTGCTTTTTATGACAGGCAACTCTAGGCTCGAGAACCACTTCACCCAGGAGAAATGTGAGAGCTCAGAGAAACCTCAGTACTGCAGTCCCAAGAATAAAAAGCTTAAACTCTGAACTGGTTTCCCTCTTCATTCTGACAGCAAAAAACGAAGTTATGACAGTATAAATGAAGAATCAGTTGCCTCTTTAAATGATATCAACCTGTAATGTGCTACACTAAAGTAAACTGGCTATTTAACACAGGCTTGTATACAATATTAAGTTTCAGGCGTAACAGAATTTTAATACCTCACAAAACTGCAACCCAGGTTGACCTAAATTGAATCAATTCATTAAGATCAAATTAATTAACCAAATTAATTAATTGTCTAATTTTAGCAGAGGTTTTAAGTAAAGTCACTAAAGTAAAGTTTGGAGGTTTCTGTAAAGCAGCACACAGGGTGCCAACACAGCTAGATTACACCCTGTGAAGCTCGCTATACAGTCAGGAGTCATTTCAGCTGCTGAGACAAATGCAAAGAGTGGGAAGAAGAAGGAGACGGGCAGCAAAGGAGGAATACAGAGAGAGAGAGAGAGAGGGAGAGAAGAGGGAGCACACTGTCGCTGTGTTATCTATGTGCAGACATCAAAGCCCTGCAAGGAGTGTGTTCCTGCATGCAGCGTGCAGAGTGCAGTGGGTGTGTGGGTCATTATCTGGCAGAAATGGATTACTCTCAGATTAGAGTGCTCAGCGAAGCTCAGCGCTGCAGCCTCCAACGCTCACACATACACGCATGATCGTTCCACTCACAGCGCTGTGACTGAGAAATCTCATCACGTTGGATTAGAGCGCCACAAGATCCAGAAATCAAACAAACCCGTCCGCTTACATTTACATTTCACCACAGAACCAACGACAGTGTACCGGCCATCAACAACGTCCGCCTGGCTATGGACACAGTTGTCTAAGAGCTAGGAGATTTAGAGAAAAGATATAAATGCACTTTTTCTGATATCTATTGTGCCTGTTATTTAATTTAAGTTAAATGATACATAAATGAAATGCAATGTACAATTATGAAATGTTCAAATTTTCCAAGTAATTATTCATAAAGCATTCATTTGGCAGATGCTGTCATACAGAGCAACTACCAGTTTGATCATATTACAGAGGCAGGCAGTTGCAGCTGAAAGACTCTTATTTGTATAACTTGATGTATTTGCAAGAAGTATGTAAACAGTCGTTGGGAGTTGACCTTTAGCTCGCTTGCCAAGCTTTCTCTTTCTCTTTCTCTGGCACCGCCTGTGGTGTCACCTCCTTTGGTCAGTTGCATCAGACAATTGTCTCTGGGCTGGGTACTCACAGCAAGCCAAGAATCAGCAGCTGAACGTCTACTATTAAAAATATGAACAACTGTTATATGTAGAGATGGAAGGATTGATCGGCCATGTATCGGTATCGGCCGATTTTTAATCAAAATATGTGATCGGCGATCGGCCGATCTCAAGAGCCGATCGATGGCGTTTCATACAGGAAGAGGAGCCCTCTGTGAAAACCCCCTCTGACCAGCCCCCTGCAATTCCTATCTGAACCACTAGGTGGAAACACATACCGTTTCGTTTTCGTCAGACTGACTAAAGGCAGCGGCTTCGCAAGAACAGTTTAAGCGTTCACCGCATGAGCGGAAAGAAAACATCGTCCGTCTGGCAGTTTGTTACCGTATGTGACTCAGACTCATCCAGGGCGTTCTGTAACATCTGTAAAATTAGTAAAATCAGCGTCTCTCCCGGGTAACCAAGACAAAGACATTTAACACTACTAATCTGATACAGCACGTCAGAGACACCACGCAGCTGAATACAGTGAGTATCAGCAAACAGCGGAGCTAGCACGCGCAGCCCAGAGAACCGTGCAGACCAGATGTGACCGGTACGAACAGTACAGCAGCAGAGACAGCCAGAGAGCTAAAGAACCACAATCAGAGTGATTGAGTTTATAGTTCTAGATAAGCAGCTCTTCTCGGCTGTAGAAGACGTTCATTCTGCTGCTTAATATTCCACCTGGATCGACGCTCTGCCGTTCCTAGTAGAAATACTTTTCAGATGTGGCTCTTCCGGAGCTGTATCAAGCGGTTTACTTCCACATAGACCAACTTCTAATTAAGTTTAAAATATTATGCTGTTTCACATGAGCTTGTTAAAATGTTTCCACCATGTTTCATGACTTGCTTGTGCTAATAATATGTAGCCCTGCCGTGTCTACTAGCCCCGCCCTCGATCGGTATCGGCTATCGGCCTATCTCGCTGAAAGGTGATCGGTGATCGGAATCTGCCTCAAGAACGCTGATCAGTCCATCTCTAGTAATATGTACTAGACTAG
Organism: Megaleporinus macrocephalus; assembly: GCA_021613375.1. NCBI lineage: Eukaryota > Metazoa > Chordata > Actinopteri > Characiformes > Anostomidae > Megaleporinus > Megaleporinus macrocephalus. The sequence continues at coordinate 40,600,250 of CM038703.1, forward strand.
TCTCACAAGTGGTTAAGTAAGCACGAGTGCACGAGTGCAGGCAGATATATTACATTTACATACGTTGTTTAACATGGTTTTTTTTAGTAATTAACATTAACAAACATCAAATAAACAAACATCACTCTCCGCCACCCTCTAAAGGAGTTATTAACAAACATCAAATAAACAAACAGCACTCACCACCGCCCTCTAAAGAGTTATTAACATCAAATAAACAAACATCACTCACCGCCGCCCTCTAAAGAGTTATTAACATCAAATACACATCACTCACCACCGCCCTCTAAAGAGTTATTAACAAACATCAAATAAACAAACATCACTCACCACCGCCCTCTAAAGAGTTATTAACATCAAATACACATCACTCACCACCGCCCTCTAAAGAGTTATTAACAAACATCAAATAAACAAACAGCACTCACCACCGCCCTCTAAAGGAGTTATTAACATCAAATAAACAAACATCACTCACCGCCGCCCTCTAAAGAGTTATTAATATCAAATACACATCACTCACCACCGCCCTCTAAAGAGTTATTAACATCAAATAAACAAACATCACTCACCGCCGCCCTCTAAAGAGTTATTAACATCAAATACACATCACTCACCACCGCCCTCTAAAGAGTTATTAACAAACATCAAATAAACAAACATCACTCACCACCGCCCTCTAAAGAGTTATTAACATCAAATACACATCACTCAACACCACCCTCTAAAGGAGTTATTAACATCAAATAAACAAACATCACTCAACACCACCCTCTAAAAGAGTTATTAACAAACATCACTCACCGCCGCCCTCTAAAGAGTTATTAATATCAAATACACATCACTCACCACCGCCCTCTAAAGAGTTATTAACATCAAATAAACAAACATCACTCACCGCCGCCCTCTAAAGAGTTATTAACATCAAATACACATCACTCACCACCGCCCTCTAAAGAGTTATTAACAAACATCAAATAAACAAACATCACTCACCACCGCCCTCTAAAGAGTTATTAACAAACATCAAATAAACAAACAGCACTCACCACCGCCCTCTAAAGGAGTTATTAACATCAAATAAACAAACATCACTCACCGCCGCCCTCTAAAGAGTTATTAACATCAAATACACATCACTCACCACCGCCCTCTAAAGAGTTATTAACAAACATCAAATAAACAAACATCACTCACCACCGCCCTCTAAAGAGTTATTAACATCAAATACACATCACTCACCACCGCCCTCTAAAGAGTTATTAACAAACATCAAATAAACAAACATCACTCACCACGCCCTCTAAAGAGTTATTAACATCAAATAAACAAACATCACTCACCACCGCCCTCTAAAGAGTTATTAACAAACATCAAATAAACAAACATCACTCACCGCCGCCCTCTAAAGAGTTATTAACAAACATCAAATACACATCATTCACCGCCGCCCTCTAAAGAGTTATTAACAAACATCAAATGAACAAACATCACTCACCACCGCCCTCTAAAGGAGTTATTAACAAACATCAAATAAACAAACATCACTCACCACCGCTTTCTAAAGGAGTTATCAACAAACATCAAATAAACAAACATCACTCACCACCGCCCTCTAAAGAGTTATTAACAAACATCAAATAAACAAACATCACTCACCACCGCCCTCTAAAGGAGTTATTAACAAACATCAAATAAACAAACATCACTCAACACCACCCTCTAAAGGAGTTATTAACATCAAATAAACAAACATCACTCAACACCACCCTCTAAAAGAGTTATTAACAAACATCACTCACCACCACCCTATAAAAAGTTATTAACATCAAATAAACAAACATCACTCACCGCCGCCCTCTAAAGAGTTATTAACAAACATCAAATGAACAAGCATCACTCACCACCGCCCTCTAAAGGAGTTATTAACAAACAACAAATAAACAAACATCACTCAACACCACCCTCTAAAGGAGTTATTAACATCAAATAAACAAACATCACTCAACACCACCCTCTAAAAGAGTTATTAACAAACATCACTCACCACCACCCTATAAAAAGTTATTAACATCAAATAAACAAACATCACTCACCACCGCCCTCTAAAGAGTTATTAACAAACATCAAATGAACAAGCATCACTCACCACCGCCCTCTAAAGGAGTTATTAACAAACAACAAATAAACAAACATCACTCACCACCGCCCTCTAAAGAGTTAATAACATCAAATAAACAAACATCACTCACCACCACCCTCTAAAGAGTTATTAGCATCAAATAAACACACATCACTCACCACCACCCTCTAAAGAGTTATTAACATCAAATAAACAAACATCACTCACCACCGCCCTCTAAAGGAGTTATTAACAAACATCAAATAAACAAACATCACTCACCACCGCCCTCTAAAGGAGTTATTAACATCAAATAAACAAACATCACTCAACACTACCCTCTAAAAGAGTTATTAACAAACATCAAATAAACAAACATCACTCAACACCACCCTCTAAAGGAGTTATTAACATCAAATAAACAAACATCACTCAACACCACCCTCTAAAAGAGTTATTAACAAACATCACTCACCGCCGCCCTCTAAAGAGTTATTAATATCAAATACACATCACTCACCACCACCCTCTAAAGAGTTATTAACATCAAATAAACAAACATCACTGACCACTGCCCTCTAAAGGAGTTATTAACATCAAATAAACAAACATCACTCACCACCGCCCTCTAAAGGAGTTATTAACATCAAATAAACAAACATCACTCACCACCGCCCTCTAAAGGAGTTATTAACATCAAATAAACAAACATCACTCACCACCGCCCTCTAATGGAGTTATTAACATCAAATAAACAAACATCACTCACCACCGCCCTCTAAAGGAGTTATTAACATCAAATAAACAAACATCACTCACCACCACCCTCTAAAGAGTTATTAACATCAAATACACATCACTCACCACCGCCCTCTAATGGAGTTATTAACATCAAATAAACAAACATCACTCACCACCGCCCTCTAAAGGAGTTATTAACATCAAATAAACAAACATCACTCAACACCACCCTCTAAAGAGTTATTAACATCAAATACACATCACTCACCACCGCCCTCTAAAGAGTTATTAACAAACATCAAATAAACAAACATCACTCACCACCGCCCTCTAAAGAATTATTAACATCAAATAAACAAACATCACTCAACACCACCCTCTAAAGAGTTATTAACATCAAATACACATCACTCACCACCGCCCTCTAAAGAGTTATTAACAAACATCAAATAAACAAACATCACTCACCACCGCCCTCTAAAGGAGTTATTAACATCAAATAAACAAACATCACTCACTGCCACTCTCTCTTTTTACTAGTTTGCATAAACAAAAGCAGGTGTTCTTAAGTGTCTAATATATATAAGCTAACAAGTAAATGTTATTCAGTCAAGGTGAAAAACACCAGCAGTACTGATGTGTATGATCCACTTGTACCAGTACGATACGCACTAACACACCAGCATCCCATCACTGTCACAAATTATACCAACTCTGCCGTGGTACTCACTGCTGCTCTACATTGACGTCATTAACAAATATAATTTAACGGAATGCAGTAAAATTCAATAAACAATAAATGTGTGTTCTGTTTTCTTACATGCATTTCTGTAGACACAACATGAGCTCCAATTTGTATCTATTTCTCATTCCCTCTCTCTCTTACTCTCTTTTTTCCTGCACATACAGTAAATAGAAACACAAGCCAGCAAATCCAGTTATAGTTAAAGCCACCGCTGTGGGACTGCCCCCACCCCCCTCGCCCCCAACCTTCTTTTTTACCAGATATTCTGAAACATGACCCAGTGTTTGAGATCAGTCTCTTGGAGATTGCTACAAGCGTACAATAGAGATTGATCTTATACAAAGCTATAACGTCAATTTCAGCCTCCGAGGGTTCCACAATGATGTCTTGAAATGACAGTCTGGCTTTGGAATAGATCAAGTGAAGCCTGACCGGTTTAGAAAGAGAAATGTGTCTCACAGAAAGGAAGCCTCTCCAAATTAAAGAACAAATTACACTCCTCAAAATAAAGGAATAGAGTTCTCTGGAGCGATGCCATAGAACAAGTTCCTGTGGTTCCCAAAAATCCCTCTTTTGTAAATGACTGAAGAACATAAACATAAAATAAAAGCTGTAAATCAAATAAAGATTGCTCTCATAGAATCTTACATCCAAACCAAGATGTTTTCAGGATCCTTTATTTTTAATAAGATTTTCAGTTTACATTAGGAAAGATTAGAAACCCCACTTTCTGATGAAGCATCCTAAAAGTGAAAGGATCTCTTGAAAACCTACAGCTGCTTTGGGTTGGATATTTGGAGGGAAGCTGATTTTCCCTTAAACTGGAAAAAGGAGAAATAAAACTAGCGTTAGTGCAATGAGGTAAAAACTGTGGTGCCGTTATTACAGTAGAGAGAATGGATTACTCAAACCACACACATGACTCATAAGAGGACAACACGCTAAAAGCTAAAGTTTTTATCTAGACATTCTACCACAGTTTGGCTTAAAAAGCTGAAAAAACTTGGAAATGGGCCAGAACACACACCAGGGTCTGCCCACCCAGTCTGTATGGTAATGACTGTTGACTGAATATTCTACGTGTTTGGAACGTGAAGGCAGACTCTACAGTTGTGAAGTAATAAAGTAATAAAAAGTTGTATGTAATTAATATTATTTGATATGGCTTGAATATAAAGTGGACTCTCCACGTCACACAATGAAAGAGGTAGTATTACCATTTCTGGTCATGTTAATAAGCATTTGATGATTTACATGCTTCCTGCATGCTGTGTTGCTAGTCAGTGGTAGTTTCCACAAAAGTGCTATTAAAGGAGCAACGTGTAGTCTCTAGTGATGTCATTGCGATTGCAACCAACTGACTCCTAGTAAGCATGTGCAAAATATTAGTATAGAGTATTATGTGTGTTTAAAATGTTTAATTGTGTTTTTAATATTAATTCAGTAGACTCAAGTTGACTCTACTCAATTGGGTCTACCCCCACCCACCCAGAAGCTGATCCATAGGCTTAACATTTTTAATAAGGACGTTCACCTGAGCTACTGTAATAATAATTGCCGCAGCAATAACAGTGGAAAGGAAAAATTCAAACAAGATTATAAAGTCAACTTTGCCTCAGCATTCTCACTCGAACTGCTACAGTATACATATTTATGTTTAGCGATTACGAAATTACATAGATTAGCATAAAGTGCGTCGATGCATCGCTAAGGTGGCCACGTCTACTGAGAGCATGGATTTATCTGGAGCGCAAGCTGCAGCTACAAACCATCGCTCGCGTGAATCTAAAGTTGTGGGAGTGTTTCACACAGAAACACAACAGTGTGGTGCTCTATCAGCTCTGATCACAACAGTACAACTGCTATACACGAGTACTTGAAGCTCAAACACCCCGTAGCGCTTTTTCAACACAGCAGCGAGACAGCACCTGTTTACCTGTTTATCTTATTTTAGCAGATTATTTTAAGATGACACGTGTAACATGTTTCTTTCAGTAGTAGTAACGTTTTCTGTCGTCATTTTCTCTTATTTTATTCTCACTGCTCGACTGTGACGCCTGCAGTAACCAGATTACAAGCAGGTGGGTTAAGCTGCCGCTACACCTACACTCTGTGCTGTGTGCTTCAACCAAACACAAAATGGCAACTCTAGTTCAGCCACCTGATTGGTTTGGGGCGGCGCTATTCTGATTCTGGCGCTGTGATTTTGTCTCTCAAAACACGGACGAAACTTAATTCTATTGACTTTCTATCGACTACATCTTATAATTCTATCGAGGAAACGCTATTTCGCGATAATTAGCATTCTCGTTTTATCGCCCAGCCCTAGTGCTGGCAAACATGAAGCTGACTTTATTCACATATTTTTAATGCTTGGAATTTCAATATTACAGCCAAGAGATTACAGCCAAGTTTGAAGTTTTATGCAGATAAATATGTGCTACCGTCGAGCAATTCGTCAAAGATTCTTCCTCTTTCTATGTCTTCCAGCCGGTGCTATAGCACCACCAAATTTAGGCTGCCAGTGCAAATGAGTTGTGGGCTACTGTAGAAACAGTGTGACTCTACATGGCAGCCTTCATTTGAAAATGACCTGCTCCTGTGTAGATATGATGGGCTCATACTAAGCTATCAGAAAAAAAAATATCAGAAGTTAGAGGTAATTATATACTAATGAAAGCATAGTACTATAATCATAGTACATAATACTATAATCTGTTACTGCTAAAAGGCCACCCTAAATCTTGCACATGGCTCCTTTAATATAGGAGGCGGTAGTTCAATTTTGAGAAAATGTCTCTATTTCTTAGCTAGTGAACAAATTCAGTGATCTGCACTACATCTAAGCTTTTATTGGTTGATTACAAAAGTTAATTAATGAAAAGGCCATTTCTAAGGTGTCAATTTGAAAACAGGTATTTTAGAAACCTTTTTTAAAACCCAGCCATTTCCTCCCCTGGCTGTATGACGTGTTTGCATAATGCATGAGGGTATTGTGGTAAAGAAGCAATGATGAGCAATTCATGCTCAGCTACAGAACGCTACCTAACACGACAAACAACATTTTAAACTCTAGTTTTTGTCTAAAATACCTGAAACTCCTTCAAGTATCCTTTAATTTGAGCAATTCACTTAGGCTAATCTCCTCTGTCACTGCTCTCTCTCAGCCATGCGGAGAAATCAGAAACGCTTCAGTTAATCTCGCACGTTCTACAAGTTTCGACTGCTAAACTCCACCCGCTTTGCTCAACAATCAACCTTTTGAGAAGCTCTTCAAATGCAGGATGTGCTCACACGTAATTAACGTATAACACATCAACCCGGCACAGGGCAGGTCGCTGAAGCATGAGATGTTGTTCTGACACTGTTCGGAGCAAAGGAAAAGCTCTGACACTCCTGTGTCACATTGCTTTAGGGGAACAATCTGCTCGCTAGATAATGAGTAGAGGGAAAACACAGGCACTGAGCAGTCGTTGTACACCAGTGGTCTTCAGCCCTGGACTTGGGGTACCCTATGCCCTGCGCAGCTTAGTGTTTTCCCACCAACTGCAAGTCAGACATGGTTTGCTAATGAACTGATTACTTGAATCACGTTTATTATAGGCATACTCCAGCATGGTTCAACCCCTATTCAGTCCCTGTGTGCCTCATTCAGGAGGCTTGTGGCAGAAACAGAATCTACTTTAGACGTGAAACCTCAGCGGAAAAAGCAACAAGCTCAAAATCCAACCCTTTGATATTAATATAAAATTCTGCCGTGCTCTAAGACTAGTCGCGGTGGAATAGTTTAGTTCATTGAGTCCAGCAACTATGCAAAAACATGTCACGTTGCAAATTCTGTACTGTTTTCTAGGAATTCCATAACGACGCAAAACATCCAATATTCTTGGAATTTAACATCTTTATTTGAGACCCCACGTGCACTCTGCAGTGAGGCTGTTCTAAAACGTATGTGCTCTACTGGCTCTACAATGACATACAGTTCTTGGACCCTGGCGATTGCCATGCAATGTAATGAAGCAATGTAATAGATGGCTGTTAGGCTCTCACAGAAGCTTTGAGAGTTCACAGAAATGAACTGCAAGTGATAAACAGATAATCCAGGGCATAATACTTTCTTGACAACAATAAAGCACCATCTCACATGTAATTACTACTTACTACTTAATTACGGGAAGAAAACGTGCATGAAATTATATCTTCCTATGCTTTCAGGAACCTCACTGATGATGTATCCGGAAGCATCAGTAGATGTATTTTTATACCATTGCTACTAATAATAACAATAAAACTAGCACGATTTTCCCTTACAGTGATTTTTATTTGGTTATTGTTATTCAAATACAGTAACAATGTTTTATTTGCCCATAAAAGTATAATTATCACCATCTTTATTATCACAATTACACCATCTTTATTGTACAATCCCAGGGTCTTATATACTGTTCATCAATAAATTAAAACATTTTTCAATGCATCAAAAATATGGAGTGCCTAAAAAAGTGCCTCACATTAATATGTTATGTTTAATTTTTCATTCTGTTAGAGCCTTTAGGAGCATATTTAAAATAAACATACTGTCCTGATCTACCACTCTAGCAACAAGCTATCAACAAGCTAACACACAAGTCACAACATGGTAACACGCTGTTCATGATACAGCAGCACAACATGATGCAATACGATACGCTCCAGTACAGTTCAGCGCAATATGATACCTTGTACTGTTACGTTTCCAATAGACATACATTCAACCACTTACTCACAGCACTCAGCAACGGCTTCTATTATAAGTGAGTTTCAGGTAGTAGTGTATTCCATCCTTATTGCAGAACAGGTAAACGCAGAGAAATTACTGTCTCAGCATGTAAATTATCAAATGCTTATTAACATAACCAGAAATGGTAATACTACCTCTTTTATTATGTGATGTAGACTTTCAAAAATGTTCAGAGTCCACTTTATATTCAAGCCATATCAAATAATGTTAATTACATCAAGTAGCTTACATGATCGGCGATGGGACACAGACGTGGCTGATAGTTAAAAAATGTTAAAATATTCCTCTAAACGTAAAAACACTATGAGTTATTCACTAAAGACTACGAAGCTTCTATGCAAGGTATGTATTTACAAGACTGAGGAATGGAAGTCTGGACCTGCTGACAGGTTCCTAGAGAGACTGTGTAGAGTCAGCGTGCTCCAGGACCAAGGTTTTGGGATACAGTGCTTCACTATAACTGACCTTTAAAAGAAAGCCAAGCTCTGCATGGAGAAGCCTAAAGGAGTGTATACTGCAGTGAGACAGTCCACCTTTGACCTCTCAGGTCAAAGCCTCTCAGCCATCACGGCCCGATGCACCTGTCTGCAAGAGCGCTTCCCTCTGTCTCCCGAGGACTCCCATTTCATGGCTTGTGGTGCGTGAATCCCTCAGTCCCTACGAGTTCCCCCCCGGGTTAACCCCTTAAACCCTAAGGACTAATCAGCAGATCGTGACTTCTGCACTCTCATATATATATCAGTTCACTGTAGTTGCCATGTAATGCATATAAACTATTGAATAATAAGAGGACTAAGTAAGTAATGTACACTATTCTCTTCCAGATGTTGTCAATCAGTCAAGACACTGTCTGAAATGTCCTTCTTGAGTTTGCACTGGAGCTATTAGGCTAATAGGGAAAATAAGTAATCGGCGCCACCAAACTGTGTCATCACACACTTGCCTTAAACCATGTAGAGATACTGACAGTGACGTACATCATTGCTGTCCAAACAATAACATGTATTTCCATTTTTGGTGAGCAGCTGCTGCTTACATTGTGTGAAAGTTTCATGATGAATGGACCAATGGAAGTGCTCCAAAATAGGTTCCACTGACCTACATTAAATTTAAATGTAAAGTTTTGGTCCTTTGCTTTAAATCTGCCATTTTGGAGATACATTAGCGACAACATGGCATATTCTTTATACTGTACTGGGGAATGTTTTCATGGTATCCTCTGGGCCCACTACTCCATGTTGAAGGCACTCTCAACTGATTTGGGTATGAATCCATCCTTGCAGATCACGTACACCCATACATGCTGATTGTCTTCCCTGGGGCGGATAAGATCTTCCAGCAAGACAATGCGACACGTCATTTGACTAAAAAAGTCCCACATTGGTTGGAAGAGCTGACTAAGACTTCCAAGTACTACCCAGGACCCCTAATTCCCCAGACTTGAACCCAACTGAGCATCTGTGGGACCACCTTAATCATCTTGTTAGCTCTATGGATCCTCCACCACATGCCCTGCAGCAGCTGTGGGATAGTACTAACTAGAGTTAGTATGGCTCCAGATACCTGTAACAACTTAACAGAACCTTACTGTGTCTCCTAGCCCATGTAACTGCCATCCATACTGCCCACAGTGGTTGTTTTGAATACTGGTCATAATAATGTGACTTGACTTTGTATCAGTATGGCGGAAAATGTGAGAAACTGTATACACAACTCTATTTGAGATTACTTAACATCTGTACATGGCTTAATGCCACTGTGCGATGACAAGGTTTGGTGCCTTTTGACTCAGAGGTCATACACAGAATTCAAACCATGATCTGTTGCTGGTTTGATTTTTTGTTTATGACCTTTGAATTAGGATTTCTTCTGTTCTCTCTCTCTCTCTGACAACTGAGCAGAAACCGTGTGTGAAAAGCATCATCAAAAACAGCGGTGTCAAACAGGCTTCCTTCCGGGCCACAGCTCTGCAAGGATTAGCATTTTCCCTCTTATAACACTCTGGGTTCAACTTATAAAGCCCTAACTAATTAGCTGGTGAGCTGAACCAGACTTCTTTAATAAGGCAGAGAGCTTCACACTGCAGAGCTGTGACCCCATAGGAGCCCAGTCTGACACCCTGCAACCTAACACATCCCATTTAAATGGCAATAACAAAATCTTAAGTTTCAACTATAACAGAACAGATATGGTTTCTTCATTTATTTAATTAGTTCATCTTCTACATTCTACATTAGCCTTGTAGCTCCAGCGCAAAAGGAAAGAAGCAAACCATAAACTGGTGTAATCTTGATAACAAGGTGACCAGCTGAAACACTCCACCCTGTCAGTGTGATGGGGTTGAGTGTTCTTTGGCACAAAAATATATATATATATTGGAAAAACCTGTTTTGAACTGCTGTACTGCTGTTATCTGCAACTAAGGATGACCAAAAATTTCTTAATCATTGAACATTTCACAGATTAGGCATTCTTTTTTTGAAGGACTCCAAATGAAATATCTTTAGCCACCAAAGCTGATGCTGACATCTATAAAATCCAGTCATACAGCCTGATGGTCATCATTTGAGTGGCAGTTGTCATCGTTTGAGGTGGAAAAGGTGGACAAGGTTGTGTACCTGTGCTGCCTGGTCATGAGAGAACCTCACACGAACAAAAATGAGCAAAATAAGCTTTTGGACAAAGAGGCTGTTATTTATAGACGGCTTCGCGAGGCAGGCAGTGACGAGGAAGTTCAGTTGCAAAGGTATTAAACGCGTCAGGTGTGTGTATATGTGTCTGTGGGCATGTATTACATACCTTGCGGGGACAGAATGTCCTTAGGATGAAGTGGACATGTGGATGGGGGGCATCCACACATCTCCTAGGACATGTGGACGCTCCCCATGCCAAAATACAGATTTCAGTTGAAAAATATGAACAATGTTTGCGTTTGGTTGTTTGGATGTCAAGCTTGGAGGTGGTTTAGGTGGAGCCCAGCATAATGTAGATAAAGTAATGCACGAACCCCACAAGGACAGGAATACAAACTTGTACGTGTGTGTGGGTTGGAGGATTCCTGTTGCCTTAGATACGGCGCGTGAAAACCAGCCTGCATTCATGGTCCCTCAAATCAATAACAAATGCGCTTCAGACCTTCTCGTTCCTATGGTGGGCTTCATGTGTTCTATAATCACTCGTAGTAAATGCGCGTGGAAACACCTTTAGAGGGGCTTCACAAACAAAACACCACCCTCACCGGGAGGCTGGCAGACACCGAGACGAACGACTGACTCCGCTCAGCACGGACGAAGCCGTAGCTGGTCACCCCTCGCGGAGGGGCTGCTCACTGGCGAGAACGCGCTCTGTACTCACGCTTTTCTTCCTCAGATGTAAGCCGTGCTTCAGCAAGCCGGGCAGGTCACGGATCTTCTGCTTCAGCTGCACCTGCTCCCGCGCGCTCCGGTTCCAGCGCCAGCTCGCGAGCAGCCCGTCCTCAGGCGCGCACGGAATGCTCTCGGATTCCTCCATGGTGCCGTCAAAGGCGGACAGGCGGGCGCTTCACGCGAGCACCATTCCTCCTCCGTCTGTCTGTCTTGTCTCTCGCTCGCTCGCGCGCTCACGCGAGCATCCGCAGTGGGGAAGAAAAGACGGAGCCGAGGAAGCACGACGACCCGGCTGCTCCACCCAAAACCGCCTCGCGCGCTTCTCCCGAATCCTAGTAGCGTACGGTCGGTCATACAGCCCGTGCGTGCGCGTGTGCGTACGTGTGTGTGTGCGTGTTTCTGAAGGGGAGGGGTTGTTGGGTTTGGGGGGGATGGGGGTGCGGTCGGGGGGAGGGGGGGTTACAGGTGGAGCAGGAAACAGGCACGCATCACTTCCACCTAGAGCCCTTGCGGGGGGACGCGCGGAGGTAGAAACGCGGATTATTTACCGCAGCCAAAAACCCTGGACGCTTCAGACACACGTGCACGGGCGCGAACGGGGCCGGTATTGCAGCAGCACGCGGGCTTAATGACAAGCAAGCCAGGCGGCAACGAGTGTCTCCCGCTGCTAGACATTTGCTGGGATCAATGAGAGGCTCCAAAAACATTTAACCTCCTTATCGGCTTCACGCCAAATCATTCAAAGCCAAGCCAGATCGACATATGAGCAAAACAAACACAGACATGGACACAACTGTTTAATCACGTGTTTAAAAAATGTATGTATATGGAATTCCATATACTAAAATAAATATATACATACATACAAACGCAGTCATACTATCAATAACTGTCAATAAACAATTTAAATAAGAATGCGGTCATGTTCTGAGGTGTCCTACTGCACTTTGGACTCGTGTTGAGGCAGATAGATTATACAGCCCTACTGATAAGCACCGTATTGCCTTTTTGTTAGTGTCCGAGATGCTGTTAAAAGTTAAAATATTAATTTAATTTAAATCCAAGATATTGTATATGGTGTATGTAATTATTATACATATCGCAGTAGAATTGATCACATGCTTAATGGCCAACTAAAGTATCATATTGCTACTGTCAGATCAAAACCATGATCATTTTACAGAAGAACACACTTTACTTTTAATTAGGTGACCTTAACCAGTTCAACTTATTTTCCCAAGAAATGCTGGTTCATGTCTTTTGTTAAATTCACCAAGAAAATTACATGCAATGTAAACATCAAAACACATTTAAGAAGTATGAATTAATTAAATTATATACATGTATGCACATACATAAACATACTTTTATGTGAGCCCACTGAACACCTCTTAGATACACCTTCATGTTTCTATACTCATTTCCATTGAATCAGCTACGCTTGTCATGTAGGTGTATTCTGTAGTTCTACAATTACAGACTGTAGTGGATCTGTTACTCTGTATACTTTGTTTGCCTCTTTAATCCACCACCACAGAGCAGGTATTATCTGGGTGGTGGATCATTCTCAGCATGGCAATGGCACTGACGTGGTGTGTTAGAGTGTGTCTTGCAGGTTGCTGGAGTTTTTAAACTGTGTGTCTAATCACTGTCCACTCCCACCTATCTTGTTGGTCCACTTTGTAGATGATAGCTCATCTGTCGCTCCACAGTTTGTGTTGGTCATCCACTAGCCCTTCATCAACCAACAGTTTGTGTCAGTATTATGCTGAGAATGATCCATCACCCAAATAAAACCTGACCATTGAAGAACAGGGTAAGAAAGTCTACAGAGAAACAGATGGGCTACACTGCATAGTTGTAGAACTACAAGATGCATACGCATGAAAGGTGGAGCTGTTAATACAGACAATGAGTGTAGATAAAAGAAGGTGATTAGATTGATTAGATTTGAGGAAGGTAAAAGTCAAAGGAGAATAAGTGAAAACTGGAGCTTGGAAAATTGACAAAAAGCTACAGAGAAAATGGGATGTCTAACAACTAAGACCTGGTAGACCACCAAAACTGTCCCCATCAGATAGCTAGCTCCACCCATGAGGGTTTAATTTATAAGGACTCTTCTTCATGGGTATGTAGCAATGTTTTTAGAACAATCGGACCAAGAGTCTCGGAGTCCAGACCTGAAAATCACTGGATGTGTTTGGGACTATGAGGAGCAGAAAATACAACTAAGTTCTAAAACTAAACCTTCAGGAAAATTACATTCCTGCAGATTTCTTAGAAAAGCTGAGAGCAAATCTCTGGATGCTGTAATAAAGGTAAAGTGTACTGACAAAAAAAAGTATATTTAGTTGTAAAGGTTTTTCTAATTGTTATGTCAGTACATGCTTATGTTTTTATAACAATGAAATGTGAATAGCTCTCAGCAAAAACTAGTTGTCCACAAAAACATATATACATATATACTACTCTCTGGAACATTTTTTAGAGCGATTCAACCTTTGGTAAAGTGACATTATCACTCAATTAAAGTAGGGGTGAACAACTCCAGTCCTGGAGGGTCAGTGTCTTTTCACTGTTTCACTGTTCAAGCACTCCTACTAAACCTGGCAATTAACAGAGGAGTTGAATCAGGCAAGGGCATAGATTTGCTCTTGACATTGGTGGGGAACTATGAAATCCCCCACCATCGAGTTACAACCAAAGTTAGACATGCTACTCAGGAGACTGTAAGAGAACTGACAGTTGGCAGTTTGTTGTCAGTTCATTTCCAAACCATGTTATTCATAGCTAAAGACGATTATTCAATAATCACTGGATATTAGTGGGGACACGTCACCTCAGTCCATACTAATTCTACTACCCTTGGAATCAGGTGTGACACTGACCCTTCAGGAGTTGTGCTGCATTAGAGGTATTTGTAGTGTTAGTGCTTTAAGGCACCTATAGTTCGTTTGCTGAAGACTGGTTGGGAATGTAGACTCTAGTTTGCTGGTGTGTGTAGAAACTAGCTCCGGGTCTGGCTTGGTGGTTGTGTGGTAGCTTCACTTGATTTTTATACCCTGAGGTTTTTTCACATTATCACACATGGCTTGCTTGACACAGTCTGACAGCCTGCCACACTGTTTAAAAATGCATGGCAGGTTGGAACTGCTCAGTAGCTTAAACAAGTGCTTTGTAACCACCAGGCTGCACCGAATGCTTAGAAAAACACAGCCCCAAAATCTTTAATGTCCTTACAATACAGGCCTGGTTTATACTTCAGTAACCCAAAACCGTTCCAGTAAAAACAGAGCCAGATCTTTACCCAGCAGACAGGACCGCTCCCTATAACAGGCAGGCTCTACCAATGCGGCACAGTCGACCCTTTAGTCCGTAAAGCTCCAGGTTCATTGCTCAGTTCTCAGTGGGTGCGTTCATGCACTTAGAAAAAAGCGTGGCTACACGAGCGGTATCTTCCGATCTTAAGCAGCAGAGCTGTTAGCAATCAGGCAACATTAGAGCGCACTGTCAGAGTGAAAAATAGCCCACATGTGTATGGCTGCATTGAGAATATTACTCTGGGGATTCGCAGCTGAGGGGCCATGAAGGTGCCTGAACAATGGAGTCCCACTCATACTTTCATTAGAAGGGGTAGCAGAGTTACACTTCTGCGCCCACAATTTTTATTTGAATGAAAAATTGACTCAGTGTAAGCACAAAATGATCTTTTTCATCATTATAATAGCATTCTGTAGCAAAAACAAAACACATGAGAATGAGAGCAGTGGAGATGAGTCACGCTATTGAGATTGAATACAGTGTAGACAGTCAGAGGTATAATGAAATCAAAAAATAAAACCTAAAGGTGCTTTCAGGTTAGTGTACGTTCATAGTATTACAGCTTTAACCATAATTCATCAACATCTAATAAATTAATATATTATATCCATCTATCTATCCATCCAAAATCCTAATAAGCTTTATCCCTTCAGGAACATGGGGGGCTGGAGCCAATCCCAGCGTCATCAGGTGAAGTTGGGGAACACCATGGACAGGTTGCCTGTTCATCACATGGCAATATACTATGTTTATTAATGTATATATTTTTTGATGATGCTAGTCCCTTAAGTTGCTTGCTATCTGCTCCTTTAAGTATGACATATATTAAAATCGACTGCTCTGCATTAAAGGATCTATTAAGAGTTCTTTAGAGATTCACTGTTGATTAATAAAGTTTAACGAACTTCTACATAAACCATTAAGCTTATGTTTTTAATCTAGGTAGCACGTTTACCTAGTCGTAAGTCATGAAGGATATGGAAAAAATATACTTGAAATGTTTGATGACAGTCAGGTCCATAAATATTTGGATGTCAGAGTCATTGTTACTTTAGCTGTTCATTATACCATTTAATTAAATAATGAATATTTTAATCCAACTTTAATTGGAGGGTGTTATCATCTAAAGCAGGTCAACAGATTTTGGAATTTCAATCATTTCCATTATGGCTAGAGTTGATTTTAAGTGTGGCGTTTGCATTTGGAATCTGCTGCTGTTAGCACTTGCACAGACTAGTTGCTCAGCGCTGACGCTTTAAGCTTGATGTTGACCCGTCGCTCATTATGTGTCTATAATACCGTTGAAGTCTCCAAGAAGACAACAGGTGAGGAGCCTAGTATTTCCAGTTTTCTAGGCTGGCAGTGCGACCCAGGGAAATGGGTCGCACTGCCATAGGAAAGGGCAAGTCAGGCTCCACTGACCTGCAGAGTTTGGCTTTGCCCTAAAGTTTTTCTGGCGATCTACAGTGCTTCACACATCATACACTGAACTCTGCTGTGTTCAGCTTTCTGAAGCCTACTTTGAGTCATGTGGAGTTGTAGAGGGGGTTTACGCCTTCAAAACTCATTGGATGGTGCTTCACGTTGCAGCTGGACAACAACGACCCAATACTTTGGGGTTTTTTTTCAATGCAAAGATTTTTCTGCAATAGTCTAGTCAATAACCTGACCTCAGTCTAATTGAGCATGGACTTTACTTACTGAAGGCAAACATGAAGGTACAACGGCACAAGAACAGGGATGAACTGAAGACAGTCAAGGTTTGGTAGAGATGCACTGGGAAAGAGACCCAGGGTGTACTGAAGTCTATGACTTCCAGCAGTTACTGACTGCAAAGAATTGTATTAAAAATAACAATTTAATTCCTGATTCTGACAGTTTGTCTAATTATTTCTATTGAGCCTGTAACAAGGAGGCTGTGTATGAAAATGGTTGCTGACACTGTTTACCTGGTTTGGATGTAAGTAAACTTAAAGTGTTAAATATTCATATTACACCCCCTTTGTTGTGGTATGTAAATGAACAGAACAGAACTGTCCAATGAAAAACGTGTCTTAATTTTTGTCAATTTTTATTTTTCTACATCAATTAAATGCAGCAGCTGTTGTTTATATCATGGGAAAGTTTCATGATGAATGGACCAATAGAAATGCTCCAAAATAGCTTGAAAATAATTCTGGTTCCATTGACTTCCATTGAAAGTGAAGAAGGTTTTTGGCCTCTCCTGTAAAGTTGTCATTTTGCAGACACCTGTTTTTCATTGGACAGCGACGATATATTTTCCTGAACAAACAATAAAACACTGTACTCTGTTTTCTAAAAACTAACATTAGCCACAATATGCTCAGAATCGCATGGAATTTTTCATGATGACAACAGATGTCGTCATGTTGCCCACATTGTGTTGCCAGTCAACAGCTAGCAAGCCCTGAACGAAGTGTTCATTCACTTCCATACAACATCAGGCACCCGTGGAGTGTTCCACACTCACATTTGTTCCTTCCCAGGTCAGACAGCGTAAGAGAGAGATGAGAGTTTTGCTGTGGTGGGGGATGGGCCAGGCAATGGAATGGGTGGGAGTGTTCCTAAGATCTCTATTTTCACGTGGAACACAATGGTGTTGGGTGACTAGAGGATCATGAGAGGCTCCACAATGGCACTGTATGGAGGTGAAGAGCAAGAGGAGGCTGTTCAGCGATATTAGAGCCGCAATCCCCCTTGTTCGAGAAATTCAGTAACAAACGACTGAACAAACACTGCTCTCTCTCTTTCTCTCTCTATCTCTGTCTCCGTCAAGCACACTTGTGACATTTAATATGCAGTTCTGGGATCAGTGCACCCCTCCCTGTAGTGTAGTAATGTTTCTAATTCCCAACACATTAAAATATTAATATAAAAGCTCCCGCTGTCTCTTCTCAGAAAAAAAGAACTGTTCATAATCACACTCAATGTTCCATGCAGCCCAAGTACCCAATAACACATACGGAGGTCTGTTAATACTGCGAGAGGTGCTCGACTGTAACGGTTCCAGTACAAACACGATATTATGCAATGACAGGAATCATGCAAGCTTGACCCTAAATGGCTGGTAAGCCTTTGAAATGGCCATAATGGACACTGGCCTCAAGCTAAACCCCTCAACATCATGCTTAGTGGAGATGTCAGCTCACAGCAGCAGCAGCTGCAACGACAGCAGGGGTCCGAATAGTCCACAGAGACCAATAGAAGTGATGTTTTTTTTGTGCATTTTTTCACAGAGAGTCTTCTGCATAAAAAGGTGTGAATTGACACAAGAGTTTAATGGGGAACACCAAAGGGAGGAATGTGTTTGTTTTGCTTTTGTTTATATATCAAAAAATATCCTTCAGAATTGTATACAGCACCTTTAAGCTCGAACAGACGGCATCAGACCATTATGCAGAGGTGTCAAGTAAGGAAGTACAAATACTTCATTACCTTACTTAAGTAGAAATGTTGGCTATTTATACTTTACTGGAGTAATTCTTTTTCAGCTGACTTTTTAGTTCTACTCCTTACATTTACACTCTATTATCTGTACTTTCTACTCCTTACATTTACACTTCATTATCAGTACTTTCTACTCCATACATTTACACTCCATTATCAGTACTTTCTACTCCTTACATTTACACTCTATTATCAGTACTTTCTACTCCTTACATTTACACTCCATTATCAGTACTTTCTACTCCTTACATTTACACTCTATTATCAGTACTTTCTACTCCTTACATTTACACTCTATTATCTGTACTTTCTACTCCTTACATTTACACTCCATTATCAGTACTTTCTACTCCTTACATTTACACTCCATTATCAGTACTTTGTACTCCTTATATTTACACCCCATTATCAGTACTTTGTATTCCTTACATTTACACTCTATTATCTGTACTTTCTACTCCTTACATTTACACTCCATTATCTGTACTTTCTACTCCTTACATTTACACTCTATTATCAGTACTTTCTACTCCTTACATTTACACTCTATTATCTGTACTTTCTACTCCTTACATTTACACTCCATTATCAGTACTTTCTACTCCTTACATTTACACTCTATTATCAGTACTTTCTACTCCTTACATTTACACTCTATTATCAGTACTTTCTACTCCTTACATTTACACTCCATTATCAGTACTTTCTACTCCTTACATTTACACTCCATTATCAGTACTTTCTACTCCTTACATTTACACTCCATTATCAGTACTTTCTACTCCTTACATTTACACTCTATTATCAGTACTTTCTACTCCTTACATTTACACTCCATTATCAGTACTTTCTACTCCTTACATTTACACTCCATTATCAGTACTTTCTACTCCTTACATTTACACTCCATTATCAGTACTTTGTACTCCTTACATTTACACTCCATTATCAGTACTTTGTACTCCTTACATTTACACTCCATTATCAGTACTTTCTACTCCTTACATTTACACTCCATTATCAGTACTTTCTACTCCTTACATTTACACTCCATTATCAGTACTTTCTACTCCTTACATTTACACCCCATTATCAGTACTTTCTACTCCTTACATTTACACTCCATTATCAGTACTTTCTACTCCTTACATTTACACTCCATTATCTGTACTTTCTACTACTAAACATAGTCTCGTTACTCCTATTTCATTTCAGCTTGTTTTCATTCATATACATTTACATTCCAGTATAGATTATTGATAACATGCCTTTGAAGTTTGACTTTTTGCACCATTACAATACTTATAGACAACTAGTCATCATATCTTCCGCTCCATGAAACACATGTTAATGCTCAGTAGTGCACAGATATGCTTCTTTAACATATTTACATTGACATGTCATTACATATAAAAATAGACTAAAGTATCAAAAGAAATCAGGCTTCAAGACTGCTATAACTACTGTTTTTATGGCTACACAGTTTTGTCTGTTTTCAAATAAACTACAGACTCTAAACATGTCTTGACTGGTCAGCCACTTTTGGGGTAAGGATAAACCACTGTTTCCTTTTGATTTGATTCCTTTTTCAAACCAAATCAATAAAAGTTCCAGTTGGCTGGTTCTGCTCCCATACATGAAACAAAAAGCTTAATACCCTTAACATAAAAAGCCATGGTAAGTTAAAGGAAATGAAATATTCTGCTGCAAGTTAAGTGACTGGAAACCTGCAGTGTTGTCAGACCCTTGGGGAGACATTTAGCTCTCAGACTAAGAGCCTTCACTCATCATGCTGCCATCATACCTCATACAAACTATCTTTATGTATAATTAATCATTTTTGAAAACTCACATGACCATGCAATAAAGACAAAGCATAAATGGATTACTAATATCTGCAGTTATTTAGAAGGATGTAGCAGCGCCTACAGGGCTAACATCAAATTTTACATTTATTTAGCGTATCAGTAGTAAAAATCATTTAGTAAGAGCTGCAGTTCTCTGCTCCATTGTTTTCCAGCTGGGAGTGCTATCCGTGGTAGTGTTGGTGCTAACTGTATTAGTAGATAAGTAATAAGAAGAATACTACAAGTATTCTAGTACTACTAGTACTATTGCCACTACTATTACTACTACTATTACTACTACTATTACTACAGTTAGTCCTTAATATTACTACTACTATTACTACTACGATTACTACTACTATTACTACAGTTAGTCCTTAATATTACTACTACTATTACTACTACTATTACTACTACTATTACTACAGTTAGTCCTTAATATTACTACTACTATTACTACTACTATTACTACTACTATTACTACAGTTAGTCCTTAATATTACTACTACTATTACTACTATTATTACTACTACTATTACTAGTTAGTCCTTAATATTACTACTACTATTACTACTACTATTACTACTACTATTACTACAGTTAGTCCTTAATATTACTACTACTATTACTACTATTATTACTACTACTATTACTACTACTATTACTACAGTTAGTCCTTAATATTACTACTACTATTACTACAGTCACTACTATTACTACTACTATTACTACAGTTAGTCCTTAATATTACTACTACTATTACTACTACTATTACTACTACTATTACTACAGTTAGTCCTTAATATTACTACTACTATTACTACTATTATTACTACTACTATTACTACTACTATTACTACAGTTAGTCCTTAATATTACTACTACTATTACTACTATTATTACTACTACTATTACTACTACTATTACTACAGTTAGTCCTTAATATTACTACTACTATTACTACTACTATTACTACAGTCACTACTATTACTACTACTATTACTACAGTTAGTCGTTAATATTACTACTACTATTACTACTATTATTACTACTACTATTACTACTACTATTACTACAGTTAGTCACTAGTATTACTACTACTATTACTACAGTTAGTCACTACTATTACTACTACTATCACTACTACTATTACTACAGTTAGTCACTACTATTACTACTACTATCACTACTACTATTACTACTACTATTACTACTACTATTTCTACTACTATCACTACTACTATTACTACTACTATTACTACAGTTAGTCCTTAATATTACTACTACTATTACTACTACTATTACTACAGTCACTACTATTACTACTACTATTACTACAGTTAGTCGTTAATATTACTACTACTATTACTACTATTATTACTACTACTATTACTACTACTATTACTACAGTTAGTCACTAGTATTACTACTACTATTACTACAGTTAGTCACTACTATTACTACTACTATCACTACTACTATTACTACAGTTAGTCACTACTATTACTACTACTATCACTACTACTATTACTACTACTATTACTACTACTATTTCTACTACTATCATTACTACTATTACTACTACTATTACTACAGTTAGTCCTTAATATTACTACTACTATTACTACTACTATTACTACAGTCACTACTATTACTACTACTATTACTACAGTTAGTCCTTAATATTACTACTACTATTACTACTATTATTACTACTACTATTACTACTACTATTACTACAGTTAGTCACTAGTATTACTACTACTATTACTACAGTTAGTCACTACTATTACTACTACTATCACTACTACTATTACTACAGTTAGTCACTACTATTACTACTACTATTACTACAGTTAGTCACTACTATTACTACTACTATCACTACTACTATTACTACTACTATTACTACTACTATTTCTACTACTATCACTACTACTATTACTACTACTATTACTACAGTTAGTCCTTAATATTACTACTACTATTACTACTACTATTACTACAGTCACTACTATTACTACTAATATTACTACAGTTAGTCACTACTATTACTACTACTATTACTACAGTTAGTCACTACTATTACTACTACTATCACTACTACTATTACTACTACTATTACTACTACTATTTCTACTACTATCACTACTACTATTACTACTACTATTACTACAGTTAGTCCTTAATATTACTACTACTATTACTACTACTATTACTACAGTTAGTAACTACTATTACTACTACTATCACTACTACTATTACTACAGTTAGTCACTACTATCACTACTACTATTACTACAGTTAGTCACTACTATTACTACTACTATCACTACTACTATTACTACAGTTAGTCACTACTATTACTACTACTATTACTACAGTTAGTCACTACTATTACTACTACTATTATTACAGTTAGTCACTACTATTACTACTTCCAGTGCTATAGTGATACTAATAATGATGAAATTAAAAAATACAGCATTAGGTTAAATAGAATAGCTCACATTTGCTCGTGGTGGATTGGATGTGGATGATGCTAAATGGAGCTAAGCTTCACTGGCTTGGTGTTATAAAAGCTGAGAGAGATGAGCTGAATGATGCTGTTGTGGGTGAACATGGAAGACACACCGTTCTCCTCTTCTGATTAGCATGCAGGACAAATCCTGTCTTCCTGTCTCCTTCCCTCTCTGAGCTCCCTGCGTGTGTAAGGACAAACTAAGTACTGTCTGACAGGAGGTTATTATAATATGCTAAACCTAAAACTGAAGCTTAACTTTTCTACACTAATGCGCTGCTTATAGCTGAAAAAAGAAATTGAAAAATAGAAAATAATGAAACAGAATTAGACTATAGGCCTGAAAGTATATTATAAAATGAAGCTTTGACCTCGGAGACTCAGCATATCAGTGTATATAGAATTTATAAAGAAAATCCACAAAGCCTATATTTCTCAAAGAAACCTGCCGGTATGTTTTTCCACACCTCTAAAGTTCAGTCTTAGAAATTGTATGCACATTCTGCAATGGAATCCCCAACACAATCGGTGGTGTTGAGGTCAGTTGATTCTTCTGAGAACATCAGCAGCTTCTTTGTTTAATGCATCCGTCTCCTTTTCTTAGTGATGACTTCCTGACAGCTGCACATCCTTTCAGACCCATAACATTGAGGTCTGCTCACAGTGGAAGGACGGACAGAAACATCTGTGGATGTCTGAAGATCTGAAGCAAAAGAAGGGCTTTGGTTTTCTCGTCTCTTTAAAAGATGAAAGCTTTAAAACCTTATATTATCTGATGGGGCAGTTTTGGTGGTTTACCAGGTTTTGCAGAGTTGGTAGGAGACCCTAGCATTACTTTCTAAATCATTCAATATTTTTTTCTCCTTCTTTATACAAAGTATCTTCTATCTAATAATCTCAGAAATGTCTCCTTTTGCCATTGTAGATGCCCAGGAGAAAGAGTTCTGAAGGCAGCTTGTATACTTGTTTGTGTGAATGAGATGTTTGGGAGCAGCAAGGATTGTTGGAAGTAGAACTGATTGGTTTTAAAATTGAATGACGGAAGTTGAAGTGGTGGTTGGTGCACAAGACTAGACAAACTAAGTAGTGAAAGATTTAAGGTTATATTTGGTGTCGCTTTTATGAGGTTTTATTTGTTTGACCTATGACTGCAGATGGAAACAAAACCTCCAGAATGATAACAGAAGAGTGAAAACTCTCTTTTATTTTTAAGTCAGTGGAACCACATGTGTTTCCAAGTCATTGTAGTCCATTTCTTTTAGTCCACTCATCATGGAATTTACACGCAATGTAAAGAGCAGCTGTTTTCAAATGACTGAAAAAAACAATAGAAATGGAGATATGAGCTAATGCTTTGACCGCAGTGATGTTTTCTTTAGCCCGAGGTCATTTTTAACTGGTCATTAAATAAACATCAGGGTGGAGCATTGCACAGTACTGTAAAGTGTAAATCTAATTTAAAGTGTAAAATGATAGTAATTGATGATTTGTGAAGTACGATACAGACTTAAAACTGGAGGACAAAACCATCCTGGACCCCAAACTGGATTTCAGAGGAAATAATTCATGGTTTGGCAGCAGGGGCTGATTTTATATATATATGAGAGGGAATGAGAGAGAGATAGGCTGTGCGTGTCAGAAGGGCTGAGAGGAAAAGAGTTTCCATTTTCTTTCACTGAAGAAACCCTTTCATCCCTACTGATAAACCTCCTCCCCCAGCTGTCAGCTACGGCACATACACACACATGCATATACATACATACACACACACACACACACTAACACACACACACACACGCACACACACAGGCACTCACGCTACCTTTCTCTCATGCACATGCTCACTTACTTACAGACAGAGCTCTTCAAACACACTCTTGATTAAATATTGAAGAGTGCCTGTGGCGACTAGAGCTGCAGATACAGTTCTAGTCCAGCAGCAGCCCGCACCAGTGAAGAGAGAGAGAGAGAGAGAGAGAGAGAGAGAGAGAGAGAGAGAGAGAGAGAGAGAGAGAGAGAGAGAGAGAGAGAGAAAGAGAGAGAGAGAGAAATAGGCAGAAGAGGGGAAACAAGTGGAAAGAAGAAGGGGTAAGAGAAGAATAAAAAAAAGGGAGAAAAAGAAAAGAGAAGAAAGGAAGAAGAAAAAGACAAAAAGCAGTAGAGGAGAAAAAGAACAGAGGACAGGAGGGGGAGAGGAAAGGAAGGTAAAGGAAAGAAGTAAAGAGACGACAGAAGAGAAGAGAAGAGAAGAGAAGAGAAGAGAAGAGATGAGAAGAGAAGAGAAGAGAAGAGAAGAAAAGAGAAGAGAAGAGAAGAGAAATGAATGAAGAAAGCAGACAAAAGATGAGAGAAGAGGAAAATAACAAAAGAGGAGAGATTAGAGGTAAAGATGGTAACAGAAAGGAGTGAGGAAAAAAGAATAGAAGAGGAGACAAACAAGAAGAGAGGAGATAAACAAGGAGAGGAGAGGAGAGGAGAGGAGAGGAGAGGACAGGAAAGGAAAGGAAAGGAAAGGAGAGGGGAGAAGATGAAAGCAGAGAAGATGAGTGGAGAGAAAAAGAAAGGAAGGTAAAGGAAAGAAGTAAAGAGACGACAGAAGAGAAGAGAAGAGAAATGAATGAAGAAAGCAGACAAAAGATGAGAGAAGAGGAGAATAACAAAAGAGGAGAGATTAGAGAAAAAGATGGTAACAGAAAGGAGTGAGGAAAAAAGGATAGAAGAGGGGACAAACAAGAAGAGAGGAGATAAACAAGGAGAAGAGAGGAGAGGACAGAAAAGGAACGGAAAGGAAAGGAAAGGAAAGGAAAGGAGAAAAGAGGGGAGTCAGAAAGGTAAAAAAGAAAACAAAATAAGAAATGAGGAAGAGAAAGAACAAGAGAAGAGAAAAGAAAGAGGGGGAGGAGAGCAGAAAAATGTGGAGACAAGAAAAGAAGACAGAAGGGGACAGATAAGGAGAAAAGAGGAAAGAAGATGACAGTAAATATGAAATCTTCTCCCTCCCTCCAAACTTTATCTCAGTGTATAATAATGTAGAAGGCTGGGCTGCGTCACATATCAGCCAGGCTAGTCCACTGATACCAGGTAATAATTACACAGTGACATGATGAAGATTTTAAAGAGTCTTATTTCAGCGCTTACAGCTCACTACGACTATACTGCACTGTGGTGGTATGTACGCACAGGCATTAGTGCTCTACTGCCATCTAGTGGACTTTGTGGGAAGGAAGATACATCCAGTGGAAAACATGGTCAATTTTAATATAAGACTGGACTTAGTCTCTGCTCAGAAAACAGCCTTTTATAAACTTTGAGGTTTAATTAAAGCATATTGGAACTGCACTGAGAGTATAAATTCATTTAGACTAGATTGTTTTAGACAGGTTCACTCTGTACCACACATCAACACACTCAACACACTTCTTTGGTTTTGCGCCAGAGCTACAAGGCTAATGCAGATAACGAACAATGGATGCAAATATCCCACCAATTAGCTTCATGCTAACTGCTCACCAAAATCATCACACATGTGTCTTAAACTGTGTCACAGTGTTAAGTAATCTCAAATAGGCTGGCTTATATGAATTCTCCATGACATGCTATCCATATTAATGTCTTATTTTTATAGACAGCAATTTGTTCTATTAGAGTCTTAGCCCCAGGGCAAAGCACCAAACATGTCTCGGCTGATCGACTGTATGTGTGATGGGGAACATTTTATAAATGAGCTTTTTTTGACACACTGCCCTGCTGAAATAAATTGCAGGCCAGTGGCTTCATTTTTCAAAGACCTTGGGTAAATTCAAAAGCACCTTGAACAGGATCGGTCAGAACCAGTTTGATTCATTATATCCTCAGATCTCCCCTGTGCTGGGACGATCATCTCTGCTTCACAGAATTTCACCATTTCCACATCACTACTGGTTTGAAAGCTGTATTTCGCAATACTGTGTTTGTCATTCTGTGCTTGTAGACAGGATATGTCGTGACTTGTCACTCAGAATTTCTGCTGACGCTTTATGAACTGTTTAAGGAGATTTTGCGCTTGATACAAGAGGCAAACAGTGACTGCTAGTGCTAGGCCTTGATTTGGAGCATTAAATGTCAAAACCTGGATAAAGGCAATAATGCTCATACCTGCTGGCTCCCTTATGGGATTCTAGCAGTATGTTATCACTAAGCTAATAGTCAATAGCATTTCCAGGCCATTCCAGATTAAGAATGAGCAGCTACAGGTTGTAAAAGATGTTTCATGTTTTATTAAAAGCTTGGAGCAGTTTATTAGTGCTCCTTTTCGGACAGCTGACGGAAACCTGGCTAGGCTACAGCTTGTGTATGGCTTATCTAGAACTTTGAGAAGACCTAGAGTGTTTTGTCTTCATTAAATAGGTTAAATCTTTTTTTAAATCAAACCGAGATTGATTGGTTTCACTGTCATTATGTGGGTAGTTGATCTATCGTGTTGGGTCTTCTGTTCAGCTCCTGAAGTCTGATTAATGGGAAAGCTAACTTGGCTGTATCTATTTAGCTCCCAGGGACAAAACGGTTGGACACTTTTCCATGGGCCATTCCAAGATTTAGTTTCAAACCAAACAGTAACAACAAAACAAGAGTATTACTAAACTAGCAGAATTTCTATACCGCAAGCACGATATCTTCTTCTATGGGCATCTCCACTGTCAACCCAAGTCACGCCACCTGAATGGCTGACCTCTCCACTCATCTCAGCATGCTGCTTCCTCTTTTGCAGCCTTTGGCCGGGTTCAGTCACCTCTGTCGTGTCACCTTGAGATCTTAGTATTGCCATTTAGTATTGGCACTTCTGACAACAGTGTAGCATTGGTTTAAAGTAAAAAGTCATGGGAGACATGGTGCTTTCCAAACAAATGCTCTTTTATTGAACATAGCAGTAGAGAAGACTTGCTGCTCAGTGCACTTGAATGGCTGAGACAGGAGGCCATTTATCAACACTGCACCACTACCCCACTAAACAGCCCCACAGCCCAGCACAGAAGAACCCCTGCCACAAATACATAAATCTTTAAACTAGCATTTCCAACTGTTTACACTCTCTCTCACTGTGTGTCCAGCATCCTCGCCAGGAACTCCACACATGGTCATACCTTCTGTGCATCGCTGCTAGCCAGTGGCTTGATGCTACGGAACTCCTGAATAAAATAAAACAGACATGCATTCTTTTTTTTATTTATAGAAATATGCAAAAGCTTAGAAGGCCTTGAAGGTTCCCCTGTACAACGTATGCATCCACTCTGTTCAAGGCATGGGACAATCCTCCAAATGTTCTGGCACAGCAAAGCAATGGGGGAAGCATCGCAGAGGGGTAGAAAAATCACCCAAACTAACCAAAAGGCCAAAATCTGAACAGGGGTTTACCCTGCTCGCTCTAGTGTCGGCCGTGGCACAAAAGTTTTCTCACTTTTTCCTTCCTCCGAAAATATGATGTTCAAAGCCACGAGGAAGCCTTTCATATGCAGGTTTCATTTCAAACCAAATTAGGTCAAACTAACTGCCTAGGTTTTCTAAACTAACCTCAGCACTAATAAACCATAAGAAATTAACCATGTAATTAATATTAATGTTTGTTTATAGAGCCCATATCCTACAAACCTATTGTTTTTTATTTTTTGTCCCGCTTATATTTAATTGAACTGAAATGAATGGAACTGAATGGAAATGAACTGGTTCTGTAGTCAGTGGGGTCTCTGTGTTAATTATAATTTTTATTTTGGTTTTACACATACTATGTGACGTGTTTAACACATTTAACAGGCTGCAGAAAAGTTCTGTATTTGTAGGAAATATAAGATCTATATAAAAACAGAAATATAACACTGTTTATCAGGATTAGAGTGTTATTAATAAAAAGAAATTCAGAAAAGTTAATTATTCTTTCTGAGAAGGAATCACAGTTGGCAACAATTATGAAATGTTTATTAATACTGATATCACTTTCCAGAAAAATGAAACATAATTTTTCACACAAACTAAAGTGGCACTCAAAGGTATGAATGAACATTACCTGCAAGTTACTTTGTTTACAAATATTTAGGTTCATTAAAATATTTATATACTTTATATAGTATTTAGTTAACTTATACAGTAAATATTGTTAGTTGTGTAAAGTCTTGTTTTATTTCATATAAACAGGGTTACTCTCATGCGTATTGGCCAGTTATTATTACCAACTTTTGTTATTAAGTAATGGCTATTATTTGATCAGTACTGTAAAATAATAATATGACTGCTGTCCAAAAAATTACATTTTTCTGTTTTTTTGACCTCAGCAGCTATCCTTTACATTGTGTGAACATTGGATGATGAATGGACCAGCAGAAATGCTCCAAAGTTTCTTTAAACTACACTGAAAGTTTTTTTTTATGTTGAATTGTTCAAATGTAATGTTCTGCAAAGATACAATTCTGGACAGTGACTATATGAATAAATTATTAAGGTGTGTAACCACATACAGGCCTTTTCACATTTCACCACTTCAGTCTGTATTTCTGGATAGCGTCCGGAGGCCTGAGAGTCTGGGCAGGGCTGCCATAGTGCAGCAGCTCATCATGGATGTAACTGCAGGGGGGCTGATAGCCAGTGTAGCTGAAGGTTACGGTGATACGAGATGACGAAGACCTGGTTGCTGTAAACTTCCATTACTTGTTAACTACATTAGTCTCATAACCTCTAACTAAAGAAGTGAACTTCAGGCACCACACACGTCTTGGCTGATTGACTACAGTTTGACTGAAGAAGGTCTTCTGAGCTACTGAGCTACTGAGCATTCCTATGGTATCCCAGTTGAGTCAGAGTCTTGGTGCAGTAACACTTCTACAAACAGAACAGCTAACAGATGCTACTTTACTGTAAGATGATCTAATTTCCTGAAAGAGTTTTAGTGTTGAGATCATTTTGAATATCAGAGGGTGCTGAAAGCTTTGGCTGCTGTATCTTTTATCTTTATTGTTTTTCTGAGACCTTCTTGAGAAAGCGGGCCTTTGAGACAGTTTCTGACGCAGAACTCTCTGGTTCAGAGGAACAGTGAAAGTGATGATGCACAGCGGAGCTGGATATTTGACCTTGGCGTGCGTAGGGGAATCACCACCGCTGCCCCTCCTCCCTGTGCCCAACACAGCTTCCTTCTACGAGCACACTGACGTCATCAGCATTTGCTTAAGCCCAAAATTCCGTAAGCTGCATCGGAAACAACATATTAACATCAAACCCGTAATACTGTTAAACCAGTTATCTTAAACGTAGTCACCATATCTCATTACTTTAGGAATTAAGAGATTGTTGTAGTAACTTGTTGTAGAATGTCATTTCTAAAAATTTTAAGATTTTTCAATTATATATATTTACAGACACATTGGCCAATATTAGAATTTTGGGCAATATTTTCATCTTATATCTTTAATATATTTATATATACACTACAGCTCAAAAGTTTGGGATCACAGTGAAATGTTCTTGTTTTCAATGGAGTATCTTCCTTCCTTAACACAACAATGGACTGACGGGTCTCTAAAGAAAGTTGTTTCTTTCTGGTCGGTCAGCAAGCCATCAACTGCTGATGCTTCAGATACTAAACTAACCTAGAATGTTGTTCTCCCTTTTATACTCACTTATTAGTAGAATGATTTTCAGCTGTGTATCACAACTGAGCAAGAGTGTCTTAACAACCAATTAGCCCAATAACATCCTTAACTTGGATTGGCGGCCGTACAAAGAGATTTAGACAGAGGACTGAGAATTACTGATAATAGAACTATATGCAAAATAAGCCTCTATACAAAAATAGACTTTAATACAAACATTTTTATTCTTTAAAAATCATCTGATACACTTAAATTAATTGTAAAATGGACAATATTGTTTGTGTATTGCATAAATTGCATAAAATGAAATTCTCTTTTATTATATATACATATATAATAGAATTTCATTTATATATATATATACATAATCTTTTATTTTTAAAAAGGTCTAGGTAAGCCAAAGTTGTGACATAAATAAACCCAGAATTTTAAATAAAACAACATAGTTGTCTGTTTTCAGTCACATGTAAAGAAATACAGTTCTATGTCAAAAAGCAGCAGCAACAGGTTTTTAAACATAATCATGTATAACTATGCTGCAACTTTTGGTACAGGTGTAGCATCAGCATTCCAGTACACCAGTACAGTGAACTTACCTGGATGATATTTCTTATGCCATAAATTTCAACTAATACAATAATAAATAAATAAATAAATCAGCCAACTGCAGGCTAAAGCCAAAATCAGTTGATTCTGTATGTGGCTGTGCATCACAAATGTACTGTAGAGTAGTATGTGGTTTTGTTTGCAGCAATAGTTTGTAAGCAAATTGTAAATATATATGGTATAATTAAAAAAAGCTGTGTGAATCTCAAATAAAGACGTAATGAAAACTTCATTGAAAAGAATAATAGAAATCTTACAAGGGGGTTGATTTTGACCAGAATCATGACATCACTCAGCATCCCCCATCAAGCCCTGAGCCCTGCATACAGTTATTCAAAAACATCTTTAAGCCTAATTAGCTTTTGATGAGTGTAATGGGTTTGAAGCATTTGGCTATTGCAGACCACTTATTCTAGTTCACAGTTCTACTCATAAAACTGCTATTTTGTATTTGAGCAAGTTTCTGAGTTCCCTACCATCTGGTGAAACAAATGCTTTATTGAATTAAGCCTCAGCTACCTATTTAAATAATATTAAATCAAAAGTCCTACATTAAAAGTCAGCCATGTTATCTTATGCTATAAGGGTTGAAGTGTAGTATTCCCTAGGATGGCTCATAAATTGTAACAGAGATCAGAAAGGTCTTCTTTTTAGATCTATTTCCTTTTTCTTAGTTGTCTCAGTTGTTCTTGGAAACAGTAGTATCGTACATAATCAACACTTTCCAAACACTTCTTTCAGCTTAAGCTGACACTAAAGTTGGCTGAAGTGGTAAATATATCTTTCAGATCCTTCAGATAAAGTCAATAAGCAACTCTATGGTTTCAGTATCTAATTTATCAACCCACCAGAGAAAAATCCAGCCAAAAAGAGGAAACTAGCAAATTAACAAATCCTGGACTTGCACATCAATGTGTTATACGCCTCAGCTCTTCTAATTATAGGCTAGTGTAATGCACAGGCAAATTCTAGTGAAGGTTCCCAAACATTTTATGCAAAAAAGTAGGATGAGCCTGCATATGTGTGTCTGTATGTGCTGTTTAATGCAGGGCTTGAGACGTGATATTACACTTACTGTGATTTAGCAGTGAAACCTTGGGATGTCAGCCCTGTCCGGTTGCCTTTTTCTCCTATTGCAGACATACAAAGCAGGATGACTCTTAGCGTTCACTGCATACAAGGGCACTCACACCCTTGTCTTAATGTTTATGCAGAGAATCCAGAGAATTCTGTGTGTGCAAGGGACAAGCCCAAAAACCAATACTGGCTGACCCTTTGTGTGACATATATAAACTACCGTATATTATATATATACATATATAAACTACATATATATATATATCAACTACCGCTCAAAAGTTTGTGATCACAGTGAAATGTTCTTGTTTTTAATGGAGTATCTTCCTTCCTTAACACAACAATGGACTGACGGGTCTCTAAAGAAAGTTGTTTCTTTCTGGTCATTTTGAGTCGGTCAGCAAGCCATCAACTGCTGATGCTTCAGATACTAAACTAACCTAGAATGTTGTTCCCTTTTATGCTCACTTATTAGTTTAATGATTTTCAGCTGTGTATCACAATTGATCAAGAGTGTCCTAACAACCAATTAGTCCAATAACATCCTTAACTTGGATTGGTGGCCGTACCAGGAGATTTAGACAGAGGACTGAGAATTGCTAATAGGACTATATGCAAAATAAGCTTCTATACAAAAATAGGCTTTGATACAAACATTTTTATTCTTTAAAATCATCAGATACACTTACATTAATGGTGAAATGGACAATATTGTTTGTGAATTACATGAATAGCTGTGAAGTAGACATACAATCCTATTTCCAAAATTGGGATGCTCTTCTTGTACCCTTTTCTTTAGTGTTCAGGATGCCCAGGGGACCACCACAGTGCATGATTAGCACTGCAGTGACCCTGATGTGTGTGTGCTGTCCTGGTATGAGTGGAACAGACACAGCAGTGCTGGAGTTTTTAAACACTGTGTCCACTCACTGTCCACTCTTTTAGTCAGATGTGTGGGTCCTGAGAATTGAGAAACAGTGTAAAGGTGGGATAACAAAGCATACAAAGAAACTGATAAAATGTATATATCAATTTATATTTATTTACATCAGTTTGAATGATGTCTTGATGTCTGGTGTTCTTACTGATGAAAGTATACTCTTATTTCTAACATTAGATTAGCTCAGGTGCCTGCCTGAGCAGGTATCAGACGAGTGGATCAGACACAGCAGTACTACTGGAGTTTGTGGTTTGGGAAGCTCTAAAGTAAAAATCATGTTCTATTTTGTAAAGGCCCTGCACAATGTTCATGTATCCTTTTAGAAAGTGCCACTCAAAACTATTAGAGTCTATTTTCAGTGTACTTTCTTGTAAATTTGTCTAAAACAGCGGGGGCTGTACACATCACGACCATTTCTTTAAAACTCTCCTGTAGCTTCTCGTTTGTTTCTCTTAAGTCCACAAACCCCCTTTCACTCACTTTGCAAAGCGCTCGATTTTGAGTGCAATCGAGCTGAAGTGATCAGCAGCTCTTGTATCGTACAGGAAATCATCTGAGACAGGAAAACAGGGGCTACCACTTCTACTAAATCAGCAGAAAGCAGGATGCTTTTCTAGAGAACTGTGAGTGAAACTAAGTGAAGATGGTGAGAAGATGAAAACAGAAGCATTACTTCTAAAAACAATCCCACTTCATTTTTGATAAATGGCAGGAGAATAAGAGAAAACTGGTTGAAAAAAAAAGTCTTGCTTATAAATGTGTGCAAAAT
This sequence comes from Megaleporinus macrocephalus, assembly GCA_021613375.1. Classification (NCBI taxonomy): domain Eukaryota; kingdom Metazoa; phylum Chordata; class Actinopteri; order Characiformes; family Anostomidae; genus Megaleporinus; species Megaleporinus macrocephalus. The sequence goes on from CM038703.1 coordinate 40,634,165, forward strand.
ATTTTAGAAAATCTTTGGTAACAATCAAAATTGGCAAATGTAACATGAATGGTGAATAAGGATTAATTAAAAAAAGCTTTTATAAAATTTTACACACGTTTATTTCACTTGTCATGACATGTTTATGTAGATGTCATGAAGTCTTAATAAACAGTACCCTACAATACAGTGTCGCCAAATATTTAAAAATATAATAATGTGATTAATCGTCTGATATTGTATTTAATACAAGTACTTAATACCTTAATACTACAATAGCTTTTGAATTTTATTTTAAACTGTAACACAAGTTCATCATATCTTGCATAGTCTAGTATAAGTTTCTGGGCACTGAGGTCAAAATCAGGCTCCTCACTTGAGCAATGGGCAAGTTAACAGTACAACACATAGGCTTTTATTCTGGGGTCGCTGCTTGTTTAATCACAGGAATTAGTTTTTGTGCATATGTTGCATAAACTATGTGGACAATAATACTGGGACATTATTACTAATAATACGATTTTCCCCACTGCAAACTGAAACACAGGGTTTTTTTGGGTTTTAGATTTATCTCGCCCGCATTTACTTGGAATGGGAAAGACTAGTGAGCTTGGAAATCCCTTAAACACAATCTTACAGCTTTAAGAATAATATTTTTCTGCAGAATCACTTGAAAAATTTTGGCGACTCCATGCATTTCTACATTCACATGTGCAGTGTTTGGTCTGGTTTGATAAGAGAGCTGGACACTGGTCTAAATGATCCCGGTTGTAAAATCAAAATCCCGTTTTTGCATCTCCATTGGCTTAATAGTGTTACATTACTTAACATTTCTAGTAGCAATGGTTTAATTGCATCTACATTTAAAATGTACATGCAGGCTGCATGCAGGATATCAGCGGAGTAAAGTCTAGATCATCTAATGGGCAATCAAACTACAGGACTGATATCTGAGAAGATTTTTTTTCCTTTCTTTTCCGGTGTATAACCCATCACTGCACCTGTGCAATTATGGTTGCGTCCAAAATCACATTCAACAATACAATGTACTATATTATTATTATTGGACATTTGGACTTATTGGACATCTAATGGCGGTGCAGAATATTTTATGTACTATTTATTATACTAGTATGTTATTTTTGGACATATCTTTGGAATATTTTCGCAATCTATATGTTACAGCTTCTGGGACATATGATTAGAAGTTTCTTGTAATATGGACCAGAGCAGGTACTGACAAATTCTTACAGCAATGGTAACTGCAACTTTGTCCTGTGACGGTGAAGCCTGAACAAGTAGCACCCAAGGGACTTCGCGTTATGACAGCAGAGCATAACTAGGCCAAAAACCAGACACCTTTGTGGCTGCAAGGTGGTGACTTTACCCCATGATGGTGGAGTTTGACTGAGCCGGGAATGGCAAAGTTACCTGTGTGACTTTGTCCTGCTACAGTGGAGCTTGACTCGACTGTGAGCTGAGGACTTAGCGACGGGGCAGTGGAGCTTGGTTGGGCTGCGAGGCACAGTCTTCATGTTGCGATGGAATAGCTGCGGGGGCTTGGAAGAGGGGGACTTTAGACCGTTAAGCAATTTGTGTTGGGCCACAAGCTGGGGGATTCCATGTCTGCCATGATGGCAAATTTGGCTGTGCCGCAAGTTGGGGACTCCACGCTATGAAACAGCCTGGCTGCCAGCAGGCAGGGGACTTCACCCTTTAGTTAAAATTGGCTGTGTGCTGGAGACTTGGTAGCTAGGCCATGAGTCAGGCTACTACAACCGCAGCTGGGAGACTTTCTCTCCCTACTTACCAAGAAACTGTGTGCATTGTTTGTTTGCTGCAACAATAAATGCATTGATTTTACTGTGTTAAGGGGCAAAATGTCAAACCATTGCAATCATGTTATTTTCTTTTTTAGGCAAACTATTTTTTAAACGTGGCAAAGTTTTCGAGTGTTATTATTTGTGCAATTTATTGGAAGGTTTGCATCCAAAACACCATCAGTACACTTCAGAGACTTCATAATCCCATCAATTAACTCATTCTCACTATATTAATATTGCTGTTTCCTCCTCTGTGCTTTAGAGTCTGCTTATTTTTCAACTATCTTTTAACAGTAGGATTGATTCCCGTTTAGTTGTTCGACTCCAGTGCTGAGATGATAGCATCACCACTGAAATTGAACAGTTGTTATATTTAGATTTGTGGAGTCATTCTTATAGATACAGTAGTTCTTCTCGAGAAGCTTGAAAACTGTTTGAATATTTTTTCTACTACCAGCTGCAGATGAGATTGTGAGATTGTGACTGTAGAACAGCAAGTCTAATATGTTGGATGGAATCAGGTACATCGGAGCTCACTGAGAGCAGCTGCCTACATCTGTAGGTAATTTGTGGCCTTAATTTTAGATTTCATGTCAGTCACTTTGCTGTAGATATTCAAAATATCTATTTAAACTGGACTGAGTGGTATTTACTGAACTCTTCTGTGGTCCTGCCTGGTTCCTTAGATGTACTCCATTGAGCACCTGCTGTGAAATGAACCTATCCTGAGGCTACAGGAGATGAGGTTTGATGCGAAGACCTCGAACATCTCGCTTCAATGAAATTAGAGCAGTCCAGCGGCTGAACACGCTACAATCAAACTGAAAGCCAAAAGTGAAAGCTAGGTTTAAAAACAAGAGCTCAAAATAAAAGTCTGTAAAGCCAAACTGAAAGCCAAAAGTGAATACTGGGTTTAAAAACAAGAACTCAAAATAAAATTCTGTAAAAAGTACTCAACTCCAGACACTAAGATGTGTTTCTTCCCAACATGGTCAATGGAACTGCCCTGCATTAAAATAAAGAGTATGAAAATCAGGCCAATCCCAACACACGCCCCCACCTCCTGATGAAGATGAAGATGATGTGGAAATTCCTTGGAGGAGCTATATAAATCAACCCGCCAATGACGGACCACAGCAACATCCGCGAAGGGAGAGACATCAGCAAGACGCGCAGAGGAACTCCAGCATGCCCTCAATGAAGAGTGAGTGAGACGTCAGTGATGCTCGCTGACTTACTTCCCGCCTTCACTTCCCTCTCACTCCTCACTCTCACTCTCTCTCTCTCTCGCTCACTCTCATTCTCTGCAGATCTCCAGCTCTTCTTGCTGGCCGTCCTGCTCCCTCTGGTCGCCCGCAGTGACCCTCTGTCAGGACACAGCGCTCCGGCAAACCTGCCCGAAACTTCAGGAGACGAGCTGCAGGACTCCGCTGGAGCTTTCGAGCACCGCAAGTGGCTCTATCTCGCGAGAGGCATGCTGAGCGACATCGCGAGACTACGGGACGAGCAGGTACTGGATTTCAGTCTCGTGGTTAATGCCTGTAGGTTAAACTGGTTCACTAATTTTTCTCACAAGTATTATTTTGTGAGGAAGTAAATCTACTTATTCACGTTTTCCAGTCACGAAACTAGCTACTGAAGGGCAACTCCACCAATTTTGCAACTTTTCTGCTTAACAGTCATTGGTGTGAAAGTATAGCTTCCAGAGAAACTTCCAGAGTCTGAATTGTTCACAGTGGTGGTGACAGGAACCAGACCTCTGCTGCTAAAAGCTCCATCACCGAAAGTTATTCCGTTAGAAATGGAAAAGATACGCGCTGCCTGATGTCTGACACACTGTTCTCTGATAGTTTTGTGAGAAAGATTTGATTTGGCAAAGTCTACAAAGAAAACTTCTTTCTTCAGATTTATGACAATTGGGCAGAAACACCCAGAAGACACATATAGGTCCACTGCTGGTTTTGGATAGTATAGAAAGTGGCTATATTTGTGTTGTACAGTCTTACGTCTGGCTCCCATCACTATCACCATCACCATCACTGTAAAGAAAGCTGAGTCTGCAAGTTTCCCTGCAAACGAGCCATTTCACATCAAACCACACGGAACGACCGTGTTTACATCTCAACATCTGAAGTATTCACACATTTTGAAAAATTAGTGGAATTTCCCTTTAAGTGTACTTCAGTTGAATGTCAACTGATACATTTCTGATCTGACTCTTTCTTTCCCCCCATCGGTTCCTATTTTAGTCCTTCACACTGAGCGTACGTTCCCATTCTTGGTTTTATTTTTTGGTAGTTCCATTGGTTCACTCGTTTACTGTTAGTAACAATTCTCTGTATTACTAATCTATATATTACTAAACCTCCTTGTGTTGGGACTGAACCAAAATTTGCACCATGTAGGGACTAGTTTGAGAGCCACTGCTACTGGGGACTCCATACTTTCAATGTGACTTTTATTTTTTATATTTAGAGTAAAATTAAGCATTTTTACAGATGTAAACAAAGTCATTTAAAATAGTTTGGTGTTTTCTAGAGAAGCTTCCTGAGACCTTCTTTCTAGTGGTGATGGTAGGAACCAGTAGGCACAGTGTTCCTGTGCCCTGCATCTTCTTTAAGAATTAATGTCTCTGCATATGGTGGAGGTGGAGAAAAGATGTATATTGTGGTCTTCTTGGCCACTTAGAAAAAAAAAACAAGTATGAACTGTAATTAATAGAAAGTAATCACAATATAAACTGCAGTCGCACTATTAGTCAGAAAAAAACAAAATTAGATATTTTCTCAAAATCATTCAACCTTGTTCTCAAGCATCTTTGTGATGCAGCTTTTAGAAGCATTGAAGTCTTCAGACGTATGGCTCCTATCACCACCACCACCACCACCACCACCCTGAGTTCACCTATTCTAAAATAAAATGTTTAATATAAATGTACAGACTATATCTGTAGGATATGTAGGATAATATATATATATATATATATATATATATATATATATATATATATATATATACACACAATTTTACTTACTGCACTGAAGTGCCTTGAATGGCACCTATCAGTTTTAGGTTGCTCTGCTTGTAAAATAACACGTTTCCTACCGTTTACAGTTTGAAAGGGACTTCGGGGAACCAACGACCAACATGACAAATTATGCCGCCGTGAGGATCCACACACCTCTCATCACCGCACCTGACGGTTGCCATTCAAAGAACTTCAGTGCAGTAAGTAAAACTTTATAGGTTATCCTAAACAGATAAACAGACTTTCCTTTTCCATTGAACATCATTAATTAAGCAGATATCTAATTAGTTTGTCTGTGTCTGCTACAGCAAAGATGCCTGCGGAGGGTCTACGCTGGTTTAAGCACATACAGGGAGTACCTGAGTTACGTGGAGAGGCAGAACCTGACTGCAGTTCAGTTCACTGACATCAATCTGCGGACCACCAGCTTATTACATATAATCAAAGAGAAGGTATGTAGGAGCCACACTGGTGTTAAGTTTGTAGGTAATGTCTTTACTATGCATTACCAAATGATTATTAAATGCTATTTTATCTCCTTACCTTACATTAAAGGGAAAAAAAAGTTTTTTACCTTCTGTGAAGTCACTATATGGAAAGGGGAATACTCTGCAAAGCAGGGTCTCTCAGTAAAGCTGAATAACTTAAAATGGGGACTGTAGTGAGGAATGTTTCTTAGCTCTTCTGCCTTTAGACAGACTTATCTGGCTAACCGAGCCTGCTGCGCGAAGGAACCTCCTGGTTCCTTGGATGTAATGCAATACAGTAACAGCAGCACGTACATCAAGTTCATTTGGAATGATGTACTATATGTTTTATTATTCAAGTGGATGTACTGCTAAATGTACTGTTCAACATCTCAACATCTCAAAACATGCGTTGAGCTAAAACTTGGACAGTAAATAGAAAACATGCCGGAACATAATTCAGCAAATTAGTTACATTCAGCAAAAAAAGTGATTTAAGTTGTGCAGCAGTCCAAACTTTTGCAAGCAACTGTAAAACTAGTTCTATATGGACTTTTGCAGAACACCGAACCTGCTATCAGCCATTTCACTGTGGTTTAAATAACCTGAACAGTGTACAAGAGACCTTGCAACTAAGGGAAGACTTTAAAAAAAATATTTTTTAGCAGCAAAAGTCACATTCCTCACAGTAATCAACTCAATATCAAACAATAAACATGGTTTAAACCACAGAATACAGTGACTGGCAACAAGTTAAACTTAAAGCAACTGTCCCTGTAACCTGCTTCCATCTTTTCACATGCATCCACAGGTGGACAGTCAGATCCAACTAGACACCATCAGCCCGTTACCTGAGGGCTCTGCATGGACTCAGAGGACTGTCACACATTCCATTCTTTACAATTTAGCAGCGTTCCTGACTGACACAAGCCGGGCCATCAGTTACATCAACAAGAAAGGAGTGATTCAAGTCAGGAAGGAGATCAAGGAGACCAAGTGGCCCTCAGAGAAGCACTCACATGAGTAGTGTAATGAGATGTTTATTTATCTGGTGATCTATTTATTTATTTATTTATTTATTATTTATTTATCTATTTATCTATCTATCTATCTATCTATCTATCTATCTATCTATCTATCTATCTATCGAGGTTAGCAGTGCTAAATGTTAATAAACGGTACCTGAATGTCAAGTAAATTATTTGTAAAACAGCTGAAGACAAACAGTGGCCTGAGTTACATTAACTCATTTGCTAACTTTTAATCTGTCTTGTCTTTTTTATTTATTTAAAGTGAGTTGCTTAAAAAGAGGATAAATAAAGTTTTATTAATTGCATTGAAACACTTGTTTTGATTTTTTACCTTTTTATGAAAACAAAGTTTGAGAACAGATGCAACTCAAACACACAAAAACCCAAAACAAACAAACAAAATAAACACACATTCTAGGATCCAGACATGTTTCTTGCTCATCTGTAAAACAGGTGCTGTGGAGAAGAGTTCAGGAGGCCTAAATCACTGCTGCAACAGGTTCATGGAAGTACGCAGGCATAGTTTCGCTTTCCTAGAGATAATGCATGAGTAGTCTCCTTTAACTGCACAGAAACGAAGCCTCAGGCCAAAAACAAGACGTTGAGATGGTTTGGTCTTCCGCAGGGGTCTTCTTCCTCATCGCTCTTCATCCCCAAAGCAAACTGATGAAAGAGATATAAAATTATTTCAGACCGATCAGCCACTCTGCTTTACAAAGCAGACTTGGAGCATGATCACATGAAGCCTGTTTATTACTGAAGCTACAATTTCTCAGCAGAAGAAAATGTAAATTAACCAAACGGTACAGAATTCTTTCAAAACAGCTGCTTCTTTTTTACCCCTTCATATTCTAAAGTCAGACTAAGAACATGCACAGACACCCAAGAACTCTGTTTGAGGCATCAGCAGGGCTGCCAACTCTTACGTTAGCCGTAGAGCACTGAAGTACTCGGGCTGTCCTGACGCACTTGCCTGTACAATGATAAGTTCCCCACTTTAGCTTCCACTAATTAAACACACTCTGGACCAGCGGCGGCGGTCAACTAGGATTCTACAGAGATAATGAACACGCTGGCCAGTCAGTCACGGTCACTGTGTGCAAACCTTAGATAAGTGGGGGCAGGACCATGTTCTATAGTAACAGGAAACCAATGTAAAGCAGTCAGAGCAGAAAAATCTTCACAACAGCCCCAACTAGTGAAAACTGAAGGAAAACAAAAGGCCAAATAACTGACTTTATCAGTAGAATAAACTAGAGATGGACCGATCAGCGTTTTTGAGGCTGATTCCGATCGCCGATCACCTTTCAGCACGATCGGCTGATACAGATAGAGGGCGGGGCTATATGGCACGGCAGGGCTACATGTAGTTATTAGCGCAAGCAAGTCATGAAACATGGTCTAAACTGGTTTATTACCATTTTTAACAAGCTCATATGAAACAGCTTAATATTTTAAAGAATTAAAAAGTAAATCAAACAAATATCACCAATACTGCAATCATTCAATTTAGACCCTTAATTTAAAACTAAAATAGCTAAATTAAATAAATGCAGTCAGAACTGCAGTCATTAAACGCAGAGTCTGGTTATTTTAAACAAAAAACTGTAATCATTAAATGTAGATCTTGAATTGTTGCTGCTGTTCTGTTCGTACCGGTCAGATCTGGTCTGCATGGTTTTCGGGTTGTTTGTTTTGTGCTAGCTGTGTGTGCTAGCTCTGCTGTTTGCTGATACTCACTGTATTCAGCTGCGTGCAGCGTCGTATCAGATTAGTGTTAAATGACTGTCTTGGTTTCCCCGCGAGACACGTTGATTTTACAAATTTTAAAGTCACAGTTTTTAGAGTCACATACGGTAAATACTGCCAAACATGTTTTCTGTCAGCGCATGCGGTGAACGCCGAAAACTGTTCTAGCGAGGCGGCTGCTTTAGTCAGTCTGTGGAAAATGAAAGTGTATGTGTTTCCACCTAGCGGTTCAGAGAGGAATTGCAGGGAGCTGGCCGGAGGGGGTTTCACGGAGGGCTCCTCTTCCTGGATGAAACGCTAGATGTAAATACAGAAATTAGGCTCATTTGTATACCGCCATCGACCGGCTGTAGAGATTGGCAAAATTGGAGAAATATCGGCCGATCACTGATCACATACTTTGATAAAAAAATCAGCCGATACCGATACATAGCCGATCGAGCCTTCCATCTCTAGAATAAACATAATTAATGAAACAACATTTTAGTAATATCTGAGAGTTTTCGTCTGGAAAATTAACAATGTTTGTAATGGCATTCATAACTGTAATGTAACACAAGGTGCATCTATAACCTACAACAGGGAGCATAACGAGTAGTACTTTTGTGCAGCATACAATATAAAAAAAAGTAAGTAAATAAACAAGCTGGGACACTAAGAAAACAAACAAACCAAACACTGCCTAACCCTTCCAACCCCTTACCGTCTACCCTCCTGGCTACAACCACCACAACTTTGGAATCACACCCCAAACACAAAATGTGAAAGTGTGTCTGTATCACTGAAATTCACTATCAAGTCATTGCTGAGAAGGTAGAATTAGCATGGCTGCATCACTAACTAGGTCCACAAACACTGAACACATATTACCCGAACAAACAACACTTTCTTTGTCCAAGGATTTGCTCATCCTTATCAACATCCACCGTGACCTTTATTAATTTCGTTAGCTTACTAGCTCATCTGAAGAGGTAGCCTTCACCCATATAACCAGAAAACCTACCAATGTGAGAATTAGCAGACTGCTTCATGTAATATGAGAAATAAAACTTTGCTCTGTGTGTCTGCTTTCTCTACAAGTCATGAAGGGTCCGCGATAGTTCTGCCAAAAGTGACTTCTAAAACACAGAGCTATTTGAGAGCCCCCTCTAATTCACAATTCCCCTTCACAACTCAGGTCTAGAGAAGATGCAAGAAATCAGCAGCAAACACTCAAACTACAGAAAGTGAAAAAGGTTCAGATCTCTGCTGCCCACTTTCACTTTCCATTGTTTCTGTGCTACATGAATGTGCCACCCATGACTGTGATCAGGGGGAACATGAATTTGTGGAGAACTTGAAGTAGATGAACATATATTCTAGATGTGTCCTGGAGGTCAACTATAGCTTACTTAGCTTCTTCTTATAGCAACTTTATCTCGAGGTTCCACAGTTTTGCCGTCTATAGATATGTAAGTGGTGCTCTGAAGTGTTTCCACTCGGCTATTTAGATCGTTAAGAGTGCAAATGACTCTCTGGGTGCGTCCAAAATCGCCTACTAAGTCAGTAGGTACTAGACTGGAGCCCGTGTGTACTGCTCCTGTGATAAAGTAGTAGGCAAGTCCAGTGTGCAAATTTTTAATATCCACCCAAGCCGCCAAACTAAACTCTTGTAAAACTCTTGCGTCACAAGGCGCAAATGTCCGGCTATTCATTAAAAGCACCATTTGCTGACATCATTTTAGATACTTCTTGTAACACTGACCTGCGTTTTTGTCGGAATATGAACGCTGTAGCTCAGAGAGGACCCAATCAACAAGAACTTAATAATTTTTACCTCAGACGATAAGCTGACGACCTGGAATATTATAATTGTTTGTGTGGTATTTGGTTACGTGTATTAACGCTCTCTTTGCAAAGAAACACTCAGTTGGCCAGAGTCCACAGCAAACTCATGAAAACATTTCAAAATGTAAAGTAATGTTGTTTACCAAAGTAACACAATTTCTAACAGCAGGTTTTTAAAACTAACATTTTAAAGACAGAGGTCCTTCATCCAAATTCCAAGTCTTGCTGTTCTTTGTGTTTCCATAGATAATAATATAGCTGCACAACTGGGCTAAGATTGCACTGAGAAACAATAGAGCAGTAAAGCCAATTGTATCATTCTAGTGTAAGCAATCTGGGCTGTTTTTTGTTTAGATTGCCATGGTAATGAGCGATTAATACTGGCTCATGGTTAGGCCACCATTTATCTTAATCTTGTGTGACAACCACAGTCAACCCAGTCGGTGGTAAGGCCAAAAGTTTCCATGCCAGTTTCGTTTTTAACCAGTTGTGGCATGTGGGTGAAAACAGTGGGAGTGGGTTTAGTGTACGGTTTTGGTGACATGCTGCTTGTGGTAAGAGAAATTAGACTGTAGGTGTAATAGCCGCATGCTCGCATTTTACAAGTCTTTATTCTACCGGAAACACAGTGGAAACGCCTGCACTGGATATGTTACAACTTTAAAACTTCCACTCACTGCGGCAATGTCCGTTTACAAAACCTTGATCGCACTTAACGTAACAAATACTAGTAGATTAGATCATTTATGACCTATTCTTAATCTGTTTTAGAAACTTATGGTCCCTGGGCCACCTTGGTATCTCTAACTGGTATCTTCTGCGTCATTACTGCACTGCACTTTTTGTTAATCCACGTTTAGATCAGGCTGTGATTAATCTTTGCACGCAGATGAAAGCGTGATGTTGAACAGCCAATCAAATGTGTATGTATATATATATATATATATATATATATATATATATATATATATATATATATATGTGTCACTGTCCAATGAAAAATCAGCAATACACAAATTAGCCTATTGTATATTCAATGCTTTCTAAATATATATTTATGAAAGAACGTTGCAGTCATTGTTTTTAGTTAAACTCTACATCACGTCAGCCAGCAGGATGTGGTCCCTAAAATCCTGTTAAGGGCCCCAAAAGATCCGCAGGAACCCCTAATCCCATTCATTTCTTAAGTACCAGGACGACACCACACAGTTAGTGTTTCACTTCTAACGTCATGTCTGCCCTTTGGGCCAAGTTCATGGCAGAAAAGGTTGTGACCTTTATTTATTTATTCCCGTTTATTGACTCGGAGAAGTTACGTCGATGTCTGTTAACCTGTGTGTTGTTTCAGTTCTGTTAATGCCAGGAATTTCAGGAGTGCTATTGTTTTTGTCTTGGTAAAGAGTTAATGGTTAATTTACACACAGAAACACAGAGGAATGGACAGTGTACCTTAGAACTGTGGGTTCTGGCATCCCAGGATCTGCTCCCCGTTTGAATCCTGCAAAGGAAACAGCAATCACGTCATTCAAAAGAAGAGCGTGCATGTCCTGCATGCAATATTGCAGCAATACTATTCAAAACCTCTTTTGCAGAACAAAAACTGCCTTCTCACTTGTACTGAATGATGAATGGTTTGTGCCCTCACACGCTATTGCGTAACATTTTAGAAGACGTCTTTCTCAAACACCAATTCCTCATTCAGTGAGTAACTGAAACACTTTCCAGAAACCAGAAACCATAACACTGACTAAGCTTTATGAAAGAAAAATCCTCTATTGCATAAAAACTAAAGGAAATGAGTAAAACAATATACTTATCTAGTATGCACAACTGACTAAGGATCTCAAAACTTTTGCTTTCTCAGAGACTGAACATGTACCTATATTTATGCAGCACATTTGTTTCTAGATAAGTATGAATTCATCACAAGCGATTTATGAAGGACACTGACAATATGACAAGCACCAGGAGGGTTTCATATATTTCATGCACTAGCTTTTTATTATTTACTTACAAAAACATAAAAATAGGGATGCACACTGATATCGAAATCATAACGATGTTTACAGATCAAAATAAATTTAATTCAATAAATACTAATCATTTCTCTCTACAGGACCCATGTTTAAATTTGGCTGATACTTTAGGGCAACACCTGATGTACTTATTGTATTCTGATACAGCAGAAAGTTTAGGTGAGGCTGGGATTTGGTGCTGAAATCACTGCATCTGTATTCCATCAAAAAGAAATGCAACATGGTAAAACCAGCTAACCTGGGAAGCTAGTTATGGTTATATACTATATTACTATTCCTTTTCTTGCTCTCTGCCAGATCTTCACCACAACTTTTCAAAATATCAACACCGTTCCAACTCTAGATTGTCCGGTCTGATTGTGTGATTCGGGCTCGTGTACAGCTTTTTAATTGGATTAACTGAACTTTTTCCCCATAAAGAATGAATCGGACAGAAAAGTGCATGCCGATCTACTGTACTTCTGGTGGGCCGTCAGACACTGTTTTGCGTACACTGCAGTGTTGGTTTGACCCCCACTTGTTGCTCCCATAGAGTCCCATTCTTTTATTCCAGCACACCCAAACAACATAGCTTCGTTTAACGTACATCCACCGAACTGCATGTACTCACTCAGGACAGGTCCCCAAATACACTGACCCGCACTCCTCTATTTATTATTTATTCCTCACACTGCTTAAGCTGCACAACCATCCTGCCTTTCCATCAGGAAATAGACTTTTCTAGTTTTCTCCTACTCTCCCATGACAGATTTGAGAAATGCTCTGCTGTTGTGAGCAAGAAGAATAGTTCGAAGCCACAATTAACCATGATTTGATGTTTACTATGATAATTATATATATATTGACTGCTATAAACATTTTGACTATATCACTCAGCCTCTATGCATTCTATAAATTAGCAATACAGGCACATCTTGGAGACCCTTGCACAGCTATCTGGCTTTCAGGCAAAAGAAAACTCCCTCATCACAAGAGAAACTGAAAAGAAAAAAACAATGAAACTTCCAAGTAATTCGCTTTGCCAAGATTGCCTGTAATTCTAAAAATAAACCTTTCATGAAGAGTTTATTTCTCATAAAAGCTCTTTCACACGTTACAGCCACAACTGCACTAGCTGTGTGACTAAGACTTAAATCAATCGTTTCCGTTTTCAGCTGATAATTTTGGCAAAGCCATACATTTTGTTTTCTCTATTTTCTGGCTATGTTAAATGCAGCAAATGAACAGCAGATGTGTATTAAAACTTGCAGATGTGTGTTCACTGTAGTGGATGCGTTGTTTTCAAGTTAAACAGATATAAGTATTCATTTACTTAATCTAAACAAGATGATACCTCAAACACTAAATATTAAAGATGCATATTCAGAATTAACCAGGACCTAAATCTGTTATTTTCTGATGTATCATGTGTATAATGTACAGCATGTTACAGCATTTGTGCTGTCATTCACTGCCGCTGCTATAATTATGCAGCAGAATGTATACATCTTTGTGCTAAACAGTCGGTTGCCACGGTAGCACTTTATGAACTATTTAGGCAATTTAAAAGTGGAAAAACTGAAAATGCTACTTTGGGCCATTAAAGGTTCGCAAGGCTATTTCAAAGTTCCAGAAACATTTAGGTGTGTTTCATACGTTTGTTTACCACATACAGTGTGTGTTTCAGGTTAAAAATGTAATATAAAAATCAGACAAATTGATGGCAAATTAATTGCAATTAATAAATTCAATAAAATCATGGTCGGAGCTTCCCTACTAAGTGACGCTTTTACTACAGTTTCTTTTTTTGCAGGACTTTCCTTAAGATTTTTTGGAAAGAAATCTGCATAGATATTGCTTCCACACCTTTAATATTCAGTCTTCTCACAATTTAAGTAATCTCAAACACATTCAGTGATGGTCTGATCTACTCTGTAGCTAATAATCATCTACTGAAGTTTTTAAATCTCCTTTTTTTCCATACTTTTACCTTTTATTTTTTACTTTTTGCTGTAAACAAAAAAATATTTGACAAATTCTCACTCGGCCCAGTTTTGTATTATGTATATTTTATTTCATATTTGTCACATATGGATGCTTTAGATCAAACTACTTTACATTATATATCACTCAACAACGACCTTGTAACCACATTTGTTGATTTTAAATGATTCCACTTAAGGAAAAATGCTGGTCCACTCTACATTCCCTATATGCTCCCTCAGCTACGAATCAACCAGTTAACTAAATTCAATTCATTATCAGGTCAAAATCTCAGCATGACTACTGCTGCACCTGTTGAATCTGAACATTACTGAATAGAACCTATCTGGCAATACAAAGAAGCTAGAAGGGCTTAAAAAGTAGAACACATTGCCATGTTCTTAAGATATTCAACCAAATTTGATCAAAAGTGTACTGACGAGTCATATAGGAGGTCACACAAAAACACAGACAAACATCTAAATAAATGCAGGCCTTCCATTAAAGTCAATGTACGCAATTCCACAAAAAGACACTGGGAACAAATGGCATTCATGGGAGAGCTGTAAGCACAAACCACTGCTGACCCCAAAACACACAAAGACTTGTTCTGCATTTGCTAAAACCCTCTATATGACACTGAAGGCTTTTTTGGATAACAATCTGTAAGTCAAAGGTGAATTTTATATCAACAGTCCAACATAGTGCTTGCGTTGTGATGGTTAGGGGCTGCTTTGCTTCTGCAGGATGTGGACGACTTCATAATAAATGGAATCATGAAATCTGCTCTCTATCAGAAAATCCTGAATGAGAGCGTCTGCCCAGCAGTTTGTAACCTACAGCTTAAGCGCAGTTGGTTTATGCAGCAGGTGATCTGACGATGATCTGAAGACACATACTCAAAAGAAACTAAAGGGCGAATGGCCCCCGAGTCAAAGTCCAGACCTGAATCACATGAACAGGCAAATTAAAACTATTCTGCAGAGAAGAACTGCACAGCAATGTCGAAGACATCTCAAGTTATCACAAACATTTGATGGCAGTTGTTAGGGCCAAGGATGGCACAACCAGTTGCTGTGTATACAGTTACTTTTGTACAAGGATGATATGGCTTTTAAAAAAAAAGTTTTATCTTCAATAAATAAAATCATAATTTAAAAGCTGCATTTTGTGTTTACTTAGCTGAATTATCTAAAACTTTTAAATCAGTGACAAATCAGCTAATATCAGATAAAAGATAAATATGAGATAAGAAACCAGATGGGAGTATATACTTTTTCACAGAACTGAATAAGAAATACATGTAAAATGAATAATAAACCACACACTTAACAGTCTTGAGGTGACAGTGGATCTTCTGAACTAATGACGTATGGAAAAAGTAACGTCTCAAAGGCAATAATGAGTGCGCTGCTGATTCAGACTAGTGTACAAGTGGAAAAAGTGCCTGGGAAAGAGAAAGGCTACAAATATGAACGGTGCAGTATGGCTGCAGTTAACAGGCAGCTTGGGAAACATTTGGCCAGAATTCTTAACGCTCTGGTGCAACAATACTGACCTGCCACAATTTTTCATGATAAATGATAAAGCACTTAAAATGATGAGCGGCCAGACTAAATATAGCTACTCCAGGAAGTGACTTAGATGGTGTTCACAGACCAACATGCTTGCGACGTCAGTATTTCTTATGTAGATGAGAAAATGAACAGTCTAAAGAGTTATTACGCAACAGGAGAGGCAGCATGTCTGAGTCCTTCCGCTCTGGCGTGCTCAGAAACAGCTCATTTCTAGATTTAAAAAACATCAAATATTAGTAACAGCACCTGAGCAGTACATGGGTAGTGCTTATTGCAGAACTCTATCGCACATAGCAACATCATGGAACAATCAAGTGGGGCTCAATGACTGGGCTGAGAAACTGTGATGGACAAAATATTCAATAAAACAGAGGACAGTAATATCACCAACAAGACAACACTGGGTCGATAGCAGATTCACGATATTTTCAATGGAAAAAATATGCTGCTGCCAGATACACATAGAACTTTACACAGGGTGAGTCTCAAAAGTCTCAGGACACCCTTTTATTTTAGAAACGAAAAGGAAAATTACATATATGACTACTGGGTGAGTAATGGGTGAGGAGGCCTGTCTTTTAGGCTGTGTCCTGAACATGGTTACCATCTTAAAAGCCACCATATTGGATCAAAGTTTTTTCCAATGGGAGGATAGTCCTGTAGCATATCAAAGAAGACCAGAAATCAATTGGTGCAATCAGATTTGCAATATCTTATAGTTCAAATGTTATCAACACAGAAAGTAGCAAAATCAACCTCATTGAACAACAAGTTCAGTGTGCTGTCCCTGGTGCTGAACACAGATCTGAAGGCACAGTTCAGCACCAGGGACAGCACAGTAAACATGCTGAAAATTGAACTACTGTTTCCACAGATCATCCTTCAGTTGTCTGGACAACTTGAGTGGAGTCCATCTGTGGCAAATCCAGTTGATTGGACATGATTTAGAAAGCCACACATCAGTCTAGATAACGTCCCAAAGTTCACAGTACAGGTCTGTAGACCTCCGAGACAGGATCGTATCAAGTCTCAGATCTGGGGAAGGGTACCGAAACATTTCTGCAGCATTGAAGGTCCCATTTAGCACAGTGGGCTCTATCATCAGCAAATGCAAGACGTTTGGAATCACCAGGACTCTTCCTAGAGCTGTCCACCTGGCCAATCTGAGTGATTGGAGTAGAAGACCATTAGTCAGGGAGGTGACCATGAACTCAAGGGTCACTCTGACAGAGTTTCAGCGTTGAGTGGAGAGGGTAGAACTTTCCAGAAGGTCAACTATCTACTGTATGGTAGAGTGGCCAGACGGACGCCACTCCTCAGTAAAAGGCACAAGTCAGCCCGCATGGAGTTTGCCAAAAGGCACCTGAAGGACTCTCAGACCGTGAGAAACAAAATTCTCTGGTCTGATGAAACAAAGATTGAGCTCTTTTGCCTGAATGCCAAGCGTCAAGTCTGGAAGAAACCAGGCACCGCTCATCTCCTGGTCAGACCATCCCCACAGTGAAGCATGCTGGTGGCAGCATCATGCTGTGGGGTTGTTTTTCGGCAGGAGGAACTGGGAGACCAGTCAGGGTCAAGGGAAGGGTGAATGAAGCAATGTACAGAGACATCATGGAAAAAACCTGCTCCAGAGTGCTTTGGACCTAAGACTGGGGCGAAGGTTCATCTTCCAACTCATTCATCTTCACCTCTGGAAAAATCTGAAAATGGCTGTGCACCGTCGCTCCCCATCCAACCTGATGGAGATTCAGAGGTACTGCAAAGAAAAATGGGAGAAACTGCCCAAAAATAGATGTGCTAAGCTTGTAGTATCATACTCAAAAAGACTTGAGGCTGTAATTGCTGCCAAAGGTACTGAGCAAAGGCTGTGAATACTGTGAATAATTATGTTCATTAAATTTGCAAAAGTTCTAACTTTTTTCCCACTTTTTTTTCAATTTTTTAAAAGAAAATTAATTCATTTTGGAATAAGGCTGTAACATAAAATGTGGATAAAGTGAAGCACTGTGAGCTTGTTGATTAATGATAGTCGCATGCAAATATTTACCAATAACTGCATCACTACAACTGACAAATGTACCCTGTACAAAGAGTTTTGTAGAAGTGATAGCATTTACTAAACCTGCTGTTTCACAGGAATAGAAACACTGCACCATTGTAACACAGAAGATGCCAGCCCTGAACGCTCACAACATTAAGTAGTACACAGGCACAGTTTCACTACTCAGTATGAACAACGGTCAAAGTGGTTAAAAGTGAAAGACAAGCGAAACCCAAGTGAGACATGACAACATTTTGGAAATGAGTGCGTTGATGTCACTGCCTCTGCCACTTCACAAATACGTTTTAATTCTGCCGTTGTTGGGACTTTTCACTTCTGTTACCATGGAGGTTTGGTAACAATGGGTACAATCAAAGTCTATGGCTGCAGCTCTAGTGTAGCCTAGTGTCAGTCCTGCTGTGGGTACTTGCATACCCTAAATATTTTAATTACAAAATGATTTACAAAAAAGCCCAAAAATGTTTGGACAGAAGAAGACAAAAAAGAAAACAGTGACCGGTAAACTCACTCTGACCAGCAATAAATGGAAAAAAATATGTACAACTACAAGCTTTCTTAAATATATATATATATATTTTTAAATATATAAACACAGCCTTCAACATGCTCCAGAAAAGTTAGAAGAAGGGCAATTTACAGCCAGAAATGCTTGGGTATAAAAAGAGCATTCAGGAAAGGTCTAATCCTTTATAGGTTAGGTTGGAACACACTGCCAAAAAATGCATCAAATGTTTAGGAATAAATGTTCATCATTAATGTATCATCAAACGATCCAGAGAAAATGTACAGACTGGAAACCAATACTCATGTCTGTGACCTTCTATCAAAACCCAACATGCTTCTGTAACTAATATAAGCACATGAGCTCGGGGCGATATCGGAAAAAACCCTTGTCGATAAACACAATCAGCTGCTGCACCAAGCTAAGTCTGCTACGCAGGTTGGAAATGCACATTTGTGAAGACACAGTTTAGGCTGAATGGTACAAAAGCATTTTGGAGCAACACATGCTGCTGGTAGAAATTGTCTATTTCAGTGACATTCCTGCGTGTGCACTGAAAACATAGGGTGCATAATTAAATCAAATATCCAACAGAGACCTGTAGACTTCTTAGCAGCTTAAATGTTATATTAAGCATTATGTCAAGCAAGAAAGGGGGAAAACACTTTTACAATAAAAATTTGTGACCTCAGCTCCTAAACTATTCCTGAACAGGGAAAAGGACCAAGTTGCAGAAGGCATAAAATTTAGACCAAGCATTGGTTAAAACGTTGATTGTCAGCATTTGTGACTATTCATTTTATGAGGCAATGCAGATCATTGACAACTTTTATTTTTTACAGTTGTACCTCTACTGTTATTTAAACCTGAGTTTGTAATAGTCAGCTATCATATTCCTCACGATTCACAATCCGCGCATGAATCTCCCATGAATTTATCCTATGTTTTGTAATCTATATCTACCATCCTGCTCATGCAAGACACGCCTGTCAGCAGCCAATCGGATTATTTTGCTTTGTCAGTTTTCTTTTAACTTTCAAAAACAAAAACAAACTATCCATTTCGGCACAGATAGCCAGTGATTTTAACTCCTGTCCGCTTTAGACAAAAGCTATAGTTAAACCCTTATCATACCATAGGAGGCTTCACAGTGAGAGCAGAACTACACATCACACTCTAGTCGTACAGATTTAAATGTGAAATTATCCAGGACAGAATCACCTAAATATATTATTATAAATTGTCATACACGTCTTAAAGATGTTAGCAATGTTAGGCGAGGCAAAAACAGGATTAGTATTGTAGGTTTACCTTAAGTGTTCGTGATCGACTGTATATTAGTGTAAATATCGAGCCTCATGGCATCTATGACTTTTTTTGTGGGGTTTAATTTTGTATAGTATTTTATATAGTATAGTAACGGTGTCAGTGTGTGGGCGAGCAGTGTTAACAGGCTGCCTACGGTGCGATATGCTGGTAGCTGCAGTAAATCTGGCAGCGGCTACACAGAATATCTTTTAGTACACTTTTAATGGGCTTTGAGTGATTTAAAAACTAAATTATTCAAAAGAACAGCCACTGAAACCACACACGACTGAGCAAACATGAAAAACTGGAAGTGGAGGTGGATAACCCAGATCATCACTACCACTCTTTGTTCGGAAGTTTGTACAGATCCATATAATCTGAGGCCACAGGTTACACTACGAGTGAAGGGAAAGCGATCAACAACTTCTCTCGGACACACCAAAAAGAGAAATGCTGCTTTTTTTTTTAAAGGAATTTATCGCTAATTGCTCACAGGGATGGTGATGGGAAGCACACATCTGAAGAATTTCAGGCCTCTGTACGCCCCCTCACAGATTACATTACAAACAGTCCACAAGAAACTTTTGCAGATATAATGCTATTCTCCCATAATTACACATAAATACTCACAAGACATCAAAACTCCTTGTTTCCATCACCACCACTGTAATAAAGTCAGAGTCAGCAAGTATCTCCTTCCATAAACTTTGCTGACGTATCTAGGAATGAACTGTAGGATACTGGGTGGATTAATTAGATTGTCGTGTGACAAAACAGCTTATAGAACCATATATAAGCGTAAGTTGTGACTGGTGTATCAGCGTGGAGTGAACACATTAGCTTGTGGTTTGTACGTTAGATAAGGCCACTATTTATCCCACTAATCAGAAACCGGCGGTTTTATTTAATCTGAGAAATGACAGCGCTGACTGATGTGTGACTTTTATTACAGCGAAGTAGATAAAAAAAATTTAAAAAAACGATCAGAACGATGTTCTGGCATCAGCAGATATACAGATATATATGTAAATTACGAGATATCATGACACATGACTCATGTCATCCCAGTTGCTGCAATGGTGTCCTCTTTTGCTCATGCCTGAATATGAATTGGACACACATCTGATCTAGGACCACATACGAAAGCGACCATAAGTGATTTAAAAAGACCAGATCTGGGTCCACGATCAGATCCAGCACACTTCAAAATCTGATTTGCGCCAGCCTGCTAATGTAAACAGGTCAAAGTGCCTCAAATCTGAAAAGTATTTGTTCACACAGCTGTGGGAAAAAATCTGATCTGTTACATTCAAATCACTAACGTGAACGCAGCCTCTGAACACAGGGAGCCCCCTGGCGGCCTGGACTACACACAGCACGCTACTACAGGCTACTACAGCATACAGAGTGACGCTCGTTCATATTCCTAATAAATGATTTTATGTTGATATTTAATTCGGTCATGAAAGCTTATTATACGAACTGTACGGAAATTATTCACATTACCTGGTTTACTACAATGAAGTTATTACATGCTACAGAAAGGTCACAGAATCGGTTCGTTGACCAAAAAAGGCTTAATAAAACTATTGACATCACCGGTACCTGTGCTCATGCAGTTTGGTTTTCTATATTTCCAATTCCACCTTAAATTGTTCAGTTTTGCGAGGCGAGGCGACAGAAAGGACCTACTGCATGACTTAAGGTGGACCGGGGAACTCGAAGAAGCGTCCGGCTAAAGAGCCAAACTGTACAACATGTTTGAACGCTACGCCCCTGACACTAAAAATGTATAAAAGAGAAACAGAAAGTATGAAAGAAAAGTGGACACCAAATCAGTTTACTAGTTCACTGAACCGAGACGAGAAGACTTTAAACCTTAACACACAGAGCATGCATGCTAGCAAGCTAACTCGAGCTAGCTCCAGAAATGCTGAAGTTACTGACCCAGGTACAGGACAGTGGGGATGAACCCCCACCGAATAATGAACTGCCCACACTGGAAGACCTGCTGCAGTCGCTGTTTGGTCTCTTTGCTGAGTTTGGCCATGTCTGTGCGGATGTGAGTGGGTTCTGGGTCTGGATCTGTTAGCAGCGCCGGCGTGAAGGACAGAGGAGAGGAACACTGACACAGCCACGCTGCCGTAAAGAAACGCTGTTTTGCGACAGCCTAAAAAGAAGACGTGCGGTTGTGTAGCGCCGCCTGGTGACCATGTCTAGTCTGAAACGCAGCCCTACTCTCTATCTATCTAGTGCACTAGACAGCTCGTCAAACAATGCACCACTCCCAGTCTAACAGCCACACCAGTGCTCTGATTGGGGCCGCCGTTTCATAACCTGTCCACTATGTAACCGTCCACCTGTCCTGCTGAATACTGTTAAAGGACTGACCACCAGGGCCCCCTGTCACCTGGCACCAACCAGTTCTCCTCTCCATTAGTACCATTTGCTACATCCTTGACTGCATCGCTGTATCATCCACCTGATGTACCACCTGTGCAGTTTCTAAAGATTTTAACTTCAGACTCAGCTTTAGTTTAATAAACTGTTAATACTGTTCCACCAGAGGAGGATGGGTCTCTGCTTGTGAGTCTGATTCCTCCCAAGGGTTCTTCCTCCAGTTTTGAGGGAGTTGTTCTTGCCACCATTGTCTCTGTCTTGCTCACAGTGGATAAAGTGTTGTAATTTCATGTTTTCATGCTTTTAAACTCCTGTAAGCCTTTCAAACCACATAAATCAGAACAACAGAGCAGTGGAAACATGTAGATAAGCAGCAGGATGTGTAATAAGGGTAACAACAACACAATAAACCATAGAAAGTTAAAAAAAAAAATAAAACAAATAAAGCCTTTAAAGTAGTCCCCAAAGAAAGTTTAACACTTTAATACTTTTCTTTAATATATTTAATGGTTAGGACCACCACAGAGCAGGTACTATTAGAGTAATGAATCATTCTCAGCACTGCAGTGACACTGACATGGTGATGGTCTGTTAGTGAGTTGATAAGACGTAGCAGTGCTGCTGGAATTCTGTCCACTCACTGTCCACTCTATTAGACACTCTTTCTATTACCTAGTACATGTAAAGTCAGCGACGGTAGCTCATCTGTTTCTGCACAGTTTGCGTTGGTCATCCACTTATCGACCATCAGTGGTCTCAGGGCGCTGGTAATTTCTGGTTGGTGGACTAATCAGATTTGACGTGTCCACACAGCCCCAAAAAAATCAGATCCGTGTCACATTTAGGCAAAATGTTAGATTCACTTTACCCTGGTGATGTGAATGTGGCCTAAGGGTCCTAGGCATACCCCTGAAAACAACTCCACAACATTATTCCTCCCCTACCAAACTTTACTGTCAGCACAATGCATTCACCAAACCCAGACTCGTCAGACTGCCAGATAGAGAAGTGAGATTTGTCACTCCACAGTGTGTGTTGCACTTGTATGAGTGGATCAGACACAGCTGAGCTGCTGGAATGTTTAAACACCTCAGTGTCACTGCTGGACTAAGAGCAGTCCCCCAACCAGCATCAGTGTCCTGTGGGCAGCATCCTGGGACCTCTGATGAAGGACTTGAAGATGACCAACACAAACTATGCAGCAACAGATGAGTTATCGTCTCTGACTTTACAATCCACAAGGTGGACCAGCAAGGAAAGAGTGTCTAATAGAGTGGACAGTGAGTGGACACAGTGTTTAAACACTCCAGCAGCAGTGTCACTGCAGTTCAGGCATTTTCACAGTACAGGCCATTTTGTAACACTAGGTGGCGCCACCTTTTCTGAGGCTCTTTATTGATGGCTGAACTGAATAGTGTATTTCTCACTGGTGATCTGTAGGTACCCTGCACACCCTCTATGGTTAAGACTAGCATATTTCTGTTCACCTGCTGTCTGTGCACACTATAGTGTGAGCAGGATTAGACCATATTCTTTTTCTCACCTTCGCAACAGTGCAACCAACAGACTTACACACAGACATAAAGGGGAACTCCACTAATCTTTCAGTAATCTTAATTAACCAATCCTCATTCATTTGTAGATACAATCAGAGTGGTCTGATGTGAAATAGTTCACACTAGAGAAACTTACCAGGTCAGAATTGTTCACAGCAGTGGAGATAGCAAACAGGCATCACAACATATGAAGTTATTA
Organism: Megaleporinus macrocephalus; assembly: GCA_021613375.1. Classification (NCBI taxonomy): domain Eukaryota; kingdom Metazoa; phylum Chordata; class Actinopteri; order Characiformes; family Anostomidae; genus Megaleporinus; species Megaleporinus macrocephalus. The sequence goes on from CM038703.1 coordinate 40,657,671, forward strand.
TATAAAATTGTAAATGTTTATGCATACATAAGATAAAATATTTACGATATGATCTTGATACGATCTCCTAAAACATATTTTTAAAAAGCTGTTCATGCTGGATAGGTAGCCAACTTGTACGATATTGTAAAGCATTCTCTAAGGAGACACCACCTCCCCCCCACCCACACCAGACTTACCATATTTTCATCTGTTACTGTTATTAACTCAGAAGATACCTGCAGGTATGGATAGTAAAATTGACTATATCTGTGTTGTAGATATGATGACCCCTGGTTTCCATTACCACCTCTATAAAGAAATCTGTAGGTCTGTAGGTTTCTCTCAATTAACCATTTCACATTAAACAACCCAGAATGACTCAACATCTGAATTATGCAAGCATTAAAAAAGTAGGTGTAACGTCCCTTTAATGCAGCACAAACAGACCAGCCCTGAAAAAACAGTTGTTTGCTTGTTTACCTACAAAATTACAGCACAGTTTCTGTTTTCTCTGATTGCAGACTGGGGGTTGATATTTTATAATTACAGCCTCTGGTTGTTTTTTTTATAGGTACAGCTGAAAACCTCAGACCTCCTTATGACTTTTTATGACCATTTTAATATTAATTCATTATTAATTAAATGTTTTAGCGTTTGCAAATTTTGAAATGTGACATTTTAAATGCATCACAAGAAAGTGCATGCGTTTCATACCATATTTCATTTTACACAATCAGCAAAGTACCTCCAGTCAGTTCTGCAAGACCTGATATCCATTTCATTGTCTGATGCCAGTTTTGGCTCAGTCTGCTTAGCAGAGTATTTAATATGCGAGCAGAGCGAGCTGTGCTTTGGGTTTGTGGTACAAATAGATATTTTGCAGACTTGATATTTTTCTGTTCAGCTGCAGAGCCAAACTTACATTCACTGACAGTTAGATTACTATTGTACAGAAATGCTTAAATGAGTAGTATGAAAATTTCCCAATGATTGCAGATCAGACAAAATTTTGTTTAGTTTAGAAACAGAGGCACAAGACAAACATTTCTAACAAACACTATTAACATTAAACACTCCTAACCTTCACCCTACTCATTAAGATCTTATGGACTTGTCCATGAGGATTAGGACACAGTACGATTTACTGAAAACTATAAACATGAACAAAACTGTATTAAGCAGTAGGAGTACTGATTTAGAGGTATTTGTGACCATAGTCATCACAAATGCAGAGGAATTTGCTCAGAGATCAGTCCTGCTTCGAGTTCTGGGTCAGAAATGTATTGGGCTTTTTTGGTGATTACTGAGTTCTATTGTTTGTTAGCGACTAGCCTTGTATCTCTAATTCAAACTAAAGCGAAATCTAAACTCCAGACATGTCTTGCCTGATAGATCTAGATCAGAGGTCATTAATAGGCGGACCGCGGTCCGAGTCAGATGTTCTATCATTTCATCCTACCCATGGATCGGTCCTACAAGGGCTCCTACATATTGCGCATGCGCACATGACGATTACGTCAAGATTTCGATGGTTGGCGCGTACGTGGATATTTTTTTTATCCTTGTCATTTATAATGTTTTAACGTCTTTTTAATGTTAATTGTTTTCTTTAAGCTTCTTACCTAAATTTAGCTTAATGTTACTGTCTGCTGGAGTGTTCCAAAAGCGTTTGTGGCAGCTCATAATCGTTGACAAAATAGCAGGGGGTCCTGTTTTATGACAATATTTACACTATCAATAAATAATCCGATAAACTATTGAGAACTATTTAATTTAGATCTTCTCTTGTCCTCACGGTATTCGCCGTATTTCGCTACACTCACGTTCAAGCGTGTGTTTCTTTCGTCTTTGTGTTTAGCTCAGCTAACTAAAATGAATACAGTTACATGGGAGGAGACCAGAGAGGTAATAAGAATTTCGAATATGACAACGCTGTCTCATCCAAGGTTAATCAGACAGTGTGTGGATTATATGAAAAGGTGGCCCGACGTCGACGGTTTTAATTATTTTGTACTCTTAGAAGGTGTAGACGGTTCGGCAATAAAAAACTATACACGTACTGAAGCGTATCAGTACCTGCACAGTGGGAAGGTGGTCCTGTTTGGTCATTTCTCTGGATAAGGAGGCTCTGGTGCGGGTTCCCCTCCACAGAATGGTAAGAACAGACATACGGAGGTTTGGGTGGATGTTTTAAATTTAGAGCTTCAGTCATAGTACTCTTCTTTGAAAGGCGGCTTTACAACACACTGATCTTTGTTCAAGCCAAGTTTTCCTCTTCTTCCATTTATTGTGACTCCCTCTAACTAAATATATTATGCTAGTCATTTTATATGTTTGTTGTCCTTTTGATTGTAATTAGTAAGAAGGTATCCGCGGTCGCACCAGATGTTCTAACACAAAGTAAACAAAGATGCCCCCCAGTGTTGTCATGAAAAATAACATGAATACGGGCTTCGCGGCGCATTAAACTCACAGACCAATCGCGTGCCTTGTAAGATCACCATAGCCGCTCCTCAGCCAATCAGATCTGTGCAGATTCGAGGGTGCAGCGAGCACACAGGCGAGGTACGAGGTGAGAAGAAGCAGCATTGTTTTTTTTTATGTAGCCCTTTTTTTAACTTGGTGAGAAAAAACATTTATTTTAAGTTTTATATATAATTAATTTAGTTTAGCATTTAAAACAGTATATATTGTTGACATATACCGAACAGTATTTGTAATTTTATGGTCTTTCAGTTACTGATGACATGAAATGCTGATGCTAGGCTACTTCAGTATACAGGACATAGCACTGAATCTTAACTGGGTTAATATGATACGTCACCAAACCTTTAAGTATACAATAAGACAGGGCCAGTTCTCTTGCTCTGCAACAAGGCTGCAGCTGACCGCCAGCGCTCCAGCTCCTCTGTGCAGACCTACGTCAGTAATGTATCTCATCTTAAATCACACCAAAGTATATCCAGATATAATCTGGACATGAAACAGGTCATCAACAACCTCCTGTGAGTGGACGTATTTTCAGGCTCCATCAAACCTACTCTTTAATCCCTCCTCTATCTGATCTAGCATCATCTGCTGATCTGGGCCCAACAACAACACCTAATGTCTGGTGGAATCTCTACACTTGAGTTAAGTGTGTGATGATTTAGGCATGCTGTCAGCACCATGCTAATTAAAGTAAAAGGTTCTGCAAGTGACATTAGCCTTACACCTCCAGTGCAAGCCTACAGAAATAAACTTCAAACACCGCACACATCTTGGTCGATAGACTACATTTAGAAAATGGAAGGAAACTGAATCTGGATTTTAAACCAGGAGCAAAAACATGAGCAAGTAGGTGAAAGTTCCCTGAACAAACTCTCAAATATAGTCACTTTTATTGTCAGAGTTCTATCAATGTTGCTTTGTGACAAAAAGACTTCAGTACAATATAAATGCACAGTTTCATACTTTGTAAACAAAAATACACACAATGATTATTACTGCTCAAGTTTAGGAATTAAAAAAAATTAAATAAAGCACCGACCATTTTTAACCAGATATTTATTCTAAAACAAAAGTGGAAAAAAAAACAAAATCCTGAAATAGACAACAGTTCCGTACAATACCACAGTGTTTCGTCAGAGTTGCTATGTAAAAAAGGAAAAAATTGACCATCTGAGAACAAAGTGGACCACACCCTCTTCCAAACAGCAGAGATCACATCACATAGAACGACAGGAGGCTTGTTTTCTGTGTGTTTGTGGCTATAACACCATCTTTTCCATCACACCAGTTTTGAATGACGTGGTTAATACTGCATTCTGCTGTCATGGGGCAATACCTTTGTTTATACAGCGTAGTAAAGAAAGGGGAGGGACAAAAGCTGTTTACCAGACAGATGTCCAAGGGTCCGTCTCACAAAGCAGGATTTCTTGCTTAACCAGCTAACCAAGTCTAATTAAAGCCAACCCTGGATCACTTTCTGGCCTACATGAACAGGGGCAACTTGCGCTGCACACTGAACCTGCTCCAGGTTAAGTTTAGCTCTTGGCCTATTCAGAGACTGGCTATGGTGAACTCTTCTGGTCACTGTTTCCTTACTTCATGATGTTAATCACAAAACACTTTTTACCAGAGGAGTCAAACCATAAAAACATAGATAAATACATAAAGCAACGGTTAGTCCAATAGGCACTAACGTAGTGGTGACAGTATTGCTTTTTTAAACTACTTTCTAAATATTTACATAGATACAGCCTTCCTTCTTTGAAAAATACATTGACTCACCCTAGCGTGTCACGTGACTGGCTGTTTTTATGTGCACGGCTATGGAGATTAATCACAGCTTGAGTATTGACACATGAATTAAAAGAGAAACTTAACTGCTTTCGTAAAAACAGGTAAACCGCAGTTCAGTTTGTAAGACTGCATCAAACTTAAACTCAGCTTTGTGAGACTGGCCCTCAGATCTGCTGTCAAAACAACGATATTGCTTCACAAATACCACACGAATGACTGGATGTAAAAGTTCTATATATCGGTCTTCAAATTCTACCTGATACTAATTTGGAGCTTGACTGGGACATCAATGACATATATTGCCAAGGTGTCAGGAGTGTTAGTCTAATACTGATGGCTTTAATCAAAGCTCAGTATGTAAAAAAGGGGTAGGAAGTTCTCCTAACTCCACAAAGTTGTGCTCTTTCTGGATAAAATAAAAAATAACACAGTTCATCTTCTGCACACAAGATCAACAACCCTATTTGAAAAGCTACTCGAGCGCAGCCTCACACGAATCAATACAGCATGAAAAATACCTTCAACAACTTGACGTACAATCCTCAGTACCGAGTCAATAGCGTTAAAAAGTTCACAGACAACCTGAAGTACAAATGGAGAAAAAGGGAGTTTTTGTTTTTTTATACACTTACTTCAAAAATACACTTTTTAAAAGAACATTTTAGTGATTAACATGCCATTGACGAAATTCACAAAAATAAAAAACAGACTTCTACTTATTTATTTTTTTACTTTAAGGTGCAAAAGTTTTGGTTCAGTGCCACCAGGGGGCAGGAGTGCTAGGACCTTTTCACGCTCTCTCTCTTCAGCAGCCTTAAAAAGTGTCTTTCACAGAGACCAACCGACCAAGTCCTTTCTCTTAAGATTATGGCTATAGGTCCACTGCACCTGGGGGCGGGGCTTTCAGGACTTTCGGTATCGTGGCCAATCCACCAGCTCCAAGCCTTCCGCAGAACCTGGGATGGGGGGGAGGGGTTACTGTCAGGCGGGCAGGATCACACATCTGGGGCGAGGTGCAGGCTGATGCTGGGTGAGCGCTGCTGCTGCTGATGATGATGCTGGGTGGGGCTCAGGTGCTCCTCCTGCAGGCTGCAGGCAGAGTAACGGTTCTCCCTGGAGAAGTAGTGGTGGTTGGGGGCGGGGCTCGCCGTCGGGTTGGGGGGTGGCAGTTGCTGCTGGGCGCCAGCGGCCGCGGCCAGGGCGTTGCTGACCTGCTCAAAGGAGCGTGAGAAGACGGCGCTGGCCGTGCGGGACAGGCTCAGCGTGCCTGCCTTAGGCACCGACTGGCTGGATGTTAGCGTGAGGCGCTTGAGAGACAGCAGCTCCAGGTTCTCGCTCATGGCGCGGCTGCCCGACTGCTTCCGTGAAGGCTGATCCGCTCCCGCCTCCTTCTCTTTCTCCTTGTCTTTGCTGGATCGGCTGCCCCCAAGGCGGCGCAGGCCCTTCCCCATCAGCTTCCCGCTAACAGCTGTTGTGGCGTTGCTGACCACGATGGTGGGAGGGCTGCCTCCCTGAGCACCGGGCTGTGTGCAGATGCCCTCGTCCACCTCAGAGATCTCCATCAGCTCGTCCGGGGAACCCAGATCCACTGCGTCTGTAAGGGAGAACGGAGTCAGCCGCTGCCACTCATGTACTTTGCTCCGTAATTGCTAGTGATGCACTAAAATTAATAGTTATGTCTGAAAACTCCACCCCCTTTTTTCCCAGATGCCTTTACTTCACTTTTCTAATATTGCCCAAACAGTTCAAATGCATTGCTTCTCAATTAAACTAAATGGAAATTATACTTTTCTTTTATTTGTAGACAAAAATTGGAAAAAAATATTTCAGTGCATCCCTACCAATTATTATTATGGCTTCACCGTAGCTAACCATGAAACCAGAACACAGAGCAAATCAAATCATTACATGCTTAAAAACTCAGCTATCTATTCCTCACATAGCAATGTAATATGAAAACTATAACTCACAGCTAACAACTATATAGGTTCTGGGAAGAGAAATGGCTACTTGGAAAACTCAGTAGCTCAACAGCCATCTAGCCCCACCTTACCAGAGCATTTTGAGACTAGGTTTGGCAAGACAGAGGGAAGGAGGAAAGCACATCACAAACCAGGCCAATCCATTAGATCACTCCAGATAGAGGACAGATAGGCAGCCATGCAAGACCAGCTATCAGATACGAGATAGTGAGGAGATGTGAACATAGTCAAGATTACTTCAGATCTGCTCATATTCTCAAATTGTCTGCTTCAAACAAGCTGCTGCAAGCTCATCTAGAGCTGCCGATCTGCCTCTGTTATTACTTCCAGTCTACAGAATGACCGTTTCCCATAGCAACCCAGCAGTTAAGTGTTGGAGCTCGAAGCGCGGCAGCAGATTATATTTCATAAGGCCTTTTTCTTCTGTTGGCACTGAGGCAAGGGACCCAACTGTTTTGTAATTTGGGAAATTGTTAGTTGGCTCTAGTAGTATAGCTGAGAAAACCACAGCAGCTCAATGCAGAGATGCAAAAGAAAGAACGCAGAGCTCTAGAACCGAGCCAAATGATTAAAAAGCAGATGCAGGTTACACTGTGAAGCTTAGAGGAGAAATTTTCAGGAGAACATCCATAGCATCCACAGTCAAGCATGCCTCGATCCTCAGGGAAATCAAAAACTAATCTCACCATAACAGTGGAACAAATATAGTTACATTTAATAGATGCAATACATGTAATCTATGCACATCTTAACAGTAGGGCTGGGTGACATTTCTCGGACGCTGATAAGCTGTTTGTTTTTGAATGGCGCCCTGATCCCTAGTCTGGTATTAATGGCAAAGGCTTAAATTTTGAACAACTGCTTCTTTGGCACACTAGGTGGCAATATTAGCTCTTCACTTACTGTTCAAGACAGAAGTTATTGTTTTGTTTTTTGGGGGGAAAATGTCTCCAAGCAAGCAAATATGGTCATGTCCTCTGCTGTGCAGACCTGGCTAAATTTTCTTTAATCAGATGTGACATCCAACAGTAAACCTGGAATAGATCTTTCATTTTCACTAGGGTTTTTTTTTTTTTTTTTAAAACAAGGTACTGCACAAAAGACCCTTTATTCCACCCCCAGTCAACGTGAGTATATTCATAAAATAATCTGTTTGTAAAGATAATCAGGAGTTCCCAAATCTGCAGTTCAAATATATTATGTAAAGGCCTGGCAGACCACCAAAACTCTCTCCAACAGTACTTAAAGCTCCTTTGAGCGAGAGGAGAAAAACGAGCTCTACTCTTACTTCAGACCACAATAATCAACAGGTGAAAGGAGAACACTGAAGGAGAATAATGAAACTGACCATCTGAGATGTGGAGTAAGCTTTTACAGGCACAAGTGTCACTGTTTGTAATTGAGATTGTGAGAAGCTGAATAAATCAGCCAACTTTAACTTGGAGGCAAGGAAACATATTTCTTAGTGCTGAAAACAAGGCTTCCAGAAGATGTAATTAAAAGAAAAGGATGAACAGACTAAGTATTGAGGGAAAATGTCAAGGCTCTGGTTTAGATTATTGTGTGTGTTTATACTAACACTTAAAAAGTGGGCTAGATTATTTTGCACAGTACTATACCACACAGAAGTAAACTGATACTGATATAAAGTGATACAGAGCAATATCACCCAGCCCTGCTGTCCTCATCGAGTCCTCATTAGGTTATTTTTAATTTCCTTGCAGTGTCTGCAGGCATACTCCATCATGCCAAGCTAAAGTAAGCAAAACATCCTTCCCAGTAAGTAAACGAACCAATAAATAAAGAAAAATCAATCAATAAATACACAACCAAAACTGCCCCACACGTAGTACCTCTGGGCCCAAGGGGAGAGGGGAGGGGTGAGGGAGTTTCAGGTCACAGTGTGTGTGTGTGGAGGGGGGAGGGGCTCTAGAACTGGACCCTCCCCGCGGAGGGCGTCCCGTCCTCCAGGTGCCTCCGCACAGACTTCTGTCTCCTGACCTCTTGACCTCTAGGGTCCACCCCCACCTCAGTCGCGCCCCCCAGCGGCTCGCCCTCCGTCCGCCCGCGCAGCGCTTCTCCGTTGGCCACCCGCTCGCCGCTCACCCCTGTAACACTAATGGAGGGGATGGGCCCGACCGGAGTCGAGTCCGGAGAGTCTACACTGTTCTCCTGAGACTCTGAAGGAGGACGACAGTCACATATATACATGCGCATGAGATACACATACACACAGACATACAATGGCTGAAATGATTATGAAATTAAACCTCATTTACAGACAGAAATAACGAACATATGTATATACTAGAAATCACATGCAAGAAAAAAAAAAAAAAAAAAAAAAAAAGAAAGAAAGAGGGTGACAATGGAATACGAATGGCACTGAGAGCTCTTATAAACCTGAACGGCAATTACTGTGGTTCAAGTTAAAAGAGAATTAGCAGTCTATGTGACATTTTGAAATGCAAGGTAGGCATTTACGTCAACTTGTTTTTCACTTTCCGAATTGCTGTGTAATTATTATGCAAACACTCTCACCATGATTCACTGCTCAAAATCTTTAGCCATTTCCAGCACAAAGTTTAAACTTAAAAGTAAAGAAATAAAGGGCTGCATGCTGTGCTTAATTGGCGCTTTCTTTGGGACATGCCCTAATTAAAGCAGGGCAGCTGAGAGCCAATACAGAGCTGTAATTACTGCAATGTTTTGGTAGGGACACGAAGACAGGCTCTAATGGCTGTCAGCCTTGAATATGCCAGCTGCCTGTACCATATACTATCTCCACACAGCACACGGGTACAGCTGCGGTCGAGTGTAATGCTAATTCACTGTGCGCCACTGAGCTAGGCAATTGCGAGTAATGATACAACTATCGCAGCATAAAACGAGGAAATGGGAATGCAGATGGGATGTCTATGATACATGACAGAGCCACAGAATGGACTGATAATGGCCCTGCTAAACCAGCCGAGTGGACTCCCATTGGCACGGTTTGTGATCGATAAGGTGGGCTCTACAGGAGGAGCTGTAACCAGGGAACTCCTAAACGCATGCGATCAGAGCAAAACGAGCTAAACAAATCTGAAATATGCACGGTGAGCAGCTCTGCTGCCTTGGTAACGGCCACGGTTGCTGTCAGATGGCACGTTGGCACAGGCTCCTCCTCACCATGCCGTTTCCAGCGATGTCCACGGATGGAAAGACTAGTGACTGCGTTTCGGGAGATCCTGGAGGAAGTGGGCGTGATCTCAACTTGGATGGACCGAGTGCCTTCCTTGTTTGCTTTCAGGGCAGCACCGTGTAGCGAGGACTTGATGGCGTTTCCCACCTAAAGCATTTACAGACATACAACACAGAAAGAATACTAAAATCTCACATTCCAAACAACATGTAACTGACCTTTAGAAAGGCAGCCGATTGTGCTGCGGTGCCATGTGCCAAAACAAACCAATCTAAATAACAGAAGTGCCATAAAACTTCTGGCTAAATGAACACTTTGATAACATAAGACTACACACACAATAGTTCTGATAAGCAAGGCATGCACTTGTCCTTTAATAACCTTTGTAAAAAAGGCTGCAAGGCACTGTGCCTTAGAGCAACAAAGAGAGCATTGAAAAAAAATAATTAACAGGAATTCATTAGATTTGCATAATTCCTTCATATGAGGCAGGGAGTGATCCTACCAGCAGGGCTTCTGGGTAGAGCTCCAGCTGGGCTCGATACAGCACGTCATCCAGAGCTTTGGAGCCCAGCTCTGACTCTCCATTACACCTGCAGCAAACAAAAGGGGGACAAGGATGAGATACAGGTGAACCAGAAAACAGAGAAGAGGCAGAAACAGAGAGTACATAATAATAATAATATTCACAGCACATGGGCTACACAAGGACAATCCACTTTCGGGCAACTATTTATATGTTAGACGCCTGCAAATGAATTTCTATGAAACAACTTGACAGTTGCACAGAGCAAATTTAAAATGTTGCATGCAACACTTCTGATTAGTCCACTTATTAGACAAATGAGCAGCTTCTATTTTTATACACCATTCTTGCTTTAAAAGTCATTGTGAAGTGGAACAAATTTGGATTATTATTATATATATATTTTTTAAATGACCCATTGAATCATCCTCTGTTTTATATTCTTATCCACTGATGTGGTTAAAATGATAACTGTTCAATGGGACAATGGTTTGCTTTAAAACTAGCCCTAAAAGCAATGCCAAATTAAAAACGTGCCTTGAGCAAATAAGGTAAAAAAAGAAATACTTAAAGAAATGATCATGCTGAATTACCCTAATGTTAAAGTACAATAGGGCAGAGGTCACTAACCGGCTCTGGACCCAGATGTCATCCAGTGCGGACCCAAACCAGTAAAATATTGAGAACTACTTAATTTTGACAGTGTTTATTTTAAGCCGCTGAGCTTTACTTGTCTCACAGACCAATCGCGTGCGTTGCAAGATCACCAGAGGCGCTCCTCAGCCAATCAGATCTTTGCAGATTTAGGAGTGTGGCGTGCACACAGGAGAGGTACAGAGCGAGAAGCACCAGTCGGAGAATAAAGTTAGAGAGAAGAAAAGTAGACGGCAAAAACTGACTTTTCAACCAGGAATGGAGACATATATGTTTATTCTTCCCATAGACAGCTCCAAACCAACATGTGAAGATGTAAAAGCTCTATTTATAATTCATTCAGTTCAGCATTTAAATGGTAAATATAGTTGAAGTATACTGAATGATATTTGTAAGTTGGTTTATCTTTCAGCTGCTAACATAAAATGCTGATAGAACTACTAGGCTACTTCAGTATACAGGATTATGGCACTGAATTATAACACACACACACACATGGTCCGGACCTTGGCCTAAGGAAATTCTCACCAGATCTTATTGAATTCTAAAGAAACACCCATGCGATAGGGATCGTGCTAATTGTAAATGGTTATATGGAAAGGGTTTAAATTTATTTAAGTAAATAGCACTGGCACTGGCAAAACCAGAAAAACAAACTTTGGTTGAGAGGTCACTCACAGAGAGAAGTGGATGCCTGTGATCAACTGTACAAGAAACTCTGACGTCACCATCATTCTGCTGCTGATGCCTTTATACCGCCGCACCTGCTGTCTTGGATAGCCGCAGATACATACTCTGAAAGGCAAAACAGAATAACAAGTCAGTACAGAGCATGAAAATATAAAATGTACTGTAATACATTTTCTGTAATGTCTCCATTTTCAAAGCTAGCAGGTTCCCATTAGTGACTCAAACAATATTATAACAACATGGTGCTATACTTCCCATTCACACGTAGGGTAACACTACACAGACAGACGAAGATTTCTTCAGAAATGGCCCAACAGATTCGAGAAGGTCCTATTTTATGCTTGGTCAACACTGCTGCTACAACAAATAGAGCTTTTTTCTATACATGTTTTTGATATATACCAAAAATATAGATTCTGGGCACTATTTCTGGCAGCCCCCACCCCCAAAACCCTACCAAAAATATAGATTCTGGGCACTATTTCTGGCAGCCCCCACCCCCAAAACCCTACCAAGTATGCCTCACAGCAATGCTAACCATTCAATAGGAACATAAAGGTAACAGTCAAAATTGTGGGGTTCAGAGTTGTGGAGTCCTGTTTTTTTGCTTTTCTATGTCCCGTCAATAGTTTACACTAAACTACCCCTAAGAACTTTTACCTGCAGGGTGATGCACACAAGTTGTATTCACTGTGGAAAAGTCATGTGTTCCTCATTATCAGACTTTAGAAAGGAGCTTTAAAGGGACCTTTGGCCGGCTCAGTATTGTGTCCGAGCACAGTAGTGAATGGTGATCTCTGCTCTCTGTGGCCACTGTATACAGTGGCTCTGATTGCTCAGGGTTCAACGCGCTTGCTGCTCAGCTGTGCAATGCCGATTAAGCTGTTGTAATCAGGGTGGGAAAAGACCAATAGCAGGTCTGCACTGGCTCATGGGGCCGGGCAGGCAGCTTGGAGCTCGTCCAAGGTTCAAGCCTTTAAGAGGATCAGAAAGGATAGGAGGGAGAGGCTTTAGCTGTGCCGGCACCTCTCTGGGTCTGACTGTGGAGCGGAAGCATGAGAGGGAGTGCTGGAGCCAAATACAGAAAACTTGATTACATATTGCACAACTAGCCTGGCTGGTTTCAGAAAACGTTCACATGTCAGGAACAGAGTTTTGTTTGCCCCCGTTGCTTGTTTGTTGTTCAATTAGCATTTCCAACATTCTCTCCTTCCGCTCAGTGCCATTCAGACCTGCTTACTATTTGTTTGTAGTCATCACTACATTGGCCTTCATGAAAGGCTAAATATGCAAATCACTTATCGTGCTGTGACTACTCACTATGGGACTGAATAGATCAACACTGCAGACCAGTCTTTAACAAATGGAAAGATAAACCAATCAGGCTTGTCACAATTATTACATTCTTTCATTAACTGAACTTTACATCGTTGTTGGCTTTCACAAGGTTTGTATATATTAACACCACACACAGACAACACAGGTTTTCATTATAACGCATATGGGTAGAGATGGAAGGATCGATTGGCTATGTATCGCATTGGACGATTTTTAATCAAAATATGTGATCAGCCGATATTTCTCCAATTTAGAGCCGATTCTGAGAGCCGATGGATGGCGTTAAACAAATGAGCCTAATTCCTGTATTTTCAGCTAGCGTTTCATCCAGGAAGAGGGGAACCCCCTCCCTGCAATTCCTATCTGAACCACTAGGTGGAAATACATACCCTTTCATTTTCAACAGACTGACTAAAGCAGCGACGTCGCAGAAAAAAATGCGCTGAAAGTAAACATTTCCGTCTGGCAGTGTTTACCGTACGTGACAGACTCATACAGGACGTTTTTAAATTAGTAAAATCAGCGACTCGTTGAGGAACCAAGACAAAGACATTTAACACTACTAATCAGATACGGCAGAGCTAGCACGCGCAGCTAGCACAAAACAAACAACCCAGAACAGACCAGATCTGACCGGTACGAACAGAACAGCAGCAACAATTCAACATCTACATTTAATGATTACAGATTGTCGTTTAAAATAACTAAGAGTATGTGTTTAATGACAGTTTTTACTGCATTTATTTAATTAGCTTTTTTCCGTTTTAAATTAAGGGTCTAAATGTAATGATTGCAGTTTTGGGGATATTTGTTTGATTTACTTTGTTTATTTACTGCTAATTTTTTTTTTAATATTATGCTGTTTCACATGAGCTCGTAAAAAAATGGTAATAAACCAGTTTAGACCATGTTTCATGACTTGCTTGCGCTAATAACTATATGTAGCCCTGCCGTGGCGTATACCCTGCCCTCGATCGGTATCAGCTATCGGCCGATCGGCGATCGGAATCGGCCTCAAAAACGCTGATCAGTCCATCTCTACATATGGGTGTTTGGTAAACAAACAAATGTATTTATCTAATCAGTCAATGTGGCCACTTCAGGTTTGTATGTTTTAACAGTTGGAAAAAATTAACACAAAAAGGATTGAATTACTCACCACAATTATTCAAATAAGAACTACTAATTAAAAAACTGATAGCGAGAAGCCTAATTCACTATCAATATACTGGGTATATAATATTTTGTCCATGTCATGCAGTCCTTTATCGTGTCTAACCTGGAGCTCAGTTGACAGAGCGACTGGAGGGAAGAGCTGGTCATGTAGCTTAGAGCAGCATTATAGCAGAGCAGCAGAAACGTCAGAACTTCAAACCTGGGACAGAACAAAACACAGTCAGAATTTAACCTCACAGAACAATACATTCATTCATTCATTCATCCAAATAGTTTATGATGATCTACTAATTAAAGGCTGCAAACTTAAGACCCCCCCCCACACACACACTTGACCTGCACATTCTAGTGTTCTCCCTGTTCTAACTTATTTGATCCATCCAGAATACCCATGAATGCGCAAGGCAGCATTCTAGGACCAGGGCTGGGAACCTGTGGTCTAAAGCCTACATAAACAGCCCTCATCGATGTATTAATAATAGATGCCGCAAATGAAAGCGCTCAGTGAAAACGTTGAATGTTTGATGAGCAGCCACACCTGTTCTGTGCCGTAAACGTCTCTCTCTGGAGGTGGGGTCCACTGTAAACAACTCGGCTCAGCCCGTGATTGGCCAGAGCTCCTTCAGTTAAGGCCATGGAACCAATCGTAGAGGGCTAAAGGAGAGAACACAGATGGAAATTGCCTGAATAGCTCTAGTATGACATAACTGAAAGAAAAAATAAATAAATACAGAGATGGAAAGATCCTGAACGTACCTCATGGTATACTGATGGCTTGGATAAGGAGGGGACGGTGAAAGACAATACTCTGCTTTGACCATCTTTATCGACTATTTCCTAAAACAGACAGAAAAAAAAAATTAGTTAAGAAAACGGATATTGAAATATAATAAGGCAAATCGAAGGTACTAGATGTTAATAATTTCACTTTATATAAATAAATACATTTTTTCTAATAGTGTCAGCTACGGTAAACAGTACAGCTGTTATTTGCACAGGCACCCAACAACAAAACCGATCAGCCAGTCGAGCCTGTTTAACAGAAGCCTCTACATTGACGACACCACCCATTACCACACCAGTGGTAAAACTAAAGATAGTTATAAAACAGCTCAGCCTCCTAACCTTTGAAGAACTCCTCTGCAATACTGTACAAAAGTCAGAAAACATCCTTTATTTATTTATTTTCTAGGAAAAATGGCCATTAAGTACAAGTTCACAGCATAGAGAAAACAGAAACCTCAACAGCTAAATACAAAAATCTCATTCTTCAGTATTTAGTCCACACGTTACCTTTATTGCAGATTGCATTCTTTTTGGAGGACTTGCTTCTACTTTTTCAAAGAAATCTGCAAACACATTTTTAAATCTAAACATATTTAATGATGCTGATGATGTTGATGTTGCTTGGGTAGCTTGGCAGCATCTCGAAATTATTATTAGAGTGTTTATTCTTCTATATAACCGGCTGCTACTGTAAAACTGCAATTTCCCCCTGGGATCAATAAAGTATTTCTGATTCTGATTCTGATTCTCTCCTCTCCCTCCCTCAAAGACAGAAGCTTTTAAGTGCGGTTTATCAGGAACAGTTTTGGTGGTCTACCAGGTAGTTCTAAGTCCTCTGCATTTTCTCTTTAGCTTTTAATATCAATTGTAATACATTTCTGAACTTCCTGAATTGTATTCTTCTATGTAAATCTTCTAAAAAAAAAAAAGAATAATATACACTAAAAAATGTACTATATGCAAGTGCATATGCTTTGGTGTTTCCTATGCACATAAAAGGAACTGAGCATGAAATGGGACATAGCTTTTGTTCCAAGTTCCAGAGATCAGGCTTCTGAAGCAATGATGCAATTGCTAATCACAAGCTAATGAATTACAAAATTGTGCATGTCCGACACAAACCAAAACAATGCATCTTTGTATCTGAACTGAAACCCAGCTGAAGAAAAGCTCCCCCTCTAGGGCACTGTAAGCTATTATGGCCAGCCGAGAGTTTAGCCCTGAGGACAGCGTTTCCACAAAAACAAATTGACAGCACTCTGTGTGTGTGTGTGTGCGTGTGGCAGCATCTCCAAGAAACCAAGAACTGATTGTTTGCTTGTGTGAATCTGTGTCTATAACACATCCGCTTTTGGCCTTTATCGGACATGAGGACCATTGGTCTGCTGTCCTCGGGGCACGCAGCCGACTGCGGAGCCGATAATGTCAGGATGATTAACGCCCCCTGACAGCACGGATAGCATTTGATTGGCAGATGACCTACTCTGTTATTCAGGGTGCTGGGGAGATGAGAAGGCAGAGGAGGGAGCATAAAAGGCCCCAGACAGAGACACCCCTTCTGGGCTTCTTCCTCCTCCAATGAAGCCAGGCTCACAAAACAATACACAATTTAACCCATCAATCAGCTACACTTCAACTACACCTCAAACCTTTTTACCACATATGACAGCCATGTTCAGCTTCTACATACTACAAGGCTAACCCAAAAGCTTGCTGTGGGTCAAGGAGACAGCTGACTAACATTTAAGCAGACTTACAGGGATGGAAAAACCTTACTGACTTACTGGAACCTTACTGGATATCCCAGTGAACAGTAATAGACACGGGCTTATTATAAAAGCTATTTTTTGAGGGTTCAGAAGGTTTTTGATGCAATTATAACCAGAGCCAGGAGCACCACTTCCACAATGAGGAAACCAACAAGGCTGAGGCCTCGCCCTTCAGCATAGTGACCTGACTTCATGAATATAAATGAACAATATGTAGCAGTTGCAGTGAAACTCCACGACGGAAACATTTAGGCTAAAACTGATCAAAAATGTTGGAAAAACAATTCAATATTTCAACAATAAAGAGTCAAAGACGTAAGATTGCATGTAACAAATGATTTGAATGACAACTGAACCAAGAAACAAGGGAAAAACTAACAAACTGTGCAGCAGCAGATCAGCTGTAGATGCTGAAGTCCAAGGTACATTCTACACACTAGTCTATAATTAGCCTACAAATTACAAATAAAATAAAATATTTTCTTTTATAAGAGCTGCTTATAATTTTTTTTCAGAGATGTGGACTTAAAAGCTGATTTTTTAAATAATAAATGTGTATTTTTTTGTAATTACCTTGTACGTTTTGCATGTTTGTTCAAAGGCACAAATAAAACAATAAAAAAAGTCAAATCACGATAAATTGTGGCAATTCTCTTTCCTGTGCATATTGTGCATATCTATTGTTGAGCAACAACTGAAGTAAGAAGAAAAACACTACATTAAATGAATAACTTCTTTGAGAATTTGACAGCAAAGTTGATGCCTGTTTTTTTTATGCCCACAACTGCAGATGCTAATATATAAACATCTATAAACTGTAGATCTGTAACTAATTCTACCTAGTTCAATTCTATGGGGTATAGCCGAATATTATTCCCAAACCAGAAAAGTGAGATTTATATATATATATATATATATATATATATATATATATATATATATATATATATATATATATATATATATATATATATATATATATATATAAGATGCATAACAGATGCACTAAGACAATCTTCTCTTAGTTTAAAAGTACACAGACATCTTCACTATAACAGCAAAACAACTGACCAGGTTGTAGATGCCGAGCAGGAGGGCCTCGATACAGCCGCTGCAGTGGGGGTCCCGGCCAGCGCTGACCGACAGGTAACTCCACACCAACTCCGGAAGGAACTGCAGCGTGAAGCGCTGGAGACGAGGCTCCCCGCTGCGGTAGAACTCAAAGAGCTGGTGACATACTGGCTCCAGGAGCTGAAAGAGTGCATGACAGAAAGGGAGAAAGAGATTGAAAGCATGACTAAGGTTTTACATACAGGTTCACATAATGTAAACTTATGTAAGCCCATCTAAACACAATAGGCTCTTTTAACTGGCAACCTTTCCTCACATAAAAAGCCACGAGTCTGGTAATTTGTCCTCACTGTGTTCAAAGGGCTAGCAGCCCACACTAAAAAGTGCTCGGGTCACAGCATGCTACAGTTTCCCCACAATCAGCCGCAACGCTTGGCGTGTCATGATGAGTCGCATATGGATAACTGCAGGCCACCCTTAATACGGGAACACTGAAGAACTGTCTGGCACTCCTTAGTTCCTAAGGGCCAGACAGCTGCTAAATGTAACAAGACAAGCCACTTGTGTGGTTGACCTCACATATGTCCTCATCTGTCCTATGTCAATTTACTTAAGTGCTTCCTTTTACTACAATGGCATTGCCCAGACGGAGGGCTGCACAAAACAGGTAGTATTGGGACTGTGATACTCTTTCAAATGATTAAAATGAACTGCCACTTAAGAGAGACAAAATAATTTACTTTTACAGGACTATGTGAAGAGGTTGATAACTTAAACACCAGCAGAAACATTCATCTGGAAATGAGATTGGACAAAAAGACCACAGTTCACAGCTAAAAAATAAAAAAAAACTAAAGAAAAATAAAAAAAACCACCCAACAAAGTCATTTTTAGCTCATTCTATTTAATAGTACCATCATGCTTTTATAAATGTATGTATATACACAATGTAAGTATTGGCTGGTAACATAAGCGTTAAGATCTTAAAATGCCCAACAGAAAATTATCCGATCAGGACTTTTCCCCTGTGATATCTATGTAGAAGCAGTTAAATGAGTGCTCCTATTAGTTCAGATTTCCGGGAGGGACCAGAAAATTGCAGCTCTAGGCCATCTGCAAGTCCTAGATGTGTCACAAAGTGTGAACACAGGCCATAGTCTAATCAGATTCCAATCGGACATTAGAAATGGAAAACAGTAGCAGCAGCAGCTCTGTGTCAATACTCTTTACTAAAGGGTGACTGCAAAACTGCTTCTTCAAATAATACTAATAAAGTATTTTATAAATGTTTTATAAGTGTTTGTGCCTAATCTAAAACTGCAACAAAAGAAAAAGGTTTGCTTACTAGCCTACTAGAATCCAATAGGTATACTAACAAAGCCAGCATTATATATACACACACCCTCATTTACATATGGCCATGATATGACAAAGGCCAGATATCTAGATAAGGACTAAGAAAAGATACTCTGTATACTATTAACAATTACTTCCTTTTATAAAGTCTCTCATCAACCAATTTACATTAGCACTGCTACACTGCTTTTTTAAACTGACAATAGATTAAAAAGGGACTTTTCTGGCTTTAATGTACCAAACACTGTCAAAACGTATTCTTACATGACCGTTTTCCAGCCTATCATTATGTCTGGTAATTAAACAGACTGTGTTTCTATGCTTTTAAGACTGATGTGTTATACTGGATTAAAAACTGAATACGCAAATGCATGTAAATGAGTTTATTCCCATGACATCATAGTCAAAACAGGCTGTTTTTGCAGCACAGTTTCCACATATGGACTGTTAATAGCATGTCTTAAAATATTACATCTTTATATCTCTGAAATATTAAAACTTAATAAATACATAAAATACAAAATAAAAAATAAATACATAAAAAAGCTTCAGTTTCAGAGAAATCAGAGTTATGCTTGCTAGTGTTAGTGTTAACAGGACGCCTGTGTGTGTGTGAGGCTCTGCAGATGGTGTGCTGGTGGACAGCATGTTTAAGACTCTCTCAGTGGGTCTAAATCTGGGAATAGGCCACCGGATCGAGCACAAATAAAAACAAGAATTTTGCCCCAAGAAGAACAGCTGATGCCAGTCTGGAAAGAGCAGACTACTTAACACACACGCACTATCCATCCAACCCGCGTTTACGCTCTTGCTCTCTGTCCACACAAAACAGAGAGTTTTAAAGACTTTTTTTTTTTTTTTTTTTTTTAAAAGGGTCCATATACTTTGTTTTATATGTTAATATGTTCGTGGCTGTGACCTCACAACCATAAATGTACAAAGTGAGAAGTGAACAGGATGTTTTTAAGCTCTACATAGTACAGTTAACTAGGGGTGGATGATATGCTATTGTTATTGTGATACATTATTATTGTGGACAGAATCATAAACGAGTGTAAAGGTGCCAAAAGGGGCATATTAACCAACGAAAATGGATTGCACAGTATTCAGTAAAATCGTTATTTATTTACAGGCATCACTTGGCCCATGGATGCCAAGATCTATAATAACCTGTACTAAAACAGAATTTTTTAAATATCTAAACTAATTAAGTTGGCCAATCAGCCCTGATCATAAGCCAATACTGTAAACAAACTTAAAAAAAAAAAGATTTTTCAAATTAAGTGCTTTACTTCTACATAAATACATTAATTAAATAAAATAAATAAATAAAGGAGGGAACTTTTTTTAAAAAACGTCAAACTTGCCTTACCCTGTAAGCTTTGAGGTTTTGTTTAGTCAGCAGTGAAATATTGTGGTGCATGCTGACAGAGGTGAGAGACAGAGAAAACACCCTGAGGCAAAAAAGTGAAAGATGAAGGTCAAGCCTTACATCACTGTAATTCTCCCGGATAACTTTGTAAAGTGCAGGAACCAGCGAGCCCTTTTCCTTCAGAGACGAAGCGTAGCTGGAGATGGCCGTCTCTGGAAGCGTCTGCAACACATAGCACGGTTAAAAGGTCACAGACAGCATAACATTTACACATTCTGCAACAACAGTGTGGTGGGGAGGGGGGGAAGTGACAGCACCGAGGGACTAGACCTCTACTTGCAAGTCTGACAGGCTGCCTGTTTGGGACTTTGAAAAGAGTTAGTGCAGGACAGTTATAAAATTCAATAACACAATATCTTTCAAATATACACTGATAACAGATGATACCCAGACATGAGTCCTGAAAACTTGCATTCTATACTAAAGAAAGGTTTTCAAACACCTTAACATCACATGCATATGTTCTTGCTGTTCTTATCATTCCAAATTTGTGCACATTAGTATTTTGGTCCCCTTTTGCTGCTATAATAGCCCCACTCTTCTGAGAAGTCGTTACACTAGAGCTTTTTTCTGCCCATCCATCAGCCAAAGTATAAGAATAAACCCTGACAGGGCTGTGCAGAGCCCGACACTATGTAGGGACAATAATAGCAGCCACAAGAGTGCATATAAATTAATAATAAAAGCAAAAAAAGAACACAAAATAGGCTATAAAAACAAACAACAGGAAATCCAATTTTAAGTTTATACTAGGGGTGTAAACTTTACACTCAGCCCAATGCGGTCAGACAAATATTGAAAATCGGGATACTGTGTTTTGTAATACTGTATTGATTCTTAAAGACACAGTATCGATACACAGATTTCTGGCAGACAGTGACTCAAATATGTGTTGAAACCTCACACCACTAGATGGCAGTGTTGTAATCCATTTTCAGCTCCACTCCAACATTAACAAGCAGTACAAGGGCGCAGTGCTGTTTAAACATCAGCAAACCTGTTCATATAGTGGTGTGTTTTAATAGTAGGATTTGAAAAATATGCAATATATCACTTTGCTTGCAGTATCGCAATATATCGTGATATATTGAATCGTGACCACTGTATCGTGAGGTTGCCAGGTTCTTGCCAATACACAGCCCTAGATTATACTGTGATTTAATCCATTTATTAGTCAAACAATGCTTTTGAACAGCATGTTATTTAGTCTGTAGATACATTTCCCATACTGCCCTTTTCCCACACTGTACTGACACGTTTGCAGTTTTCACCTGTTTAACAGTAAAACTCGCTGCAGCGAGGAAAATGGCCTTCCCGCAACTGTCGACAAAGTTGGAAGCACATGCTCCTTTCAAATGTGTTGCATCCAAGGACGGGCACCTACTTGGCAGTGCTATTGTGCAAGTGTGTTAGACATTATCGTTTCACAGCAACAGCAACTGTTTGTTCATGTTTGTTTGCACGGCTGTAATCTTTATTTTAAATGTACTTATCTGTAACGGGTGTGGCCAAAACAGACAAACATACTACACAACACAGCATGTTTTTGACCAGACTGATTTATCTTCTCTTTTTGTTTTTTCTTTTGTGGCTAGCAGCCCTATGGTAGGAGCAGGGAGTCAGCAACCAGACGGCTGTGGCTTCAAATCCCAAGACAGACTGGATATTTCTGTCAGTTTCATTCAGCAAGGCAATTAACCCCGACCGCTGGCCCCCAGACTGAGCATAGCTAGGTAAGAAAATGTCTCTTGTAGGATCAATAGTGTATCACATAACAATGCAAAGAAAGACTTGGCCAGTCTCGTAAATACTTATTAGACAGAACCCAGATTAGTTTCATATAATAATTTTAAAATAATTAAAAGTCATTTTTTCAATAACCTGAAGCAACCAGCAAGTGAAACAGTCTTTTATCAACAATGTCAACACTACAAACTGCTTTTCTGGGGCATCAACACAGTCAGCTATTTTTGCTTTGCTGGTACGTGTAAGTCAAAAGCTGATGTGAGATTCTCAGAAATAAAATTGGCATGGTATAGGGTGGTATTTTTTAAATTAATTAAGCTAAATAAATCAATTTTTATTTACAACTGTAGCTTTTAATCAGCTTTTAATATGTGCTTAGCTTTATTTTCTAATGTTACTGACTTATTGTGCCACAGACATGACTAAAAAGTGAAAGTGTGGCTAGGCCATGACAGCCAAGGTCACAAAAAAATATTTCCCTGTTTCAGGGTTACCTTGAGAAGCCAACATGTTCCTCACAACAACTGGCAGATAACAACAGTCTCTCATAACACTGAACTGAGTGGGTTGTGATTTAACTCTGGTGCTAAATGATGTGCCATACATTGTGAATAACTGAAGCTTAATAAAAAAAGATGATGTTCAAATGTTCAATTGTCAGTGGTTATTATTCAGAATGTAAACAGGTCCTAAATAAATTACATCTTAATCTCAACATCATATTCAGTAGAAGTGATGCACGTAAGGGTATGTAAGTTTAGTCATATGCATAATGCACTACTTCTGTTTAGGCTTAATGTGTCAGACATTTCCATGTATAACCCAGCACTAAGTACAGGGGGATTTCAAGAGGATGTGACTTTAATAAGGCACATCCACTGCAACATCCCACTCCTTCCCCCTTCTCTTCTCCTCAGACATCCTCCCACTATCCAGCAGGGCTTCCACCTCAGCCTACGTGACAGTGGAGAGAGACTTTCTGCCAAACACTTCAGCAGACAAAAACACTTGAGGAGGTGTGTGCGTGTGCATAAATGATAGTGTAATACAGAGAGAGAGCGAGCGAGCAAGCAAGAAACTGAGCAAGAGAGAGGTGGGGGGGCGTGTAAGCATGTTTAATATTGTCGGTGAGGCTGTCGGAGTAGTCTGATTGATATGCTCGAGGCAGAGCAGTCTCTACATCCATCTGTGCCCCCTCGACAAACAGAACGTGAGAAGAAAGAAAAAAAAAATAGGGAAGGAAAGGTAGATTACTGACCTTAAACTCAGACAGCCATTCCTCCACTACACCTTGATCCATGGCCAGCATCGTTCCTCATCTGGTACGAAGAGATATCAATCTATAAAACAGGAGAAACAGTCGGTTCAC
Source organism: Megaleporinus macrocephalus (assembly GCA_021613375.1). Lineage (NCBI taxonomy): Eukaryota > Metazoa > Chordata > Actinopteri > Characiformes > Anostomidae > Megaleporinus > Megaleporinus macrocephalus. The sequence continues at coordinate 40,681,016 of CM038703.1, forward strand.
TCACCGCCACCAACAGAGCAATCACAAAACCAAAACAACAGAAATGCACAAACGTGAGAATGTTTAAAATCAAGCGGAGAGGTTTGCTGGGCTCTTGCTTCTGCTTTCTACCATAGCAACCAGAAGAAAGTTGGAGAGGTTGCTTTAAAATAAAAGATGCACTGAATGTTTTATACAATTCTTTGTGGCACAAAATGGTCATACATTTCTTCTACTGTTGGTTTGAGGAACAAATGAACACCCCTCAATCACCCCATCTACGGTCTCCATCATACTCCTTTCCTCATGCCATCACCCTCATCAATAGCTACTCCTGTCATATCCAGTTATACACGTACCATGTTGTACACTACATTGTCCCACACCAATGTTTGTTGCTTGCATGGTACATATTGTCTGTAAATAACAAGTGCAATGTCTATATTACTGTATTTATATGGTTACTGCTTGTGTACCGTATATACTGTGCATATTGCTTGTATGTTTTGTGTATATTTTGGACTGCCTGTTTAGATTTTGGATATAATATGAGAAAGACGCAAACAGCCAAAAACAAGTTTCTTGAGCGTGTCAACATACTTGGCCAATAAATCTGATTCTGATATGGAAAGTCTCTGCTGGCAAACTAACACTATTACACACCAAGTTAAAAAAAAACAAAAAAAAACATGCAAAACAATCCCAAACACCAATAAAGAGAATAACAATAAGGATAATGAATATTCAACCATTTGCTTTTGTCAAGCACTTACTTACTAAGTCCCATATTTAGCCTACTGAAGGGTTGTGTATTGACAAGAACGTGACAATATGATCAGGATTCAGGGGTTGTGAATGATTATATTGAGATATACACCCACCGGCTACAGTATCTACACTTTGTCCATTTTATCAGCTCTACTTACCCTATAAGAGCACTGTTTTTCCACAATTACAGACTGTAGTTCATCTGTTTCTCTGTTTGCTTTGTTCATTCTCTTTCACACTGTTCTTTCATGGCCAGAAGCCCCGCAGGACCACCACTGAGCAGGTATAGTATGAATGGTGGGATCATTCTCAGCACTGCAGTGACACTGTTGACATGTTGGTGGTGTGAAATGTAAAGCATGACCAACACAAACTGCACAGCAACAGATAAACTATCATCTCTGACTTTACACCTAGAAAGAGTAACACCAAGGTAGGTGTGTCTGATAGAGTGGACAGTGAGTAAACACAGGGTTTAAAACTCCAGAATCAATGATCCACTCATACTAGAACAACACATACTAGCACCATGTCAGTGTCACTGTAGTGCTGAAAATGATCCACCACCCAAGTAACACCTGCTCTGTGGTGGTCCTGTGGGCATCCTAATGAACAGGGTGAAAGGGGCCAAAGTATACAAGGAAACAGATGGACTTCAGTGTGGAGCTGATAAAATGGAAAATGAGTGTAGAAACAAGTGATGTGTTCATTGGATGTATTGTGATACTATAAGCAAGGTAATACAATACAAGATATAATATGATATAATAATATATAATAAAATAATATATTAATATGATATAATAAAATATATAATGCAATCAAAATGTCAAAGTATTACAAAATTTGTGTGTTTACTTATTTGAGACAGATGGCTTAAATAAAGAGGTAAGTAAGTGCACAAGTGTGCAGATGCAAATACATAAATGAAATTTGAAAACCACAGCAACAGCCCTGAAGAGCACTTCATAACTGCACTAACACTTTCAATTCCATTTAAAATAGACACACATGCTCTCAGACTGTGGCATGCGGTAGGTAAAAATCAGATTAACGCTAGCAGTGCTAGAAGCACTCACTCTCCAGCCAGCACTTCCTCTCTTGGGAGCTCTAAATTAAATCGAGCGATAATGACAGCAGTTTACCTGCCCTGTCTGAGCCATCAGGAGTAACAGAGCGTAGGAGTACATCGCTCAGCTAACACGCGCATACAATACTGAATTACAGCGCCGACAAATAGCTACAAGTGATCTGAATGATTTCCCCTGGTGGAGGTAAACATACTGTAAATCAAAGCTGCTGTGAGTAAGGACATCGTACTCTTCATCTTTCAGGAGGAGACTACAGGCTCCTTCCAGACGGTCTTACCGCAGCCCAGACTCACCAGATCTGTCACAACACCATAGGATGTTGAAATAATGCCACACACACAGCGCAGAGGTTTTTCTCTCTCTCTCTCTAATCTATCTTTTCGGCTGCATCGATTTTCCAAGTACTGCGCTGCCAGATGATACACACTTACTTTATTCCCTTGAAAAATAGTCTTACACAGTGCAGATGACTAATTAAAGGGGAATGCCACAGAAAATAAAAGAGGTCTGCATAATTAATGTGTATTTCTGCATATTCATGTGTTCAGATCTAAACAAAGTCATTTCAGAAATATGTTATGTGAAACAGTTAATGGTAGAGAAACTTACGGACTTAGATTTCTTTACATTAGTGGAGGCAGGAACCAGGGCTATATTAAAATATGTAAGAGTATGAGAATGTATGAGAATGTGAATGAAAATCTTTAAATGCTATTTTGCCGGTCAAATCATGCATGTACCCATCTGCATGTAAAGAAAAAATAAATAAACAAATAAATAAATACACACACAAAAAAACTACAGAAACATGTGTTAGGTCAAAAGCTTATAACTACGATAAAATAAATATATAAATATATTAACCAGCCAGTAAGAACTCTTGTGTAGGAGCTTCTACAGTCATCAAATGCTTTGCTTGTTCATATTACCACCACTAAAGAAATCCAATTTAGTAAGTACATCTCCAATTAACCATTTCACATCAAACCTAAAAGCAGTCTGCATAACTCTGTATAAATAAAACTCAACAATCAAACTGTGCAAAATAAATTAATAATTGACCCTAAACGAGGGAGGCAGGATCACATTTAAGGTTGTGGGTGGAGCACACATGATGTTACACTGAACGTAGCCAAGCTAGCAGCACACATACAGACAGAGCCAATCACAGCGCATGCTCGTCTACCTCAGAATCAAACACAGCTACACTTACCTTTTAAACGCACAACGACGAGATTGAGATACGGAACCACAGTACTGGCAGCAATTAACATTTCAACATCTGATTTGTAGCCTTTAGCCAAAAGCCTCTGTGAGCTCTACTCACAGCTGAATCTTTCACATCACAACACCAGAGTCTTTCATTCAGTTTCACAGCAGTACCCTCTTCCTCCGTCACTTTGTCCGTCTGTCCATCCATCCTCCAACCATTTCTTCTCTCCTCCCTGCAGCCCCAGTGCCCACAGCTTCTTTCCTTTTTCTCCTATCAGCCCGGCCCCAGCAGAGATTCTTCCCCTCTGGGTCAATATCGTTACATAAGAGTCTATTCGACTACACAGAGTAACGAGAGAGAGAGAGAGAGAGAGAGAGAGAGAGAGAGAGAGAGAGAGAGAGAGAGAGAGAGAGAGAGAGAGAGAGAGAGAGAGAGAGAGAGAGAGAGAGAGAGAGAGAGAGAGAGAGAGAGAGAGAGAGAGAGCACAACAGCGAAATAGAGGAAAATGCACAACAGAGACACCACATTTGTATACAAGCCCCCTCATTCAGGGCATATTGATTAATCTAGATGGATGTGGATGATGCCCACAATCCAACTCTTGGATTAGCACATCTAGTGCTGGGTTAAATGAGACCCTGGGGTTGTTTACTAAACCACAGACTCAGTTCTTCTCCTCTCAGGTTTTCTCTCAAGTTCAGATTCGATGCTGAATAAGGTTTAAACACTTTTCACTTTGTCACCTCACTTGACAAAAGGGCTTCAACAATTAGCTGACAAGGTCAATTAGTTGTCGGCAGTGTTAATTGTGGAAAAGTCAATGTGCTGATGTGCCCCATACTCCAAACAAAAGCACTCTATAAATGTTCATGATCATCTCAGTCATCCCGAAAGATTGCAGTTCCCGTGTAGTGAGTGGCGCAGCTGCATAGTAATGGCGACAGTGTGATGAGTAAGAGGAAACCAAAGAAAAGCCCTGAATACAGTTTGATCAGTATAGTGGTTCTGAAACGAGGACCTTGGCCCTCTCTAAACAGTCCACCTTTTTTCCCAGCCAAAGTCAAAATGCACTGGGATGGAGTAAAAAGGTGGATTTCCTGGAGGCTGACCAGAGCACCAATTATTAAAAATCGTGTGAAAAAAAAAAAAAAAAAAAAAAAAAAAAAAAAAAAAATATATATATATATATATATATATATATATATATATATATATATATATATATATATATATATATATATATATATATTTTGCACCTTTACCTGCACACAGTTTAGAACCAGCAATGGAGGTTTAGTCCATATTACAAATTACCACTGCACAAAAAAAAAAAAAAAAACCCACACACTGCCTGGTTAGGGAGTTGCACCTCTGACCAGAAGACCCTTCAGCAAATAGTGAGAACAGATTAAAAAGATCATTGGGGTCTCTCTTCCCCTTCACAGACAATTACACTACACACACACCTACACCTCTCTTTTGCCATTTGGAAGAAGGTACCAGAGCATTTAGGCCCTCAGACTGTGTTATTTTCCACAAGCCATCACATTTCAACAGATTCCCCCCCATAGTTGCTGCTGTTCTGGTCGCTCGCTACTTCAGTGACTACTATGTTCAGTAACTACTAAAAGTATCAGTTTCATAGACTGACTTGTGTCCCATTTTGTATTTACTGTATTGTATTTTTTGCACTTGTATTAGTGTTGCACTGTATGGTCCTGGAGGAATGTTGGAGGAAACTTGTTTTTGTTTATGCATGTGCTTTATCCTCAAAACAAGCCGAGGGCTTTACTATTTGTACACCTGCTTCTAATAATGGATTATCTGCTTCTAGTAAACAGATCAGATCCAGGCTAGGGATTGTCTTCCTAATGCAAGAAAAGGAGCATCATATTTTTCTCTGTAGCAGAGGTGTCATGATATACAATATTAATGATTTGACTTGCTGTGGTACAATGGAGTCTGAAGTAGCTGCATTTCAGTAGTGGTGTACATTAATATGTAAATGTCTCAATTCGGAGTGTATTTGAACTTTTTACATTATAAACAGCACAATATTTAAATCTAAAATTTAATGTGCAAGGTTAACACTCTAGCCAAAATCTAACATTCTGGTCAGGCAGAACAATACAATACAACACATTAACATGCAACGCTAATCTATAGTTAAGCTTTTCTTTTTCAAACTAAACCCTCCAAATTTTCCAATCCCAACCACAAATTTGAGGTTCCAGACCAGAACCCAACCACTTTCCACCCAAAACTGACCACACTACCTGATTAAGAGAGAAATCGCACAAGTATGCAAAATCATTATTTAAAAAAATAAATAAATAAAAAACATTCATTAAAATACAAACCCAAGACAAAGACAGTGAAATCTGGCTACCATTACAAATATTGTGGTTGAGTATATTGAGTATTCTGTAGGAATTAAACAATCCATCCATCTGTCTAAACTGATTCATCAAACACAGTGTCACTGATGTGGCAAAAAACATTAATTTATATAATTCATAAACTTATAAATATATAAACGGCTGAACTCATCCCAAAACCAGTTATTCTGTCAGGCTACACAGCTGACCCTGGACCTGTTTTTGGGATCAACACTAGATCACCCTAGATCAACAATCCAATACACAGAAGCTCTTTAAGCCTTTCAGGCCGCTGAGAGATTTACGTGGCACTGATTTCTATTTCCAGAAGAAACCCACCATTAATCCCTCCATCATCTCGCTGAACAGTGAGATTAATTTACAATGGGATGGGACCCTGTGGCTGCATGTGTGTATGTGTGTGTGTGTGTGTAGTGGCTTGGTCATGTGTGTATCAGTCTTGTGTACATCCTGATGGAACAGGAGCTGCTTCGCCCAAAGACAGAGAAAGACCCAACAGTCTGTGAAAAAAAAGAGAAAAAAATTCCTCCCACGACCGGAAGCACACATGCACTTAGTCATCATAAACCCAGCGATGAGTGCCTGTGCTGGGCATGCTCAGAGACAAAACCACCAACCAGTTTCTCCGTCCCTGAAGAAAGTGGGCAATTGCTGGCAAAATGAACGGCTCTATTATTAGAACTGCAACAAGATCACTGCTGGGTGTAGTATTAATGCTAGAGCGTGCCAAATATCCAAAACATTAGCACAGACACTTTCATGCTGACCTTGTGAAATGAGAGTCAAGAACCAAAAATGAAATTAGCATCTGTGGATATCCGGCCAAAGGATTGCAACAAGCTGCATTCACAGCACTGCACAATGTATTTTTGGTCCAAACTTGACTCCAAAATCGTGCACTATTATTAGTTTTCCATTACAAGATTATTTAATCCACATCGTCCAGACGCATTTAATAAGATTCCACGCACACCACTGGTTCAATAAGATGTATTTTGCATAACAGAAAGCAGGAAATATATTTCTCAGAGATCTCAGTGTACTTCTCTGCCTTACTGCTGCTCACATAAGTGTAAGTTATCTAGACACACTGACACCATACCAGTACAGACACTGGCTTTTGGACTTGTTGCTGATAACAGTCTGGATGGTCCTTTTCATCTTTTGTGTGGAGCACACAGTGTCAATTTCTTCCAGAAAAGATATGGAACACTGATTCGTCGGACCACAATACACAATTCCACTGGATCTAGTTTCTCAGGCTGGCTATATAAGGCAAAGCATCTTACATTCAACCTGCAAGTAGACCGTTACACAAAGCAATTCAAAAACAAGTCACATGCAACATGTTCAGTTAGTCCACTTATATGGTTTGATTAGACATTACTTTTCGTGGGAACAAAACATTAGATCAATCTATATGTGAATATTTCATACCATTTTAGTTCAATACATTTCCAGCTGTTCAAAAAGGCTGTAACAGAAGGCAGAAAGAGCCTTAGCACTTGTAAATATTTCTGTGAAGAAAATATAGTAAAAAAAAAAAAAAAAGTGTTTACAGAGCTGAGATATGATTGGACTGCTTCAGTTCCCTCCCACTTTTCCCAAAGACTATACAAATAAATACAAATAAACTTGAACTGTTAACCCAGCTGACAGGCCAGCTTTAAGAAACTCCCATTGTTTCTGTCCATCCCTTCATTAACGGACAAAATGAAAAATCAGCCTTACAAGTGAATAAGGAGTATCTCCTTTTCAAGTTTCCTAAATAGCCTTATCTTTCATTTTCTTCTAGACCATGATTATGCGCTCAGCTGAGCACTGAAAGTTTGTTTTTATGGTTTTTACATGACAAAGCTGTAGGGGTGTAGAAAATATCAGAATATTGAATATCAGGATATTATGTTTTGTGATACTCTATCGATTCTCAAAAAACACAGTATCGATACACAGATTCCTGGCAGACAGTGAATCATTGTGTGTTGTGTTAAAACCAATGTGTTGTAATATTGTAAGCATTGGCAAACCTGTTCATATAGTGTTGTGTTTTAATAGTAGGATTTGAAAAATTGCAATACCACTTTGCTTGCACTATTGCAATATATCCTGAGATATTGAATCGTGACCGCTGTCTCACGATATATATTGTATTGCCAGGTTCTTGCCAATGTACAGCTTTCATGAAGATCTGAATGTGGTTTGAGGGGGTTTACGAGACATTCTGGCAATATTTTTACAAAATTAGCATAGCAGCTTCAGCGCTAAACCATATGCTGCGTTATCAGAGTTTTGATTGGCTGTTTCATGAAACTTGTTCCATTAGGTTGAGATGTTTGCAACTGCTGCAGCTAAGTTTTGAAAGATGTGCAGGATGCAATCAGTTTCACATAGGTTTCAAAGTACTTAGCTGGGAAATGATGTGCCTTGACATTTAGCTTTAAATTCAAACTTCTCTTGAAGGCTAAAGACAGATGGAGTTGGAAGAACATAAACAAAACACCTCACACCTTCTCTACTGCACTGCAGAAACCAGCACACTGGACACAAACCCAGAACTCCCATTTCACTTTACATAACCAAGTCCCTCCCGAAATAGCCCACCATGTCATTCTAAATAAGAGAAGAAACAAGGCCTGAATGTCCATCAAATCATGATGACAGAAGAATATTTTTAGACTGCTTTGCAGAGAGAATTTGGTGATTCAAACGTTGAATGAGATCTGAGTCCTTTCTTGCATAAAAGGCCTGTTTATATAAAAAATAAAATGATAAAAAAAAGCCTGCCACATCGCTAGCATTTGTGCCGCGCTGTATGAGAACATGCAGTCGTTAAAGAGGCAGAGATGTGAGAAGAGGGCTCTGATGGCAGAACAAACACTTAAAGGGACCTAATTACACCAAGCCTCTCTCTGGGCAAATGAAAGAAGAGGCCAGAGCTCAAAGGAGAGTCGACTCATTAGAGCAGTCTAGCATTAACGACCACTGACTGATCTGGCTCTTGACGCAGATGCTCTAGAGATCAGTAATAGAGGAGCTGGATAACATGAGCAGTGCTGCTAGTCTTCAGGCTTGTCAGGAACATGACCCTTGGAACCTGTACACGAAGCACTGCACTGAAGGTAACTAATTCAAGCTCAATCATGAACTTTCGCGTGTTCGGGTTGTGTTCCTCGAAGTGGCGGTAGGAGGTGCATGATAGGGTGACTAGTTCACACTCGCAATCTGTGATTCTACATTCACACTTGGTGATGGTGAAAATGTAACTATGCCCATGACTTCTGCATTTCATCTAAAAGAATTTTGACAGGCTTCTCATTTATATGTGTAATATGTGTAACTAAATTAATGCAACACACAATTTCAGCCACCGAAAAAAATATATATTAAAAACAACAACAACTACAAGTTTGGACAGAAATTAAATGATTAAATAAGCCCACAGGAAAGTCTCAAAACTACAAGTCTGCCTTTATACTTCATGCAACTAGCTGCACGTTGTAAGTTTTCTGCTGCATAGTTTCAGGGCAAATTACAGTTACAAAAGGCTATTCAAAAATAAAAGTTGCACGCAACAAAAAGAAACTTGTATAATTAATCACCTTTTATTTTTTATCACACAATTGTTTTTACTATTACGCCACCTGTGATTATCAGTAGACGTATCTGAAGCAATTTTTCCAGCTGTCATTTCTGCTATTTTTAAATTTACATACACACATACACACACACAAACAAACAAACACTAGGGCTGTGTATTGGCAAGAACCTGGCGATACAATACGCATCATGATACAGCAGTCACGATTCAATATATCACAATATACTGCAAACAAAGTGATATACTGCATATTTTTCAAATCCTACTATTAAAACACACCACTATATGAACAAGTTTGCCAATGTTTACAATAGAATTGCAACCTTGGGCTGCTTGTTAATGTTGGAGTGGAGCTGAAAATGGTTTACAACACTGCCATCTAGTGGTCAGAGGTTTCAACACAACACACAGTCACTATCCGTCAGGAATCTGCGTATCGATACTGTGTCTTTGAGAATCCATACAGTATCACAAAACATAATATCCCGATATTCAATATTTTCTTACACCCCTAACACACACACACACACACACACACACACACACGTCATCCATCTATCTACAGCTGTTTAATATATATTTAAAGTTTGTTATGTTGAAGCAAAACCTTTGAAAATCTATGTCTGAATAGTCAGTATGATTACAGCATACAGTAAGGTTTCTTTTCCTCCCCAATGAATCAACTTGTGTTTATTTTGTTGTCTGCTAATCCGCTCAAATTATCAAAGCATGTAATTCAACACTCATGTGATGCGTTACTGATTTTTTGACTGAAACCTGTTTTACAAGGTTGAGACATTCGCTACTGCTGCAGCAGAGTTTTGCTTTATATGGTGCAGTTCAAGTGAAGCTAGATTTTACGCAACAAAAGCTACATGCAACTTCAACCATGTAAAGCCTCCTTACTAGTCTACAAATTATTTTAAATGGTAAAGTGACTAAAAACACTGACAAGTTCTGACAGTTCGAGCAGCAGCAGAGTGAAAACATCAGCCGAGGAGAGGCACTTCACGGTTTGTATAAGTGAGATTACACAAACAAATCTACAACTGTGCAATACAAGTATCAAGAATGAGCACACCACCCAAGAACTCCTCCACTACAGCTCTAATACCCACAAAGCATCCAGCTACGTACACAGAATACAGCAAAGCCAACGCCAGCATACTAACACCATCTGTAGCCACATTGGGTGTGTCTCAAAACCTAGTAAGAGTCTAAGTAGGCTGTCTCACATCTCTCCTCATAAAACAGATTACTGAGACGCTCTAGTTACAGAGAGACTGCGTCACGGCTTGTTTCCGCCCACTGCAGCCAGCGACTGGTGGTTCAGCTCGTTGCTTAGCTACCGGCCGGCATCCAAAACAATAGCCCGAGGCTTAAGCTAGCGTAAATGCTAATGGCTTGAGTATATGCTAAATGGCCAACGACTTGTTACAGAGTTGATAATAAAATACTGTTTTGTGTGATTATACGACAAAAAACACATTAAAACACCAGAGAGAATCAAAATAACTTACATTTTAAAACCACTTCACTGCTCATAGATTTGCCTGCGTTGCATCATGGGATTGCCTTAGCGGCTGAGGAAGCGTTTGATGCTTCCTTAAAATCAGGTTAAAATAAGGTTCCTCAGTAGACAGCATGTTTAAGATATCTAAGAATTGGGACAGCCTACATGTCGGGAGCGCATACTATGACTTAAACTGCTGTCTATGGAGACCCTCACTAGGTTTTGAGACACACATTGTTTAAAACAAAAATTAAAACAAACAAACAAACAGTACAAAATAACAAAAAAAAATATTGATTCGGATGAGCAACCGGATGTCATCACACATACTGTAAGCTGGTTTTAATTACTGTCAGCATTTTTTAGTTTTGGCCAAATATTTAAATTTTGGTGCACCACTTAAATTTACACAGTTTTACACCTGCTTTAAACATAGTCAATCAGCTACAACATATTAGATGACCACATTTTGCTTATTTAGTTCAGTGCAAAAGCTATAAGGCTTGTGTTGCCAACACACAGTACAACTCAATAGTCCCCCAAATCTTTTTTTCTTGTTTTTTTGGAAAATACATCCACCAAAATCTGCTTCCTGTTCTTTATTAAAGTTGACTTGTCTATATGTTGTAGAACACTTTGGCTTACTATGGACTACACAAGAGACACAGAAAAAATAAATAAAAAGGAAGTTCACTGTCTAACAGAAAGCAGTGGTTGTGCCAAATTCTGACACTTCATACAGACTTCATACATCAGTACGAGTACATTTTCCAGTTTCTGGATTTTTTTAACTTAGGATTTATGGTTTAAAAAAAAGAAACAACAGAAATTATAATGCTGGAAATCTAAATTCCATATGTCTGCATTACAGTGAAGGTGAACATAAGAGAACATTCAGCACCTGTTGTCTAAAATTGCTGTCCATTATATTCATTTGTTCAGTTTACATCTAGTCATAATGTTTCCTAAACCACTCTGACAAGCCCAGCATCCTTAATAAGCAAGTTGAGAGATGTTTCGGAGATATATTTAAAGATTTGGGTGACTATTATTACACTACTTTTGTTTGCAACATTAGCCTCACAGCTCTAGCTCTGAACTAAGGAAGCAGAATTCAGACACATTAAATGTTTTGGTTAAATGGACCACATCTGGGATAAGTAGAAAATGGTAAATGTGATTGTTCACAAAACCATTCCTTTACATAAGCAGCAGAACAGCATAGAAGTGTCAGAGTCTCTCAATACAGACACTACAATGCTTGAACTTGCAGGAACAGAGCAGCAAGACATTGCCTTGTTTCCAGGCGACAATAGCGCCTAAGCAAACAAAGCCAAGGCTAATGCAATCAGCTCTCTCATTTGAGGAAAAGGAGAGTGTGTTTCAAGTACAAGGCAGTGATTTTCACCTAACAAATCAAATAAACACAGAGTTGTGATAAGGCCAGACTTTCCAGCCTGGCTTCCAACCACACTGGATACCAAACCCTGATATCACCGCTGAACTCATAACAACTACAAGATATTGAGAGTAAGCAAGATAATATTTGGGCAATATTTATCTTTCCTGGAGGCTGAACAGATTAGCAAAACTGCAAGCAAGAAGCTTGGAGGCAGAATCTGGATAAATAAGGCAAATAAAAGTTAAAGTAAAAAACTTTACACCTCAACCTAGACCAATCTGTAGGCCATGCTGTGCATCTCAGCAGACTCTGAGGATGACGGGCTAGATAATGAGGATGAATGGAGATGGTAATGAACACAACAGACAAGCAGAGACCTTATTAAGCCCCACCGTTTGACCTTCTCACTGCCTGTCACAGCAGAGATGCCACCCAAGGAACAGTAAGTGATGTAGAGAGCTTCATACAATGAGCTCTGGATTCAGCCAATTATGTTTGTAAAGATGTCTCAATATAAAATGACAGCACTGGTTTTAGGCCAGTCCCACAGATAAAATAACCTACTGGGAATCAGCAATATAATAAACAGGGCTTCTGTACAAACATCCGTTAATTAGACTAAAACAGTAACCTGACATGCTGGTATTCAGTATTAACCGCTAATTGAGGTAAACTGAATTTCACTGATTCAGCATAATTCAATTGTTGAGATGCACTGAAAGCCATGCATTTAATGTGAAATGGTGCATTGTGGGGCTGGGACCATGTACCATTTGTTGATAATGCAGCTGTGCATGTATGGCCTGTTGCTTAGTAACATACATAACAGCTGATCATCAACCTCAATAGAGTAATTTAGGATTTCCTAGCTTCTAGGAAAAGATTCTGTTAGGTAAGATATAACAGGAAATGCTTCGACAATATAAATTAGTGACCTTGTCAGATATAGAGATTTATTATACTCATTATTATCAAGGCAGTGAAACATAAACTTAAATAATTTAAATGAGATTGAATACTGAAAAGTACAAATTAAATTTAAATAACTTTAATTTTTGTCTGTGTAAAAATAATAAGGCCAATATCTCATGCAAACATATTTAAACCATATCAAATGTGCATTAACATTAAAAGGAAGCAGCACATGTCCATGAGAGGTTTAAACAGTTCAAACATTTTACTTTCTATTTAATGTTGATTCAGGACAGACTCAGCTTAATCTCATTATCTCACGCTATCAGCAACAATATGTTTTATTCTTAACTTTCATTGTCTTTTCACATCAAGATTATATTTAACAGATGAAAACTAGTGGTGCACCTAAATAAAAATTTCGGACAAACGGCCAAACAGCTTAAACCAACAAAAGGAGTCATGTAATTTGATGGTTTGTATATACTGTTGAATTAACATGATAATGCAGAGGACGCTTCAAAGGTAATAGTCACTGTGTTGAGAAAGAGAAATACCAAGTTCATGGTCTCCAAAGGCAGCTAAGATGAGTTTCAGAGTGCTTCCACTAGAACAAAGTAAAAGTCAAGCATGTGAACATGGCTTTGGAACCGATGCACAGTGGTATAAGGTTTCTGAGCTATTAGAACATACGACACTTTGGCATTTGTCATTTAAAGAGAAGCAAAGTTCATTAAGCTCAGCATAGAGTCCATAGAGTGCATGCATTTGTAGTGATATTTCAACAAAGGAGCTAGAAACCATTTATTACCAACATTTACCAGCGTACTCTGTATCACTGGTGTGATTTGCGTTATTAAACTAAAGACTGTATAGAACGTAGCTGCAGTGGACCATGTTTAAGTGTTTCACTGTTAATCTGTTGCTGCTAAAACTGAAAACACATGTGGGCTGTGCAGTGAAAGACAGCAGTTTGTGTACGTTATCAGAAGTCGACATGCATTTTTGTGTGTCAAAAATCAAACTAGGTATGCAGAGGCCTTATAGGTTTGCACCCTGTCCTAGTGCACTTTGTTGAGACTTGCTGACTTTCTTACAATGGTGGTGACAAGAACTAGTGGTTACACAATATCTATAATAAAAATACAACCACTTTATTTGCAACTTAAAACCTCTGGTAAACATCTGTGTGCTGTAAGAGATTGTGTATGTAATGTTGATAATTGTGAACAAAACGAAAACAAACAAAAAAACATGGTTGCCCCACAAAATTATCTCTCAGGCTTCAGGCAACACACTGGTGTCTGTTTTAATGCAACAACTTGTGGTATTCAGAGACTAGACATTCTATTCTTCTGGTTTCTATGACCACCACTGTGAACATCTTTGACTTGGTAATGACTGTGTATGTCTTAAAAGACTGAATTTTGGAAAAAAAATCTCTGGAACTCCCCTTTAAACACTATGCAAAGCCAGGGTAGCTTGGAGTGTAGCCAACACAAGAAACTTGCATTCGAAATGGCACGTCTGCTGGCAGCACTATTTCTGGCCACCGTCCTATTCCACTGAGATCATTTGTGTGTCTTTCCATTTCGCTGGAAAACCAGTTTTTGTGCACCAAGCATGGAAAACCACAAAATACTGAGACGTTTACAAGAAGAGGAACCTTAACATAAACGGACCGCAAATCAGAGCAGGCCAGGCATCTGCACTGCAGAGGATGTTTCATCCTGGAAATGAAAGTCAATCCAAGCTAATGCAATAACAATAATGAGTTTCATCAAACACTGCACTCTGAGTGCAAACAGTGGATTTTTTACTTGTCCATTTGACTTCCTAATGATGGCAGATCACAGCAAAACCAACCAAACAAACGCTGAGCTTATTTTTAATGTGAATATGGGTTTCTTTATGGATCACTCTACTGAATTAGCTCAAACTGCACTTCCAGAGCAATAAATAAATAAATACATAAAAAAAAAAAACTATTCAGTGCCAAGAGTGTTTTTAGATTTATGAACATACAATTTTGATGTTTGGGGCAGACACTATAACTTAAAAAAAAGTGCTTTTTGAATTTATTCATGTTTAATATCAATACAAATACGAGGAGTTTTAGTCCATAAGCAGAGCCTCATATTAGCCACATCCCGGCATTTTTGAGCAGGAAGTGAGGCTGCATCTCTGTCCCTCAGAAAATATCAAAATGTAAAATATCGGGTTATTATGTTTTGTGATACTGTATCGATTCTCAAAAACACAGTATTGCAACACCGATTACTGGCAGGCAGTAAATCATTGTGTGTTGTGTTTAAACCTCTGACCACTAGATGGCAGTGCTGTGATCTATTTTCAGCTCCACTCCAAAATTAACAAGCAGCACAAGGGTGTAATGTTATTGTAATATAATACTATTGTAATAGTACTATTGGCATATCTGTGCATGTGGTGGTGTGTTTTAATAGTAGGATTATTTACACTTTTTTTGAAAAAAGTAAACTTTGATCAGTTGTACAAAGTACAAACGTGCTTCTACACATGTACTGTCTGATTTAGTGGTTCTGCTGATGACCAAAACACTTGGTAAAGTGTCATGATTGTTTTGGTAGAGACAAAAATTTTTAATATAAACATAATTAAAGTAAAGACACTTGAGCTTAATTTCGAATCAGTTTGGATGAATGATTCATATATACATGTATGTGCTCTTCTGCTTCTGGTGAGAAGTCCCTCTCTCCAGATAATCTCAAGCACGTGCCACATGTCTGCACTCACTTCACCTCAACCGCGTCTGAAGCTATTGAAAAACAGCCGTCACCTCTGTATCCTTGCAATTTCTCAATAGGCTACATCTCTGCCAAGCCCAAAGCTACTTTTCTTGCTTGCCTCTTGCTCTCCCCCTCCCTCCACTTAAACCCACAGCAGAAGCCCACTTGAGTGACAAAGTAGTACATTAAGCAGGTTATTTCTCCCACAGGGGAGGAATGCACACATCACTTGTCATTTGAAACGATCACGAGGCAGCGGTTCAATAACCACAAAAAAAAGAAAAAGATAAAAAAAAGAGAAGAGAAATAAACGTCTCCAGCCTGAGCTTCCTTCAGGGGAAGTATACAGAAAAGAGAAAGCAGAACCAAGGTCAACATTTGCGTCCCGTATCCTATAGAAAAAGCACTTAAAAAAAAAAAAAACAACAACACTTTACTTGCCGGCCCAGGCTTAGTTCAGAAAGTGACTCATTCCACCACGCAGACGCCGGGTGGGAACGTTCACACTCGCCCACTCCTACGCCGCTCAGCCTGACAGCTTCATACCGGCTGAGGAGAATTCCTACAGCTGAAGGTTGAGAGATCTGATGGTTTAAATATACTCACCGAGTCCAGCCGAGCAGAGATGCGAGAAGGCAGAACACTTGCGAGAACACCACAGCACGCCCACAGACTAACCCTCTTCAACTCAAAAACCTCTTCTTATTTCCTGTTGCACATGCACACTCCAGGCCCCACCCACCTAAACCTCAGTCCAGCAAGGCCGTCAGGAAGCTCAGAGGCCAATCAGAGAACACGCGTCAGCTTTAGAGGAGGGGGCAGAGAGACTTGGTGCGAACTAGAGAATAATGTGCCCTGGCTGCTTTTTCCTGTGCTGCCAGATGCATGTGATCCATGAACGTACACACACCCCTTTTTAATACACCTCCCTCCCTCCCTCTCTCTCTCTCTCTTTCTCTCTCTCTCTCTCTCTCCTTCTCGGTTTCAAATCTAAATCCAAAGGCGATGAAATTAAGAAGGAAAAGTTACAGAACGAAGCGTGCTTTTTCGTGCTGCCACAACCCAAAATGATCTCATCCAGCCCCTCTGGCTTCCTCTACCTCCCACTCACTCTCTTAAGCAGCACTATGGACAAAAAAATCAAGAAAGTGCTTTCTCTTATGGCCTGAATTGACCTGAAGACGCATGATTAAACTAAAACAACGGTGAAGTCACTGTTACAGCTCAGAACAACCTCTGTACCTTCCCAATCTGAGTGGAAAGAACACATTAAACAACAAACAATACAACCCACTCAAGAACAAACACAACAATGACAAGAATGCCACATGTGATTTGAGTGTTATTACATGAGTGAAAGAAGGGCATCTGAACACAAAAAGAAATACCTTTCTTTAATCGCACGAGTCTGAATCACAAGGCTGCCTGTAGAGACAACGTGGCAGCCGTCTTCATACGGGCAAATGAATGAGAAACAAAAGTGAGTGTTGGCAGGAAACACACCTGGCTGGACCATTACGGAAATATCAGGAAGCTTTTTACGGTGCACAAAAAGATGAGAGTGAAAAGCATTGTTATATTCAGTGTAGGGGTGGGCGATATGGCCCTACATGAATATCATGATATTTCATGGTATTTTTTCTATAACGATACTCTCTGCGATATGACAAAATATTGAATTTTAAAAAAAATTACGAATATACTACTGCAACAAGGTAAAAATCGCATTTTATCATTGCGTACGATATGATATGACACACCCCTGAGATAGTAAAAAAATACAAGAATTTTCATCAGATTTAAACAGAAATCAATGATCCAGAATGTCATGATACTAAATAATGCACTCCAAATATCTCCATATATCCAGGACTGAAGTAAAATGAATAATACTGGATAGATTAAATCTGTCTCTAGCAGATATATAATGGGAAATGTGAAAAGTGTGAATTTTTCTTTGGCTAAAAACAGTAAAAAAGTAGTACCTGATGTATTAATTAGGGATGGGTGATATGGCACGATATTTCAGGGTATAATATCGTTCACGATATTCAAAAATGTTGACGATATTATAGTGTACAATACAAAATGGCACACCCCTAATTCAGTGTAGGGGTGATATGGCAAAAGAATCCCATCACGATACTTAACGACACTGCACACCAACACTCACATTTAAAACCTCATCATTGGGTACAGACAAACATTTCACATTCATTAGAACAACGACACCAGTAAACTGTAGGGTGTGTTCACTCGTGGCAGGTTTGGTTTCATTAAACATGGTGCGATTGCTCCCTTATGGTGCTTTCCCCCAGGCAGGGCTGGGTTTCCCAAAAGGATCTTATTGCAAAGATGCTTCTTAAATAATAGAGAGGGCATCACACTGAACACTTTCTCAAATTTTTAAGATGATCAAGACTAGGGCTGTCGCGGTGAAAGAATTTCCACTGTGGTATCGCCATTTTTTGTTTTCACAAATGTATCCTGATTTTAGTGCTATATAAACATGTTTTATTGGAATTGTTATTATTAGGAATATTTTATTTTTATAACAAAGACGACATCCTTGTAGGACAAATTAAACAGTCCTTTATTGTTAAATGCAGAGCATGTAAAGCTAATGATGAGCAATAAGAACGCTCCTTTACTCTTTCATGGAACAAAGTCTAGCTTATAGCCTAGGATATACGCTGTGCAAAGAAGGCAAAAAAAAACTTAAGAGCACATGAGATCAAAATTCGTTTAGAAAAAAAAAGAAGGACAACAAAACCTGTAGGCAACAAGGCAACTCGTATTGCTTGTCAAATTCCTCAAGCGTAGGCCTGAATGCCGGTTTCTCGATTGTGCTAAATGGAACCATTTCCTCAAAAAGATACCGCGTTACGGCAGACATCAGGTGTTTATGTCTGTTCATTTTGACAACTGTATTTGGAATCTCAAGCAAAGCATTCAGCTACCCCTAACTGTCGGCTGGAACCAACCTGAGCTGTTCCTTTTGAGGCTGCTCCACGGCTTGGTGCTGGTGGGGGCAGGTGTGCTTCGATAGCTGGATGATAGGTAGCTAGGTGGGATCTCAAATTTGATGTATTCGCCCGTTTCACAGCAACCTTTCGGGCACAGATTTTGCATATTGCCTCGTCTAAATTGGCTGGCTTTCCCTTTTCATTCGGGTGAAAGCCGAAATGCTTCCAAACTGGTGAAGTCGCATTTGTGACCAGAGTAGCCGCCATTGTTTCCATTTAAAAAAAAAAAAAAAAAAAAAAAAAAAAAAAAAAAAACAACCCACACTCAGCAGTCAGCTGCAATGGACGCGAACAGTCGGCGTTTTTAAATAATAACCTTGCGAAAAAATGAAAACACGAACATTGTGGTGTGACGGTTGCTTGCAATTCTCTGCGGTTGGCAGGTCAATAGCGCGGTATTACAATATTGCGACAGCCCTAATCAAGACTAAAAGAGTCCAGTACAGTAGCAAACCACACATTTGTCATAATTAGGTACAAGGTACAAGAAGTAACCATCTTGTACCTTGTCAACCTTCCTGTTGTGCTACAGATTACAGATATACAGCTGGAGCTAGAAATAATGCAGATCATTGATTGGTCAAACGCAAAAGTCACAGCAAAACACAAATTCGGAGTAAAGGTGAACCAAAAACTTCACCAGTGTTGTTTTTGTGTTTATGGTTAAAAATAGTCACATGGTAGAGCACATGAACATAACAACCTCCAGAGTACACAGCCGCAGATCAGCAACCATATCATACTGTGCCAAAAACACCATGAATGCCATTAAAAGCGTGAACATTGCTTTGAAACTTGGCGCACACCAAATAAAATGCAAAACGAAGCAATGACATCTTTACAGGTTACATGCTGAAACGGCAGACCTGCAGACCTGCTTTGGTACGCAAGAAGGTCCTTTTGAGAAATTTACAGGTTTAAAACGTGGTGTTCTTAAAGCCACTATAAAATACTTCATATAACATTAAGACTCCAACCATCAACTGCCATGTAATCATTTGCAGAGGTTTTACCTGCAGCAAAACTACTTGGTACATTTAGCCCCTACCTGCGTAGCTTATGCTCTTCATTTTCTGATCCAAACTTCATGGAAAACAACTATTTTCAAAGGAGCTGTGACTGCTTGCAGAGCAATACAAATACTGAAATTACACACAGTCATGATAACTAATGTGTAACGACAAACAAATTAACCATCAACCTCATTTTAGCTCTAACCATTTCCAAAGTGCCACAGTAACAAAGTCTTAACATGGCATTCTTAAAAAGTTTTTTTTAGATACTGGGAGGTTAAATTCATAGGTTTTCATGTCTGATTAGTAGGAGTCATTAGCAAGAGAGGAAGGCTGCTTTTCCAGATAAGCTAATTCCAGAGCTAAGGATTGCAACAAGACTTGGTGGGACAGGGGTTCACCATCTTTTGTGAAAGATCTTTGCACCTCCATTAATGTGACTAACGTTTAACTTTGCAAATGCATTAGAAAACTGCTGTTTGTTAATTGTTGCATTAGTTGTGCTTATGGATGCACTGGTATCGGCCCGAGACCATGCTCACTTGCTCATAAACAGGCACCGGCACCAACACCCGATACCAGCTAATATCATGTGACAGGAGCACAAATGAACAAACGACTCCAGCTGGCAGTGAAGGAGGATCTGCTCAAACAGCAAAGAACTGTTGACTCCATAGTGGTCAGACACAAAGTCAGTGCTCACGTTCAACATACCTCCTCGGTACATAGTCCTTATTTCACACAATCACAACCACTTAGTACATGCAGGGTAGCAAACTGAGGGCAAACAATGCCAACATTTACAAAACTAAGAGCCATATATGCAATTTTACTTCGTATGACTGAACATATTTGGGAGGAATGCACAATAATCATAATTGAATCTGTCTTTGTGAAAACCGGCTGTTCATGTTAGCAGTGCTGCTGTAGCTCAGTTTCTCAGCATGTTTAGTACATAGGATGGAGGAACAGCACAGTAAGAATTTCTTTGTACAGTGTAACTGTCTGTTCTGCTGTACACATGACAATAAAACTCTTGAATCTTGAATCTATAAATGGAAAGTTGTGTTTATACATGATTGACTATTCAAACATACAGTATAATTTACCAAAGTATTCAGATTTCTGAAACCCAAAAGTGTCTGGCTTTAGAAGACATTCAACTACAGCTCAAACAGGCCAACAAAACACTTCAAGATGCAACAAGATGTAAAAGTCCACAAGTGAGCTCCTCAGACGTACAAGCTTGTCACTGTGCTACAAAAATTGTTACTAAACGAGAAAGACGAGGATCAAAAACACACAACATACTTCACTAAGTGTTTTTTGACGTGGAACAAAAGCCGGTCTTCTCCACGGCAACGCTACTGGGGCAACAAATGAAGCATAGCTGGCTAATGCACCCAATTTAAAATCAGCTAGGCTTTAATGATTTGATTTTAAGGCACACTGCACTCATTTACATTAACATTACATTAAGCAAGTAACCCAGTATGAATTCAGACTGGGTATAGGCAAGTATCCCTATCTCTGCTTAGATCAAAATCTGCTTTAGAAGGATGGAAAGGTAGCAAGATGGAAATGAAAATGGGCAATTCTCTTTTGAAAATACTCAGCAAAATACAAATATATCCATTTTGTTCCTTGAATGCATTTAACTAGTTACTATAAACCTCTACACACACACTCAAGAGTTAGGTGACTTGTCATACCCTGCAGCAGCCCACTCATACCAGTCAGGCTAAACCTTTTATTTTCTTCTATGCAGACCCCCTCACCCAGCTCTCCCCCACATCTCTCACTTTTCCATTTTCCCCTCTCTCTCTTATTCACATCATCCATCACCGCAGGCCCTGGAGGAGAGTGAGAATCAAACCTAGCACATTATATAAGGCTGAAAGTCACTCCAGGGAGCAGAAAAGAAAATCAAGCCTAATGGACAGTGTGAGGCCAGTCGAACGGACTGGTTAAGATAGGTAATCTGCACACACCAGATGAGACGTCTACCATGACATCAGAGCAAATGTAAAGTCAGAGAGAGAGGTCTGGGTCCTGGAGCATCGAGAACCTTGAGGGCACGCCGTCTAAAAGCACTACGGAGAGGCACATTTTAACCAACAGTGAACACGAAAGCCTCTTTTCTTAAAGCAAAACAGCAAACTGGTCAGGTGGGCACCTGGGTCACATCAGAATATTCAGTCATACTGATATTTTAATATAGCCCAGTATGTAACAATTATAGGGGTGTGAGATAATATCGAATATCTGGATATTATGTCTCGTGATACAGTACCTATACACAGATTCCTGGCAGACAGTGAATCATTGTGTGTTGTGTTTAAACCTCTGACCACTAGATGGCAATGTTGTAATCCAGTTTTAGCTCCACTCCAACATTAACAAGCAGCACAAGGGTGATAATGCTATTGTAAGCATTGACAAACCTGTACATATAGTGGTGTGTTTTAATAGTAGGATTTGAAAAATCTCAATATATCATGATATATACTGAATCATGAACACTGTTGTTAAATAAAGAACATCTATTATTTGAACCAGAGATGGACCGATCAGCATTTTTCAGCACGATCGGCCCATAGCCAATACCGATCGAGGACAGGGCCATATGCCACGGCAGGGCTACATGTAGTTATTAGCACAAGCAAGTCATGAAACTGTTTTATTACCATTTTTAACGAGCTCATGTAAAACAGCATTTTTTTTTAATTAACAGTACTTAAAGTAAATCAAATAAATATCCCCAATACTGCAATCATTAAACTTAGACCCTTAATTTAAAACGAAAAAAGGTAATTAAATAAATGCAGTCAAAACTGTCATTAAACGTACTGGTCAGATCTGGTCTGCACGTTTTTTTGGGTTATTTGTTTTGGGCTAGCTGCGCGTGCTAGCTCTGCTAAAACTCACTGTATTCAGCCGCGTGGTATACTGCCGAATCAGATTAGTAGTGCTAAATGTCTGAATCACATACAGTAAACACTGCCAGACGGACGATATTGTAACATCTGGCTGGACGTGTTGAAGGATGGAGAAGAAAGGCGTGGGAATGAACAGTCGTCGCTTTATTGCTGGAACTATATTGGTTGCTATCGGCCGCAACCACGCCAAATTAACAACAGGCTAAAGCTAGCACAAGAGCCGAACACACGCACACCCCCATGATCTACATGATCTACATGATCTAACAGGTGTTAGAAAGACTTCATTTAGCATCTTATAACACATGGTTAGAGTTTAATTAGATATTTGCTTTAGACAGTAAAAAAACATGTTTAAAACAATGTTAAAATCAGATATGCAATCAGAGTCAGCAATTTCTGGTCACAAAAACATAGCAGATTTGTTTGGATTTTGCCAGATGTGAGTTTTATGAGGTGGATAAGACCCCATACAGTTTTTTTTAATGCTGCTGCTGCTGCTGCTGGTACACTTGTATAATTATGCTACGATCATTATAATACATGACTCATTGTGCGAAAGAGCCAGTCACCCTTTAATTTCTGTAAGGCTTTTTATATGACTAATGTTATCTGATTTGCCCATTTGGAATGAAACCAGAGCTGGAATCAGCCATATACATTAATGATCAGTGCACCCTTATTAAAAATGTCTCTATGAACTTCTGAAATTATATTTATAATTATGTTCTCTATACAGATCAGTTAGTCCTATAAGTCCTTTTGCATTTGTACCTTTCCAAATTAAAACAGGTACAAAAGATAATACAGAGGAACAGCTTTAACAAGGCACATTTAGGATCTCACATAAAAATACACTGTCACTGGAAATCATCCACCTACTGAGCAGTCAGAGTCAATACTGACATCAAACTCAAGTTAGATGTCAAAAGCTGTTAATACAGCTGGTAAACTTGGAATTCTAGGTGATGCATGAGTGACTTTTAACCTTTTACACAAGTAAAACATACTAAACCTACAGGGACTGTACAAATGCACTTCTATTAGATACATATTTTTAAACACAGCAAATACAATTGCTCTCTGCTGATCTCCGTGCTTTATTTTTCTTAGTTTAGTTGTTAACCATCTGGTATATACACAACCTTCCGATGAGAACCAACAATACTAATAAAACAACGCTTGTTGTTTAATATTGGATCAGCTAATGTAGCAGATTTTTATGACCACAAAAAATAATTGGTCATTCAGACTGAATTCCAAGATTTTGCTGATTTGTGGATTTAGTCCTTTCATTGCTGAAGAAAGCAGCTTCTGCTATCTGGCTTCAGGTTAGGGTTAGAGATTTAGAGATGCAGCAATACATAATTAAGTAGTAAACAAAGTCAGAAGGCTGCTAAGACCACTACTGGTATAGACCCTCTTCAACTTTAACTAACATTTTTATAAAAAGCTAATAATGTTTTCCCCCCTTCGATCCAGAGAGCAACAATATGCTTTAGAAATAAAAAGGACTAACTATGGCTTGGCAAAAATATAATAGGTACACATAAGATATTTATTATGTATAATAATATTTTTTTTATATATTCATTTTTTTAATACATTTGAACTGACAAAAGGCAAGCCCATTTAAATAAAATAAAAAAACTAAGATCTAGGAATACAGTGCCGCTTATTCAGTCGATCGTGTTCTGCACTACGGTAAATACAATTAAAAATAACTAATTTCGCACTCTGTGAAATGAAAAACACAGCTGGTTAGTGCTTAAGTACTGACAACATCCACAGTTTGCTCCAACACGCACTGTGCAAAGCCTACTGTGTACAGCACGTCATCATAAAATAACATTATATTGTCCAACAACTTTACCCTCCGCCTGCAACTCGGCTTGCAGAAACTTCAGCAGACACTTCCCTTAATGTAGTTGGTGCACCTTTCCGCCTGATCAGATTCTGCCTGCTTTTCTGGACAGCCAAGTTTTTTAGGACTGCTGCAACGTGTACAGCAGTTTTAAGAAGAGGACAAAAGAACACTGCCCTAAGTTTATGGCAGTCTGCTAAAACGTTTCAGGTTTAACTTCATATAAACTCTCAAGACAGCTCCACTCCAGGCACAAATTATAGAATTATGCAACTCAGGAACCAGCCATAATGAGTAATACTGTAGTCACTGGAGAGACTCTAGGCTGGGCTTTCTCAGTTGTACCATGACTCAAGACAACCATGACGATGCTAACACAGACACACAAACACACACAACATAAACCCACACAAAGCCTGTGCTGCCTCTAAGAGACTTCACCTGAAGCATAACCACTGTAGTCTATTTAGAATAAAGCGCAACACCATTGCAGTCCTTTTCTGACTGATCTTCTGATCTTATCATCCAAAACCAGAAATAGCCTACACAAACACACGCCACAGGACTGATGAACAGCATCAGTCAACCACTACAGCAAAATAAATAAATAAATAACTCCGTTCTTGCCATGCTGTCTGGAATGATAAGAGAAAAGAGGCAAGATACCTTCACATGAAAAAGGTGCGAAATGCTCTCAGAATCCTCTTAAAGCATGCTCAATTTCCCCTTCAAGCACAAATCTCCATTTCAAAAGAGGCAGCTGGTCACATGGCTGTCCTAGCGAGCCTTAACAAACGCTCTCGAGAAGCGTACCGACGCACGCAGTGGCCGTCTCCTCGGCACGGAGTTACAGACACCTTATTTCTGTTGACTGTGCTCTCAGCAACTGAGCCCTCTGGACTTTCCAGCTGCTGTCAGACAGAATTACAAGATAAGGAATCTGACCAAGTGCGGCGAATTACATTTGCATTTCGCTGGCAGCAAATCAGCGCTACAAAACTGGCCACTAAGCAGTTATTTTACATGCAATGGCAAAAACAACCCGGGAACTGGGTGTCCACAAACAGAACAGCAAACTGGCCAATCCCAGTTTCACACAGAATCTGGGATGCAAGATGACCATAGCGGGTTCAGCAGATATTTGCTTATGAGCAGCTGCCAGATTTTAATATTTTAATTAGATTTTAAATAGATATTTAATCTTGTTGGTTCTACTCTGGAAGAGCAGATGTTTAGGTGATGCTGGGATTTTATGCCAACATGTCTGCACTTCATTAATTTTACTGCATCTGTAACCCTGTACTGCTAGATAGACCCAATCTCAATTTCTACATCCTATAAATGTTCACACATCTGCATCTGTGAAACAGCACTGTAGCAGTCAAAGTGGCAATTAAGCTCTTGTATGGTCCCTCTGTGAAATGACAACTGGCTGTGGGTCTAAAAGGATGCGTTGATGTCAAGAAGCCCTCAGTGACAAAAAGATACAACAATGAATATTTGGACACCAAACAAAGCTCCTACTGGTGTTCTCGGAAAACGGACTATTCAGTCCAGGCCCTACACAGCACTGAATATATCTGGATTATCTGGATTGAGACTGACTAGAGGCATGGCTCTCAAAACGAATAAAACTCATAACAAGCGCAAAGTGTAGACACAATTAATAATGAAGAAGGAGGCTTGCTTTGCTTGCTCATGCTTCTGTGTAATTTTCTGTTAAGTATGATGGCTGGCCAAAAAAAACATTGCTGTGTGGATTTAAAAAAGCAAATACTTATGAGCGCATGACTGGATTAATTAGGGATTTAATGTCTCAACAGGGAATACTTTTTTAAAGCCTGACAGATGCAGGTCGTGGAAAAGATGCTACTGTGTTTCAGAAGGGTCAATTCATTGGTCTGCATCAAGCAAAGAAAACAACTAAGGAGAAGGTGTGTAACAGCTGTGATGCCACAAGAATCCACCTGTTAGTAGTGTTGACAAATTATGACTTTGATATGATATGAAACCTGCCTCAATACCGATATGATACTGTGGCAAAAACCTAAAACATAAAGAAAAGTAATGGAAAACCGAAAAATTCTTTGTTTTTTGACGACAACAACCCCAAATATGAACCCAAGATATTTTATGTTTTGCCTCAGGTCAACTTTATAAACTCAATTAGTTAATATACATCCCTTCCTGCATTTTGGCCTTGCAATACTTTCCAAAAAACTTAAACGCCAATACGGGGAAATTTAGGGCTGAAAATGAGCTTTAAAATACATTAATTAATAAACAAATAAATAATTTGATATTAAACAGCTGATTTGGTACAAAAGCAGCACCCACAAGTCCCTGAAGAGCAAAAATAACCAGAGGACCAACAGTTTGTCAACAAATGCATGTCTAAACTCCTGACCCGTCCTCACCAGAGCATGTGCAGGGAACTTTAAAACTCTGTACCACTGTGAGAGGGAATTACATTACAAAGACCCCTCTTATACCAGAATGTACATTAATAAAAGAAATGAAGTTGATCAAACCAAACATGAAACATCATATGTTCATACTGTCTGCAATGATACAAGAATCATTCTGGACAAACATTTACCATGATTGCTATTAGCAGTGCAGCGGAATTTATATTGATCATTTATCACTGGAGTTGTTGATCCACCAAATTTGGAGCAGTTTGCACGTTACGGTAAAGTTAAGATTACCAGCGTAAACGCTGCATTTGCATATAGAAATGTTTGCCATATTCTAATGTTAGCAAAAAATGGTCCTTGTAACAAAATAAATTAGACCTGTTTGACTTGTATTTGAGCACATGGTGTAATTTTGTTCCACAACATCCTCAAACCTGATGCTCTTTGACTTCTTAGTACAACTTAGCATGTTTTGTCAGTGAGATGTTTGCTCTGTGTGGGCTTTAAAAATGTTTTACAGAGGCTTGTCTGTGTCTGTAAGCTTATCCTGACTTTCTTCTATGTACGACAACTAACACTTCTACACTAACAGTGTTTGAGTATAAGAGTAGTTTGGACTTAAACCTGTTTGTACTAGATAGAGATACATACTCTGACTAAACACTAAGCACTTTTGTAAGTCGCTCTGGATAAGAGCATCTGCTAAATGCCATAAATATAATGTTTTTGTACATGGACAGTCAACAATAAGGGGGGAAAAATGGCGAAAGCTTTTGCCTGTTCCTTCGAAAAACACAGGTTTCAGACCAAACATAGCCCAAATACAGCACACTTTTTACTATAACCACTAATGTTCAGTCAAACTGAGACCCTTTAATAAAAACTCAGAGAAGGGGTGTGCATGATGTGCATGCCTGACTCCAGTCTCTTCACATTAAACTCTTAAAGGGCCTGTATGCCCTGTGTGAGTGACTGCATTTGTGTGTGTGAAATATGCCTATATGTGTACAGTATAAGACGTATAGAGAATTTTTGCTGAGTGGTAAATAACACTGCAAATATGGAATGAAAAAAGATACACTCTGTGCTTTCGCCCTTTGTGGAATATTAAGAAATAGCTTTTTTTTGTACAATTAATTTACATAATCAAATTTAGAATATTCATAGGTAGCTCTACTCAGCTGTTGTATCAGTGAGCTGTGCAGTGCTGCTCTGAGGCAACTCAAGAAATAAGGCTCTAATTTAAAACAGTCATTCTAAACGTACTAATAAAACATCATATCGCTTTTAATATCAGTGCATCAGGTTACATTTCTAGTATAAGTACACAGCACAACACTACTTGTCAGTGAGGCTAATCAGTTTGCCAGGGAGCACATAGATAGGATTCTGCAGCAACAGAAAATAAAAAAGATCCCTGATGAGACCAGGCTTACACTACTCCAGTGTGACGGGAAGCTTATAATGTAATGCAGCCATCACGCATAGTGCCCACTGAACAAGCCTCTGGAGTCAGTGTTATGTTCTGGGGCTGCTCCAGTTGGCCAGGTCGAGGCTCAGCAACCGTACGTGGCAATAAAATTAAGCCAGCTGACCACCTGAATGTACTGAATGACCAGGCTATCCCAATTTCTTCCCAGATGGCACAACCATAATCCCGGATGACAATACAGAGGTTAATCAGGCACCAGTGGAACAGTGGTTCAGGGAGCATGGGGAATCATTTTTACACACTAACTGACCTTTACCCCACTAAAAGGATGTGCTGGGATGTGCTGGAGAATACAATACAGAGTCTTTCAACACAAGATCAGGGCCAAACGCTAATGCAACTCTGGATGAAAACAAATGTTGAAGATGTTGCATAAGGTTGTTGATACAATGCATGCTGCAAACAAAGCTAAAGGCAGTCCTACAAAGTACTGCATGAGCATGAACGCTGGCCAACATATTTCCATATCTGTGCATCTCTACTCAAAACATTACACTGACCTGACTGGGTGTATACGAGTTCAGCTGTATGTATTAGGAATAGAGAAACAAAAGACTGCAGCTTACTGCCATAATAAAGCTGGACTTTAATTAAAGTCCTTCGCAAATAGTAAACAGGAACACTGCTGTTTATTCTGCTAGAGTAACATTTGAGAGGTGGGTTCATCTGCACATCAGAAGACACCCAATTCTTCTATTCACCCCCCAATACCAGTTCCTGGTCTAGCAGCAGCACTTATTGCAGTGAGTGTGGTTTATGTGAGGCAGCAGTTTATCAAGAAAGAGGAAGGGGATGCATTTGGCATCCTCCGTTTAGGCAGAAAGGGTGTCACTAAACCACATCTACGAACAAAACCACAAACAGACAACTCAGCTATAGACGCAGCCCATTTGGCTTCTATGGTTTGTCCTATATGTCCCATATGTTTCAGGAAACCTCAACCAACACACCTGCAACTCTAACTACCGTTAACACGACTATACATCCTTTTGACAGCCTTCACTCTAGCCACAATCTCACCTGGGCGCGCGAGGCTGAAGTTGGCTCCCTATACTTGTTTTGAATTCTGAATTTTCCCGTTTCCCCCTTAGATGGTGCAGCGGTTTGGTGGGATAACGAGAAACTCAAGCTCGCTCACAGTTTGCTGGAAAAGCTCAGCCGCTTGCTTTCTGGAGGTAGCTTCTTATTCGAATTTCCCCTTCCACCTTAAACGAGGCGCCAGAATGTAACTGCTGCACCATTTAAGGTGGACCGGGCAATTCGAATAGGAAGCTACCTTCAGCCAAGTCGTCCCTCATGTTTACGCCCGTTAACGGGTTCCCGCTTAGGTTACATTCTGGCGCCGCACCGTTTAAGGTGGAACCGGAAAATTCAAACAAGAAGCTGACTTCAGCTTCGTCTTGACAGCTCCGTTTCAAAGGCTCAGCCACAGTCACGGCGAACCGCTGCAGGCTGCCTTAAATACTGCACAGTTGAGAACATCCAGCAAGTTTGTTTTAAACAGCTAAGAGTCCCTAAAAACACTGCAGCTGAGGGCTGAACACAGCAGCTAGCCGGCTAGTTTTGTTTGGGCAGTCTTCGCCGATCCATGTGCTGGGCTAGTAATAAGTTAGCTAGTTAGCCCGCTAAGGTCATTCGCAACGACAGAAATATACTCACAAACATGCTATCCTCGTATGTTCCGCCGGCCTTCTGCGCTTGCTGTCTCCTGGCCAGAGAAATGGATATCAATTACTTCATAAATGCGCTAAATTATTGAACTACATCAAGTCCTTCATCTTCATTACTTTCGCGATCCAAACTACCTTAGATTTAGGGTCTTACTCGAACGGACAGGGACAGGGACCAATAGCCAAGGACTATATAAAGAGTACGCGCCTCGTCCACAAATAGCAGCCAATCAGATTGCCTTGGGGGCGGGACGATGTAATTTCCACGACTGGGGTAGGTTGTCTCGGCTCCTCCATTCAGGGATTGGAAAGTCTGGAAATCTTCGGCTCAATCTCAAATGCCTCCCTCCTCCCTACGTAGTGCACAACGTTAGTCATAAAACTAAAGCTTCCACACCCAAACGACGTTAAATATGCACCTCATGGCCGAATCCCAAACAGCTTTTTATCAGTCACAAAAATGTATAAATAAATAGGTTCGTCACTTCATGACCTATCTAGTACATATCATAGGGAGTATATGCGACAGTAAGATAATATCCTAATTATTCATATATTTTATACAATATCGATTATAGGGCTCTTTTTATTGGGACGCGGCCGTCCCAAACCTTTACCCTAAACAGGCTACACATACTAAATTAAACCTTCTTTCACCAATTACTGCTAATAATCAGTTTCTGACATAATTTGAAAATGCTTGTTATGCTTTACATTGCATGTAAATTGTGTAATAGTACTATTACTAATGGTAGTAGTAATAGTACTATTACTAATGGTATTAGTATAGTAATAGCATAGTATATAATATAGATTAATACTAGTATTGATCGCTTCAATAGCTTTAATAATAGCTTTAGTAATAATATGTATAGATTTTTCCTTCTCGTGTAAAATCATAATTCTCAGTCTCTTATTTTGCATTATTGACTTATGAACTGTGGCTTTTCAGTTGACTGAAGCCTCTGAGGACTTGGTGGAGGAAACGGAAGACTTGATGGTGAGTCACTCAGCTCCTCTTGAGATTTTATAATGTTCTCTGCTTAATGTATTTTTCCCGGTGTTTGTAAATGATGTGTGTTCTCTCTCAGTCTATACAGACTAAAGATGCCAAAGCAACTGGAACAAATAGGAAGCCTCAGATTCCTAAACAGGTCCTCTAATTCAGATGCATCCCAGCTTCCAGCGTGTGGAGCCACGTTACGTAGGGCAGAGTCTTGGAGTCTTGAGCTACAGTAAGGTATGACAGTACATAAAGATAAAGAAGATGAGTGAGGGTAACAGAAAACAGCAAATATCTACACGTATCAAAACCTCACATTCTCTGCACACACGTCCTTTAAACAGGTACAGCGACGTTATAAACCGGTCACTGGATGAAATGTGAAGTGGAAAGCTTGTAATGCTCCACATGGGGTTTGTTTATAGATTAACTGATACCCTTGAAGAAAGAGAGCCAATCAGCTTGATGGTGTATAATATTATGGACAAGCTAATCTGTACCTGGAAAAACAGAACTCACTACGTGTTTTAATTAAACATTTAATCTTTAGCATCCCAAATGCCAGCAATCCCAAAGAAAATGTAGTTTTCTCTCTCTAACGTGCACCTATTTATTTCTTATACACTCCACGTCTTAAGTGTGAACAAAGGCCTCTATAAACACACAGACAAAAAGAGGTGTATCTGTTTATTTCAGTATTGGCACATAGGCCTTACAATACAAAAGTAAAGTTAATACAATCGTTTAACAGTGCATTAGTGTTCATATTAGACACCTCTAAATGCATGCAGTGCGTTTTAAATACGAGTGACTGTCTTTAAAAAAACATAGCCGTGTAGATTAAGTGTTGTGTAGGAAGTCTTATGATACAGCAGACTGGATTCCAGAGTACAGAGACTACAGAGCTTAAATCATTATAGAGGCTCACAGTCCATATTCCAGTATGTAAACTTCCATAAACTGAGGGTCATATTTCATGTCCCTCGCCTGCTGCAAGCTTTAACCTACATCTAACACTACAATACACTCCTTATATCTACACACATTCCCTGGTTTATCAGCTCCACTTACTATATAGGACTATATCTTGTTGTTACAGACTGTAGACCATCTGATTCACTGCATACATTGTTTTATCCCCTTTTACCCTGTTCTTTAATGGTCAGGACCCCCACAGAGCAGGCATTATTTGGATGGTGGATCATTCTCAGCACTGCAGTGTCACTGACATGTTGGTGGTGTGTTAGTGTGTGTTGTGCTGGTGTGAGTGGATCAGACAGGGCAGTGCTGCTGGAGTGTTTAAACACCTCAGCGTCACTGCTGCACTGAGAGTGGTCCACCAACCAGCAACATCCAGCCAACAGTGTCCTGTGGGCAGGGTCCTGTAACCACTGATGAAGGACTAGAGAACACAAACTGTGCAGCAACAGATGAGCTATCATCTCTGACTTTACATCTACACGGTGGACCAGCAAGGTAGGCGTGTCTAACAGAGTGAGCTATATTTGCAGTTTAGCTTCCATACATAGACTGTAAAGACTTGGGACGCACGGTAGTGCTTACATACTACATCAACTCCTATTTTTAAAAAATGTGTGGAAATATCACATGAAAATATCAGTTCTATACTATGCATGCCCTCACTCTCAAATGACTGGGTTTAAGTCATTTATACATTCATGAGACTGTAATAACCTTCATATTACCTCTATGGTTTGACCTGGTTTACTCCCATTTTTGTTATTGTTTAATTTTCTGTAATGTCCCTGAATTCACTTTTAAAGTCACGAGTGATTGATCACTGTGCAACACCCTTCACAGGCCCACAGGTTTGTATCATGCCCTTGTTAAACACCCCTATGGGGAATCCACTGCATCAACGCTGAGACCTTTTCTGTTACTGTATTAGTTTGAATGAAGTTTGAAAGATGACCCTCTCAGAGAGGTGAGGGATTTGGCCTGTCCTATATGCACTGCTCAGGTGATATGGAAAAGACTGTATGCCACATTTTTACGATACATGATATGCATCACACCATTTTTACACACAGACAACAGTGTCACATTTAAAATGTGCCATCAAAACAATTAGTACAATGATTATTATTAACATACTATAATGCACTAATCCAACTTATCTGCTCTAATTTGGCCTCCGTTAGGTTTGTGTTTAAATGTTGCTCCAGCTCTCATTGTGAAATACACGTTTCTCAACCACATATTCATCCCGTTTCTGTTTTTGCTAAGCTTCTTATGTGTGCATACAAGCACTTCTATTTCTTTTTGTCACATGATAACAGGTGAGATCTGAGATTGAGTACATTTTTTACATTCTTGTTTTCTGCCTAGTGCACGCACCCTCATAACAACAATAAAGGTGTTTTGTGTAAGATTGATGTTAACTTTGATGCTCACTGTTTTTGATACATATTTTAAAAAACCTGGCTTAAGCACACACTAAACGCAGCGTTCCTGAATACCACACCAAAGAAGTATTGAGTACAAGTATATATCCCATCTTTTAAAATTGGTTAAAACTGTAAGAACATTTCTGACTGCCTGCCTAACAAAGACACGATACACTCACAGTCTTAACAAGGGATTTGGCTAAATTTAGAAATTTAAAAATAGTCATTTTAGTGGCCAATCAATTATAATTTTACTGATTTTTTAAAATTTCCACATAATTCATTAAAACATAAACAAAGACATGCAGAGTGGTCTGATGTGAAATCTGATGATAAATTCTCTGGCCATGTCAGAATTGTTCACAGTGTTGGCGAAAGGAACCAGATGTCAGATTGTAAAGCTTCTAAATTCTCCATCACAGAAACTTAGATGCTTATAAATATACTGTCTGATGTCTCAGACACTGTTTTATAATAATTCTGTGAAGGTTTTGGTCCAAAAAAACATTAACCTAGAGGATACATGCAGAGCAGGTTGTCCCCAGAGGAAACCTACTCTTTTCCAAATGTATAATTATCAGCATTACATATAAAAACTCAGAAGACTGAGACAACTAAATTCACTAGTTGATTTGGCTAGTGGATAAGATAAGCTACAGTGGGGATATTTACAAGTAAAGTAAAGTAAACATCCTGGCTACATTTGTGGTGTAGATTCCTGTCACCACCAGTACTTAAATAATTTGTAAGTATTTTCTCTACGATGGTTCCTTTAACCACATTAAATCACACTGAATGATTATGAAAAGAGTTTATACCACTAGGTCATTAACAGTGTGTAACTTTGACAACAATCAAGAATTGTGATTATTTGTTAAAACTGCTGTGTTTTCACTAATCCACAACTAGAAGCACAATTTTTAAAGTGCATTTTGGTGCTTATCGCCGAGAGCAAAAGTGTTCCTACTGAAATCTCCACTGCTTGCTGTTCCATCTTCTGATTGGCCTGAAAGTGATCACTGTACAAGGTCAACGAAGATTATAATCTCGAGTAAGTGATGAAAAAGCTTAATACCATAACCAAAATATAAATATCTAAATATGTAGTGTGGGATTCTTCATTGACGTGGGTAACCGAGTGGACTATTAGCAGTGTGACGGGAAATTGACGAGGGCAATTTAGAACAGCACTGAAACTTAAGGCAGTACAGCGGAAACGTGGTGACTTATGGAGTGACACCTGACA
The DNA here is from genome assembly GCA_021613375.1 of Megaleporinus macrocephalus. Taxonomy (NCBI): domain Eukaryota; kingdom Metazoa; phylum Chordata; class Actinopteri; order Characiformes; family Anostomidae; genus Megaleporinus; species Megaleporinus macrocephalus. Next base: position 40,715,737 of record CM038703.1, read on the forward strand.
GCAGGGCTGCCTCATTAAGAAGCTTCCCAGCCTCTTCCCTGTAGCGAGGACTCAGCTCTTTAGCCCTGCGAGCCTCCTTTAGGTTCATCTGAAGGTTTCCTCCCAGCCGCTCCCGTTCTTGGTGTTTCACAGCAGCTTCCTTCACCTGCTCGGTCAGCGAAATCTCTGCCTTCAAAAGCCAGCTGATCATCTCTTGAAGCTTGGTACCAACCGCCACAACAGATTTGGCAGCTTGGCACAGCTCACTGACGTTCTCCTGTGTCCGCTTCAGCTTATCAGGGACATCGTTCTCCGGCGTCACAACCAGGGTAAAATCGTAGCCCTTCATCTGCAGTGAGACGTGATGTGTGTCTACCGTGATAAAGAGACCTCAGTGAGTGTACCAGTTTATGAACAGAGAATTATGAAGCAATACCAGGGCTGGATATTATTCAGAGATTTCACATATAAATACTACAACTGATAGAGACTGACCAAATGATACTTTTAATACCCTCTTTTAAATATATATATATATACACTACCGCTCAAAAGTTTGGGATCACAGTAAAATGTTCTTGTTTTTAATGGAGTATCTTCTTTCCTTAAAACAACAATGGACTGACGGGTCTCTAAAGAAAGTTGTTTCTTTCTGGTCATTTTGAGTCTGTCAGCAAGCCATCAACTGCTGATGCTTCAGATACTAAACTAACCTAGAATGTTGTTCCCTTTTATACTCACTTATTAGTAGAATGTTTTTCAGCTGTGCATCACAATTGAGCAAGAGTGTCCTAACAACCAATTAACCCAATAACATCCTTAACTTGGATTGACGGCCGTACCAGGAGATTTAGACAGAGGACTGAGAATTGCTGATAATAGGACTATATGTAAAATAAGCCTCTATACAAAAATAGGCTTTAATACAAACATTTTTATTATTTAAAAATCATCTGATACACTTACATTATTGGTGAAATGGACAATATTGTTTGTGAATTGCATGAAATAAAATTCTAAAGTGATCCCAAACTTTTGAGCGGTAGTGTGTGTATATATATATATATATATGTATATATATATATATATATATATATATATATATATATATATATATATATATATATATCCATTAACCAGTTTTTGGATAATAATATAATATAATAATAATAAGTAGTCAGAATCATAGAAGTATTAAATTTTAATAATCAGCCATAATCATTTCACCTGACAAAAGAGTTTTAGTCTTTAGGGTCGTAACAGTGAAGCCTTCTATAACCCACCCCACTGTATTTTACAGCAGGAAGTGTGAAACTACATCACTGGCTAGCACTGTTGAGTTCGGATCAAATTTAACAAAATTGTTTACAGTAGGTAAAGTTTTGGTTAGTGACATGACTGTTTTAGTATTGACAAAATGCAATGCTCAACTATTTATATTAATAGAAATAACAAATAAAATATAGGGTCAAATGCAAAAGTCACATACATTAATAATACATAACCTCCTCATTTCTAGTGTACTGGACATTTTTCCCTGGTATTGTAGCTCCATAGAAGCAGATATGTCGCCACATCTATATGTTTTACAGAACCAACTCTTTCATTGCTTGATGATTTAATACTTTCTTTTTTTATGACATAAATTCTGTCTATTATACATACATATGTGTAACATGTAATACAGCATATGTAATGTTTTCTGACTTTTTTAATGACCTAAGTTGTTTCAGCCTGTTAATTTGAGATATTTATTAACATAAACCAGTGTATATACCTTATATTAAAAAGTTCTTTTTAAATTATTATTATTATTATTATTAGTAGTAGTAGTAGTAGTAGTAGTAGTAGTAGTAGTAGCAGTAGTAGCAGTAGTAGTAGTATTATGAAAATTTGTTCATATTTTAGAAGCCAAGTGCCTACATCCAAATATCCTATATGCTGGACATCTGAAATGTTTACTAGTAACCAAATGTTTTAAGTAAGAAATCATATATTACAGTATTTATTAACAGAGAGTCTCAGGACTGCGAAGGCATATACATACATATTCAACAGGATGTCATACGACTTAAACGTAGCTCTCTCGCTCTAATTTAGAGCTTGCTTTCCAGTTTGTGAGCTGCTACTGCCACCTGGAGACAGAGGCTCCTCTTTAAGGAAGTACTTAAGAGGCTGTGACTCACCGTGCTCATCCCTAACCTTCTTCAGGCACTGGGACAGACTGTCACTGGACAAACAGCGGTAGCGGTACATGAGTGTTTTTCTCTTCTCCTCCATGCAGTTATAGTGTTCCTGCTGCTTGTTGAAGGTTTCCGCAACGTCTGCGAAGCGCTGGTCAAGATCTGACACGCCGACATGCCGGGCAACAATGCTGCCACTTTTCTCCCCCGAATCTGAACAAGAACAGGTCCTCATTACAACACCACTCAAATAATAATACAAATAATACAAACCCCATTATTCTAACATGATGCTATAACTTTACAGTTTCATAGGTTTCTACTAGCAATAATAATAATAATAATAATACTAATAATAATAATTATTATTATAATTATAATTATAATAATAACAAATACTAGTTGAAAATATATTTAATTAAAAAACAATTAATAATAATAAAGATAACTGTAGTTCAGTTTCGATAACTTCTTGCTATCCACAAAAACTTTGGCCATAGTAGTTTTAACACATGCTTGTATTACTGTATTACTACTGAACTACACAAAACTAAGATCAAGATCAATCAAGATCAAGCATCCAGTAAATGCATAATATAAAAACTTCAGTAACACTATCAACCATAAACCTGCTTAAGCCTCTCCCTGCAACCTGACATACACCTATATCATAAACACCTAATTAATAATAATAATAAAATAACCAACTATAAAGACTAATTCCAATAAGTGCCAGTTGTCTGGGGTGAAACTGACTAGTTTTCTGGCACTTTTGAAGTCTTTTGAAATGTTAATGTAGGCTTATATCATGAAAGGTGCTATTCAGTCTTAAGAATGTCGCCCTTCAGTCACAAAATACCCATCTTATAAAAAGCACACTGACCTTTAGGAGGTGGACGAGGTTGTCTTGCCGACTCTGGTGCCCCAATCAAAGGCTCTGTCTGGAAAAAGAGAGACTGTTTAAACCACATTCTTCCAGAAATCAGATCAGATCCAATCTGAGTTCACTAAATTTAGTACTTGGCTTTCTATGCATGTGACAAATATTATAATTTATTAGACACACCTACTTTGTATCTACACTCAGTATCCAGTTTATGAGCTCCACATACCATGTAGGAACCTTGTAGCTCTACATTTATAGACTATAGTCCATATGTTTCTATTTATACTTTAGTATAGTCTACTATAGTTTACTATAGTCCACTTTCACCCTGTTCTTCAATTGTCCCAATGGACATTTACTATAGACAAACTGAACTGATCAGGAGCTCACTGACAGTTGTTAGTTCTGTGTTTTATTGGACAGCCAGTATATCAGCAGTGTGGGAGAGCAACCACATTTTCTAAAGATGATTGTAAATGTGCTATTATCTGCACATCCACAGCTGCTATGTTTCATCATGGGGCAAACAATCTTGACAGACCACAGAAAACCACAAGAAGTGGTCAGGTCAAGTAGATCAAGAACATCAACCAGAGGATAGACACAGATATATCAGTGAGCTGTAGCTGCCATAAAGAGTACCGGTATAATGTGGTTTAGCCACAGGATGGGAACCACTAGTAAGCTTCTAAGAACAGTAACAAAAGGATAAATCTTTATTATAATATTAAAGGAGCATTAAAGGAGGGATTTGTAAGATGATGCAACCTGTTGTATTCATACTTCAAACAATGTGGGGGCAACATATCACCAGAAAATGCACAGTCCTTCCTACTCTCTCTGAAGTTTTTACCAGGGGCGTAGGAGTGGCTTTGACATTGAGGGGGACACATTTGCCAATATGAATCAAAGCCCACCCTATCCTCTAAAATATTACCTATCAACTGATTTCACTGTAGGAAAGGTAGTAAATCACTGTGACGTAGAACAACATTTGAATAATTACAGTAAATTGCAAATTAATAAACAAAAAACAACATTATCTGTAGAGAGCGGGCAGTGACAGTCCTTTGCCAAGAGCGTTTACTGTTGGCTTCACTGGCTTATCTATCCTTAAAAGATCAAATGACAACAGAATGCCACCAGAGCAGTGCTACTTCATCCTCTCATGTTGGACTCATTCAACTCAATGCTGCAATGACTCACTACTGCCTCTTGAGGTACATAGTAGTACTGCAAGGCAGGACAGACTGGTGCTCGCTGGTTGGCATGCTAGCCTGAGTGGATATCTCAGCAAAACAATACATAGACGTATTTGCCATATAGTTAAAATGGATATTTCTTTACACTCTGTTGATCATTTGAGTTACTTCTGATATCTTTTAAATGACAAAAATATTACAGATGGCTCCTTTAATCAGATTGTGGACTACAGTAAGTCACACAGACAGATATGACAAAGATAAAGCAGTGAGCAAAGTGCAAGACGGTGGTGTCAAGAATTACTTACGTGCTTAAATCGTTGGATGTTGTGAAATCATGCTAGCCCTGCTCTACTGCCCTACACATTTCCCCATTCCTCACCCTCAGTGACATGTTCACCCTCGCCGCAACAGGTGAATTAAAAAACAAGCAGTCCGTCGTTATAAAGACTTAACCGACTACCGGCTCAGATGGAAAGCTTGTTTTTATTCTCGCTCTTTCATGACCTACTTTCCCACCAAGTTCGCCGAACGACAATAACAAGGGCTAATCTGGCTCAGAGCCATTTGAGCGCTCTCCTTCCACCTTAAAACTTAAAAATCACCGGCAATTAAGGTGCTTCGAGCCACTAAGAGCTTAAAAAAGTTCTTAAGTTTGGCTTCGTCACCAGCCTCTTGTTCATACTTCCCCGTTCCACCTTAAATGAGGCGCCAGAATGTAACTGCTGCCCCATTTAAGGTGGGACATTCGAACAAGCACCTGTCGCTAGCTCCGTCCTGATCTACCAGACCTCGCCCATATGGAGGGTCCTACCTCTTCAGCAGAGGAATCATCCCGACAGCAGCAGAACAAGTGCCCCCAGCACGACCTGTTCCCCTCCATGGTGGGTTTTAGAGAAAGGTCATGCGAAGGAAAAGGAGTCCTAGAGGAAAAAGAAACCTGCTCGCACGTCGTGACGTCATTGGTCATGAGGTTCTCACCGTGAGGAATTCACCGTGTCGGACTCGTCACTGTCCACAGAATCACACAGATCATTAGTCCCCAGTGTCCCCTGCGCCTAACAGGACAGTACACTGAAATCCACGCTGGCTGCTCTGTGAATTGCCTGAAGCTGAACAGAGAGACGTTCACAGGAACCTATAAACCAGAGTTTGCATATTTGTATTGTGGGCTACTTAATGAAAGTTTAATTTCCATCTGCAGAGGGCGCCACTGAATCACTTTTACTCAAGTTATTAATTAAAGGGCCTATATTCCACTGGTATAGACTGGATAGTTGTCGATTTACCATGTTGGGGCACTTTATAGATCTACAATTACAGACTGGAGTCCATCTGTTTCCCTGTGCACTTTGTTACCCCGTCCAGGACCCCCACAGGACCACCACAGAGCTGGCTGGTGGATCATTCTCAGCACTGCAGTGACACAGAGATGGTGGTGATGTGATAGTGTGTGTTGTGCTGGTATGTGTGGAGTTTAAACACCTCAGTGTCTCTGCTGGACTGAGAATGGAGGACTAGAGGATGACACAAATTGTCACATCAAATTAGCTACTGTCTCTTTACATCTACAAAGTGGACCAACAAGGTAGGAGTGTCTAATAGAGTGGACACAGTGTTCAAAAACTCTGTCTGATCTATTCATACCAGCACAACACACTTTAACACACCCCCACCACATCAGTGTCAGTCCAGTGGCGAGAATAATCCACCACCCAAATAATACTTGCTTTGTGGTGGTCTTAGATAGATAGATAGATAGATAGATAGATAGATAGATAGATAGATAGATAGATAGATGCTTTATTGATCCTGAGGAAATTTAGCAAGTGCTCCTATAGGGTAAGTAGAGCTGATAAAATAGAGAAAAGGTGTAGATATAAGATGTACATAGTAGTGATCAGATCGGCTGTTACACATGGGCTTTTCATGAAAATGTTTTCATAGCTTAGCATCCATGTATAGACCTGCAACTGAACAGTGTGTTCAGCACCCAAGCAGCGTTTACATACCACATTAAACTCGTTATTTTACTTGAAAAGAGGGAGGAGCTCAGCTGTCCATGAGATGTCTCATATTCTATAGGAGCTGGGACATACATACATAGCATAATGCTTGTAAATGAAATTCTAAGATGGGTATCCAGTACAAATAATGACATACTGACTCACTGGTTTGACACCGTATTATTAGATTATTCAATTCAGAGTTTGAGGATCAAGACCTCCAGACTACAGAGAAGCTTCTTCCCACACGCCATCACACTCATGAACAGCTGAACATTACAACACTACTACTACTACATTTTTTCAACTTTAAGCAGTAGAGGGCGTAACTGGATCACAAAAACCTGACCTAATATATATGGCGTAATACATTCACACTGCACTTTACTGAAATGTCCAAGTGCGGATCTCTCATGCAAGATGTCTGAGTCTAAATTCTTAAATACTTGCCCTGATTGAAGTTCCAAATTCAAGCACCAGGGGGCGCTACTGAATCACATTCATTCAATGCTAGAAATTGTGACAGCTTCTGGACGCCATCTGACCTCATCCACGTACTGGCAAATGGCAAGTGCTTGCAGGTATTGGGCATGTGATAGTGAGCTTTGAATGTCTGGTGAAAAAACACACCTGCTTATGGGTCTGATGACATATTAGTGAGAAAACTGGACTTGTGATGTTACTGTTTTTGTGTTTGCATCGTTGTAGAAACTAAATTAATGTAATTCTGCTTTTGGAACAAAAGTTTGTATCTCCACTTTGTTTTTGACCTCATTTGAAAGTACCTGCTGCCATTATGGCCAAAATTTCTCATGAATGTACCCAAAAAAATGGGCCAGAATGAAAAATCTGGTTCTACTGACATACATTAAAAATACAGTATGTTTTTATAAATGTTTTTGTAAAGTTACTCTGACAGAAACACATTTAATGAGTTTAGGTCCTCATACAAAATGTAATATAAGACATGTACTCTGGGTTTTAAGTCATCATTTCATTTGCTGGAGGAAGAACATCACCCCTTATCAAACCTTAAAAAAATTATCCTCCACTTTAACTTCATTACTGATTATGCTACCATTAACAACCACAACCTAGCACTTCCTATAGCTAGTGACCAGTGACATTTGGTCACCTCTTCTTGGCAGAATAGCCTTTGTTCAGCCTCATCAGAGGGCCGAACTAGTGAGTCCTGCCACAACATCTCAGTAGAGTCCAAGTCAAAACTTTCTCCTGCAGAACTCATGGTGCTGTCAAATATGGTGTTGTGTAGCCTGCACCATCACACTACCACCACAATGTTTGACTGCTGGTATGACCATCTTATTGTAGAACTCTGCATTGATTCTGTTGTGGCTTCCATTGCTGTGCTCAGTAATCAAGAATGGGTGTGTCTAATTTGAACTGATCCCAATAATTAACTATATTTCATTCATTGGTTAATTTAAGGATCTTACAGATATTTACTTTTTCTGTCCACCTGTATATGCCACTGAGCTCAGGTTTATACTGATCCTTTTTTAACAAATAAACATTACTAACGCATCACTAACCAACAACGCAGACATGACTACTTGAGTATTGTTGACTTAATTGTGTGAAACAAAAAAACTGTGTTGCATCATGAAATCCTTCAGTGTTGGTTGTGCTGTGTGACATTTGGGGGGGAAGGAATACATGTTTTGGTGGGAGTTAGGATACTTTTAAAGTTGCCTTATGTGATTTTCTCACTTAAATTAGTTCAAACATAAAAGGAGGCTGATTAACCCTGTACACTTGAGTTTGGTTCTAAAGCACTTTGCAAACCTACAGAGAATCCGTGTTTCAGTTTTTTATTTTATGTTTATGTTTTAAGTGTGTCTTTGCTGCAGAGATACTTTCAGGGTATACTTCACATTATAGATGTTGGAGGATCAAGACCTCCAGACTACAGAGAAGCTTCTTCCCACACGCCATCACACTCATGAACAGCTGAACATTACAACACTACTACATACATACATCCATATGCAGATGTTCTCCCACTCTTCTTCTTTCTCTATACAGTCTACTACATACATACATCCATATGCAGATGTTTTCTCACTCTTCTTTCTTTATACAGTCTACTACATACATACATCCATATCCAGATGTTTTCTCACTCTTCTTTCTCTGTACAGTCTACTACATACAAACATTCATATGCAGATGTTCTCTCACTCTTCTTCCTCTGTACAGTCTACTACATACATACATACATATCTAGATGTTCTCTCACTCTTCTTTCTCTGTACTGCCCTTTTATTTATCTGATAGAGTCTCAGAACACTCTGTACCACCGTCCCCACTGGTGACTCTTCTGTTCTTCATATTTATATCTATTTAATTCAGTCTGCACTGTCCTTTACTGCTGCACTTTACTTTAAATATACAACTCTGCACATGTTAAGTTTACAGGAGTGTCTGTATGTGTATGTCTTTGTGTGTGTGTGTGTGTGTGTGTGTGTGTGTGTGTGTAGGTTGGGTGTGTTTGTTACTTCTGTAATGTCAGTTATCGTGCACTGTGAGCTACTGTAACCAAACACAAATTCCTTATATGTGTGAGCATACTTCGCCAATAAAGTCTGATTCTGATTCTGATGTTGAAACATTGCTGTGAGGATTTGATTAAGCCTTAGTAAGCTCAGGTACTGATGTTGGATGATCAGTTCTGGATCACTACAACTCATCCCAGAGCTCCATTACTCCAGAGAACACAGTTCCACTGCTCCAGAACCCAATGCTGGTGGGCTTTATACCCCTCTAGCTGACATTTGGCACTGGGCATGTTGACCTCAGGCCCGAGTGCAGCTGAACCAGAACATCATATTCTACTGATCAGTGCTTTTCTATGAAGGTTGCCCAAGCTGCACGTGTGCAGTTAAACACCTGCGTTAGTAATAGCTGCACCTTATTTGGATACAGTTGGGTTTCTTTAAGGGCAATTCCACCCGTCTCTCAAAATTTCTGCATAATTAAGAAGTTAAGTCATTAAGAGTGGTTTGATGGAACATGAGATATTATTTTTTACAATAGTTTAAAAACTAAAATATATTTTTTCTTAAAACATCTATTTCAGCATCATAAATATTACATACACTTGTGTGCAACAGTAGAACAACACCAGTTAAATTACATATTTTACAGATTATAATGAAACTTAAATAGATCATATTCTGCAGATTATGCTAAATATTTATTTGCTAAATAAATATTCCATACATTTTGCACAGGGCTCATGTTTATTCCAACATGTTAAATGCAGCAAATATACAGTAACCTTGTAACTTATTTTCACTTGGAACATAAAAACATACAGTTTCACCAAAGCCAAAACTATTTACTGGTGGTTTTGGATAGTAACCAAAAGGGCTGTATTTGTGTTGTAGGCAGGACCCCTGGTTCCCATCATAAAGAAATTAAGAATTTGAGTCTAGAATGGAGCATTACGCATAAAATCACTCTGAATGACTTTGTGCAGAAAATTTGAAAAGTCGGTGGAATTCCCCTTTAATCTTCCCTGCTGGTCTCGCATTAGTCTCTCCATCGCCCATCTCCCTCTTCCCAGACCTACCGAGTCCACGGCTGCATGCATTCAGGCTTACAAACACGCGTCCACGGTGCCAAGAAAGTGCCTGCGCGCGGCACACAAGACAGCGAGCTAAACAATGCTTAAGCAGCTGTTTGTAATTTGCGTTTTATGTGGCGTTCTGCAACTCGGCTACCTGCTGTGAGCGCGCGGCTCTGTGATTTCCTCTCCTCCCGCGCAGCGCGCGCTCCCCTGCACCGTATCATTTCGCTGTCATCGAAGGAGTCGTTAAAGCTCGGCGCGCTAATGGGAGCGCCCGGGAATAAAGAAGTATTGACGGACGGAAAGCGCATCGGGAGGGCCAGCCGCTGTCTCCGGATGCAGGTGCTCATGCTGACAAACACGAGGGGAGGGGCGAAGCCACTAGGTGCCAAGTGAGCAGAAACATGGAAAAAGAATTGCTGGGAGAGTCGTGGGAGAAAGAAAGACGCGCGTTTAACCAAACCGATTGTGCACGCGCCTAGCTGAGCAATGCACGTGTGGTCCATGTGTACTGACACGGTCATGTGCAGGGCTGCTGGCAACGAAGCTCCTAAAGCTGCAGCTTGAGGAGCCAAAAGCAGAGCTGTGATTTGAGAGTGTGTGTCTCTCGGGTTCCTCTGATATACATCAACTCATCTAGCTCTTTATTAGGAACACTGTACTAATAAGGCCTCCCTTTCTAGGCTCCCATTCTACCACATCCCAAACATGTTCTACTGAGTTCAGGTCACAGGTGACTGTGAGGATCACTGAAGAACCTTGAACTCGTTTGTCATGTTCATTAAACCAGTTTGAGACTAATTTTACTTCGTGACCTAGTGCTGGTGCCAATAGAAAGCAGTAAACAGTGGTTTCCCAAACCTTTACACCACCTCCACCAGCCTGGACTGGGCAAGCAACGTCGGTTCTATCCATGGATTCATGCTGTTTGCACCAAATTCTGAAATCTGTGTGCCTAAGCAGAAATCAAAAGTCATCAGACTAGACTGCGGTACAGTTTGGATGAACCTGTGACCACTGGAGCCTCACCTTTTTGTTCTTGACGGAGAGAAGTGGAACTCCACATATTCGATTAGGAGATTTTACATTACCTTTGATTGTAGAATTATAAAACAAAGTAACTGTGATGTACGTATTATATAGTTTCTGGAACAGTAGGTAGCACTAGTGCTCACACAATGTTATTAAGACAATGTTATTAATAAAATTGAGAAGCCAGTGTACTGCTTAGAAGGCTTTTGATGCTTTAGGTAGTTACTAAACATACGTGTAGTGAAGTTACTTAAAAGTTTAGTGTAAATTTAATAATAAAGCACCTCTCTGTAGGTAAGAAGTTTATTTTTCTATTTTATTTATTTATTTTAATTAAACATGTTTAGGTGAAGTGTTTTCTGTTAACTTACCAACATATACCTGAACTCATACCCAATAAAAAGGCATTGTAAGAGCTATCTGCTGTTTCATTTATTCAGTTTCCTTCTCCATGAAAAAAGTGGGCCAGATTTGAGCATAAAACTCCCGGGCTGAAAAAGGTGCCCACTCCGGCCCTGAATATGCATCAGATCTGCAAATTGTCACCCAGAGCAGGCTCTCAATACCACACCCCTTTTGGAGGTGTGTGTCCCACCTAGACTACAACAGCAAAACAGAGGAAGTAGAAACTTGAAGCAAGGACTCTGGCAGTGAGGAGAATGGCAGGCTATCACAGTTAGGTCAGCTGTTATTGTCATAGTATAGCTAAAGCTAGCTTGCATACTATTTATAGAGCAGGACTGAAAAGTGTAATGTTTCACGTATAATTTGGAATATAAAACAATATTTTAATTAAAATATTTTACTGTCAAACAAAGAGTATTTCACTGGTAATTTGCCGACCTGGAGACTCAACAAGATAAAAGTAGATCTAATAGTTGGACTCACAAGCTTGATGCTGAGCATCAGTTCGATACTGGGAGACTAAAAGGACATGCATTAGGAGCAAATTTACGTTTTTGATGTACTGTTTGTGTTCTACAGCAGGCAGACTGGACACATATTCACCTGACACCAATTATAAATGACCCAGAGACACAAATACAGTTCTGGTGGTTCTCTATTAGTTTTGCTCTGCTGTTTTACATTACAGACTACAGTAATTGTCATTTTTTACATGTTTAATATGTTTCAGGCCCAAGTTCGTGACATCACAGGCATCTCATAGCATGAACTGTTTACATAATACACCAAGCTCTCTTATTTAGAAAGACATAGGAAAAATATTCGTTTTCTATATGGGCCCTGTAACCTAGATCAGACATAAAAAGTAGTTGAGCTCACAAAGATCTAATTCAATTCAGTTCTTTTAATAGATGTTTTAAATCTAATTTCAGTAGATATCTCTGTAACACGATAAAACGCAAGATGTCTTGGATGTACCGTCAAAACTGTTACTGTTACTTTTGTCGATAATTGTAGTTAATTTTTTAATGTCTTAATCTGGAAAATCGACATACTGCTCCTTTAAAATGTACTACTTCAGTTAATCGAACATCCAATTCAATAAGTTAGTTGTTGACTTCTAGCAGCGTGTGAACGATCATAAATACTTTGTAGTTGCTAAACAGGTTGACTACAGCTAAACAGACACTATATATCACACTATAGTTTATTACTTGAAGCTAATTTTCTTGTTTTTGTGAACTAGTGTCCATAAAATCCCATTCGCACGACTGTTTATTCTCAACTGAGTTTAATAGAATTCGACTCAGTGAGTCAAGTAAAATCAGATTCAGAAGTACAAACACAGCAAAATAAGGCAGCTATCTAAAAAGTTAGAGTAAAGGTAAGCGGATTCATGGTTTTGGTTTAAACGTCGCAATAAACTGGGATTTTATCTACAGCCACAGACATAAACTTTATAAGTGCTACAAAACTGATTCAGTTGGAATCGGTTCAAAAGTATGATTCACTCACGAGTGTTTTAGGCCGTGGGGAAAAATTTCCCGCGAAACTACAAAGGCGCACACCGTGGACTGTTCCACTGTGGAAACCGCCGGGTAGAGGGGGCGCCACTCAAACGAGTTTTCGAAAACTGCCCGGTATTTTCAAGAAACTAAATTTACTAATTGCCCTCCGTATTGTTTATTAAATTATACTATATAGTGGAGTAGCGGCTGGAAAAAATATCTGTAGACTTGGCATTTTAACGATTTAGTTATTGCTCCCCCACCCCTCAAAATTTCACAGTAAGTACATGTGCCCGTTTGCTCTTGTTGTTTTTTAAACTCTCGTCGTATGAATGGGGTTTTAATAGAGTCCATTTACGTTAAAACTATCAACGTTAATTTCTTTTATCTTGGAAACAAACCATGTCTACACCGGTGAAGGTGAGAACGATAATGTTTTCTGTAAATAGCTTGTAATTTAAGCCAGACATGTAACCTGGCACATTATTCCTCGGCCGTGCTAGCTGATTTAACACGCGTTAAAAAATAATTAATGTTTATCTAAAACTTCTCAGTCTTAGTGAATGTGAACCGAATGTTCTGTTCTCTTCTGTTTGGTAAGGTAACCCGCTGGCTAACTTTCCTTATCTCGGTCAAATGCCGTAAATGTAACCTAAGGCAATATTTTCTCATTTAGTTTTAAATAATCCTGAAACAAGTCAAGAATGATGTTCCACATATATAATTCTCGCAACGTGCTGCACTTGAGGAGAACCCAGTTATTATGTCTGGAGTCGTTATGTCTCTGCGAGATAATGAGTCTAAGAGAAATGGCCGCTTTAACGCAGTATTTTGGACTGGCTAATAAACCCGTTCATTTGAATGGTTTACACTGAATAAAGAGGTCTGCCCGGGTTTGATTCCTGTGTGGGTTCATTGGAAGTGGAAGGTGTGGTCGTACAGCTGCACGATATGGAGCTGATGTTCGATACAGTTGCTCGATATTGTGAAGATTCAGAATAATAATAAAAAAAAACACTAAACACTGACTGACCACAAATTAAAGACGTGAGTCCAGCCCTGTTTGCTGATATGTCTACTCTAAGACTATGTTTATACTGCCAACCCAAATCCAATGTTTGGCATACCGTCGCTGTCCAAAGATTCGAGAAGGGCCGAGCTGCAGCCAGGGGCGTTCCTGTACAAGCAGAAAAGCCCCCCCAACCAATACAGCTTGAACAGAACCACCCCGAACAGTCCCATATTGACAACAGGTGTGTGTTGTAATGATGCGAGAAAATATGTTAGGAGATCTTAACAGAGAAGGATGTATTTCAGATGAGAGGAGTAACAGTTACTGTAGTGTTTTACAGTCACAGGCGTTAAATCAGTGTTTTTAGGCACAGCAGCACACAAGTATACACGAACACCAGAGTAGGCTGCTCTTCCGTTCTCTTCACTAGCTGCTTCACTGTAGATTACATGGGGGTGTTTTCTGTGTTTGTGAGCACTAGTGCTACCTACTGTTCCAAAAACTATATAATACATACATCACAGTTACTTTGTTTTATAATTCTACAATCAGAGGTAATGTAAAATCCCCTAATCGAATATTACCCAACTCTGGAAGGACTGGAACATGTCAGTCATGCTGCTTATGATTAACTTTGGAAATAAAATGTAACTAAATCATAAATCAACACTACAGTTTTTTGTAAACGGTGATGATTTGTTGAACTTCTGAATGTGACGGACTGCACCCTGTCCAGATAGATAGACATTCAAATCTGGCCAAATGAATAAAACAAACTTGACTCTAGAGGGAAAACTTTTACTGTGACAAACGTGCATCTTCGGACAGCAAAGTGAGAAACTACAGAAAAGCAGAACCGGTGAAAATAAGGAACAGATAGATCATACTGTAGCCAATAAGGAAGAGGGGCGGTTCTGTGTTGAAGTGAATAAAAAAATGAGGACGTTCTTATTTTAGCCAATGAAAACGAGGGGGGCGTTCCTGAAAACAGTAACGCCCTAAGAACAGGAACGCCCCGGCTGCAGACTGAAGATATTCTCAATAAAAAAACATGTATCTCCATTTCTTGTAATTGTTTTTTGTTTTTCTACATTATTTGAACAAGAAAGGTGCTGTTTACATAGTGTGAACATTTCATGATGAATGGTCCAATAGAAAGGCTTCAAAATCTGTTTCCAAACATTACATTAAAAGTTAAGAATGTTATTGACCTCTCCTGTGAAGTTGCTATTTGGGGATACTTGTTTTTCCTTGCACAGCACCAGTATCCTGATATTTGGTAGTCTCGACACATTGATTTGAATAGAAAATCGGGTTTAGAAGTGTCTTTTGTGTAATTCGCCAGGCACAAAATTACAGTAATGTCAAATCCTGGGATTCAAGAAAAGCACTAAAATGTTTGGAACCAGTTCTTGACAGATTTCTCTCTGTTCCTCTGGCATCCATGTTTAAATCTGTACCCTCAGCATAGCTACATAGTTACTGATGCCTACATCATTACCACAGCAAACCCATTCAGATACAAATCCAATCTGATCACTTAAAAAACAGTGGGCAGAGACGTTTCAAACAATCTGACTTGAGAACACAGCCAAAAGACATCCCAGCAATTGGCTAATGCGTTAAATCAGGGCTGCTTGAGCAGAAAAATCATTAATCACTTCACTATTGGTAAACATAAGTGGCCAAGAAACAATATGAGAAACAGAAGTACTGCAGTGCCTGTACTGTATGAAATGTACAGCGAGGACTCCCTGAATGTTTTCAAGTGATGATACTTTTATTGGAAAGAAATAATGTGCATTTTAATTAGTTTCAGTTGATTCATTAACATTTAGCTTCTAATTAATTTCTGTGTTTAATGTGATACTGTGTCTGCACTGCTTTGTGATTGGTCACACCTCTGACATCAGAGCTTATTTAGGAGCACATCAAAGAGTTCAAGCTACTATCAAGCTTTAGTTGCCTATGTTAACAGGTGTTGGTTGTTGTAAGAGGCTCTGCTGCAGTTAGTCGGTATTTACGTTTATGATATATAGCAGATGGTATTAGGAGTCTTGCCCAAGCACATAATTGGTGTAATGTATGGAATTGGCAGGTAATCCAGTCTACCGCATGGTGGGCAGCAGTGTAACTAACTATGCTATACCAAACACATTTGTGTACTTGAGTAAATTCTTTGACCTAATACATTTTTTAACACAGTAGTAGTAGTAGTAGTAGTAGTAGTAGTAATAATAATAATAATAATATGCTTTTTAAGCAAATAGTAAAATTGTCAATGTTTCACTACAGTTAACCTCTGAGTCATCGCTCTAGTGCTATACTCATGTTAAGTAATGTAACCTGAGCTACTGTGTTATACCAGCTTTTCTTAGTGTGTTTGTTGTGAAAACTCTTATTGCAAAAAAAGTTGTGCCTAAGCTTTATCAGTAGTCATATTGCATGTATTACATTTTCAGAAAGCTTTGGCAGATATATTTGAAAGCCCTAGCGATGATGAAGAATTTCTTGGTTTTGGAGTGGATTCTTCAGAGGAGATCTCTGAGGAGAGCCGAGACAGCCTCCGTTCACAGACCTCTTGGAAGCCAGTGAGTATCTTGTTTGTGATATCGCATGCATCTTCAAAACTATGTGAATAGGCTAATGAGCGTGGGCTGCAACTCTGAAGTACAGACAGTGCTGTGGATTTGATTCTGGGCTAATAATGTCTCTCCTTCTCTTAAAGATCCTTCACTTTAGGTCTAAATTCATTACAGATGAGTTGGCACACATCTTCATGGACACAGACAGTGAAGAGGAGTTTGAAGGCTTCAGTAAGGAGGAGAGCTCTCCACATATCCACTGTTTAAGCTCTAAGGTAAGTAATGAGCATAAAGATTATTGTTGTTTTCGATTAACTCAGATATGTACTAATTTATTGCGTTCATTTTTTTTCTGGTAGGTTTTGGAGTCGGAAGAAGACAGTGATGACATTGGATTTTATTCGGATGATGATAAACCCGCCCCACAAAGAAAGCAAAGTTCAGGGTTGTGTGTTGCATTCAGGTTTCCTGCCAGACGAAGCTCCAACCATGAAACGCGAATGCAAAAGAAATCCTCCAAGATGGCAGAGTCAAGGCCCCCACCAGTCAGTACTCATCCTAGAGCGAGTACCAGAAAGAGGAGAGGTGGCCAAGCAGATGCACCTGTGGCGTGTGCAAATGGAAAAACTGAGAAAAGATCTCGTATCACAAGAAACGAATCTGAGGAGGAGGATGAGGGGGAGGATGATGAACTGACTGAGGCAGACATACAAATACTGAGAAAAAGAGCTAAAAATATTCAGGAGAACAAAGCTATGGTAAATGGATTGAATTACGTAAATGAATATTCTGAATGCTCGCTAAATTGGGAATGTTATTAAATCACTGTATATGTCTATGTATGCTCACAGCTTGCAAAGCTATTTGCAGACCTGAGTTCCTTACCAGACCTGTCTCCAAAGACAACGCCTTCAGTAAGTCCTATTTTGTTGTTGACATTCAATAAACATAGGTTTAATTTTAACGATGCGCCTGTGTGGGCATGGTGGGCTGATGCAGATATCTGAGATTTGAGCTTATATTGATGCTGATGCAAGAATGTTTATAAAGTGTAGAAGTAAGGACTACATTTACATAAATTACCTTAACCAGAAATTTAGTTCTTATTTCTGTAAGGTCACAAATGTATATGTACCAGGTACATTTTAAGCCGTTGAGCTCTACTTGCATTGCTTTTCTGAAAAAAACATATCATTTGTTTTTAATGAATTTGCTCCAGTTATTAGAAAGTGTAGTTATATGTACCAAAAACAGCCTTAGTTATTTTAACACATCTGTTTACCATGGGTGGGTGGCAGGGGGGTCTCACTAAAACTTCAGTGTGAAAAGACGAAGGCTGAAAAGACAAATATATGCATTGTTTTTTATGATGGTGACATCAAACAATATTATATTGTGTCATTTTCTTTGTGTTTAACCCCCCGGGTGCTAGATAGCAGTACTGTTGGAGTTTATCTTCAGCCATTAGACTCTTTCACTCCCAACATACACGTAGCATAAGGATGCAACACTAAGGTTACCATGGCAGTTGGGTTTTTTGTTTAAATACTATGATTAGTTACAATTTTTTTTAAAGATTAAAGAAAGTCTAAATATATATTGAGTTGCTCACAGTATTACAGTATATTGAATGGTGAGCCATGTTCTTGCTAATACACAGCCCTACCTGTAAGTATTTTGAGAGTGAATCAAACTGGAGATCTGAATGTCTTATTACCAGCTATTGCCACTTTTGTTACTGCTTGCTGCTCAGTTTAATAATGTCTTTATTTTCTGGTCGACTGAAGAAAAGGAAGCAGTACACTCCGAGAAGGCCTGCATCTGATGTGCAGAGTGAGAGACGGAACCCCAGCCGCAAGGCCAGACCTCCGGAGCATTTTGGGTTGGAGCAGGAGCCAGTCGTTTCTACAAAACCAAAAGGAAGGAGCTTAGAAATAGACCTCAAGAAACTCATAAAGGTGAAAATACATACAAAGCCTCTTCCTGTTATACAGCCGCTGCGAACGTATGTTTTATACAAGCCAAATTCGGCTTCCTGATTGCTGTCAAAGCGTAAATGAGTGAATGCTTTCAGTTTTACTGCAAGGCTGGACTTCTTCTTCTTCATATGGGTGCCTGCCTCTGTTCAAGAGATCATGTTGAGTTTTCACAATAGACAGAGCAAAACATTTATAAAACTGGCTATTTAGCTGACATGTTTTGATTCTTTAATATTTACACAGGTGGACATGGACTTGCGGGAAGATGGACATAGGCAGAAGCGGAAAAACAGAAAGCGTGTTTCTGTGCGAATGCCTGAGGACATCACAGAGGAAGAGCTGGACAATGTTGCTGACCGTTCTAAAGACAAAATTCTTGATAAGGAAAATGTAAGTTTTGATTAAGATGAGTAATTATTGCTTGAAACTGTGTCGAGTCATTAAGTAATCTCTTATAGACTTGCATATATGCTATCTGTTAGTGTATGAATGAGTTATCGAGGGCTTGGACAATATATTGGTTGATCCATAATTTACAATACTGACCATAAAATCAATAAGTAGAATTAAATTTTTATTTTATCTTTATTTTATGTTTTACCATTGGGAATGGATAACACAGGAATAAACTGATTAATTGAGCAGTAACAGTAACAAAGAGCTAATTCTGCTAAAGGTCTACGCACAGCCACAGTTATGTCTATGAAACTGTCTATGTAGCCCTTTCTGGTGCAGTTGGAAACTGTCCTATGTGGAGTCAGTATAACTCGACTAATGATATTTGATATTTATTGTCCAAGTTATTTATCCAAGTATTTACCTGATTTACCTGTTTTTTTCAGAATTACTCTTCATGCCAGCTCAACTGTATCTCTGTACAAATAGGGCTTCAGAATGGAAGCTAAGACTATTTAACTTAACTACATAAAATAATTTTCTTCCTCAGGGCAGTACATGTCACCAGTGCAGACAGAAGACCTTGGACACCAAAACAGAGTGCAGGAACCCTTACTGTCGGGGGGTCAAAGGCCAGTTCTGTGGACCCTGCTTGCGGAACCGCTATGGTGAAGACGTTCGCACAGCCCTGCTAGACCCTGTGAGCCCCAAAAAACATTTAAAAATAATCTAGTCTAAACTAGTCTAGTCCTAAAAAAATACTGGTAATTGTACAATGTTTAAAAAATGCAATGATTAAGTGATCATGCTCGGAAATACATGAAGAAATTAAACAAAACTTGTCAGAGTTTACACTACAAAGTGATTACTGGTCCTTGTAGTAAGTAACCAATATTTAACAAAGCAGTCTCAATTCTGTTGGTAGAAAAATACTGATACAGTGAACTCTTCAAAAGAGAATAGATGTCAGATATGGGGTAGATGTTACCTTTTATAACAGTGTTATTTTAAGTATTCATATGACTTTAGCTCTTAGTATTCATAGTAGTCAAATGAGGACTTATTGAGGAATATGAGGAAAATTGCTTTCCACAAAACGTCTAGGGCTGATTTAGATCTTGCAATGTTTTTTTCTCTTTCTGTAGACATGGGAGTGTCCTCTCTGCCGAGGTGTGTGTAACTGTAGCCTGTGCCGAAAACGAGATGGGCGCTGTGCCACTGGAGCTCTTACCCGCTTGGCCAAATTTTATGGCTATCATAATGTCAAAGAGTACCTGGAAAGGTATGTACACTTTGCTCTTTTAGTACGTATTGTTGACACAATTAAGTACATTAATGTGTCTTCTATACACACACACTATATTGCCAAAATTGTTTGCTCACCTTTACACACTGGAACTTGAGTAACATCCCATTCTTAATCCTATAAAGCTTCAGCTCTTCTGGGAAGGCTTTCCACATGGGTTAGGAGTGTGTTTGGGAATTTTTGACCGTCCCTTCAGAAGCACGTTTGTGAGGTCAGACACTGATGTTGGACGAGAAGGCCTGGCTTGCAGTCTCCGCTCTAATTCATCCCAAAGGTGTTCTATGGGGTTGAAGTCAGGGCTCTGTGCTGGGCAGTCAAGTTCTTCTGCACCAAACTCACTCCTCCATGTCTTTATGGAGCTGCTTTGTGCACTGGTGCACAGTCATGTTGGAACAGGAAGGGGTCGTCCCCAAACGGTTGTCCAAAATAAGCATTAAGAATTCCTTTCACTGAACCCCACACCATAATCCCCACCCTCCACCAAACTTTACACTTGTTTGTCTGACTTGTTGTCAGACAAGTGCCGCCAAACCCAGACTCCTCCAGCATGATTTATCTCTACAGGGAATACATCTCCAATGCTCTTGAGTCCAGTGGCGGCAAGCTTTACACCCTGCAACCGGCGCTTTGCATTGCACTTGGTGATGTAAGGCTTAAATGCAGCTGCTCGGCCATGGAAACCCCTTCTATGCTCTGTTCTTGAGCTAATCTGAGAGCCACATGAATTTTGGAGGTCTGTAGCGTTTGACTCTACACTGTAGACACTGTATACCAGGAGTCACTAATAGGTGGGCCGCGGTCCGGGTCCGGACCCAGATGTTCTCCAATGCGGACCCAAACTGATAAACTATTAAAAACGAATTAATTTAGACTCTGTTTAATTTAAGAGGCGGAGCTTTTCTTGTCTTTATGGTATACGGGCTTTACGGCGCAGTGAACTCGGAGACCAATCGCGTGCGCTGTACGATCACCAAATGCTCCTTAGCCAATCAGATCTGTGCAGATTCGGGAAAGCAGCGCACGCAGGTTAGATAAGAAGCAGCATTCGGAGAACAAAGCAAGCCTTGAAAAGCATTGTTTTTTTAATGTAGCTCTTGTTTTTTTTATTGAAGTGAGTAAAAAACATTTATTAGAAGTTTAAAAATAATTCATTCAGTTCAGCATTTAACCGATAAATATACTGAACGGCATGTGTGATGTGTTGGTGTTTCAGTAGCTGATGGGATAAGATGCTAGGCTACTTCAGTATACAGGATATGCCACTGAATCATAACACAAGTTAGAAATGATGATGGTCGGGACCTTGGCCTGAGGACATCTCCTCTATCTGGACTGTACTGAACTCTAATTAAATACCCCTCTGCTCTATACTGTTGTTCCCAATCGCTTCAACTGTATTATACCACTGACAGTCGACTGTGGAATATTTAGTAGTGAGGTAATTTTATGACTGAACTTGTTGCACAGGTGGCATCCTATCACGGTACCATGCTGGAATTCACTGAGCTCCTGAGAGCGACACATTCTTTCACTAATGTTTGTAGAAGGTACACTCTGCATGACTAGGTGCTTGGTTTTATAAATCTTTGGTTATGGAAGTGATTGGAACACCTAAATTAAATGACTTGGATGGGTGAGTGAATACATTTGGCTATATAGTGCGTGTATATACTGTATAGCCAAAAGTGTGAAAGGGTCCTCTCTGTATTTCTGTCCGTCCTGTTGATTTCCATAACATCTGAAATATTGTGAGTTATTATGACTGACAATTTAAATACCTGACATTTCCGTCTTGCAGTCTACAGAAGAACCTTGACTGAAGCCTGGCTGTTGTTGGGATCAAGCAGCGGTTTATCAGAGTTTAGAAACCTTTCAGCTTCTAAATCCTCAAGACTCCTGAGATATTGATGAAAAGCAGTCCTGATTTGTGTCCTAAAGCCTGCTGTCTACAAACAAAACCACCAAATGGGCTCAATTGATCTGTAGAGTTTTAGTGAGTGCTTTGTTCACTTTAATCATTTAATCCTCCTCTTGTTGATTTAAAGATTGTGCTGCTCTTTTTTTTACCTGCACATAGTTTCCTTTCTTTAGTCCTGTAGCATTTAAAGAGCTCATTCTGTATGTTTGCTGTTAAAGATTACATGATTATGCAAAAGATTATGAAGCCAATCAGAATTGCTACATGATTAATGGACTTGCTGACGAGGTTGATGATAAAGGTGAGAAAGTAGTGGATTAGGGGGAAAAAGATTTAGTCCAGGTTGAGTCTAATGTTTTATATTTTATGTCTTTAAATTTGACCAGACCAAAGGGTTTTCTTGCTAACCGATTGTCTTCCCTAAACATGTTGAAACTATTTTACTCGAAGCATGAAACTTTCTACTGGAGCTTTAAAGCCTTTTAGACAAGAGTACTTGAGTACTTGGTGTGTTTTAAAGAGGCCCATATTCAGTTTACTACTGTAACATAGTTTAGAGGTGCAAAATGTTTACTAAAGCACATTTGAAATGAATCTGTGACTGTAAATTTTATGTGTGGCCAGTACATTTTTAGTATTCTCCTAATTGTATGGAGGCAATTGTTCGTTTTTGAGTACGTATTTGAGGAGATTCAATTCCAGGTTAGAAGAACTGCCCTCCAATTGTAATCAACACAGGTGGATGGAAGGAGAAACTGCTGTATTTGTAAAAGATAATTCTGTCAATCCAGACGTGAACTTGATACTAAGTCTTTCTTTTTTCTTTCATTTGTAATCCATTTTTTTATTTACTGTCCCAATATAGCTCTTACATTTAACATATATCCCTTTCTATTGGACAGTGTGTAATCTGTGAAATCAAAGTAATGTTCTCAGTAAATCTGTGGACCTGTTCTGTTTGGTTATAGCATGTGTAAATCATTTGTACTTTTAAAAATAAAACATTGCAATAGCTGGTGATCCCTGTGTTAGTGTCTTTAGCTGAACAAGAAACAGTAAATGCAAGTGAGACTGAAGATGTTCTTTAAACTGCAATATGATTATAAACTACTGTATATGCTATAAAGAAGGTTAAACTGTGGCGTGTGGGTCAATAAACGAAAGCAACCAAGAGACCCCAAAACAAGAAGGGTTTTCTAACAGTGGACCAGTTTCAGGCTCACTTAAGAAAGCTATTCACTAGTGTAAACTTCGCTCAGTAAGAAACTGCTCTTAAAGCAAGATTGATTTTCATGAGGAGCTGCTGTTCTGTAGCGTTCACTGAGCCTTTTCTGACCTCCCGATGTGAATGCTGAAAATAATAGTTATTTCTTTATCCTAGAAGAAGGATGTGGTTTTGTGTCTTATACCATGTATTGTTGCTGTAGGGAAAAAAATAAACTTGTCTCCACTTTTTTGTCTATTTTTCAGATTATGTAATTCGAGAATCACAACTGCTGTTGATGTGATTCTCGAATAGAATTCACTCAAACTTACTTGTAACGTTAACCTATATAAGAAGTTAGATACATATAAAGTGAATTTTCTTCACATTTCAAAATAAGGTACAAAACTGTTTCCAAAAAGTTGGGATGCTGTGCAAAATATAAATAAGAATCAATTCAAGTGAAAATAGTACATGGACAATATATTAAATATTAAACTGAGGAAGTTTATTGTTATTTATTTTAAATCTGATGCCGTGAACACATAAGAAAAAGAGAGGGTTGTGTTTCTTTCAGCAGCACTCTGTAAGTGTGTGGGAATCAGTTGAGATCAAATGCAGTAGCTTTGAAAGAGAAGTGTTTTTCCTTTCCTGCCTGATGGAGTATTTCAGCTGCTCTACAGTTCGTGATCTCCTTTTCTCATATTTTTCTTTTCATGATGCTCCAAAGGTTTTTTAGTGGTTCTGGACGGTCTGGTCTGGACAGGTCTGGACAGCAGGCAGGCCAGTTTAGCACCTGGACCATTTCACTATGCAATATTTAGTTTGGCGGTGTCCTGCTGGAATAAGCAACACCTTCAACTCCTATAACAGAACGCAGCAGCTCAGACCCGAACTAAAACAAGAAAAAGAGCTTGTATCAGTCCTGTTTTAGAAGAGCTGGCTCCCTGTATCTATCAGAATAGACTTCTGCTTCTAGGATGTCTCTCTGTTTATGTTCCAACTCGATCTGTAGATCTGTAGATACTTTTTGCACGTCCTTTAGTAAAATACATAAAATATGGAGAGACTCTTTCAGTAGTTCTGTTTCTAAACTGTGGAATCCCATTCCAATTTTGATCAGACTGTCAGTTTTAATAAACAATTAAAAAGTATCTTCAACTCACCGTTTAATTAAAACTTTAACATTGTAGTACCTATAAAGTTGAACTTTGTCTTTGTTATTATTAATAAAAAAACAGTCTCTATAGCACTTTGAGCTGCCATTATTATTATTATTATTATTATTATTATTATTATTATTATTATTATTATTATATATTTGGCCACTTGCACTTGTATGTGCAGTGATTACTGTGCTCACAGACAGTGGTGTTAGGAAGTGTTTCTGAGAACATGCAGTGATTTCCACTGAGAATCTGTCTTCTTTATAATGCAGCGCCGTCACAGGCCTGAAAATCATAGCCTGTCTATATTTGTCCTCGGCCTCGTCCCTGTCATACAGAGATGTCTCTGAACCTTTTAATGATATTGTGTGCTGCGGATGAGGAAAGTCCCGGGTTCTTGGCTGTTTTACGTTTAAAATTGTTATTCTTGCATTTTCTTTCACGGGATGGTGAACTCCGCCCCACTTCTGAAAGACTCCACCTCTCTGAGAGGCTCTTTTCCAATTATGTTACTGACTTGTTGCCAATTAACCTAATTAGTTATGAGATGTTTTACCAGAAAGTTTTATTTAGCATTCATCAACTTTACTGACCTGTTGTTGCTCCTGTTGCACTTTTTTTTGTTGATGATATCAGATTAAAAACAATTAAACAATTGATATGTTTTCTTAGCATTTTGCAGTTCCACTGCTTCATAACTCAAAGCTGGGGGACTTTAAACCCTGGTAGCTGATGCTTGCCATTGGGCATGGTGACCATAGATTCTTGTAAAGCTGTTCCAGAGTGTCCTTTTCTAAGGGCAATGTTTTTCTGAGGAGATTTTACATGCTGAGTTTTGCTGTAGTATATATATATATATATATATATATATATATATATATATATATATATATATATATATATATATATATATATATATTCACACATCATTTTAATAGAGGACTAATTACAGCACAATTATTCCTTTATAAAGCTGATGTACTCTTTCAGTTCTCAAATAACCATCATAGTACATGATTAGAAATTATGGAGTCTCTAATTCATATGCATTGATGGAAGTGAGATGCTGTTGAAAAGCCACAGGAGGCTGCTCAGTGTCATTCTCAATGCTGCGGTAAATGAACCGAAGTGTTTGGAGCATCCCTACATAATAACAGGATATTTAAAGGACCTGCTGGTGCATTCACACTGACAGAGACTCTTTAACCACTCGTACTCCTCCTTGTTTGTTTGTGTTTTGTCTTGCACCCTAAGGGGCCCTTGGCCAATTTCAAAGACCTAGAAATTAGGCAGTGCTCATAGAGTCTTTGCGTGTGTGTGTGTGACTACTGGTGAACATTATACACTCTGAAAATGAGTGAGAGGTGTCAATGAAAGCACCCTTTGAAGAGAACAAGGTTGCAGAACAGCTGTCAGTTAGTAAAAATATAAGGTAGGTATTTCTAATAAAGTGGCCAGGTAGTTGATATACAAGGTAGGTGTTTCTAATAAAGTGGCCAGTGAGTGGACATACAAAGTAAGTGTTTCTAATAAAGTGGCCAGTGAGTTGATATACAAGGTAGGTGTTTCTAATAAAGTGGTCAGTGAGTGGACATACAAGGTAAGTGTTTCTATTAAACTGGCCAATTAGAGAAAGCACAAGGTAGGTGTTTCTAATAAAGTAGCCAGTGAGTGGATGTACGAGGTAGATGTTTCTAATAAAGTGGCCAGTGAGTGGATGTACGAGGTAGATGTTTCTAATAAAGTGGCCAGTGAGTGGATGTACGAGGTAGATGTTTCTAATAAAGTGGCCAGTGAGTAGATGTACAAGGTAGGTGTTTCTAGTAAAGTGGCCAGTAAGTGGACATACAAGGTAGGTGTTTCTATTAAACTGGCCAATTAGAAAAAAGTACAAGGTAGGTGTTTCTAGTAAAGTGGCCAGTGAGTGGACATACAAGGTAGGTGTTTCTATTAAACTGGCCAATTAGAAAAAAGTACAAGGTAGGTGTTTCTAGTAAAGCAAGCGCTGAATGTCTAAGCAGAAATGTTCCTTCATGCAACCACCAGAGGGCGCTGACCCTTAAAAGAGAGACACATGTTGAGCTCCTATTTGTTTTGTTTGTCACTGTAGTTAAAGGGGAATTCCACACATTTTTCAGAATTTCTCCATAATTGTATGTATAAGGTGTGACCAAAGTCATTCTGAGTGGTTCGGTGTGAAAATATATAATCTTATTGTATCTCATCGTATTAATACTTTCTATCTTTATTATTAATATTAATAATTACTTACTGCAAATTTGTATACTAGTGATACACAATCAGTTTCTGGGATTAGATTCAGAGTCAGAATAGTTCACAGTGGTGATGATAGGAACCAGACGTCTGAAGTGTTTGATATCTCTAAAAGCTACACTAAGAAAGTTATCACATGAAATGGCTATGCTGGACATGCTGCCTGAAACACTGTATTATGATAGGTTTTAGGATAAGCATTAGCTTTAGGCTTATTTTTCATTCATTCATAACAAAACAGGATGCAGGAAGTTTTTTCCAGGTTTACCAGGGTTTTACAATCTTTACATATAAAAAACTGTGGATGTGTGGGTTCAATGATGGTTTCTATAGTAAATATAATGGCTATATCTGTGTTGTGGACATTACGACCCCTAGTTCTATAAAGTAAAGTGAGTCAGTACATTTCTCTGCAATAAGTAATTTCATATCAAACCACTCTCCAGTGACTTTGTTTACTATACCCTTGAAAAAAATGGTGAAATTCCCCTTTAAGATTATGATAGAGATTTCAACAGGGTTGCAATATCAGCAGATAAAATTCAGCGTGAGCTCAGCAACATGTTCTCAACAAAAGCCTGAGCAGCAGCTGCTCCACACTCAGGTTTGCACTTTGTAGCACATGTTCAAAGTCTGCTGCCTTATCAGAGCCAGTGGGCAGCCCATATTCAGCATGAGGCCGGAGGTGATCAGGCGATTATAAGGTGATCGGAACATATGTGGTATATTTAAGACAGATTTATTCACTTTTAATTTCCAGTGTTATGCAGGCAAAGATTTTTTTTCTTTTTTTTCTTTTTTTTACCCATTAACATAACACATTTGTACAAAGTTATTTTAAAAATATCAATAAACTGCAGCCTTTCAGGCTAACCTGGCAAAAAAAGAAAACATTATCAAATGCCATGAGGACAAACAAACATCTTAGAAAAAGATTTACAAATGAGATGTCACTAGAAAATATCAAAGAAAAAAAATTCTGTCATCACACAAAATATTACCAAAAAACATCTAAATTGTTTGGTATCAACCATTCGTTTCCAACTTTTTTCCACATATTTTTTTTCCTTCTTTTTTCTGAAACATGTTATGGTGTGAGGAAAAAAAATAATAATTCATTTAAATTAAAAAGCTATGGTTATACTTATACTTATAAAAGGACCACGAGTAGAAATAATAAATCATTACTAGAGCAGAAAAAAAAACATGCTGCACATAATCTGACTCAACAGCGTACGATACACATCAGCAATTTGCAAAGGCAAATATTGAAATAAGGATAAATAATAAATTAGCGATATACACAGTTCGTGTTAAAAGAAAGGGGGAGGGGAAAAGGAAAAGAAAACAAAAAACAAAAAATTTCCACGAATAAAAACACCACCAGACACATCTCAGAACACCAAACTGAGCTAATGTGGGACCGAACCCCTCCGAAGCAAAGAAGCAGAAGCAAGTGGCCCCAGTTTTATAGAAGTGCAGAGGTGTGGGCGGGGCATAGGGTGGGATACAGATGGCTGCTTATGGAAAGCGAGTGTAAAGCTGATGGATAAAGTCCTGTTTTGGGCAGGGAGGTGGGGAGGTGGGGGGGGGGGGGGCAAGCTTTGGGGTGGATTGGTGGAATTAGGGGAGAAAAAAAGCGCTGATGTCAAGAAGGTTGATACTCATTAATCTTTGCTTCGATGGGAATGAAAAACAATGCACCCAGCTTGTGGTAACTGGCCACAGTGTTCACTATCATATAAAAGAAACATATGGTCAACTGTGCGCAACTGTACATGACTTGTAGTCTGGTAAAGACCCTTTCCCCGCCCCCGCCCCCAACCAAAACCATTCTTTCATGATCGAATGGTACTGCAGTCTGTGTTAAGGCATTGTAGTACAGTTCATATGACTTAGAGACACCAAAGCGCCTTTTCTGGCTGTTAATCATTTCTCAAAGAAACCTATTCTGCCCCTTTTCTAATGTAAACATGGTTTCGCAAGGATTGTCTTAAGAGTATTGCTTTCATTTAACATAGCAAGTCGTAGAAAGCTAGATTGTTTTTTTTTTTCATCCCCATTCTTTTTTTTTTAAACCTTATTTTCAACATCAACCTTTTCTACACAGGAACGCATCGTTTTATAAATCTTTAAATTTCATATGTGCTTCTTTAACGACCCTTTCAGTGTGTCTTTATCCTCTCTTCCTTTATTTGTAGGTCAATTTGACAGCTCACTACCTGCATAAATGTATAACATCTAAGAACATGACACTGAACAGTCCCGAGAGGGTATTTCACAAAACAGGATTTCTCAGTTAGCTACGTAGCTGAATATAACCAAACTGAATCAGTTATTCAACTAAAAATAAATTAATTCAATCAGATGCCAAACAATTACCATCTCACTTAGATTACAAATTAAAACAGAAGTCAATCAGTTAGCTTCTCAAACAGCAAATTAACTAAATAAAGCCAATAACTAGCTTCTCAGATAGACATTTAACCAAATAAAGCAGCAGCTAATTAGTAAGCTTCTTTGATTACTGAATACAACAGTAGCCAATCATATAGCTAGATAGCTAAATAAAGCAAAAGCCCATTGGTTAGCTTTTCAGTCAGCTACACAACAGAAAATAACAGTAGCTAATCAGTTAGCATATGATAACCAAATCACTAAACAAGCAGCAGCCAATCAGTTAGCTTCTCAGATAGCTAAATACTAGATTCAAAAAGTAACCAATCATGTAGCTTCTCAGTCAGCTAGATAACTACAGCAGTAGCCAATCAGTTAGCGTTTTAGTCAGCTAGATAACCAAAGCAGTAGCCAATCAGTTAGCGTTTTAGTCAGCTAGATAACCAAAGCAGTAGCCAATCAGTTAGCTGTTTAGTCAGCTAGATAACTAAAGCAGTAGCCAATCAGTTAGATTTTAGGCAGCTAGATAACTAAAGCAGTAGCCAATCAGTTAGCTTTTTAGTCAGCTAGATAACTAAAGCAGTAGCCAATCAGTTAGCTGTTTAGTCAGCTAGATAACTAAAGCAGTAGCCAATCAGTTAGCTGTTTAGTCAGCTAGATAACTAAAGCAGTAGCCAATCAGTTAGCTGTTTAGTCAGCTAGATAACCAAAAATGATTTGTTTCGAGTCTATTAAGAGTTTGTGTTTATTTTATATCCCGGGAAATAACTGTATGATAACTAACTATAAGCTACAGATGTAGCAGATAAGAATTAGTTTGAAAACTCAAGTCTCATTATTAGCAGAAGAGCTAATGGACATTCCTATGGGCAATCCCCACTTTTGACCCCAGTGAACCTGCTTTAGAAATCCTGCTTTGTGAAATACGCCCTGTCCTTTCCTCGTGGGATGACAGTTATATCGAGTCAGCGTAGAACAGAAGGGATTCCACAGTAAGTCTAGATGTCAAGCGACTCGTTTTCACAAACAGTCCGTGTTAAAGTCCCTTGATCGACTGTGTTCAAAGCCGCAACTCATTGCTGACCTCAGTAACAGGACACGAGGCTCTACCTTAGTAGATTACACTTCCTCCCCGAGCCCAGTAAGTGGAAGAGGTTGTACAATCGACCAATAATCAATTTGACAAAAAGATATACAGTTTTTTGTGCATAGAAACAGATTCTCTTTATAGTGGATTTTTCGTACTGGGAACAAACAGATCCCTCCTTGTGCTACTGTAAATAGGACATACTCCATCTCAATACTACCAATAGTCATTGTATGTCTCTAAAAACCAATGGTAACTCTCCATACTCTTTAGATTATTCTTTTGTATTATAATATTCCATAGTTTTACATTTTCATATGAAAAATCAGGTGCACTCAAACAGCTGTCCATTTTCATTAGAAAAAAGAACAAACGAAAGAAACATACAACTAACAACTAACATAAAACATGGTGCTTTCAGCAGAGGAGCTGTAGGCG
This sequence comes from Megaleporinus macrocephalus, assembly GCA_021613375.1. Classification (NCBI taxonomy): domain Eukaryota; kingdom Metazoa; phylum Chordata; class Actinopteri; order Characiformes; family Anostomidae; genus Megaleporinus; species Megaleporinus macrocephalus. The sequence goes on from CM038703.1 coordinate 40,746,292, forward strand.
GGGCTACTCAAACTCCTCCTCTAGATTGTTAGATGTTGTGGGCGTGGCCGGGTTCGAATCCTGGGACAGTGGGGCCACCGTGACGATTCTGGGCGACCCCAGGCCTTCCTCCACCTCATCTTCCATGTCCTCGGTTGTGAGAATGGCCAGTGCTGTGCCTCCTTTTTTGTTCTGGTGGGTTTTGATGTGCTTGGACAGGTGGTCGCTCCTCATGAATCTTTTGGAACATTCTGGACACTCAAACCTCTTTTCACCTAATGAAGAGCAAAAGAAAATGTTAGAATTCATTTATATATATATATAACATATTTTTATTTATTATTTTAGTTATGATTAACTATGAATTTGTACTCCACCACCAAAATGTGAGTCATTGTATTAACACTTTCTATCTTTACTTAATAATTACTTACTGCAAATTGGGATAGTAGTGATAGTAGTGATACGCAGTTTCTGGGATGAGCATTACGCCAAGTGTTAGACTAAACTGTAGTGCCAGCAGTAAATTAACACTGAAAAATCTTCTAAAATCGAGGTAATAAATAAAATAAATCTAGGTTTAGGCTTAATCTGAGTCTCAATTATTTAAGAAGATGGTCACTTTCCATATTGTATCACATGCAGAGTATAAAATGGATGCGTTTACATCAGTTTGGCTGAGACAATATAAAAAAAAGCAGGAAATGTTCACTGAAACAAATGATTTGTTATAGAGAAACAAGTTCTAAAATGTTAAATGGGTTCTACAAGTTTACATGTTCACACAGTGACTGAGTGGACACTTCAATGCCGTAGCAGTTAGGTGTGTAAGAAAATATCGAATATCGGGATATAATTTTTGTTGATACTGTATCGATTCTCAAAAACACAGTATTGATGCACAGATTCCTGGCAGACAGTGAATCATTGTGTTTTGTGTTTAAACCTCTGACCAATAGATGGCAGTGTTGTAATCTATTTTCCACTCAAACTCCAACAGCTCCACTCCAACATTAACAAGCAGCACAAGGACGCAATGCTATTGTAAGCATTGACAAACCTGTTCATATAGTGTTGTGTTTTAATAGTAGGATTTGAAAAAAATCACAGTATATCACTTTACTATATATATATATATATATATATATATATTGAATCGTGACAGCTGTATCACAATATTTATTGTATCACCAAATTCTTGCCAATACACAGCCCTAGTAGGAGTGTAAGACATTACTGATACAATTGAGTATTAGAATATTATTATGTTTTGTTATATCGTATTGATTCTCAAAACCACATTATTTTTAATTAATAGTTTACTTGCAAATATTTGTGGCCGGTTTAACTGCCTATATATAAGTTAACAGTTAATTGCCATTATTTATTAGATTATTAATTTAATGAAACGTTTAGGATTGTGAGAGCCCTTGTCTGGTTATTTAGTGTTTCAAACTAGCAGCAACTTAATCACATAATAAACAATATTCTGTTAATACCTGCAATACAGACCATTTTCCCAATCATAGATTAAGCCTAGTTCTGGACTAAACTGAAGTGCCAAAGAGGACTTACAACTGGAATTTCCTTTGGTCTACAGTCAGTCCTAATCTGTGACTAGGAAACGTTCTTCATGTGTCCAAATGTATGTAGACACCTGCTTATCCATCGTTTCGTCTGATATTACGGGTGTTAATAGTGAGTTTGTTCCTCTCTGCTGCAGTAATACTACTCAGGGAAGGTTTACACTAGACGTTGGAACACTGCTGTAAGTGTTTGACTGAGCATTAGTGAGGTCAGGTACTGATGTTGGATAATTAGTTCTGGATCACTTCAACTTATCCCAAAGGTATTTACATGGTGTTCCATCACTGCACACACTTCCACAGCTCCACGGCACAATGCTTTATGCCCCTATAGCTTACACTCCCCATTGAACATGCTGACATAAGGCTCATATGTGCCTGCTGCTATTCTATTGGTAGTGCTTTTCTGACAAGATAAGCTGAATACGGCTGTAGCGTATGTATTCTCACATTTTCTTGATGAGTGAATGAATATAGTAGACCAGCTGAGGACTAACCAGACCCATTCTATTAGTACTGGTTTGCTATGTAGCTTATACTACTATAAGTAAGTTGACCTCACTAATTAGAGGCGGTGTCTGGATACTTTTATCAGGACTTCAACTTGCCAAAATTCAAATTCCACTAGTAATTATTACATTATGACTTAAAATGTGTTGTTAATTTAAACATGAATTTTCATTCAAATTTAATTTTACACTACATTTTAAACTTGTACATGTATAAAATCTAATGTAAACTGAAGAACAGGATTAAAAAGCTAAAACAGCTTTCATGAAATCAACTGGAACATCAAATTACTCTCCACTCCTTTGGATTGCAAGCTAAAACTATAATACTATCACAAATACTTTTCATTTTATTTTATTTTTTTACATTTGATGAGATCAAAAAAACACTGTTACCTGTATTCAACAATTCAAACACTGCTGCGCTAAATCCAAGGGCTAATTACGCTTTCTTTTCAGTCAAAATAACAGATGGAAAGTATTTTTAAGTACAATATCTGGAAAATGTTCAAGTAAAGATACTGGGACGAAACTCATTATCATAATGAATATTGTCATATTGCCCAGCTCTAATGCAAATGCAGCATCTCATCATCTAATCATCATTTACACATGAGCAGAGTGTTACTGTCATACTGTTAATGTTGCTCTTAATGTCACTGTAAATCAGCCAGTGCATGTTAGGAATCTGGCTCATGATGCACTGATCGCCAGTAGTCACCGTATCCATAGAGCCAAACGTACGTTAGTTCATATTATTCAAAGCTGTGATTCCAACCATTTGCATGGTAGCGTATCTTCTAGCCACCTTGCGCATGCCCCTGTTTAAATACCTGTATGTGTCCTGCGGTGCCGCTGTAACTCGTCACTCCTGGTGAAGCGTTTGCCGCAGAAGATCCAGTTGCAGACAAAAGGTCTCTCTCCCGTGTGCCAGCGCAAGTGCGCCCTCAGGTGAGACGTCTTGCCGTACACTTTACCACAGCCTGCCATGTGACATACGTGCTGCTTCTTTTTCGATGGGTCACTGTTTCTGTTGAAAAAAAGACCTGAGAATTAATAATTGTCAAGCCGGTCATGATTACGTCACTTTCACTGATGATATTTGCTATATAAACACAGTGTTTCTCTCAGATCTGAAACATCTGGGGGGACCGCTGTGGGGGTGCAAAGGAAGTTATTTCAATATATGTATATCTAAACGAAATTCTGGGATTTTTCAAAGTTGGGAGATTTACCAATGTAATTAATTAACAGGTAATTATGGGAATGAACAGGATTTAATGGGAATATTAAAAGCTAAAGGTGAGAAAACCACCTATCATAACAACACAATGCGGCTAGCCAAAAAGATCCTTGCTGATGTAAATCATGTTTTGAACAGAGAATATGTACTTCTTCCATCTGGACGACGATACAGTGTCCCGCGGTTCAATAAGGTTAGACTGAAGCACTCGTTTGTGCACCAGTCAATCCTTAAATTGAACAAGGAGCCTAATTTATAACTATCTAAAGTGTTTGTGGTGCTAGGAATGCGAGTAAGACCCCCCCCCCCACTCTCCCCCCTCTTTTCATATAACGTATGTGTCGTATATGTTGTGGTGGTAATGTATTATGTTGTAACGGAGCTACTGTTTTTTGTGCAAAACAAATTTCAGATTGTGAATCTGACAATAAAGTGTTATCTATCTATCTAAAAAATTACATATAGCTGGTAAAAAATATCCTGAAGCATAACCTTGGCTAAAATAAATAGATATGATACCAAAACAGTTGAACAGCTGCTCCTCAGTCCCAGGCACATGGCACATTACACAATGAAGGGCTATTGAGATCACACACCCCTGCATGCACTGTTCATTCCTCCATCACATGTAAAGCATATGCCCAGGCGATTTCTAGAAACTTGACACTCACCACTACTAAAAGCACACATTTGGACCAAAGGACTACCTAAGGTTAGGTAAGTTCCGACGAGGTTCAGATTTTTTATTTAAACATTAAGGAGTTGCGTTCTTTTACTTAGTGCATGATAAAGTTACTTTAAAGTATCCAATATTTTCTATTAGTTCCAATAAATTCCCATAAATTCCCCAGAGATCCCAAATTTCCCAAAATTTCCAAGAAAAGTTAACATTTTGAAATATTTCCAAAGTTCCTGGGCTAAAGTTCTTATGGAAAGTTACCAGTATTTTTTTCAATCCAAACTAATTTCTTTTCATTCCGTTTTTAGAACAGAAGCACCTTTCAGACTTTGTTGGGTTTCTTGAGTGTGTTTATGATTAAACAGACGCGGTATCAGAACGATACCCGTCAGCAGTATCAGTATCGGTACATCCCCTGTAATAACTGTGCTATAAGTACTTATTGGTGACAGGTTTTCGTTGTTTCAGCTACCCAAACTAAACCCTATACAGAAACTTCACACAGAACACTAGGTTTCGAGCCCTGGTTGGGTCAATTTTTCCAAGCACGACACTGGGTTGCCACTTGGGTTTGTTTTCTACAGAGTTATTTTTGTGCAGTGGGTTTGTTATTTGAAGTATTATGCTTATGCAAATTGCACACACTCCCACACGTTTTCTCTCTGTATTGTCTACTAAGAAATAAGAAAGCTTGTTAAAGAGAAACGGTTTGAATTTCAAGATGCTTCCCTGTAGAACATTTATGACAAGATCATTACATCAGATGAAAGGCACTGGTCACATACAATGTATTTTGGGCTGTGATTGCAGGATGACCAGCAGCTGCAGCAGCTACTAACTAGAAGTCTAGTCAGTCAATAAATGTCAATCTCAGAGCACTTCCTTACACCAGTTACAGTCGTGGTGCTGTAGTTTGGGGTGCTGACTCTTTTCAAAGACCACCAGTACATTTGACCAGTACATTGATGTCAAATATACTGGTGGTCTTTGAAAAGTAATAATACGAAAAAAATTTGAAAAAAAAAAAAAAAAAAAAAAAAAAAAAAAAAAAAATAATAATAATAATAATAATAATAATAAGTACTCTACAGCCATGCTGCAAAGGTGCAGAACTCCGGTCCTAGTGAGCTGGAGTCCTATACAGTTAGCTGATTTTCCTACTTAAACACACCTGATTCAACTCATCAGTTAATTGCAGGCTTTAGCTATTATGCTAAGTGCAGGGAAATCACTAAACAAAGGACCCCAGTCCTACAGGACCACAGTACTGCTTTAGAGAACACATTTCTGCATATTTTACTGTTAATTTGCTAAAGAATACATATTAGAACCAACATAAACTGTGGCTGTGAAAATGTTACAGCATATTTTATATTTTATGTTTTGCTCTGCAAATAAACAGAAATGATGCAGTATAATGCTAAATATTTAGGTTTGTAGAAGGTGTGTTAACTTATTCAAATCAACCATACATTAAATTTGACCTGGTGTTTTCCAGTCTTTACATGACTTTACACAGATCTGCCACAACATTAAAACCACCTCCTTGTACACTTAGTGTCAAATGTATTTGTTTCATTTACCGTATCAGAGCACAAGTACAGACTGTACTCAATCTGATTTTCTGTATACTTTGTTAAATCCTTTTCACCCTGTTCTTCAGCACTACAGTGACACGGACAGGGTGGTGTGTTTATGTGTGTGTTGTACTAGTGGAAGTGAATCAGACACTTACCGCCCCCTCTATTAAACACTCCCACCTTTTTCCACCTTGTAAATGTAAAAGTCACAAACGATAGCTCATCTGTTGGTGCAAAGTTTGTGTTGGTCTTCCTCTAGACCCTGATTGGTGATCTCACTGTTTGCTGGACAGTTTTGCTCGGTTGATGAGTCCGAGTCTGGCAGTGACACTGGCAGTGGTCTTGACCACTGAAGAACAGGGTAAAAGGGGACTAACCAAGTGTATGGAGAAACAGAGGCACTACAGTCTGTACAGTGTAGAACTACAAAGTGAACCTGTTTGATAAGTGGAGCTGATAAAATAGACAATGAGTGTAGATACAGGAAGATGGTTTTAATGTTATGGCTGATCAGTGCAAGTCATATGGTACAATCTCAGTTTAATCTCAGATAAGCATCAGCTCTAGAGCTGGTAGGTAACATAGCACTATAAACTGCACCTCTGATCAACTGTGTCTGTGCGTGCAAGAAGGTTTGGGTCAGTTTTCTGAACTACAAGCACTTAAAGCTGAGATCAATGAGCAAAATGTCAGCTTTAACGTCACGAGTGTTCACGTCTATATTCGGTAAATCATGTCAGAATCACAACCCTCTGTGTAGCTTCACTTACACACCGCATCGTTAGCGTTAAACTATTCAGTTTGTGAAAAAAACAAGCAGCAGGATGTGCTGTCTGAAATTGGAAATAAGTATGAGTCTTCACACTTCTCTCTCTCTCTCTCTAGATTTTTATCTCTCTGCTCTTTCACTCGCTGTAGAAGTTGCCCTTTTCTGCTAATCGTGCCTTCAGTACTGCCTTAATCATTACGAAACCCACCATGAAACTGGTTTCAAATCATAAGAAAAGGGGCAGCTTCCACCCAGCGGCTCTCAGTTCTCTGTGAGATCCATCTGCAGATCTAAGGGGGGCTTATTTAGCTTTAGACTGCTCACTAACATCTTGTGTTAGCATAGCACTTGTTGCACTAGCTTCAAGGCTCACCAGTCTTATCACAAAGGGATAAGAAGTGTTCGGTTGGGGCGAAAACCTTCAGCCACACCAGCCCTTATTGAATAAGACTGTAACCCCTACACTAGCCTGACGACTGTCAGCTGTCTTGTCAGGTAGTATTCTACGATATTTAAGTTGCGAGTTGTAACTTCAGCAGCACAAAATGAAAAAATCCTGTAGTTTGTTGTAAATTAGCCAAAAACTGGTGCCAATTCCAGACTCATCGGACGAAAGCACGTTTTTAGTGAATGACTCCGCTAAAGTTTTGTGTGTTTTGCGAGACACCTCAGCTGATTTAGGTCTGTCTTGGACAGCGCGCTCCCGAAGCTCTTCGTACTCCTCATACTCTGTGTGGTACTTTGTTCGGAGATGATGGAACAGGAGTGCGTTTCCCGATAATGATTGATCTTAGTGATTAACTTTAAGAATCCCAATTTTGTGAGTGTTTCCCCAAAAGTCTTCTTAGCTTCCAAACTTACGAACGAGTTTCAAGCAACTTTGTTTGACTGCCAGTCGAAAACTGAACCACCAATTTACATTGGGTTCCTCATTATTATGCCACATTATGTAAACAATTCTAATAAAAAACATAACAAATAAATATTTATAGAGATGGAAAGATCGATCGGATAAGTATCTGATTTTTTATCAAAATATGTGATCTGTGATCGGCCGATATTTCTCCATTTTAGCCGTTCCCGAGAGCCGATCATTGGCGTTAAACAAATGAGCCTAATTTCTGTATTTCCAGTTAGCGTTTCGTTGAAACCCCCTCCGGCCAGGTCCTTGCAATTCCTATCTGAACCGCTAGGTGGAAACACATACCCTTTCATTTTCGACAGACTGACTAAAGCGGCGCGTCTCGCTAGAACAGTTTTCCGTTGCGTTGCGTCCGTCTGGCAGCTTGTCGCCGTATGTGATACAGACTCATCCAGAGCTTTTTTAAAATCTGTGTCTAACCGTGTCTCGTTAGGGAAACAAGACAAAGACATTTAACACTTCTAATCTGATACGGTTTTTAGAGACACCTGCGGCTGAATACAGTGAGCATCAGCAAACAGCAGAGCTAGCACGCGCAGCTAGCACAAAACTAATAATCCAGAAAACCGTGCAGATCAGGTACGAACAGAACAGCAGCAACAATTTAACATCTACATTTAATGATTGTAGATTGTTGATTAAAATAACCAGTCTGCGTTTAATGACTGCAGTTTTTACAAATTTAATTTTTTTGTTTTAAATTAAGTGTCTAAATTTAATGGTTGCAGTATTGGCGATATTTGTTTGATTTACTTTGTTTAATTACTGTTAATTTTATTTAAAAAAAAAAAATAAAAACATTTCACCTGCAATTGTTGTCTAGAACATGCCCAGCCTATAAACAGACACACAATTAAGCTTTCATGCGTCAGTCAGGAAGCATGGCAAACTGGCCATGCAAACAGAATTTTTCCCAGGATGAACTAAAAGCCAAATGCTTGAATAAATAAAGAAAAAACAAAACATACCATTTTCTAAAGTTCTGGAAAGTTCTACAAATAAAGAGAAAAGGCAGAAATGGGAGGAGATTGCCAGGATATAAGTGCCTGTAGAGTTCATTACATACGCACCAGTGTAGTTGTCTTGCACAGAACAATGCGTTTTTAAAAGGACGATCAGCGCCTCTTTAGTTTTTGAGACAGAACCGCACGTGAACTTCAAGTTAAGAAGAATTTACTGAGTTGAGCGGCTCAGACTACTCTTACATTTATAAACGAGTTTACATACTATGTTAGTTATAAAAGCTGTCAGGAAACGATCGTAATTTTAAGAAAGTTTTTAAATATGAAGCTACGAAGTACTAAGTGTTACGAATGTTTTGGGAAATGCACCCCAGGTTGTTTGTTGAGAGATCTTTAACGGCTGCTTTCTTACAAAGTCTGAAAACTGCTGCCTTTAGAGCAACGTCAGTCTTTTCAAATACAAACCAGCTCCACGCGAGTGAAGATGATCCTCGCCTAGAAGTTAAATCTAAGGCTGTGGACTGCGAGGCTGGCGCAGTGTGTTCACTCATTTTCAGCTTTAGGTGTGTTGTTTAGGCGACTATGTTAGCCTATGCTAGCACACAATATGGGCACTCCGAATGCGTACGCGCAGCAGCCTATACTAAAGCCTGTGGAGTCGAGGTGTTCTGATGGTTGTTTCTTCCGTCAGTAGCTTACTCGATAACATCAGCTCGCACATAGTTAACATGGCAATTCAGATATTATCGGAAACTATATATATCACACAGCCCTACTCTACATATGAATGTTACATGTGATGTTCATCAAGGTGGACCTAAATATGTGTCAGCCAGCATCAGATATCAGCCCACAGTTCTCAGACTGTTACACATGAGCGATATTTACTAGTTTAAAGGTTAGAATTTTTTCAACACATTAGAAGAAGACCAGATAATGTTATCAAAACAATACTAAATATAAATTGTACAAGACGTATTATGTTGGACATGTAGGGATGCCTCGATAGTGATATCTATACCAAGCTCATTTACTCATAAAAAAAATTAACTGATAATTCATGTGATATCCATGTAATATAACCAGAGTAATGAACAAACAACTCGAGCTGGCAATGAACACGGGTCTGTTTACAGACAGTCGCTGACTCACTTTAAATATTCCTGCCAGAAGCACAGTGTGATTTTAGACCCTTTTTACACACACGGTCAGAATCACAACTTCCACCAATATGGGTGAAGACATTGAGGGAAACCCAAGGAGAGAATCTACTACCACACTCTGTATATGCTGACTTGATGGATGCAATATTGATGCATAAATGTTAAAACTGTTTTTAATGTTTTTGTAAACAGGGGTTTTAGAGAGACCGTCCCTACGTGTATGTGCATAGTCTACTTAACCGAGCTGCTCAGTACTCGGCGTTGAGCATATCATTTTAGTTAGCGATTCTTGATGTTACTATGTTACAGCAGATACATAATAATAGTGCTTGAAGGACTTTGTTTACAGTCAGATGAGGAACGGGGGTCAAAACTACAAAATGTACTTCATTTTAAGCTGTTCTGATGTGGAACAAACCCACCCTTTTCCATTGCATCGCTACTCAATCCAGAGTAACGAATACAGACAGCATAGCTAACTAGAGTACGTCATTTAAATCAGATACATTTCATTGATTTAAAAGTTATGGTGCACTTCACTCTGAATGAGTGTGTTTTCTGTATTACATTTCATCAAAACATACAATTTACCCAGGGGTGTTCAAACTTTTGCACACGACTGCACAAACTTACTCTAACGGTCATGGTTGTTTTTTTGAGTCAAATCCAGCTGTGTTTACGGGGTCATTAACTTTTTAAAATGTAAAATATCAACTGAATATTTGTAAAGTAATAAAAACAACAAATTAGTGTCTAATCAGCATCTGCAGGCATGACCATGTAGGGCTGGGCGATATATCGAGTTTTCAAGAAATATTGATATATTTTTACATGGGATATAAGATGAGAAAATATCGTTTATATCGATATATTCTGTGTTGCGCTGCAATTGTACTTGTAGATCCACCAGTCCGCCTTTCTCTCTCTCCCAGTTTGTCCCAACTTTACACGTAAACACAGGCAGCGACAGCATGGAGACGGATAAACACACGAAAGAAGCCACTGAATAGGATCTGGTTAGTAAAAAGAAAATCTATGCCTGTTGAAAGTAGGGCTGGCTATCGCAATTCGATAGCAAAAAAGAGAACCAAAAAGACAAAAAAAATCCGGTTCCTGTTTTTCGGTACTTTGCGTACAACGCAAAATAAAACATTTTAAAAACGTGACGTGTGCTGTGACATGCAGAAACGCGGGGAGCACACACAGAGGTAGTTAAACATGTCGAGCACTCGAAAGTTTGCCTCTACTTTGAAAGAGTCTGTCTCAGAGCAGCTGCAGCAAATGCTTCAGGATAGTGGCTTAAGGAACAGCAGTACGACGCTGCTGGAGACGCGAGAACCTGGTTTCCAGTGATAAAATATCATCAGGCAGGTTAACAGCTTACTGAGCTGCTTTCTTGCTTTGCCAGAGAAACTAACACTCTTTCTGCCGCCTGTTAGCGCTGAACGGCAGTTATGATTCAGCTAACGTTAGCAAAACACCAGCATGTATTAGCTAGTTAGCTAGCAAGATGGCTAACATTCGGTTAGCATATGAATATACCTGTAACACTGTTAGGTATCGCTCGTGTTCTGTAAGTATGGCATTAACGAACAGTTACTTGCATATCGATTTCACAGAGAAACAACTCCTTTCACTGGGGTTGGGGACTCTTGTTGGCACTGGGGAAGGGATGAATGTCAGAGCAGTAACCTATTGTATTGTTAAAGGATTGCATAGTTTTATAGTTTAAGCATAAGTAATGCTAATGTTTTGTTTTTAATAAAGCACAAAGATGTTCATTGTTTGAACAAGATCCAAATAAAAAGATAAAAATAAAAAAAGGTAGCTTCTTATGGTGACAGTATGAGACTGAGATTACTCATGTTTACTGTTAAACACATACATAAATTTTTGTATCAAAACTTTTCAAACAATACCCAGCCCAAGTCAAGTGCCTGTGTGACAGTTGGGACATGTAGATTTGATGCAGAAGTGTCTTTTTGTTATCACCTTATGGGAAGAAAAAAAATATCGAGATATATATTGTATATCGACATTCAGCTAAAAATATTGATATATTATTTTTGATCCATAATCGCTCAGCCCTATGACCATGTATGTCAAGCAGACACCAAACTGTACATGTACAGTCATATTTAGAGGTGTAAATAAAACCAAAAAAAACCCAACACCTTTTGTTGATGTTCTATGGCTATGTTCACAACACAAGCTACATTACTTAACATGCTTTGCTCAGTCACAATCTTTCTAACTTGATGGTTCACATTTGTGTAGGCAGGTAATGCATCATTAATGTGAAGCAACCTGCATCCTGAAATGTTCCGCATGTGCACGCGATCAATAACGTCACGCAGTTAAACTGTGTGTGTCATGAAAAATAAAAAAACAATAACCAGCAGAATGAGCTTTCCTTATTAAGATAATTTACTCTGATCAGCTCTCGGCTCTTCAACAGCACGACAAGACGAGGGTGAAAATGGGTCAGATGTGTTTCTCGTGCATTTACTTCAGGTTAGGCGCTCCTGCCTTATTAACGCTAAGCGATGATGCAAAGAATTCCAATCTGACCATAATTACTGATGTTGCATGGTCACAAATCGAGTACGTATCCAATCAAGGACCACTTATGAAAAGTGACTCGGGTCTTATTTGAAAAGATTAAACATTAAAAGAATGTAGAACTGTATCAGTTCAGCTTGAGAATGTAAAGTTAACGCATCATGACATTGTAGACTGTACTTGCAGACCACTGCCCTAATGCCAACTACTTAAAAGCATGAACCTCAAATCACGGCACGTAGTGTTAAACTCTCTAAACGCACCTGCCCTCTCCATCCCTGCAGTTGGGACACGAACAGGCCACTCTGCGGAGTCTCTTGCTCGGCTGACCCTCCTGCTCAGAGGGGCTCTGGGCTTGGCCCATCTGCTCTGGGCTCACTGCATTGAGCGTTGCGTTGGCTATGTTCCCGACAGCGACGGTCACTGGGGCAGGCTGAACCTTGACTCCTGCCTGACCCTGTTGCTGACCTGCAGAGAAAAAGGGAAGATATTTCAGACACATCATTACTTTGCTGGTATCTTTTTATTTTTTCTTTCTGACAAGAGCGTTCACAAGTGTGAAGCGAGCGACGGGCCAAACCGCGACAAGTCTGAGACAGAAATGAGAAGCTGTCCGACGTGCTGGGCGGCAAAATAAAGGGAAGTCACTTTAGTTTCAAAAGAGCACTGCCATGTAATCAAGAATGAAGCGCTAATAGTGGGTAATAAACATATGAGGGGCTCTGAGTGGTGAAGCACTTTCACTCCCATTATGACTACAAATCTAGTTTGAATCTGAAACGTCTTCTGTGGCTGCGCTGAAGCTTACTTTTTCAGGGCGCACTGACAACAGAGCAAGGAGAAATAGTCAGCAAACTGACATCTGCAACTGCTTACTGCAGTACTGGGAGCGCTGTCAAACTCGAGCTCTCCCTTAAATAATGCTTCGGCTTGGCTTTTTACTCGAGGAGTGCAATTCAGAGCCAAAATGACTCTGCGAAATGCACTTTACCTGCACTTTTTTTTTAAGACATTCTCAGAGCCACTCCACAGAAAGCAAAGTGTTAGTCACAACACTGCTGCACCCATCCATAGACGTGACTGAAAATATCAAGAAATGTTTCTTATAAAATAAATTGCCAGTTACAAGAAATGGGCCAATTTTGAAAGGCATCACTGTTCAAGAGCTACTACTCTACTGATAAGGTGCTTACTGATCAAGGACTTCCCAACATGTGTCAGTTAAACAACTTCAATCTAAATGATTTGCCTTAAGTGTGCGCTGAGGTTTTAAACTTTTTATAGAAGAAAGAAAGCTTCATACTGTAACCAGAACGCTGTTAAACACAAAATATGACTAGTTTAAGACTTGTTAAAACATTCTTGCTGTGAAGAACACTTCAGCCAGCAAGCTGTTGATGGTAATCTATATTAGACTATGTTACACCATTTGTCACAAGATTTGATTAAAACAGCAATTTTTTAGTGGAACATAAATTATTTAGCCATCACTGCATCTGATGTAAACATGTCTATATTCCTCTTAAAGGGAACCCATTATGCTCGCTTTCAATACTTTATTTATTTATTACTAAAATAGATTTACATGCTTCATTGATCCAAAAACACAATGTTTTTCCCCATAATGTACCTCTGTATTCACCCTCTGTCTGAAACACTTTGTTAGAGCTCCTACGTCTTTAAGCCCTGATGAGACCTTTGTGTGCTCTGTTATGATTGATCAACCAACAAAGCTGTATCCTGTTCCGCCCCCAAGCCGCTGTGACTGTCCTTACAATGGTGTGGGTCGTACCTGTTTAAATCTAATCCTGAAAGTCAGGTAGAAAGTGGTAGACCCAATTCACCTTTGCAAGCTATGCTGGAGATTCAGAGTGTTATGTTTTTACTATTCTTGCTCTGTGTGTGTTGTGTTAGAGCGTGCTAAACCTGCCAGTAGGCAGGCAATAAAGACTGTTACGAGATGATGTCACCTTGTAATAGAGCTACTTTGCAGACTGTTTACATGCACAAAAAGCCACAACAAACATATTACTTCTACATCATGATTTTCCGGTTTATAGGCAATAAAACCCCTTTCTAATTATGTCGCTGAAAGGTGACAGGAAAACTACAAGGCCAACAGCAGGGGTGGGCAATATGATGAGTGTTTATCGTTATCGTATGCAATATTCTTTTCTTTGCATGGTTGATACTGTCAATATTTAAAGAACAATTACCAACTGCAAGTTTCATTACAAAGAGTATAATTAGTCCTGTATAACTGAATTTAGTACAGTACTAAGGAACGCCACAGCCACCAAGTAGAATTGGGGGGGGACAAAAGTCACCTAGTTGAAATACTCGATTCATAAAACAGAATTTACTAATATTAACTTAAAATCTCAATAAATGTCTCCGGAAAGCTTGACATGGTCTTGAAGACTTTACCTAGTATCAAAAAAAAAAACTTCTCGAATTAGTCACTTACTTCAAGATATTGAGATACTATGTAATAAAGTATAGTAACTAAGTATAAGTAAATGATTGTTTCAGTCAATAATTGTAAGTCATTATTGTGAAACACTGTTTTTATTTCAACCTAATGTATTATGTCAAAATACTACATCAAATTTTTCAGAAACAAAAGTAAAAAAAATAAATAAATAAGAATTTTAAAAAAATAAATAAAATAAAATTTTATTTTGTCCTCTATCTGGCAGGGATGGGCTTCCATACAGTGAAGTACGTAAAATGTTGAATTTAAATCATTGTGCTTATTTTTGCTTATTTAGTTTAAAACTGTGGCACTACTGGTCAAACTACAAGAAAACACTCATTTGTGTTATGTGGTTTAAAAAATGGCTAGTTACTCAGTTAACACTTGCTATCCTCTACATCAGAGGTACATCGGGGAATTTATTATTATTATTATTATTATTATTATTATTATTATTATTATTATTATTATTAATTATATAATAAGTGAATTCCCAATGGTTGTATTATGTAGTTGTGTTTTGCATGTTGGGCATTGTAGAGCAAGGACATGGACAGATGGACCAACAAGATACATTTTTTTTTTTAAACCTGCTGCAGCCATGACAACCTAGGGGGTTTACAACTAAATGCAACTTAACTGTGATCAACTACTGTACTCAACTTACCAATTGATAGTTTAATTATTGACTTATATAATAACTGAATTATTAACTAACTCTATTTACCAATGTCATCATTCAGTCTGTGCAACAGGTGATTTCTTGTTTGTGTTGCAACAACAGAAGCCATCCTTAAAACTGCAATATACTGCAATCTATTGTAATGATTACATAAATCATATGAACATTAGTAATCAACATTACTGACTACTGTCTGTATCCCTTGTAACACTTAAACAGTCATATGCACAAGTTTGGATGGTTGAATTACATGCTTTGTTGATTGTTAACTTAGTTTTAAATTTATAAACGAAACATGTAATTTGAATTGGGTGTTCCAACTTCCTCATTAGGTGAGACGAAATCTCTTGCAGCCCTATCAAGACAAGATTATTCAAATTTCCTGTCTGAGAAAAAATAAGAGAATTCTACAGCGCCTTACTTTGCACTCCTGTGATGGTGAGAGGCACTCCCTGCACTTGTACTCCCTGTACCCCAGCGGTGCCAAGGCCTGCTATGTTCACGGTCTGCATGCCTGTCCCAGAGGTCAGCTGTGCAGTGTTCAGGGTGATGGGCGTCCCTCCGATGGTGAGCGGGGCAATCTGTGTGATCCCGCCAGCGTTGGAGGCCACAGGTGCGAGCGTGAGCTGCTGGGGCATGCCGGCATTTTGGACCTGCACCGTCTGCCAGCTGATCTGGCCTGTGGGCGTGAGCGTAGGCGCCCGGATCAGTACCTGCGCCGGGTTCTGGAAGGCCTGCAGCTGGACGTTCTGCTGGACCGGCTGCAGGGTCTGACCAGGCTGCAGCTGGATGGAGCCCTGCACCAGCTGCTGCTGTTGCTGTTGTTGCTGCTGCTGTGGCTGCTGAATCTGGATGTGCTGCAACACCGGGGGGCCAACGATTTGGTACTGCTGCACCTGAGCCGGCTGCTCTTGCGCCTGCTGAAGCCCGTTGGACTGGGCCGTGCCCTGCCCGTCTGCACACTGGACATCTTTCTGACACTCGGCGCCTGGTTCCAATGCCGCAGTTGCTGTGGCGTCAGCAGCCGTGGTGGCGATGGAATCTACACAGCCAGCCGTTGTCGTGCTAGTGGCCACGACTGTCGTATCCACTCCACTGACTGTGCTTGTGACGGGGGTGGCTATCAACTGGTTGCCATTTGCGTCGCTGGTCTGGACCAGTTGGACAGATCCTCCACCCGCAGCCACATTGTTGATAACGGGCAAAGCCAGGGTCACACCGCCAATGTTTATGGGTAATGTAGTCACCACAGGGGCTTGTGCACCCTGGATTGTCTGCACCTGAAGCGGAAAAGATGGGCGGATCTGCAGTGGGATGGCCTGGCTGGTCACATTTTGGGCCACAATGCTGGCGGAGGCTGCCCTCGGAGGGGTGGCCAGGATGGCTTGGTTGTTTCCAGCCTGAATGAGCTGAATCTGCTCGGGCTGGACACTTAAGGCCGTAGGGTTGCTGGGGTTTATCTGGATCTGCTGACCGTCTGCGGTCTGGATGTGTGGGATCACCTGATACTGGATCCCTCCCGTAGAATTGGGCATGTTCTGCACCTGGATGATCTGAAACTGCTGCTGCTGCTGCCCCACCGACGCATTGTTCGCGACAACTGATTTGATCTTCCGGCTCTGCGCGCTGTCCACAGTCACCACGTTTGCCGTGGTCGCTACAGCGGCCACGTTAGTCGCCTGCACGCTGTCCTTAGCCAGCGCGGTGGTGGCTGTGGCAGCGGGCGCCGGCGAGGCCGCGATGATCTGCCAACCGTTCCCTGTGAACTGGGCAGGCAGGAGCTCCAGCTGCTGTGGAGGGTTCTGGAGCTGCACCAAACCCTGGCTGGGGTCTATGATGATCTGCTGCTGTGCGCCGGCCTGGCCTTCCCCACCCACGCCTCCTATTTTACTGCATGTGGCTGCAAGGAGAGCAAGAGGCGACGGCTGGGCGTCCTGTTCAAGTACACACAACGCACACAGGCGCACAAACAGAGAAAAGAGAGGGAGAGAGAGAGAGAGAGAGAGAAACAGAGAGAGAGAGAGAGAGAGAGAGAGAGAGAGAGAGAGAGAGAAAAAAAAAAGTGCTGTCAGTGTCAGCAGATGTGGGCGGGATTGCAGGAAGAGTGGGTGGGTGTGCATGAACCACAATTTCTCCATTTCCCGACGAGGGGCATGAGAAACACGCAATTTATTTCCAAAAGTGGGTCACAGCAATAGTGAGCAATGAACCAGCACATACAGAGGAACAAATGAAGTACGGTTATGTTCAGAAACGTGACGTAATCACAGCCCTAGTGAAAAAAATGCATGTTGTGCACAAGTTACTGTGTTTCCAAGCAGCAAGGCACACCGTTAACCCACATTTTTTTGGAAAGCCTGGCTGCTAATGTAAACCGATATGGCTTAAGACTAATACAAAGAGTTTTCTGAGCTGGTGTTTTACTGGGAGGTAAAGCTGAGGCTGGTTAAAGCAGCTAACGTTAGCCTGCTAGCTAGCTAGCACCCAATCAGGAAGTGAGTGCAGTGAGGAGGAAAAAATAAAACAAGTTGCAAACAACTTTAACGTAAACTGCAGCCCTACCTGGGATCCTGGCGTTTTCCCTTTAGTGGTCCTTTCACCTCCACCCGATTTCCCCCCATCCGTGGCCATGGTTTCTTTCGTTTGGTCTGCAAAAACGAAATCATCTCGATCAGAAAGGCAGCGGCGGCTGCTAAAGGTGACTAGACGGCTCCAGCTTAAGGCAGAAAAAAAGCTCTGGATCTTAACAGGTCACCCTGACGGCAGGGAAACAAAACATAACCAAGCTGAAGTAGTCTCCTCTTTCGAATTGCCCCGGTCCACCTTAAACGGTGCAGCCGTTACACTCCTCCGGCTGATTAGAACGTAACTGCTGCACTACTTAAGGTGGACCGGGGCAATTCGAATAACAGGACTACTCGAGCTCCGTGAAATAACGTTAAGTAGCGCAGACAGCAGCATAGGCAGTGCTAAAGGGGAGGGCTGGTCCGTCCCAGGCATTGCAAGCAAAACAGTGCTCAAGCTATAAAATGACAGCAGTCCTTACAAAGCCATTCTCGATATAAAATAAATACAAAAAAAAGAAACACGGGGTGGGAAACTGGCCGTCCGTGCGTGTGGAGAGAGGGGTGGAGACGATAGGGGAGGGAGGGTACGTACCACTCATCCCGCATTAATAAAACCGGAGAGGAGTTGTTAAAAGAGTAAAAAAAAAAAAAAGAAGGCCGGACGCCGTGGAGGCAGAGGCAGAAGGCAGAAGGCAGGCAGAAGCCCGGAGAAGGACGGCCTATTTTTTTTTCCTCCCCACGAATGGCTGCTGGGTGGTGTGGCGTAGCTCCACCGACCGACCGCGCCGAGCACTAAACGGCGCGCAGTGACGATCAGACCCAACCCCGCCAGGAAGGAAGGGCGGTACCGAAAGCGAGCGAGGAAGAAACGGCACGCCGCGGACACAAAAAACAACAGAAACTGGGATGAAAATTCAAGCGTGTTATACCTTCGAACCCAGGAACTGTGACTTTTTTTGCTTTTTCTTTCCGGCTCTCCGACGAAACGCGTCCAAATCCAAGTTAACGCTCCAGCCCTGCGTTAAGGCCCACCCACTTCTATTTAAATATCAAGTGAACGCCAAAATACGCCCCGCTCTTTTTTGTGTGTATGTGTATTTTTTCCCCTTACTGTCCTTCAGTCCTCGCACCGACGGTTTACGTGCGTGGTGTAGTCCTGCCTTCACTTTGCGATATCACACTTTTTCATGTACAATTGCATTAGCGCTACAGTTGGAAAAAAAGAGAGAGCGAGGGCTACGGCTCTTTGTGGGCGGACGCTCTCCGCCCACATATTCAGATTCGCTCGGCGCCGAAAGGCTACATGGGAGTTGTAGTTCAACTCGCCTATCTGGTACGTCTCATAGTGTACGAGCGAGGACTACAGCTCCTAGAGGGCGTAGCGCTCGTGCGTGTAAAAAAACCGAGGGGGTGTTATCATGTTCGGTTGAAGGGGATGAAGAAGGGCGGTTACTTGTGCTATGTGGGGGTTGGGCGAGTGGAAACGGGTGGGGAAAAGCTGACCTGTTCCCCCATGTCACAGCTACATTCTCAGACTCGTACTACGGTAGCTCGGGACAGTTAATAGTACACAACCCGGCCGCCTCGTTCGCTAAATTCATTCACTCGCTTTACTAATGCGTTGATTAATGTTAGTCTCTCAGACGCACTTTGTTGTCATGGCCTGTGGGGCCTATGTGGGTTATTTAAGGGTTACAGGTGTGCACAAAGTAGTTGTTCCCTGATTATGTAAATACTAGCTCAATTTTTTTACCCACGGGCATCAGGGAACGTAGTTGTAGCCACTTTCCGTGAAAATTAAACTCTTCAGACGTCTGGTTCCTATCACCCCTCTATCAACCAACAGTTCTGACATGGTAGGTTTTAATCACCTGGTGGCAACAACATTTGTTCTAGCAACACGACAGAACATTTCTTTTGGTGGCACTATGCTGCTATTTATGATTGTGTGTGTGTGTGTGTGTGTGTGTGTGTGTGTGTGTGTGTGTGTGTGTGTGTGTGTATGTATATATATATATATATATATATATATATATATATATATATATATATATATATATATATATATATATATATATATATCACATTGTCACTGTTTAAAGAAAACTTTACAGGAGAAGAAAAACATTCATTTTTGGAGCATTTCTATTTGTCCATTCATCATGAATTTTCACCAAAAAAAATTCTTGGACAGCAACAATATTAACACGACTGCAGTTCGGACAGCTATAGCTACAGAACAGTATAGAGTAACATCACAACTGTTTGCTCATTTAAAGTATCTTGCTGCAAGTCTGGGGCTTCCCATGAGCCTCTGTGTATCCATAATTACACAAGCGGGAAGCTACTGTACAGTTTTGGCATGCCAGCACTGGCCATACTGGGAGGCCATGCAAAGCTTATCGATCCTGTTTTTTTACGATTCCAATATGGGGAAAAAAGACGTCACATGTTTGGATATAAAGAATAGCTATATTTAATCTATTTCAGCTGTGTGGTGCATAACCTGTAGCCATTTATTGTCATATCCACCATAGCAGTTTAAACAGTGACAGCCACTATTATTTTTATTTATTGTACAGAATTTTTTCGAAATACCATTAAATCCTTCACCTACCACTGGTTCTGTTTGTGGTCTGTAGACAGTTTTTGTTTTACATACTTCAGGCGCGTTTTTTCCTCACTGACAAAGTGTGCTGCCACCGCCAGGTAACAATCTTAAGAAATGGTTGACCAGCTGTTGCTGGTCAAGGCAAATTTGCTAACCAAACTAAGCTCTGATATTTAACTCGCCTTGCCTGAGTGATGGTGACTCAACAACTGAGAAAGCATGTGTCCTTGTTAAACTCTCTGACACTCTTCGGGTTTCTCCCTATCACAGGCTGGCTGTACTGGAATGGCTAACAAGGTGCAAGTACTGTCTGTGGGCTTAGGGACCGTATTCATAGCAACAGGTCAGCCTTTCACGTATGTTGCTCTTTTTGTTTTGTGAATCCACACTTGAGAGCCCTTCCCACAATCTAACTTCTGCTACTGCTATAGTGGGGCCTGTCAAGAAAAACAAAACATGACATATACAGGTCCTGGCAGATAGCTGCACCCTTACAGATGTATTTTTTTATTGTGGCCATGTATTTTGAAGCTGAACGAAAATGTGTTTGTAAGAACCGAGAAGTGGAATCAGAATGTAATTTTTGAATGGGAACCTATTTTTTTGGGGGGGAATTTTGGAACCAGTTCCAAATGGGAATTGTGTTTTGATACCGGTCTCTATGTAGGGGGTTTTCCAAAAAACTTGGAGAAGTTAAGGTTCTGGTCCATGACTCAGCTTTGCTCAAAAACTCAGGAACAGCATAGAAAACACAATGCTAACAGTCCTGCATAACAAAGCATACAAAAACACATGGATGCATCTTCAGCTAGCATCAACATCTTACCTACATGATTAAAGTGTTTCCTTCTGGGAACAAGCACCACCTGAGAGCTTCTGTGCATGGCCATGACTTCTGCACTCCAATAGAATTGTTGCTAGCAATGGAACACAACAATACATTACATACAAGATACTCTCTTTTAGGAAGTGACTGTCCCAAACCCTGAACCCTAATTTACAGTTCTAAAAAAATATGTTGCAAGTTATGAAACATTTAACATAGAAAAAAAAATTTGTTTTAGTCCTTATTTAAGCCACATCCCTGTATTTCAGAGCAGGAATTCCTGTCTCTCATGGCCACATGGTAATAAGTTAGCAGTTGCATTGATTGAAGTCTGAAAATCAGTGTGTGTCACTACTTAAACTCACATTTAGCAAATATCATATCATATCAGTTTGAGCCAGAGTCAGATTCTGAAAGTCAGGTAGGATAAGTTGGTAGACCTGAAAAGCCTAACCTGATGAGCTAGGCTGGAGACAGATCATTTCACAGTGGTAAGATGTAGCTTTTTTGCTGTCTGTGAATTGCTTGAAGGTGTTCTTTGGATTTGGTTACGAGATGACATCACCTTGCAATAAAGAAAAAGGCAGGAATTCCGATAGGCAGTGACTTCTGTGGGAGAGAATTCTGGCGTGTACTTTGGGCTTCATAATTTTGCAGATTGTTTGCCCAGAAAGCTACAGTGAGCTAAAGGAAAGGAAAAAAATATAATAGGTCCAATTTAAGAAAAAAGCTGTGTGATAGTCATGAACTAACCACTTAGAAGTAGCTAAACAATCACTACTGAACAATCACTAGAGTCACTGCAGAAACATTTGGGAAAGCATCAGTGTAGTTATGATTTCTTGGTAGAGATTAAAGGAAATGTATTTCAATAAAGTAAATATAATTCATATATAAAGTCACTTAAAACAAAAGGATTATAGTCTAAAGTCGGGGAAATAACAAAAATAATAGAGCAATATCTATAGGTGTGTTCTGATGTTGGTGCCATCCTCCTTTGACTGTAGCCAAGCCAAGCCAATGGCCATAATTCTTCTTATTGAATTTCTGGTACACTTTTCTATCAGTTTCTTTCTACCTTAGCCTACACAGTGGCATCTGACCACAGTTCTGTAAGAATACTGAAGCTCTGCACCCCAAGCATGTTTCTACACATGCGAGAGGACCAGAAAGGAAACAGGAAAGGCGTCACAGAGAGGCGTGGTCCACCAGTGGTGTTGCTTTCACCACTATGAGCAGATTAATGTCCACAAACTCAGAGGCGATGAGTGTGTGGATTTTCAGGTTGGTTCTCATTCAAGATCCTTAATGAGAGACTCCACGTCTGACAGCCAGGGCCTCCTGACATGATTGGATGCAAAGAAAGACAGCTTAACATTGACAGCCTAATTATCTAATCCATATATGGTTTCAGAGACAGTCACATCAGTATAACAGTACTTGTGAATGCAAAATATTATAATAGGCCAACTACTCATAATGACACACATAACACCCCTGTGGTCATGAATATCTTTGCAGTTAATGGGAAATTATATATTTTTAAAATGTCTGTGGAATTGAATGGTTAAGATACAAACAAAGTCATTCTTAGTAGGTTGGTGTGAAAATGTTGGGTTGGTTGTCTTGTTCTAGAAAAACATAAATAAGAACGGTTTGTAGTGGTGGTGATATGAGCCAGGCCACCAATGGTCTAAAGAGTTTAATGCATTTCGAGTTTCTCCACATAGAATTGCAAAATTAAATGGTAATCAATAAGCTACGTAATGCCTGATACTGAGAATAAGATTTTGGCTTTTCTTTTCTTTTATATGTTTGTAGTGAAGAGGTACATGCAGGGCATTTATGGGTAAAATAGACCCCTATCATGTGTACTACATTTGACAATTCAGAAGTCACGTGTAGGTTAACTGGTGATTATTGATAGTAAACAAAATGGCTACATTTGCGCTGATGACATCCCAACCCTTGGTTTTCTATTACAACCACTGTAAAGAAATGATGACCCAATAAGCTTTGGGTCAACAGTTTAAAAGCCTCCATACCACCGATACCTGCAAATCTTTGATGTAGTACACAAACATTGTTACATACTGTTCAGTGCCCAGTCCATATATGTGTGAACTAAGCTGTAAAAAATTTAATTCAATATGTTTTCGTGATGTCAGAAAACCCAACACATTTATATCTCCCTATTTAGCCTACAGGGGTTCAGCTCCATACATTTCCAATGAAGTTATAAGGAGTGTTCCAGGATGGACTATGCTTTGAATGAGGTGGTGCACAATATGGGGCAAATCAGAATAGAGGCAGTTTACTTTATATCACACACAGTAACAAAAACAGATTTTTTTTTTCAAGGGATACAGAAAGGTTGGAAAATAGTTTTCGCTTTTCTTTTGATACATAAAACCACATAAATGTTATTGGTGGACTTCACACAGGGAAAATGTGGGATATGCGCCTTTTGTACCAATGTTTTAATGAGAAGTATAAGAAAGGAAAGCATTTTTAAATAGTTATGCAAATATGTGTTTTGGGTTGAGAGTTAAATCCTTGTAGCTTGTATATTAACGGAGTAGTGGAATCGATATGTTTCTAACAGTAAAAGGAATATTACACTGAGTGTTTTTAACATTGTTGCATAATTAAATGCAAGTCCTTCAGAGTGGTTTGACGTAAAATGCAATATTCTAGAAAATCATACCAATTTAGACTTGCTCACAGTAATAGTGATAGGAACCAGACATCTGAAGAGGTTAACATCTTTAACATCTTTAATAGCATATTATTACATAAAATGTATATATATATATATTGGATTGGCGGCCGTACCAGGAGATTTAGACAGAGGACTGAGAATTGCTGATAATAGGACTATATGCAAAATATGCCTCTATACAAAAATAGACTTTAATACAAACATTTTTATTCTTTAAAAATCATCTGATACACTTAAAATAGTGAAATGGACAGTATTGTTTGTGAATTGCATGTAAATTGCATTAATTGCATGAAAATTGCATGAAATGAAATTCTAAAGTGATCCTAAACTTGTGAGCGGTAGTGTATATATAATTTGGTGATAATTTGGAGATAATTTTGTACAGTGAAGAAAGTGGTTATATTTGTGTGACCACTTGTTTCTATCACAGCCTCAGTACAGATACTAAGTTTATCTTCAATTAACATCAAATATTTTTTTTACATACACATGAAACATATTGAATGTTACTGAAAGAAATGTTCCTGCAGGATTAGGTATTCAGCTTTAATGTCAGTGAAGTAATGTGTTTCAATGATGAAGTGATAACGGAAAGGATAAAAGGATTTGCTAAATGAGAGCAATGAGCATCAAAGGCAGCTGTATGCTTTGATTTAACTGTTAAATCTTTATGCTAGTGGCTTTTAACAAGACTAAAAAAGTGAATTCTATGAATGCTATCAGTTGGATATGCAGTCAGGCATTTTTACATGTGTAAATCCACATGATTGGATTAATGAATAAAAAGAAAAGTCAGTGGGTTTTTGAAAATAAGCATAACAGGGTTTGCTAAACAAATGATATCAGTATAAAACATAGTGTTTAAATCTTTCAGGTGGGTTTTCCAGCTCTAGCTTGAAATTTCAAGGGGTGTAAAAAAACACTGGTGGGACAAAAAAGAATGGTTAGGTAGGGTAAAAAAGAGAAAGCAATAATGGAGGATAAAAAAGGTATAAAAACATGTTACTTTGTAAAGTTAATGAGAGCTGCAAGTTTGGTGGTTTCATCAAAAAGGCTGTCAAAAGGAGCAGCTTTAAAATCTATATATTAAAGGAGCAATATGTAAGATGATTCCAAAATTAACTTAAAGTTATTAAGAAAATGTGAAGAAATAACACTATCTGAAAGATGTTTATGTATTATGTGTTGCAGAGACATCTATTGAAGTTAGCATGCTAAACAGCTGGTACAGGCCTGTCCTGTCTTGTAATACCACTTTGTAAAGAGGTGATAGTGAGTCATTGAATCATTGAGTCTTCAGTCAGTCCTCACAAGTGGATAAAGAAGTATACCAGCGATCTTCAAGTAAATATGAAAACAAAGAAAACAAGTCATATGAATAGAAAAAAGACTAGTTAACATTGGTATTGGCACTCTAAGAGGAGTGAAGAGTGTGGAGGAAGAACTATTCAACAGATTGCATCATCTTACATATTGCTCCTTTAATGTTTCAGTGTGTGTAGAATTTTATGAATGGATGAAAAAGAAGGATGCGAATAATCACTCTTTCTTATATCAGCTCCCATGGGATTCATGTACATTTGTGATGTCACAAAAAACAACACTTTTAAATATGTCCCCCTATTCAAGCAACAGCAGTTTAGCTGCTGTTATAAGCAGAGCTTCAGACTGCACTGAGGTGACATAATACTTGGCAGCCAATTACAATGTGGTCTTAAAGACATGGTAACCAATAGGAATTCATCATAACTGAATTAGTACTTTTTGTTGTGCACAAACCTACATAAATGTTATAAAGTGGACCTTGAAGAAAAAAGTAGCGTATAGGTACTTTAAGAATTTGGGGAAGTGAGTTGATCATGAAGCAGCTTGCTTAACTATTCTACTTGTATTTCGCAGCAGCACTGAAAGACCACATGCAGGCTGTTGTTATGTAAATGCATGTAGTTCTTATGCTGGCTTGCTCACTCAGTAGCTGGTTCATTCCTTGTCCACAAGGGAGCAGTATATGATTTGTAAATGCCTCATAGCGTCCATCACTCTTGCACAGACTCCATCAACAGTTAACTCTCAAAATAATGCCTCTTGAAACCACAACCCACAGAGCAGACACAGCATGGGTATAACAGCCAGGCTGGGTAAATTCTGAAGAAGGTAATTCTTTAAAAAAAAAGATCTGCAGACTTGAGCAAGTGGAATTAGTATGTGGAGTAAACCCCTGGCTTCCAGGCTTTCCACCACAGGCGCTGCAACTCATAGTGAGATATTTAATTTAGAGGAAGTGACACTTTGAAAGTCAACAAAAGATGTTTTTTTTAGCTTTTGTTGTTTGTACTGTCTGTGTAGTAATGCTGGTATATATCGTTGCCATTAGTTTTTTTTTATAAGTGTATGTTGGGAATTTGGCCCAGTATGAAGTATTTTGTGAGGACATTTTAAAATGTGCGCTGGTTTGTGGTTTACATGTCAAAGAGTTGCATGTGAATAAATCTTGTTGCATTAACACAACAGCTGTCTGTCAGTTTGTTTCTTTTGGCAGGAATTCTGTTGATGTAACACATTTTATTCACATGCAACTGTTTGACACATTTGACTCATTAAATCATGTTTTCAATGAACTGCAGGAAGCAACAGAAAGTGTAATCTGAGGAAGAGCAATGTATCTATGAGTATATATATCATTTTAAGTATATAATTTATATTATTTCATTTTTCCATAATATTCAAACACAAAAGCTGCTTTTTATTCATGCATTCATTTGCATTCAAAGAAAAAAATGTTTTTGGCCTCTCTGTGAAGTTGCTATTTGGGAGATATTTGATTGTCTTCTTTGGACAGTGCTTTGCAAACTTTGCACCTCGAGCAACTTGGGCATTTTAGCAATAAGCTTATTTTTGCCAATAACAACGTGATATGTAATTACAACACATATAAATAAACATAAAAGTATCATGAATATCTTTTTTTTAAAAAACAAAGTTTAGTTCCAGATTTCTTCTGGGTGCTCCAGACATTGTATAAATTCCTTTACCAGCAATCTTGATTTAGCTTAATGAAGTATTGAGTAGACAATGCAGGTATTAGCTTGAAAAGGGTTCAATAAACACACTGTCGTATGTACGACCACTGCTTACTGTATATTAAGAGTATTTTAAAGTTAAAAATTAAGGTGTATATATTAAGGTATATATAAATATATACACTATCGCTCAAAAGTTTAGGATCACTTTAGAATTTCATTTTACAATTCACAAACAATAGTTAATTTCACAATTAATTTCAATCAGATGATTTTTAAAGAATAGAAATGTTTGTATTAAAGCCTATTTTTGTACAGAGGCTTATTTTACATATAGTTCTATTATCAGCAATTCTCAGTCCTCTGTCTAAATCTCCTGGTACGGCCGTCAATCCAAGTTAAGGATGTTGTTGGGCTAATTGGTTGTTAGGACACTCTTGATCAATTGTGATGCACAGCTGAAAAACATTCTACTAATAAGTGAGTATAAAAGGGAGAACAACATTCTAGGTTAGTTTAGTATCTGAAGCATCAGCAGTTGATGGCTTGCTGACAGACCAGAAAGAAACAACTTTCTTTAGAGACCCGTCAGTCCATTGTTGTGTTAATGAAGGAAGGCTACTCCATGTATTGTGTGGAAATATATATATATATATATATATATATATATATATATATATATATATATATATATATATATATATATATATATATATATATATATATGTGTGTGTGTAAATATATATATATATATATATATATGTGTGTGTGTAAATATATATATATATATATATGTGTGTGTAAATATATATATATATATATATATGTGTGTGTAAATATATATATATATATATATATATATATATATATATATATATATATATATATATATATATATATATATATATATATATATACAGTAAAACATTTTTAGTTTAAAAAAGTATTATTATATTTTGGTAAGA
Organism: Megaleporinus macrocephalus; assembly: GCA_021613375.1. NCBI lineage: Eukaryota > Metazoa > Chordata > Actinopteri > Characiformes > Anostomidae > Megaleporinus > Megaleporinus macrocephalus. The sequence continues at coordinate 40,774,118 of CM038703.1, forward strand.
AGAGAAATGCACTGTTTTCTGACTAACTGGACTATTTCTTTTGTCCTATTTGTCATATTTTTTCACATAATTTATGGACAAATTGAGTGGAGAGAAGGTTTTGTTCAGACAGCGACTGTGGCCTGGCCACAAAAGGTTGCCATTCAGATTTAAATAATTGATTGGATAATTACTGCAGCGATTAATCTGTTTAAGCTGGCAATGATCCTTTTAATCCTAAGTGGTGCAGGAAGTAACTTCTTATTTCTTAAACAAGCATGTCATAGGATGAATAATGAGTAAAAGATTTTTTCAGAAGAATCACATTATTATCCTTTATCGAGCAAAGAAAACAACTAAAGTAGCTGAAATGACTGGAATTGGGTTCGGAACTGTCTAATGTATTATTAACACCTGGAAGAGGTGCGGAGAATCTTTGTGGAAGAAATGTGGTTAGAACAAAATCCTAAATGACTGTGATCAGACATAAACGCTGGGTGAAGTCGAATGGTGAAAGATCGACTGTAGAATTAGTGTCTACGTTTAACAGTAAAAGTAAGAGCATTTCCACTCGACCAGAACTCACAGGACTGGGACTAAACAGCTAGGCGGCCATAAAAAAAACACTTGTTAGTGGTAATCAGAAAAAAGCTTAATTTTATTTAAAGGGGGCATAAAAATTGAACTCTGGAGCAAAGGTCATTATGATCAGTGGTCCGATAAGTCGAGAATGACCCTATTCCAGAGTAACGGGTGCATCAGGGCAAGAGGGGAAGCACATACCGCCACTGTGTTATGATGGGGGGAGGGTTGGTCAGGTCAAGGCTCAGCAACATTATGTGGTAATACAATCAAGTCAGCTGACCACCTGAATGTACTAAATGACTAGGCTATCCTATCAATAGATTCTGTCTTAACTGATGGAATGGTTCAGAAAGCACATACACACATATGAACTGACCACCACCACAGCGTCATGACCGCTCTAAAGTCTTTAGGCTCTGCTGGAGAAGACTTTACAGAGTGGTTTGACTTCCCTGTCCTCAACACAATCTGAGCCAAAATTTAAAGCAGCTCTGGATGAAAAAAGAATCTTATGATGGTACATAAGTCTGTCTTTTGTAGGTTTTTTTTAGGCCAGGCAGTGTTTATACATGTATGTGTGTATATATTTCTGAATATATCATTAGAAATAACAGAAATTGAGGCAAAGAAGTGAAAATAGGAATTTCCAAAACTGAGAGAAAACTGAGAGACTCCCAACAACCACATGCAAGACCTGTAGAGCACCAAACCTATCCCCATCAGATAAACAGCACTTAAAGCTTCCATCTTTAAGAGAGAGGAGAAAATCAAGCTCTACTCTTGTTTCAGATCTGAAAACATCTACAAACATCTACACCATGAGAAGACATTGAAACACTATAGGGCTGAAAGGATGCCTAGAAGCCCTCACTGAGAAAAAGACATAGACATATGAAACATGTTCAGATCTCAAGATCACTGTCTTTAGAAAACGCAGCCTGGACTTTGGAGGTATGGAAAAATATCCCTCTGGATTTCTTTGGAAAACTAAAAGTGAGCCTCCCGAAAAGAATGGATGCAATAATAACGTCTGAATGGTGGACACACTAAATACTGGGAATGTATTTCACTGAGTTGTTGAGATGTTTTATTTCTGATGCTGACGTGTACTTAATGAACATTCTCTGTCATGATGACATCACGATGGACGCACTGGGATGGGTTGGAGTGACGTTTGTCATCGGAATCATCTGACATCAATACGTTAAGCTCGTGCAGCTGAATGCAATCAAATGTTCACAGCAATGTTCCAGCATCTAATATAAAGTCTTCCCAGAAGAGCAGAGGCTGTAACTGCAGCACAGGGGGGGAGGCAGGCTGTGCGTAAAACAGGTAAGCGTCTCGGAAGACATTAATTCCTGTGTTGGCTAACAAAACAGAGCAGTAAAAAAAACAGCTGGCCTCCGTGATGAGAGCACCCACATCAGTAAACACCTTCTGAGAGTGATGGCACGGCTCATGAATGTGCCTGTGTTGTAACCTACTTTTGGCTATAAAAGCTCTGGCTGCTCCCTCCAGCGTATGTAGGCCGTGTACCTGTGCGTGTGTGGCGTCTCGGTGTCTCTGTAACTGGCGGGTGAGGCTGCAGGTGATTTACTGCCGCTGATGTGAGCCAGTGTTTTTGGCAGGCTGCGGTGTTGTTCACAAAGCGCGTGTGGAAGGTGTTGACAGAAGAACACGGGCTCGTTTTTGTTAACCCTTTAACCCTCCACAGGGTGTTTTTATTAACCCCTTCTTCGTGTGCACTGAGTGCAGGCCGGGCTGTCAGCAGGTGGATCTGTGAATGGATTTCGAGGTGTAGCAAGAAACTGAGTCATAAGTGCGGTTCAGATTAGATGTTCCATTCATGTCTTTCTCTCTCTCTCTCTGTCTCTCTCTGTCTCTCTCTCGCTCTCTCGCTTGTTTGTTTTTTTGTTTTTCCTCTCTGGCTTTCATCACGACATGAGAGTAAAAACACAAAGAAGCATGTGATGTAACAGATCTGCTATGTCTTTGACATGTACCTCAGGGTAAAAAAAAAAGAGAGAGAGAGAGAGAGAGAGAGAATGAGAGTCAAAGAGAAAAGAAGCAATAATGAGAAATACAAAAACAAATGGAGAAAAAAGCAAGAAAAAAACAGTGATAGAAAGAGAAGGGGATGTGAGAAACATATCAAAGGCCAAGAAAAAATAGAGAGTGGAAGAATGAGAGAGAGAAAGGTGAATGAATATGAGGGAGACAAAGAAAAAGACAGAGAGAAAGGATACACAGAGTGATCGACTGAGAAAAAGAAAAAGAGAGGAAAAGATACAAAAGGTGAGAGGAGGGAACGAGAAAATAGATGCAAGAGATAGAGAGAGAGAAAAAGCAGGGAAACAAAGAGAGAAACAGATAGATAAGCGAGAAAAATATTAAAACTAGATAGAGAGAAGAAGAAGAAAGAGAGGGGCAGGCAGAGAGAGAGAGAGGCAGATGTGAGATATATATAAAAAGAACAAACTGAAGGAGGAAAATAGAGAATAGAGAGACAGAGGAGCGGAAAAAGAGAGAGTATAAAGAATATGAGAAAGACAAAAAGAAGAACATTTGGAAAAAGACAGAGAAAAAAGACAGAGAAGGTGTCTTTCTCTTATTCTTTATACTCTCTCTTTTACCGCTCCTCTGTCTCTCTATTCTCTATTTTCCTCCTTCAGTTTGTTCTTTTTATATATGTACAAATGTACAAAAAAGGAGAAAAGAAACAGAGAACGAGAAGTAGAGAGAGTGAGAGAGAGAAATTGAGAGGAAAGCATGATCAAGATAGAGTGAGAGAAAATAGAGAGAGAGAGAGGACAGACATACAGAAAGAGTATGAGGGGGTAGATGGAGAGAAAGAGGAAGAGAGAGGGAGAAAGAAAGACACAAAGACAGACAAGAAAGAGACAGTGAGAGAGAGAGAGAGAGAGAGAGAGGGGGAGAGGGAGCGAGTGTTAACAGGACGTTAAAGATGAGTCCCCCGGGCAATCAGCCACAGGAATGTGTGTATTCTGATTATCTGAGGAATAACAGGAGCTCCTTAACGGGAAGTCGTCCCTCCTGAGTGCTTAAACTGAATCAGAGTCTGTGGAGAGCCGCAGTGCAGAATGTTGGCTCTCACTGTCAGTCTACTGTAAGCCTCCTCTGTCATTTCCTCCGAGCCTGCAATAGTTCGATGTCACAGAAATAATACCACATGAATAAGAGAACATGAATGTTTAGCACTTTAGGTGTTTGGATTTGAGCGAGTGCCAGGAAGGGTGCGGATCAGCCAGCTTGTCAGGAATGAGCTTCTAGTGACATTGCTTTTCATTCTCTTTATCTTGTTGGTGACATGAGGAGTTTCATTCCAAAATGCTGTAAATCCTTTCTAACAAGAAGAGGTTTAAAAAGAATAACAGCTGACGTGCGACATCAACTAAAAACATTAATATTTCTAATAAAGATGGCATCAAAGGCAAATTCAGCCTATCTATCAAGATGTAATCAAAGTTACTCAGAGTGCCTCGATGTAAAAGCTATGTTCTAGAGAAACTAAGCCAGAGTTGTTTACAGTGGTGTTACTGCCTGATAGCTGCCTGATGCCCGGTAGTATTTATAATAAATGTGTTTTGTTAGTCCAATCATGATAGAGGAGCACATACAGGGTGTTGTAAAGAAAAACAGTCCCCAAAGAAAACTTTCCAAAAATTTTGTTTTAGATTTATCACAATTTTGCTTTTAAAAGACGTGTGTATTCATCAATTTTTCTAGATAGAAAATAAAATGGCTAAATTTGTGTTGTAGACATGGCGACTCCTGGTTCCAGTCAACACCATTGTAAAGAATTCAGAGTCAGTAGGTTTCTCTACAATAAGCTGTTTCACATTAAACCACACCTCAACTATTTATATATCGTCGCTGTCCAATGAAAAACAAATATCTCACATGTTCAATACAAAACCCTTTTATCTAACAGAGTATGGTTATTATTATTTATATATTAAGTGTAGCAACACTATTACTCTATACTCATTTTTATACAGAAAACATTTCTATAACCTATTATTAACTCAATCCTCTTGTACTGTAGTCTGTGAAGTTACTGTAAGATAACCCTTAGGAAAAAGTAAACCTGAGATTTGAAGAATTCTTAATTCTTAGGACTGAATTTATTTAGATTTTGTCTGTTTTGAGTGATGATGTTTATGTTTCTACAAAATAACAATAAAATAAAAACAAATTGCTATAATTATGTCACACATTTCCATTCAACTATCTAAAGGTGATGTAAACTGATTCATTTAGTGGTTAGATGTGAAGTGTTTGATTGTAGACAAACGTACAGACCCTGATTTCTTTACTGTGGCGGTGATAGAAACCAGATGGTTTCACATCGGGTTTTTTTTTTTACTGTCCAAAACCACCTGTGAACCTACAAGTGAGTTTTTATATGTGATGTTGATGGTGAAATAGTGGCATATCTGAAAGAAAGGTTAATAGTTTCACCATGTAATTATGTAGAATTTCTGAAAAAATTGTTTCCTTTAAATGATATATAATGCAACATGTCATATGCAAATGTTTTCAGGCATCTTCACTCATACAAGTCACCACATCCTGTACAAGTAAGATAATTAAATATAACTTTTGCACAGGTCTCATTTCCCCCCTAAATTTGTTACATTTAGTAGATAAACAGTAACTGTGTGATACATTGTGTAGAAATATGTTCTCTGTTGAGGGTCTTCACTTAGAAAATCAGCACAAATTGTACTTGGATGCCTAAACTTTTCCAAATGCCTGTAAAATGCAGCTGTTGCTGGAAAAAAATCAACATTTCAGTGCAATTTATTTAGTCTTATATTAGAATGAGATCAAAATGTGCTTTCATTTAATCTATTTTATTAAATCAGTGTAAAGACAATCACATTTAAAACACTCATTTAACACCACTTTCAGTCTAAAACCCTGCTGGTTCACTCTCGGAGTGTGTATGTGTGTGTGTAATAAATGCTACTGAGGTTATGTGTGTGTGTGTGTGTGTGTGTGTGTAATAAATGCTACTGAGGTTATGTGTGTGTGTGTGTGTGTGCATGTGGTATGAGATGTTGTTAAGAGTTGACAATAGGAATACGAGTGGTTAATAATTTAGCTGTCTGGCTGATCCTGAGTATAGGTTAGTGCGAGGAGTGGTTTATTTCTCTTCTTGCTTCAGTCTCTTATGTAATATAACTACCACTTTTAAACATACTAAGTTACACATGCAAACGAAATAACACTACTGGACTGAGCTTGATGGCTTCTGTTGTCTTAATGTCTCTCGCTCTCCATTTCCCTTTCTAAGCACAAGCTCAATGTCTCTGCACAGTAAATCACTCTCATCACTATTATTATCACTGCTATCATGTAATCACACTGTGATCCTAATTCAGTCCCACATAAAGACTGAACACGTGACAGCAATATTCTATCAAAACTAACTGTTCGCTATTCATTTTTATTTGCACGTCAGCAGGCAGGAACCACCCCAGGCAAAGACCCTGAGTCATAAATTAGACTGCAGAATCAGCAAAAGCTCGTAAATCCAAATATGCACCATTCTTTCCGAATTGTAGGCATTCATTCAAACTCGCAATGGCATGCAGTACAAGTCATTTTTAGAGAATGTAAGCACTTTACTTATTAAAGTACTGTACGATGGTCTTAACCTTGACTATTAGAACTAGGTCTTCAGTTCAGGGTATAAATTTCAGTGAGGAAAAAAAAACACCTTTATATTAATACTAGTTTCTGTTAGCGCCACGCTGTAATTCTTTAGTATGTTATCGCTAAACTAACAATACACATTACACTTTCTGGTTGTTCTACAAAAGAAGAAGATATTCAAAGCTTGCAACAGACCATGACATATATTATACCCTGTAGCAGCGCTGTAGTGACTGTAGTGATGTATTAAACATTTCTGACATAGAACCACCATTGTTTTCCATGTCTAACATCTAACTGCAATGTATTGGTCAAGCCACCACTCACTCAGCTAGAATGTCCAGAAGATCTGACCTTTCATCTCAAAAATTGGTCCCACCCATTATAACTCAAAACCTGATTGGTTGATTTCACTGTTCCTAATGATATTCATGGTCAGTCTGATACAATGAGACATCAGTTCAGCTCTTTACCTGTAAGAGAACTTGCTTGGCTCTATATTGAATGAAAAACAAATGGTGATTACTTTCTTTTGGCTGTGTAACCTGGAGTTAAGCTCTTTCACTTGTGCATGCAATTACATGTTTTCACCAGAGAGGTCTCCAGATCCCCAAAACATACATAGAGCAGCCTGGTTTCCAACCAAACCCTAAAGCAGCTTTTTTGGAGGGTTTATTTTTTGCTCTTGGGGTCTCCCTACAGGTGTTAGGTGTAATTCACATATAAATACAAAGCGCACCCCTTATTGACGGCTGTACATGTGCTATAGTCCATGATTTACTCTGTTCTCTTGCTCGGTCACTCTTCTTCTGCTGAGGAATACTGAGCTAGCTTCTTCTTATAACTAGCTGAAGACCTATAGTTGTTGCTGAGCGATGTGGTGTCTATAGTTCTTGTATAAGGTATCATGTCTGCTGCTACAGTTACCTAGCGATGTAGTGAGTGTTCTGGGCCCAGAGTGACAATATCAGAGACATCTTTATCTAAATTATCAGTGTATTATCGAGTCAGTTTAACATAAAGCCGTTACTTTAAGGTAAATATAATGTTGCTCTAATGCTGCACTATGTGTGTTTTGGGGATCTGGGGACCTCTCTGGTGGAAATGTGTAATTGCATGCTAGGTTACACGGGCAAACGAAAGTAATCCCATGTTGTTCTGTGGGCTGTGCTAAGGACCTCTTATTTGAGCAGATGAACCTGACATTGGTTAGGGTGTTAAAAGAGTCCTTCAAAAGGGTGAAGGACGTGTCTTCCGAGGATGTAAGTGAATTATCTACTATTGTCATCATCTTCATTTTTCATTTACAATAATAAAATTGTACAGTGCTTCTTTAACACTGAAATATGAGAATAACATACAGGTTAAATACAGCAAGCATTAGTTATTAGATAAAAAAGTAAATAAAAAATAGAGACATATAAGGGTTTTAATACTTCTTTGAATGGTGCACACAGGTGCACTGCATCTTTTTATTTGCTTTTGCTAGATGTGCCATTAGCACCAGCATTAGTTAAGTTGGTCTGCCAGTGTATCTGCAGAAACCTAGTGCCCAGATTCCCAGCTTTTTCCTACTGACTTCATGTATAATGCCAATATAAATAAATAAATAAATAAATCAGGTTTCTTATAAAGCTAATGTTTACCATCAACAGACAACTATTGATAAAATCACTAACTCTCTCATAATCATATACTTTTGTACGTTCTAGACAATACCTTTTCTAGGATCTAAGTATTTGTGTTTCTCCAGAACATAATTCCATCAATAAATAGCACTTTATATTTATGAAATGCAGCTCAATTAGCAGAGCCTGTGAGTTATGATGCTTCTCCACAGTTCACACAACAGCATTCACTACTGCCATTCCAGAATCTGCTGCAAGGTGTTTCTGTACGGTGACAACTTCAAACTCAGGTTTCAGTAAGCTTTGCTCGTGGTTCTGTGTTGGTATTTGTCTTTTAGTGTCTTTTAGCTTGTTAACCTCCCTCCAGCGCACCTCTCTTGTTCTGCAGTGACCTTGTCAGGTGAGGTATTTTAAGATCAAACAGTGCAACACCATAAAGGAGTCCAGCACTGCAGGTAAAAGCTTCCTCCCCGTCTCCCATTAGAGTGCCTCTCACTGGGTGAGGCCTCTTTGCCCAAGACACCTTTTAGCCCCAGGTGAGGGCCTGATTGGTTAATTGCCTTGGGAACAAAACTAGCGTCTGGACACGTTCTGGCGTGCACTTTTGCTCAGCAGGACGAGCCGAGAGCAGAGGAGAAAGAGGCAAAGGTGAAGCCGCAGCTGTGATGCAGAAACCATGAGGGATATAGGGTTGGGTTTGAAGCGTGGACGCCATATAGAGAACATCATTATCACCGCTTGTGACTAAAAACTGTGATTGATGTTAAAGAATGGTCAAATGTAAGTGAGCATTATTCTCCCACGTGGCTCCTTCAGCATTAAGTGCTTTACTATAAAATAATATTTAAGAATGTGTTTATTTGTTCAGGATCAAAAATACTAATGTAAGAAGAAATATATATTTATACAAGAAGTAATATTTTTTTTTACAGTCACATGCAAATGTTTGGGTGCCCCTGGTCACATGTCATGTTTTATTGAAAATAATTGAACTGTATGTCTAAGTGACCACCCAATTCCTCATTTGCTAACTCAATGCTTAATAAATTTTAAATGATGGTGGTGGATTTGTACAAAACACTGAGGCTGGGGTTGTTGATGAGAAGTCTAGAATCAAACCTCTGTTCTTCCTCTGTCTTATGTACCTTTACTCATTGTTTGAAAGCCTTTAAAGCCCTTAGCAATAAGGGTTTTATCATTTCATCAGTAAGTACACCATATATCATCAGAACAGATGTAAATAAGCTTAAATACAATACAAAGTATCACGAATATCTTATTTTGAAAGAAGTATATCTTGTGTGCCAGATTGAAGAAAAGAACAAAGTTTAGTTTCAGAGTTCTTCTAGACGACCCAGACATTGTATGAATTTATTCAGTTCCTTCACCAGCAATATTGATTTAGCTTAATGAAGTACTGAGAAGTCAAAGCAAGTATTAGATGATAACTGCAAATAATACAGGTTGTTTCCACAAGGGAAGTCTTGGAAAGGGTTAAATAAACACACTGACATATATAAAACCTCTACTTACTATAAAAATATTATATTTATCTCTCTCTCTCTCTCTCTCTTTATATATATATATATATATATATATATATATATATATATATATATATATGTTTTTTTTATAGTAAGTAGAGGTTTTATATATGTCAGTGTGTTTATTTAACCCTTTCCAAGACTTCCCTTGTGGAAACAACCTGTATTATTTGCAGTTATCATATGCGCCCCCAAGTGCCCCACCTTTTGCTGTATATCACTGCCCAACTGCCCCACTTACTGATGAGATTCCACTGTATATTAGTGGAGAAGAAAAAAAGTTGTTCATGATCCAAGGTTCTCAGTTTCTGTTCCAATGATTTCCCCAGCTGGTCCAACTCTAAAATGCACTTGATTATTAGCTGATGAGCTACAGAACACAGAAAATAGTTCCATGTAAGACAAGTGTACGGAAATTACACTCTATTAACTATTAAATCCATTCAAATCTGTAAGTCAGGGTCAGTTACAGCAAAAGCTCGCCTAGCATTCAGGGCTGACTACATGTGGACACGCTATCAATCACAACCCCTTTCATGCGTAGCTCCATCATTTGCACACTGCACTATTAATGTAATGTCAGTGCTGCATAAAAACAAGCAGCAGGAAGTGCAGTCATAACAAGAAAAAAAGGCTTCACACTTCTCTCTACAGATTTAATCTCTGTTCACTACTCAGACCCTAAATCATTATGAAACCTATAATTGTTTCAAATCAACGTAAGAAAAAGAGCAACCTCCACCCAGCGGCACTCACTTCTCTCGGACATCCATCTGCAGACCTGCGGGCCCAGCAGCAGCAGCTCTGCACCTTAAGTTTCGGAGTATTATTTGAATACGTAGAAATAGTGCATGGAACAATACAATATTTAAGAACATACTGTAAACAAACTCAATTTGACTGAGAGTCAGCCTCGCGTATCTAAATATTTATTATCTGGTGAGTAGAAAGAATTTCTGCTATAATGAACAGCAATAAGATCTGTCGTACATAACCTCTGGATATCAAGTGAAATTAAGAATAGGGCACTCTACACAAAGCAGTCCAGTCCAATATGCCGAAGGCCACGATGGCGTCTGCGTCACTAGAGGCCGCAAGACTCAGAGTTTGGGAAGGGCTTGGCCCTGCTAAATGCACCTTTCTACCTCTCGACCTCCTGTTGTAGTGAGACCCAATCTGGTGTCGGGAGAGTTGGACAAGTGTGCAATCACAAAACAATGGGTTCTTTTCATGAGCTAAATGCTCATTGTGATGCTAAAAGGAAAAAAGCATTGGCTAATTACACGGTATTCACGAGACACCTTGAGGTCTTTGTCTGGCCAGTCAGGATGGATTGGGTTAGGGGGGTTAGTTATTTTACAACAGTCATCTGAACCAACTCCACTTCAAAAGAATGAGAGGAAGAGAGAGAGAGAGAGAGGGTTGGGTAGCCCTCCAGACCTTGTTCTGAAGTTAGCGTGTTGAGAAGGGAATGAGCTGTCCGGCGGATCCCTGTAGCACTGAAAAGGCAGCGTCATAATGCCATGGGCTGTACGGAAGCTCTCTCTCTCTCTCTCTCTCTCTCTCTCTCTTACATACACACACACTCTGTCTCTCTTTTTGCCCTCTGTAGACACTTTTAGATAAATGGTGCTGGAGCAATCTCTCAGAATTCCTCAGGTCATAAGTTATGCCATCCCGCTCTTCGCTGGTGGCCATGTTTGGAGGCCTTGTCTCCGTTTCCAATCCATCTTAAAGTCATTCTTCTCATTGCAGATGTTTAACCTTGACCGTTCGCAATGACAGTAAAGGACGAGTCAGCCTAGATCAAAGAGTGACATTAGAGTGGCTTAAATAATGACAGAAACATAACATGTTCCTTATAATCTTCAGAAACAGTTTTGTATATGACTTATCGTCTGCATATGCAGAAACTATAGCAGAAACTAATTTTCTAGAGATTCTTTGGAGCAGTAATTTTCAAATTCTCAGGGACCTTCAGAAAGTCTACATTTTTTGCTCCAACCCAACTCAGGTCTTCTATCAAGAACATCATATACAATTGATCTGCATACTGATTTTGATTTTTCTGCATCATGTGAGCCCAGCAGCTGCAGATGAATGGACCAGTTGACCTACTTTGAAAGTAAAGAAGGTTTTTAGCTTCTCCTGTTGCCGTTTTAGAGATACTTGTTATTCTTTGGAAAAAAGAACCTTAAAGAACCATTAAGGAACCTTTATCAGGGGGTATCATGTTTACCGTTTAAATTTCAGAATTCAAGAGTTATTAGTTTTATTTTGCTATGCTATTTAAACGTAAGTAGATAATCACCTTCGTAATTACACACAGAGTTATGCAATGAAAAACATTTACATTCCATTCAGTCTGAATCAACAGGTTCTAGCCTGCTATTCTGACCTTTTCTGTTTGTTCTGATCTAGAAATGACAAAAACAAGGGAAAATTCAAAAGCTAGACTGCTTTTACCAAAACATCTTTTCATCAAATTCAAACCATAATAAAATATCTTCTGTACTACTTACGAACACAGACGTGAGTGTGTGTTGAAAGTTACGATCCACATAAAATTTCTCCACTGGAGTAAGAAGTATTGAACCTTTAGTCAAGAACCAAGGCTGGAGGTAAACGGGGAAACCTTTGTGCAAGTTTACATGAGACTAATTAACACGTAAGAGAAATAATGTAAAGCAGCCTGCAACCTCTTCAAAACACCGATACGCAGCATACTTTCAAATAATTTATTTCACTGGATCTTCTGTGAAAACAAAACAGACAATGGTTTGTTGGGTAGTTGAAAAGGGCAACCCATCACTGCCTCAAGGTGGGAAGATATTCATTAGCTTTTGACGACAACTGTTAAAAATCATGACAAAAAAGATGCACATATGTAAATTACACCTCTCTGAGGGTTTATAGCAACAAGGATACAGTGTACCAAAACATGAGCTGCTAAAAAAACTAAATAACTAGTGGAGTAAGTGGAGTAATGTATGAAATACATGGGGCTTTGTGAGGCTTGGGGGACTTGAATTGCCATCTTGGACCCCCTGAATGTCTTAAAATTAAAAAAATTTGGGAAAAGTGTTGTTATGACTTTATGCTGGTCATTAGAGATAAAAAGGCACTCAAATACACATTACGGAAAGGTCACTGTTTAGCTGCTTCAACCACTAATTGATAACACTTGCCTGCTTCAGGTCGGTTCTATAGCAAACTGGTTCACCCAGTTGGCCTTTCATAGCCTGGGATACCTCTGAAAAACTAAAAAACAAACCCAATTTTGTCAAGAGATTAATAGAAAGAGTGAATGGTTTGTAATTTCTAAAAATGACGACAAATAAGGAAAAGTCCACATTACCAAACTAGAAAACATCAGTTCTGGAAGGTAAAAATTGTTAAAGCAAATATTGTCACTGTCCAAAGAAAACCATAATAAATAGTAAGAGTCCAACAGAACATACTTTACTTGCAATGTAAGCTAATGTAAAGAGGTTGTGTCCCAAGTGATTTTGGAGCATTTCTATTGGTACATATAAATGAAGTTGATGTAGAAAATGATGTAGAAAAGTAAAAATGGGTAAAAATGGAGACACCAACCCATATTTCTGAACATCACTGAAGTGCTCAACATTCAGTCATGGCCAAAAGTTTTGAGAATGGCACAAATTTTGGTTTTCACAAAGTTTGCTGCCTCATTTCTTATGGTGGCAATTTGTATTGACAATGACAATATTTAACAGCCGCTGAAGCTAATATCAGAGTTGCCTATAGTAAATAAGTTATCAGCCAACCAACACTGGAATCGTAAGCCAACACAGGGCCCCCCCCACCCCCCACCATTAACAGCGGGTGCACCATGCTGTGCTCGTTTTTTGGGAGTTCAAGACTTTAACATACCTGACTCAGCACTATAGTCAGTTAGTTGGTAGGAGAAAGACGCAAAATGTCGAGATGCGAGCCAGGACAGGGAAGCTTTGTGTCAAGCTATTTTGTGGCATGATGAAGATATGATGCTTCATGTTGTGAAGAATCAGTTTGAAATACGTTACCCTGGATGAGATGCATCATGATTAAGAGTGAGATTAATAGACGCCAGTGCTGTGTTAACTGAAACTAGAAATTGGATCTTTCTGTGAGTCATGGGTGTACGATTGCGTCAGTATCTATATAAAGGGCTTAAGAAACATGTTAGGGCTCCCTTATCGCCATGTGCTCCAGTTCGTTTAGCACTCATGCCATTGTTTCCGGAGGTTCTAAGAGACTGAAGGCACCTCTAAGACAAGCTGCCCTAAACAAAGTGATTAGAACAGGGGTCAAATGCAGGTCACTGGGCTGAGGCTCCAACCTGGTTAGACAAGAGTTGGTTAAAGTATTATGGACTATTCTACAGCAGTATATCAAGGCAGTTGCAGCAATATCTCATATTCCCCCACCAAATAAGTTACTTTTCAGAAGACTTTACAGGAGACTTTACAGGAGACTTTACAGGAGACTTTACAGGTAACTTTACAGGTAACTTTACAGGTAACTTTACAGGAGATTAAAACTTAACTATCAATGTAAGTTAACGTAATGAGATTTTATTCTAACACATAATGTAAAAAAGGCAGCAGGCATTTGACTAGAGCTAACAAAAAACAGAGGTCTAAGGTTTTCTTCTTCCAGTGACGAGATGTGGAAGAGCAACCTAAACATGTACCATGAAACCAACAAATTGAGTTGCATTTGAAGGAGTTCAAAAGACTTTGAAGATGCTCCAGGTTAGTGATCTTGCTCAATGGAGAGAATGCGAGAAAGAGAGAGAGAGAGAGAGAGCACATGAAGGGCATTTTACAGGAGCACTAAGTGGTAGGTGCAGCACACATCATAAAGATTGATGTAGAGATAAAGCTAGAAAGAGAGAGAGAGAGAGAGACAGAGAGAAACAGAGAGCAGGAGGAAAAACCCGTCCTTTTCGCATTAACTGGTGTGCAGGAATTGGCTTGCCCGGCTGGGTTGGGGAGAATAACCCAGACGCCAGTTCCTCTACCTGCGTCTGGTTGCTTCGCGTGGCCACAGGCTATCGCCCAGCAGACTCACAGAGAGCAGAGGCCCATGTAAAGCAGGAGCTTCCTCCCTCTGCTAGCCCAGGAGTGGCCACTCGAGTGCGTATTAGTTCCTGAGATTACTATCCGATGCTAAACTATGGGTGCCCTGTGTAAATACTACAGCCGTTTGAGGATGTTTTGAAGTGCTGTTTGGCAGGATGGGGCCGATCCAGTGATCAGTGATTCAGACGGCCGTTTAATGCTGCGGTTAGTCGGGGTAACTGGATCAGGCTCATATGTCTGGTGTCATTAGAAGCATGCAGTTGTATGCAAAAGTTTGGGCGCTCCTGCTTAAATGACATGGTTTGATGGTTGATGTACTAAGAGAGACTACCACTGAACACCACTGAATTCCAATCTCAGTAATTAAAAATATATACAGGCACGTTTTATATAATATAGTATATTCAACTCTGCAGACAAATAGAAACCTTGCACTACAATGTTCACTAAATGCTATTTTTCCTGGTAGAGTATGTGTTGACCACTTTTCTTTTTGATGAACAATAATAATAAAACATGCAATTTGAATGGCTGCATATGACTGTATATCTAGTATAAACTATATCGTCGTTGTCTGTAGAAAAACAAGCATCACCAAAACTGTAGCTTTACTGGAGAGGAGAAAAACTGTCTTTACCTTAAAAATTTTTTTTCCAAGTTAGTTTTAGAGCATTTGTATTGGTCCATTCATAATGAAAATTTACACAATGTAAAACAAATGCATTTAATTGAATAAAAAGCGTCAAAAACTGAGATACTTGTTTTTCTTTGGACAGCTACAATATACTGGATATAGATCATAACTCTGTCAATAATAGTTAATAAGTTAATAATAAAAGTCAATAATATTTTGCTTGAGCAACCGTGCCTGGAGGCTCACAGTAGGTGCACGCCTCCTGAAAAGTGACTTCTTGTTATGTTGTTGTCTGTTAGTTAAAAGCTGTGTCTGTGTGTTTAGTGTCATTCTGTGTCAGGAGGTTTTGTGTTGGGTGTGGTCACCGTGAGAGTGAATACTGTGGCTAGCAGTGACCTCCTCTTGTGAGTTCAGTGCTGTTTATGTTCCTTTCTGTCTGGTGTCTAATCAAAGAGCACTACTCATGGCAGATTCATGGTCTCTCTTGTGTTTTACTCTATGCCAGCTCTATAACAGTTTGTAGTATGGATTGTATAGCTATAGCTGTATGTGTTGGTATATTCACAGTCATTTGCCCTCAAATAGAGCAACTAAAGTTTGGCCCTGTTATTGGAGAATCACAGGTTCAGTCCCCCCATAGTCTGTAGCTGGGAGTCCATAGAACAGAACTGATTTCTTTCTCTGGATTGTTAGGATGACCCCCACTCCTCTTAACACTGAATTAATTACCAGTGAGCATTCTCCTACAGGTATAGTTGTGGCCCAATTTTTTTGTGAGATGTTTATATGGTATAATGGAGTACAATTAAAAACATTTGATATGTGTGTTAGCTTTTTATTCACAAACACATCCAGTTTAATAAGCAAATACATAATATTTACAGTGTTGACCCTTCTTGTTTAAGACTTCCACAGTTCATCAGAGCCTGCTGGAGATCAGCTTCTGGCTGAAATTTTAAATGATGGCAACCCATTCTAGCCTAATCTGTGATTGGAGTTGATCATGGTTTCTGGGTTTACGTTTGTCCACCCTCTTTTTGAGGATGGACCGCAAGTTCTCAATAGGCTTGAGATCTGGGGAGTTTCCTGGCCATGGACATAAAATTTCAATGTTTTGTTCACCGAGCCACTTGGTTATCACTTTTGCCTTGTGACATGGTGCTCCATCGAAAAAAAAAACATTGTTCATCTCCAAATTGCTCCAGGATTGTTGTGAAGAGTTGCTCCTGGAAGTTGTTTTGATACAATTCCTTATTCATGGCCTTATTCCTGTTCTTTTTGAGCAAACCCACTCCCCTGGATGAGAAGCAACCCCACACATGAATGGTCTCAGGATGCTTCACTGTTGGCATGACTGGACTCATGGTAGTAATTACCTTTTCTTCTCTAGACAATAATTTTTCCCGATGTCCCAAACAGCCTGAAGGGGGCTTCATCAAAGAAAATAACATTACCCCAGTCCTCTGCAGTCCAATCTCTATACTTCCTGCAGAATGTCAGTCTTTCTTTGCTGCCCTCACTGATTTCTTTCTCTGGATTGTTAGGATGACCCCCACCCCTTTTAACACTGAATTAATTACCAGATGCACTCACACCTGCCCTCTGCCATTCCTAAGCAAGCTCTGCACTGGTGGTGACCCCATCTTGTAGCTGAATCCTCTTTAGGACACGGTTCTGATGCATGCTTGACTTTCTTGGGCACCCTGCAGCCTTTCTCACTGCAACTGAACCACTCTCCTTGAAGTTCTTGATGGCTGGATAAATGGTTGATTAGGGTGTATCGTACAAGCAGCAAGGTCCTTGTCTGTGAAACCATTTTGATGCAATGCAATAATGACTGCACATGTTTGATTGGAATTAACCATGGTCAACAGAAGAAAACTTTAAAGCACCACTACCTTTTTAAAGCAACCAGTCAGCTTTTCTAATCAGCCTGACAGAGTGATATCAGCTGTCCTGTCCTCATTGACCTTTTCTGCTGAGCTAACAAGATCATCACTGAAATGATGTTTCAGGCTGTGTTGTAGGGCTGTAATGCAGTGGCTGTAATGCAGTAATTTGTGTGATAAGGTCATGTTTCATGGCAGGGAATGATGTTGCAATTAATTGCAATTCATCTGATCAATCTTCACAATCAAGAATCAATACAAAATGCCACCATAAGAAATGAGGCAGCAAACTTTGTGAAAACCAAAATTTGTGCCATTCTCAAAACTTTTGGCCACGACTGAATGTTGAGCACTTCAGTGATGTTCAGAAATATGGGTTGGTATTTCACATAACATGTGAAGTAATTTATTGTGTCTACTAATTACTGATATCTGCCAAAATTATTGTATTTATTAAGACAGAAATGTCAAAATTGGTCTTCCTCTTGAAATAGAAATCAGAATTTCATAATCTGACTGAATATTTGGAGTCATTTTGGGTATAATTATAAGCACTGGAATAAATATACTTAACCCTATAACCTTGCAAGGTCTTTTCCGTCTCTGCAGTACACAAATAACATATCAGTTTTATGGTAGTTACTAAATAATTTGTAACAGTTACTGAATAATAAGTCTTGGTATTAATAATGAGCCTAGAGTTTATGTAGTCAACCCCTGAAATGCTAAGAGCTGCCAGCAAGTCCAGGCTTCTGCTCATCACTCCTGTATCTCAGCCAGTTGGCATTGTTTTCCAAGTAATTACTGAATCTTAAGGCTTTGTATGTAATATATCTGGGATTTTAAGGGGTTTAAGGTTATATTCTGTTGTTTGCCATATTTGTCTTTTCATCTGTGACTTTGATTTAGTGCGAATGCAGCGAAGATAATAATCTGGTTTCACTTCAGTCAGAAGTGATTGCTGATATGCATGTATGTCACACACTGATGTTTAGCAACTTTTGGAAGTGTTTATTCTGTCTGTCACATCACATGAAAGATATAGTTGCTGTCCAGTTAGCTGCGGTTGACACTGTGTACAGTGTGTAGAAATGCTTTAAAATAACTTGGAAAAATTTCTGGTTCCATTGAAATTAATTATTGTTTTTGGCCTCTCCTGTAAAGTTCCTATTTTGAAGATACTTGGTTTTCATTGGATGGTGACGATATTCAAGCAAGTCTTCAAACAATAACTGTAACGTTTGTACAGACCTCTTATGTAAACATGATAGAAGATTATTTGCATTAAACTTGCAGCCACAAATGAGATACAATGGTAAACCACCACCTGGAATACCATTGTAACCACCTACAATACCATAACAGTGGAGAGCTGTTGCAGTCGCTCAAGAAATGAACTTTTCTAGTGTGTTGTTTGTTCTCTTTTGAGGGAAAACACAGAATAAACACATCAAAACCAGCTGCTTAACATCAGAGTATGACAGAGGACTAGATCTTTACAGCTGCCAGTGTTCTAGTGTCCTAAATAACCATGGGATCTGTCAGTGGACCGTGTGCTGGGCCTGTGCTGTGGAGGGGAAACGGCAGTGTGTAGCGGTTGTGAGGAGCGGTGGACGTCTGTGAATAGCCGTGTCAATATTTGAGTTGTGATTAAAGTGAGCCGAGTCTCTACAAGGACTTCATCCGGGAGTCGGTGCTTATGACTGGGGAAAGACCCGGCAGAGAATTACCGCTGTCCCACTTCAAACACAGGCAGTAAATCACAGCCAGCCCACTCTCTCTCATCACAAGCCTAACCACCCCCTCCCCCAGGCTTTCTTCATAGCAGACTGCTCTCCCCTTCAACTCTCTGCATCTATGCTTACTCTTCCTCTGTCTCTCCATTCTCCCTCCCTTACTCTTTTCTTCCTCTCGCTTTTCCTCCCACAATCTTCCTTTTTTTCTACCTCTCTCTCTCCTCCTACTTTTTTTTTCCTCTCTTCCCCCTTACTTGTTTTTCTCTCTTAATCCCTTATTCATACACTCTCTCTTTCTCCTTTACTATGCCTTTTTTTTCTTTTCCTTTATTCTTCTTCTCTCTTGTATTCCCTTACTCTTTTTTTCTCTTTCTCCCTTACTCATACTTTCTCTCTTTTACTCTTCCTTTTTTCTCGCTTCTTCCTCTGCTCATCCACTCTATTCTTCACTTACTCTTATTCTCTCTTCTTTCCTTTCTATTCTTTCTCCCTTACTCTTCCTCTCTAGTCATTTCTTACTCTGCTTCTTTTTCTCTTCCTCCCTTCCTTACTCTCCTTCTCTCTCTTCTCTTTCTTCCTCCCCAACTCTTCTTCAATCACCTTCGCTTACTCTTCCTTTCTTGTCCTCTACTCTTAATCTCTCACTTTACCTCTCACACATTTCCTTTCTCTTATCCTTTCTCATTCTTCTTCACTTACTCCTCCCCATCTCTCCTCCCTTACTCTTCCTCACTTCTTTTCTTACTCCCATTGTCTCTTCATCCCATTTTCTCCCACTTCCTCTCTCTTTCTCCTTTATTCTTCCTCTCTCACATCTCTACTTTTCATTAGTTTTACTCTTCCTTTCTCTTTGGCCCTTACGCCTTCTTTCTCAGTGTTCCTTACTCTCTGTTCTTGTCTTTCCTCACTCTCTCTTTCCACTTTATCATAGTCCCTACTCTTTATCTTTCTCTCTCCCCTTTTTCTCTTTTCCTTCTTCTTTCCTTCCTTCTTTTGCCTCTCCCCTGTTTTTCTTTTACTTACTTCCTTACCTCTTTTTTCTCTTGTCTCTTTCCCCTCATTCCTCTCCCTCACTTTGCCCCATCCATAAGTCTGTATTCTTACTTTCACTGCTTTTTCTCCCAAACTTTCCTGACATAGTCCACAGATTAAATTCATTGGCAGTCCAAATAATGGTTTTGTTATAATAATCTCTAATATACACTAAATACTGAATTCAAATATGGGTGAACAGTATGGCAAACGTATACCATCACAATAGACATCACAAGAAATATGATTCACAACATGCAGGCAAAATCACAGTGTTTGGCTTTTCTGATGTTTCTGAACAGGAGACACCATGAAAGCGTAGTTGCTACAAGTCAGTCTAGGGGATGAGGTGGAGGTAGGTGGAGCCACTAAGATAATAAAACCACAGAAAACACACATGGATTCATTTAAGTGTATTGATCAAAGTTTACACCAATGAAAGAAAAAATTAAAATCCATTTCTCAAGGGGTAAGCAAGGCCAACATAACAAACAAAACCCAACACTAAAAAAAACAACACTAACTCCAAACAACTAAAAAAATAGAAAAAATAGAGAGCATGCACAAAAAAACAAAATACTGCACAGCTACCGTAACAGTAGTGCTGCATTTAAATATGAGGACAGTATTTCATTTCTTAGTCTTTGCAAAAAACTCAAAAGCAATCAATAAAATAAGCCAATGTGTTGAGATCAAATCACTACTTCTTATGTACTACACAATATACACACCACAAGATTCACAAGAACTTCAAAACATGGTAATTAATGCAAAGTATGTCTGAGTTATTTTAGTGGAGTGTTGTGACAGTTTCCCAACACCAGATTCATCTGCCATTTCTGGTGAGTTCCTGTTGCTGTCCCTGTCTGACCCCCCACCCCCTTCCCCACCACCCTCATTCCTAACTAATGTGTTGACCTTTCATAAACATTAAAAGTGGACCTGAAGCTAAAGTGGATCTACTTCCAGTCTATTATTCCAATGGTCGAAAATGGGCCTGGAAGACATGGTAATTACTGTCCATCACTATACTCAGCGTTTGTTTTCTGTACTGTAGGCGTCGGAGGCACGAGAGCGTGAACACATTTCAAACACAGAGTGTTTCTTTTTTCTTTATTTTGTGGAAGAAATGTGTCTGTAAATCTGCGCAGGCAGTGCTTTTGTTACACCGTAGCACTGAGGCTGTGGTGACGAGCCCTGGACTGAGTGCTGCTGTGGTGTGGGCTGGGATGGATGGGCGGTGATCCCTGCTCCGCTAACCCATCCATCTCTCATGCGGCTGACCGTCGCCCTGGTCCGCGCCCCCGGTTTGATTTATCGTGGAGTGTGGGGGGGTGGGGAGGAGGGCCGCAGGACCCAATGGGCTTTTGATGAAATTGTTGGAAGGATCCGGAGCGATAAATCCACATCTGTACATCCAGGTCACCGTCTGCTTCTGCCCTTCTCCAGACATCAGTAACCCCTCTGACACCACGTTACGGCTAAGTCATAACTTTACACTGGGGGGCTTTGTGGGTGGGGGTTGGTGTTAGTGGACTGGTAGAGACACCAGTTAACAGCATGTATGTACTGAAATGAACATTTTTAAAATGAAATAAATCTGAGAAAAACTTGATAATAATAAATATAAATAATATACAACAGTGTACAATAATTTTACTTTTTAGTTTTTGATACAAAATAAGATATTTATGCTACTTTGTATTGTGTTTAAGCTTGTTTACATCTGTTCTAATGATATCTGGTGATCTTACTGGTGGAAACAGACTTATTGATAAGATAAAGGTCTTTGAACAATGAGCTCAACTGCCTCAGGCTTTTGCACAGTATATACAAAATGAAAGACTTTAATAGGAGTTCGTGGCTGCATAAAAGTATAAAGAGAAATCATAAGGAATCTGTTTGTCCTTTTTTACTCTTACAGGACAAATGGAAGGTTTTTGTTTATAACAAAAATGTTATGCTCAGTCCAAACAAACATTAGAAATGCAATGAGGGAACTTCCAGTCCTTCTATCTATTCCTTTATTTCCTACTACTTGTTGCTCTATTTTTGTCTTTGTTTTATTTATCTTTCTATACATTTTACATTTTACATTTTTTTATGTATTGTTTTTATCCTCTCTCTCTCTCCCTCCTTTTTTTTCCTCTGACAGTTTTTATTTAATTATTTTCTCTTTTGGTCTCCTTCTATTTCACTATCCCTCTCCTGCTTTCAAGCCTTTCTCTGCTGTCGTTCTTTTCTCTTTCCACAACTCTTTTTCTTTTGGTTTCCATCTATTTCTTTTCTTCTCCTTTTCTCAGTATCTCTGTTCACTAACTAACACTTTCTCTGTTCACTTATTAACACTGTTCACTTTTTAACACTTTCTCTGTTCACTTATAAACACTGTTCACTTTTTAACACTTTCTTTGTTCACTTATTAACACTGTTCACTTACTAACACTCTCTCTTTTCACTTACACTCTGTTCACTTTTTAACACTTTCTCTGTTCACTTACTAACATTCTTTTCACTTACACTCTCTGTTCACTTTTTAACACTTTCTCTGTTCACTTACTAACACTCTCTTTCACTTACACTCTCTGTTCACTTTTGAACACTCTTTTCACTTACACTCTGTTCATTTTTTAACACTTTCTCTGTTCACTTATTAACACTCTGTTTACTTACTAACACTCTCACTTTTCACTTACATTCTCTGTTCACTTTTTAACACTCTGTTCACTAACACTCTTTTCACTTACACTCTGTTCACTTTTTAACACTTTATCTGTTCACTTATTAACACTCTGTTCACTTACTAATACACTCTCTTTTTTTTTTACTTACACTCTCTGTTCACTTTTCAACACTTTCACTGTTCCCTTATTAACACTCTGTTCACTTACTAACACTCTCCCTTTTCACTTACACTCTCTGTTCACTTTTCAACACTTTCTCTGTTCACTTACTAACACTATCTCTTTTCACTTACACTCTCTGTTCACTTTTTAACACTCTCACTGTTCACTAACACTCTCTCTATTCACTTACTGACACTCTATCACTGTTCACTAACCCTCATTCTGTTAATTTTCTTACACATTATTCAATTACTAACACTCTGTTAATTTGCTAACACTGTCTGTTCACTTACTAACACTCTGTTCACTTACTGACACTCTCTCACTGTTTACTACCACTCTATTAACTTACTGACAATTACTGTTCACTAACACTCCCTGTTCACTTACTGACACTCTCTCACGGTTCACTGACACTCTCTCACTGTTCACTAACACTCTCTCTGTTCACTTACTGACACTCTCTCACTGTTCACTAACACTCTCTGTTCACTTACTGACACTCTCTTACTGTTCACTGACACTCTCACTGTTCACTAACACTCTCTCTGTTCACTTACTGACACTCTCTCACTGTTCATTAACTCTTTCACCGTTCACTAACACTCTCTGTTCACTGACACTCTCTCACTGTTCAGTGACACTCTTTCTGTTCACTGACACTCTCTTAGTTCACTTACTGACACTCTCTCACTGTTTACTACCACTCTATTAACTTACTGACAATTACTGTTCACTAACACTCCCTGTTCACTTACTGACACTCTCTCACAGTTCACTGACACTCTCTCACTGTTCACTAACACTCTCTCTGTTCACTTACTGACACTCTCTCACTGTTCACTAACACTCTCTGTTCACTTACTGACACTCTCTTACTGTTCACTGACACTCTCACTGTTCACTAACACTCTCTCTGTTCACTTACTGACACTCTCTCACTGTTCATTAACTCTTTCACCGTTCACTAACACTCTCTGTTCACTGACACTCTCTCACTGTTCAGTGACACTCTTTCTGTTCACTGACACTCTCTTAGTTCACTTACTGACACTCTCTTTGTTCAGTTACTAACACTATTTAATTACCAGCTATCTCTATTTAATTACTATCACTCTGTTCATTTACTAACATTCTATACATTAACTAAAACTTTCTGTTCACTTACGGACACTCTTTCTGTTCACTTACTGACACACTCACTGTTTACTGACACTCTTTTACTGTTTACTAACACTCTCTCTGTTCACTTTCTGACACTCTCACTGTTCACTAACACTCTCTCTGTTCACTTTCTGAGACTCTCTCACTGTTCACTAACACTCTCTCTGTTCACGTATTGATACTCACTGTTCACTAACACTCTGTTCACTTCCTATCACTCTCTCACTGTTCACTAACACTCTCTGTGTTTACTAACATTCTTGCTTGTTACTTACTGACATTCAGTGTTCAATTACCACCCCTCTCTCTGTTTCACTTACTTACTCTCTATTTACTTAACACCACTCTATTCACTTACTAACACTCTCTGTTCACTTAATAACACTCTCTGTTTACTTACTAACACTCTATTGATTTACTGACACACTCTCTGTTCAGTTAGTCACACTCTCTCTGTTTACTTACTAACACTCTCTGTTGATTTACTGACACACTCTCTGTTCAGTTACTCACACTCTCTCTCTGTTCACTTACTAACACTTACACACTCTCTGATTACTTACTAACACATTCCCTCTGTCTCTCTCTCTCACAAACGCACACACTCACACACACACACACACACACACACACACACAGTTCCTTCTGTGTGAGTCGCCACACCCCTTCACTGAAACCCACCTGCACTCTGTCTCTCATCCTTTCATCTCCTCAGCCTCTGATTAACACACAAAAGAGTCAGCAAAGGCCGGATAGAGAAACCATTAAAGAGACTTAAGATCGCTCGACAAATTAACACAATTAACTCCCGCATTCAGACCTTCATTCATGTCCTAAAGCTGACTGTGCTTTACATTATCCGTCCAGTTTTAAACCATGTGAACCCGACGTTAGGACAGATGTAAAAATCATTCCCCATGAAGACAGATGAAGAGGGGGAAAAAAAGCACAGCTCCTTTTCCACAGCCTTTTTAGAATTTATTAACAATTAGTCCAGTTTCAATTTGCATAAAATCGCGGTAGCATTTTTCCAGTCAATTAAACCGAATCACTAAAGCATCTATTAGCTTGAAGCCAACCCAAATGGGCCTACACTGCAGCAAGAGTCTCCACAAGCCTGACTGATCTGAGAAAAGGCTGCAATCACAGGAGAAAAAAATAAAATAAATAGCTTTTCTAAAAAAAAAATCATTTCACATATTTTGAGCACATTAAAAACTTGAAAGATGGATTAAGCTGTGATTTTCGTTTGGTGAGATGAAATAAAAAGTTCAGCAATGACGGTAATAAATGCAGATGTACCTCTACAACCCTCTAACACAGCTATTCAGCCCAAGATCAGCTTATTTACAATTGACCCTCTGCTGCTTCAGTTAGTCAGATCAAGAAGGTGTCACAAAGAAGCTTTACAACCTTTACTGTAACATTTAAAAACTCTTCCATTGTAAATGAAGAGTCATCAGCACAACATGACATTTACTGAATCCACAAATGTGTTGTCCTGAAATAGGTCAAATTTAATTTAGTCAGATTTTATTAATTTTAAAACTTAAAAAAAGATAATTTACCTGTTTTTCTTCAATATAAATGCCATTAATTGTACAGATATTGCATTTCTAAATGTTGATCACTTTGATCTGGAATCTTTTTGTTTAGTGTACAAAATTTGTAAATATAAAAATTTCAAATTCAAGTTCTAGTTTTTGTCTAGTATAGTAGATGTTTTTTTGCTTTAGTATAATCAATAGGAACTTTATACATCTGCACTTTCCAAACTCAGTAAATATTCAAAAACTTTAACTATTTTTGTTCAGGGTCATCATAATTTTTTTTTTAAATCATTCTTTGTATAATCATACAAGTAACTACAGCAAAAAAAATTACAATAGGGTCCCTACGTGCTTGGACTTTAACTAGGTAAACATTTGTAAACTTTTTTTTCTTGTTCTAAATTTTAAAAACGACATATTAATTATAGTTGCAGTTTCCAAATTCAGTAAAAGCTGATCATTTTTTGTTTTTTTTTTCATTACAATTCTAACATGTAATAACTTAAAATTTGTATTTCTATCCAGTACAATTAATATCAATTTTAAGCATATACGTTTTCCAACCTTTTGTAAACTTTTATAAATTTTTATCCATGTTTGTTCAATGTAATGCTACGAATCCAAAAATGGTAAATTTAGTAAAGGTTTGGTTTTGTTCAGTTAAAATCAATATGGACTTTCTAAATCTTTTCCAACTCAGTAAACTTTTGTACCAACTCAGTAAAAAGTTTGTACCATTTTATCTATTTGTTGACCAGGTAATTAAAATAAACGTTTTTGTTTGGAGCTTTCTGAACAAAGTTAACACTGCAGTCAGATGTCTGTGAGGTCTGTGAACCATGTCCATCAAAAACTGGATCATTTTTCAGTGCAGCTGAGCCAATATCTACCATTTTGTCATTCGTTGAGAGTGAGCTTGGTTTCCAGCTAAACTCTTTTGGGAGCCCATTACGAAGCAGGCAATGGGCAGATATATCAGTGTCTTCTTTGTACTGATCACAAAGAAACAAATCAATCAACTCTTCCAGAATTTTCAGCTGTTCCAGAAGGAAAACAACAGCTTTGAGTGGACAGGGGGACGACTGGAATTGAAAGAGTTTAGAAACCCTGCGTTTATGAGGCAGGTTGAGTGTACGTTTGGCGTGTGGCGGTTGAGTGGATGAGCCGCTGGCGTGGTGGGGGTTTGGGCGGGGAGAGGTGTTTGGAGGTGAGGAGGAGGGTATAGGCTGTTCTTGGACCAGTCAATAATTATCCTCCCTATCCGGGCGCTCTGTGTCATCGGGACAGGGCCTTTGGGTCTCATATAAGCCCTATTCAGACCACACAAGGGAGCGACACCCGGGACCCCTTTTATTACCCCCCTCTTTGTTGAGTTGCAGTGAAACGAGTCTCTCTCGCCCTCTCGTTCGCTCTCCCTCTTTCTCTCGCAGTCATTACCATACATATCCATATGAACAGTCAGGCCGGGTCCTTAGCAGCTGTCCTCAGAAGTGCCCGTCCAGAAAGAGAAAAAAGGGGTGTCTGAATCCTTAAGTGATGAACAACAGAGGCCTCTTGAAGGGCTCTCTCTCTTTCTCCCTCTCCTGCTCTCCCTTTCTCAGTGATATACCTCACCATTTAAACAGTCCTTTCAGATAAAGAGGGCCAGAGGTGGGTGCAGGGCCACAGAAAGGGCCAAGTCCCATTCACTCGCACCATTGAGGGCCAAAGGGTTCACACTGGCTACAGTTTAAGGGTCATAGGCTGAGCTTTATGCACCAGTAGAAGTGCTAGCTCAGATTCAGCTAACAGTTAGGAACAACTTTGCATATATGTACCAGAGATAGATGAATACTAGTTATGTTTACTATGTTAAATGTACTTAAAGCTGTACAATCTAAGTAAATAAGAAATAACACATTTTCATTGTCTTTCTCGAGTTTTAACTGAGTTCTCTTTGAATATTCCC
This sequence comes from Megaleporinus macrocephalus, assembly GCA_021613375.1. Lineage (NCBI taxonomy): Eukaryota > Metazoa > Chordata > Actinopteri > Characiformes > Anostomidae > Megaleporinus > Megaleporinus macrocephalus. The sequence goes on from CM038703.1 coordinate 40,801,425, forward strand.
TTAATACATTTGCAATCATCATATTCATTGACTCTGAGAAGAGGTCTGAAGTACAACCTGCCTTACAAAAAGGTTTTTCACATGTCCACCTGTGAGGTGTCCAAAACTTACATAGTGGAGCTTTAGATAGATATTTAATTTAAAACATACTTTACTTAAAATTAAGTATTTGTATGAGGAAAGTAATCTCTCTGTTTTACTTTGTTCAACTTTAGGCATTCATGTTAGGTTCAGTTCTGCTCAGTTGGTTCAGCTCCTAGATTGCTTTGCTATTGTTGACATTTCCTACTTTGTAACTTGAGCATTTTAATTGACAAAGGATTCCAAAAAAGATAGATCTGCTGGTAGATATTGGATAGCTTTAAACCATCAATATAAAAAAACATTAGAGTTTTTCCAGTTGTATCCCTTTACATATTGTGAACACAACCAATGTGTGTTTTATTTAGTAAAAGCGGAATATTGAACATATTGAATATATAAGTAAATATTAAATAAAGTGTTGGCAGTGATGGCATTGGTAAATTTTGAGCAGAAAGGCTATGACTAGCAATCGAGATGACTTGATTGCAGAAAATTTATTTTGGTGGTGACAAATCTTAATGTAACACATTTTTATATCAGAAACATTCATGCCAAAACAATGGGATCTAACTGCTTACCAGGGATACAGTCTCACTCCCTGCTCTAAAAAGCAGGGGTACGGCTAGATTGTACCCACAGACTAAAACCCTGCGTTTCAGCAATGATGAAAATGTAGAAAAGTGTCTTATTACAAAGCTTATTACATGCTTTAGGTTATAACATAAAATCTTTATTAATATCTAAGGTCTAATTACTGTCTGAATGGTCCATCTGGAGAATTTACCTGACAGCATTTTGAGGAATAGTTTTTACTCTAGCAGTTTTCACTGGGCTACTTTAACTTTTACTCAAGTTGTTATTTAATTGAAGAACAAGCACTTTCACTTGAGCATGGACTGAGGCTGCTCTACCCGGGCCTTGTAGTACAGATCATACCAAGTATTAATGCTATTGGTTACAAAGGGCAGAGCATGTTTCAACGCAGTGTGAGATCAACACGCTAGCGGTTATGCTAAGCACTTTTTGAGCAAATAATAGACCTTTAGCATTTTTTTTTCACGGAAGTCTATTTTGGCCCTCAGAACTGTCACTCCCCCCATTTACCCCGTCGCCCTCCTGCTAGTGGACGATAGACGGCTTTGGGCCGCATTCGGAGGAGATGAATGGGCGAGCCTGGCGGTGCAAAGCAGGCTAGTTTGTCGCTTCACGGGCGGCCTTCCATTCATTCAGCTGCGGAAAAAAAGCAAAAGGAGGGGGGAGAGTGATTGATAAATTCTCTCGTCCCAGCTCTTTTGCACCCCCTTTTATTGCCCCCCTCGGAGCCTGTGACCCATTACTTGGGGAGCACAATGGCACTTTCCACGCTGCCGCTGAGTCAAACAGCACTGGGGGGAACTTGTGTCAATTATGAAGCGGCTGCTGCTCTCTCAGCCTGCCACCGCTACTGGCAAATGGAGAGCTCCTGACTGTCTATCCACCTGCCGCCCTGGCTTTCCATCTATCTATCCTCCCATCCATCCATCCATATACCTATCCATCCCTTGGCCCTCTTCCTCTCTTCATCAATGGCTTTTTTTTTCTTCATAGCACCAAAACAGCTCGCTAATCCTTTCCCGGTCCCTCCTACCCTTCTTTGTGACTCTCTCTTTCTCTCGCCATCTCTCATTGTGCAACTCTCTTTCTCTCGCCCCTCTGCTCTGGTCGCACCTCTCCTAATCCCACTTGTTGCTTCCTGTCGAAGGGCGCCCCAGGGCAGACGGGCACCCGGAAATTTCTCCAGCTCTAACATACATAGTTTTGGGCCTATGCTAACTGCGTTCTCAGACGCAGCGTGCATTCAGTGAACAGAGGCTGTGAGGGGGGAGATGGGGAGAAAACGTTGGGGGGGTGGGCGGAGATGGGGGGGTAAGGGTAGTTGACTTCTTGAGCCTATTTTCCCCATTTTAATACCATTAAAAAAGAGTAGCTAAGCGATTAGCAGAGCGAGAGGGGAAAAGACACCCTCGAGTGTGAACAGGGTTAAAGTGGAGGGGGCACGTCGGGCCAACAATGAAGGAGCTCAGCGGCCTCAGAGTGTTTCTACACCCTCAGACGTACTCCATGGAGACCCCACTCAGGAGGAACATTCAAAGTGCCAACTCCTGCCTCTCTCTCTCTCTCGCTCTACTCCAATAGACGCTTGTTTGACTCTCTCCTACCCATCATGAAAAAGATTTCACTGGACAGACACCCTATGTAGGCAAACAACAAGAGCGCCAGGTAGATATGTAGACTATGCATTAAAAGTTTTTGGACAAGTCATTTCCTGTGTGCTTTTCAAAAAAGTAAACAACCACAAAAGTTTTGTTACCATGGTACAGTGACATGGTAATGCTATTGGCTGTGATTAATACATACTTGTAAGTCTATGAAGTCATTTGACCCAAAGACTGCTGACACTGATATGTAAAGGGATATATATCCAAAAGCAGCAGCTACTTCAGTTGTTTGAACAAAGAAAAATAATATTTACAGGTACTTATGTATATTGAAACATGGTGGTGGCAGTGTCACTCTTGTTTTAAAAGTTGTGGTGCTGCTATTGTACCAGGACATCATTTGATGGAGCTATGAATTTTAGATTGTATCAATTAATTCAACAGGAGAATGTTAGAATATATATTAATAAACTGACCCTCAACAGAAGGTAACAGCATTAACAGATAACAACCCCCAAAACACCAGTTAGTCTATAAAGTATAGATAAAGCAGGTAAATAATGAATGTTGTATACTTTTTGTGTCATTTGTTTAATTGTGTTCTCTTTGTCTATTGTTATGAGTTGAATGGAGATCTGATCACATTATAGGTCATATTGGAGGTCATAGTTGCTTAGTGAGAAAAATAATCAGCAGAAATGGAGTACAATCATTTTTACCTTTATTCGAACTAGCCTCCTCGAGGTATGTCTGAAGTGAAATCTTTGGGTCGAGACAGGCAGTGCAATTATGTGTGTGAATAGCATTGCAGCTTTAGAAGGCTAGAAGGCAGTGGTCACTTCCCAAGGGTATAGTTCATCCAATCAGTCTCTATTATGTTAGAAACCTCACTGATCACTACAAACCTAATGTCTTACACACACACACACACACATGCCACAGGTCTCTGAGACCTTATGGTGAGTGCAGTAAGCCCATTGAGTGCTTCAAGGGGGGTTACGGGGGGATTATACCCAGGGGGAATGCTCCTCATGGGACACGCATGGTACTAATGACCCCCCACAGGACGAGACTGCAGGCCAAGGCGGCACTCTAAACCAAGAAGACGGATATGATGGACAGGACTAATCAAGAAACAGAGAAGATTAAACTAGATAATAAAACACATACACACACACACACACACACACACACACACACACACACACACACACATACATCAGACCTTAGCATTGTGTTTAAAATGTTGTACTAAATAGACCATAATAAATAATCCATAATAACTCTGAATAAAACAATTGTTGTGTTCACTTCCAGTTACGTATTTGTTCAGACAGTGGTGATTATTATTTCCCATATTTATTACATATGCCTTGATAATAATAGTAACATGTTCAGTATATATAACATACCTGCCAGTACGCATGTGTACCAACATCTCTCATGGAGGATAACTGCAGATAATACTGGATTAGCACAAGAAAAACCTTGGAAAGGATTAAATAAACACTGGTATATGTAAAACCACTACATACTGTATTCATTCTATTATAAAAAGTGTTCAGTACTCAGTAAATAAAAGCTTCCTGTCTAGAAACAAGAAAAACAAGTATCTCTAAAAAAGTAACTTTACAGAACAAAAATCTTCTTTACTTTTAATGTAAGTTAATGGAACCAGATTTTTTGTCAAGCTGATTTTGGAGCATTTCCATTGGTCCATTCATCATGAAAGTTTCACAGGATATTAAGATCAGCTGTCAAGTTCAAATAATGTAGAAAAATAAAAATTGACGAAAGTTGAGTGGTCTGGACTCTGGTCTGGACTCTAGGGTGGTCAGTCCATTGCAGAGGACACTTGCATTTAGATTTTTTTTTTTTTTTTAATCTGAGCACAAGTGAAGCTTGATCAGGTGATCTGATCTATGTTTGTCTGACGAGAATTAAATAAATGAAGTGTGGTCTTTGATATTTCCACAGGGCCGGTCTTTAAATACTCCACCAAAAAAACCCTACACAGCAGAACACACATACACAGTGTGTGATCAGATAAAAAGTTTGAGGTCAGAAATTGAAAAATGACTGATTCTGGGCTTTGATTACTCTGATCATTCCAGCAAAGCCCACACACACACACACACACACACGCAACACATGTAACACACACAGACGCTTGGTTGTGGAGGCAGATGAGAGCAGACGTGCAGCGCTCTAACAGAGTGCTTGAGAAAGAGGACAGGCAGTGAATTAATCTTTTTACAGGACAGGGCGAGTGAAGACGCGAGCAGAAGCATGGCCGGAGTTATTCCTCCAAACAAGCCAAGACAAATGAGCCGAACACAAGCGCTCCTGATGAAGAACGAGAAGAGAAAGAGAGAGACAACCCAGCTTCCTCTGAGAGTTAATCTGTCAGAGAGAGGGGGAGAGAATATGTATGCAGAGAGAGGGAGGAAGATAGAGAGAGAGAAGGAAAGAAAGACGAAGTAGAACAGGGAGTGGGGAGAGAAAGAGAGAAGACGGGTAGAGAAGGAGAAAGAAGGAAAGACGGAAATAGATAGCTTATTGTATTTATATATGAAAAGCAAACAAGTGAGAGGACTTTAGCTATCAGAGAGTAAATAACTGTTTCTTATTTTACTGAAAATATTTATTTTACCTCTTTTAAAGCAGAACATTCACCAAATTCATCCAATTAACCATAAATTTCTCAAATCAATTGCTCTCAGACTCAGTAAATTCTAACTACACTGTAAATGAATGGTTTGTATTTGTTATGACTGTTTTATTTAGTAAAATGTGTTAATCATAAAACACATGGAACAAGCGCATGTGCTGAAAACCCAAGCTCATTAAAAGCAGCAACCATTTATCTTATAGTTGAAATGTTAACCTTTCCCTAAAATATGGTCTCGTTACTTATGTGAGTGACTTGAAACATATTTCATGTTGCAATGATTTAAAATGTTTATAGTGAACTTGAATTTTGAACATTTCAACAAAACATTCCAGGGCAGGAGTACGGTTGTTCACAGTAGAGAACCAATATTAGGTTACAGAGTGGGTTTTTTTATTCACATCAGATTGTGTCATGTCTTTGTCTGAAACTGTTCCAGAGTCCAAAATCCAGTAGAAATCAGCCATTTGCTCAACAATAAAGCGCAAAAGAAATTAGCTTTACAGGCTGACACTACAGCATCATTTCTCTTCTACAAAAACATCTAGCAGTGCTACACATTCAAGAACTCCACTAGTATCCAAATTATTAACTCATACTTTTGACACACTGTATTGTGGTGTAAATTACATATTTGGTACATTTGTATTGTCTTTGTATAACCGTTGCCGTTCTTTTCTTCTGTATATACATTACTGTACATAAATCTTAGCTCATTGTTTAAAATCCTTTATCTTTATAATAAATGTAGTTTTACCAGTATGAACACCAGGTATCATTGGAGCAGATGTAAATAAGCATAAACACAATACAAAGTAACATAAATATCCAGTTTGAAGAACAAAGTTTAGTTTCAAAGTTCTCCTGGACGCCCCAGACATTGTATGAATTTAATAAAGTCCTTTAGCAGCAATCTTGAATTAGCTTTATGAAGTACTGAGCAGTCAAAGCAGGTATTAGATGAGAACTGTAAATAATACTGGGTTGCCACAAGGAGAAGCTTGGGACATGTTAAATAAGCCCACTGACATATGTGAAACCACTACTTACTGTATTAATACTATTTAAATATTTTAAAAATAAAGTGTTTTACTGAGCAAATAAAAACTTCCTGTCTGGAAAAATAGCTTTTTAAAGAGAACAATGTCCCCAAGTGCCTAAAACTCTTGCATAGTACTATGTATACCTGTCCATGTCTGTCTATGAGGATTTTTTTGCATTTTAAATCTGTTCTAGGTAATATTCAAACATTAATGTTTCAGTAGCTGTTATGGTTGTACTCAATGCCTCTATCATCCTGTCCTCGTAAATATAGAAGCACAAGCAGTTCATCACGTACTGCATCATTCATCTCTTACGTAATAATTTCCAACCTTTGACTCCCAAAGGAATCTGAGCTCTGTGTAAAATTAGTGACTGTCATGAGATTCATCTAAGTAGATCACAATAGCAGACTAAAGCTGTTATAACAGCTATCAGAGTTAGCTGCCCAGTTAAGCTTGAAAAATAATGTTCTTCATCACAACTAAGGAATGTTATACGATGCGCTTGGTTCATGAAGTGAATGACAAAATTAGCATCAGGCACAAAAGAAATCTGTCCTTAAAGCTTCAGTTAGGAGCAGTCATGAAATGGGAGCACAGAGTAGCCAACCCTAGTAGTCAAAACTCACACTAGGTGACGCTAGGTCAAAACTGCCAAGTGGACATTGGTCCTCTGTTTTCGTTTATTTAGACATGGAGCTGTTGTCTAGTTATTTTGACTAGTTAGCTCTGTAACAATCATTAGCTCCCCTTCGGGATATTTTGGATAATGTGCTGATTTATTGTGGCGTTTTTCTAAATGAGCTGACTTTCTGAAATTTACAACGTACATACTATAGACTTACTAAACTGATCACACAGACAACCTGCTGAAGGAGATGTAGGAGACTAGGTGGACCGACCTTGGACTTGGGGTATATTCAGCACCACTTTGGTTCATGCACATGCTTTAAAAACTATGTTTTCTCAGTGAATTCAATTGCTTATATTTTAAACTCTGAGCAGGAACGCTGATCCAACCGCAATGCCATTACAGTCCATTCTTTCCACCCATGATGTCAGAAATCACAGCACAAGATGAATGGAGCAAACTTTTAGTGCAGTGCACAAGTATAAGGACAACAATTAAAATATCATTAACTTTGGAACAATCGCATTATTTGATTCGGGAGAATCGCACTGATGAGTCGCTGATGAAAACCTTTCCCCTTACTCATACTTCACCATTATGATGAGTAATGCATTACTCACAGCGTCCAGGCAATTTGGATTTTATTTAGAGCATTATTGTCCAGCTAAATGGAGCAAAACTAGGTTTTAAACCGCAATCCCGAATTCCCTTTTCAACAGAGTCCTAATTGTACGAACAAATGGTCATTTTCGGATCTACCGCTGAATTAGCTCTGTCCTGTGATCAACCTTCACGCTCTTTTATAATAAACCTGCGGCCATTAGCGAAATGAAGTCAGGCTAAACCATTCAGCGCTGTGAAAAGAAACACTTTCCATATATTAGACGACAAAACAAAAATATTATCCAGATATGAAAGGAATAAATCCACTGTACAAAAGGGTAATTGGTTGAGCAAGTGCTCACTCTCATTACCAGGCCCCACAGTGGGGAACAGGTCACCAATTAGGCCATTCTAAAGGCCTTGAAGGCCATTCTGCGGGGAGCCGCAGTGGAAGGAGAGCCGGCCAGGGGTTTCAATAAATTTGCAAGCAATTTACCTTTGCGCCGTGTTGGCAATCTGATGCAATTTGAGCGCAATTTGTCTGCTTTCAGCCTCACTCTCGGCTGCCTCTGCGCGCGGCAAATGGCAGCGAGTCGAAAATATCAGCCAACTGAGAAAGGGACGACATGTGACCGCAACAATTAGCATAAGTGCTGCAAGAAATCTGCACCTCAAAATGTCAGAGAAAAAGACACACAGGGTCGCGGAGAGGAGAGAGAGGGATGCGCACGCTAGGGCCGAGAGGCGGATGTGGCATCTGCGCTGAAATTACCCGGCGTCCCCTCGGATTGAGCGCATGGCAATTGCTCTGACATTTTCCCGAGTTTGCAGTTGTGACGTCACTCGCGAAGCCAAATAGCTGTGCTGAGAGCGCAGAGAGTCCGCACCAGACTAAAAGACTACAAAGAGTCTGCACATGTCCTACAGCGTGTGTGTACTTATGGTCATAGTCTAAATATCAATGTAATTTTAAAGTCATCCGCAAGCGGGTTAAAATTACACCACAAACTGGCAGGCTTTCCTGCGGAAATGTGAGGATGAGATAAAGAGAAGGTCAATGAGTGACATGAACAAGTGTATATATTTGAAAAAGTGAAAAAGTGCGCGTATATATACTATTATGTCTCTTCTTTTAAAGACGTACAGTGGCTTGCAAAAGTTTGGTCACCTCCCAGTCAAAATTTTAGCCCCTGAGAACTGCTGTCAGGTTTAACGATGACAAAATAGCATAAAGGTGTAAAAATTCTTTCATGTTTTAAGGAGAAATTTTATTCCCATCTTTTACAGTTACAGGCCGAAGCAAACCACCGTGCTTTTGTGCCGTGCTCACTAATTAGTATCTCCCAGTTTACAGCTTTTTGTAACCAGTTAAGAGTCTCTCAATTCTTGGGAGCCAGAAAAGCTTCTAGGTGACTGAGATTCTTGGGCTGTCTTGCATGCACTGCTCTATTGAGGTCTATCCACAGTTTTTCAGTGATGTTCAGGTTGGGGGACTGTAAGAACAATGGCAGAACTTTCAGCTTGCGCCTCTTGAGGTAGAGCATTGTGGACTGTGGGGTGTGTCCCGTTGTAAAAGCCATCTTCTTTTTTGTCCTCAGCTTTTTTAAAGACACAGTGATGCTTGCTTTCAGCATTTGCTGATGTTTTATTGCATTTGTTCTTCTATTAGAACACCTTCCTGAATGCCTTTAGCAATTAAATATGGGTTTTGATTTGCCTTTTAATCAGTCCTTTGAGTAGTCTTCTTGGAAAGTCTTCAGACCTCAACTTTAAGCCCCCACAGTTCGTCTTAATTACATTATGAACTGAAGAAACAGCTACCTGAAAATATTTTGCCATCTTCTTATATCTTCTGCTCTGTGGTCAGTTATTTAAATGTTCAGTGGTCAGTGGCTGCTGATTGTTGGATCAAGGTTTGAGGGGTATAAAGCTTTAAAATTTGCCTCACCTCAATTTCCTACCGATGACTGTGAACAAGCTATAACCCTTACAAAGATAATTAAGGTCTGAGACCGTATGATAGCTCAAATCTCTTGGTGTACCCCAACTTTTACATATTTCTCCTTTGCCTGTTTTACCTTTAAAATTGTACAAAATAAAAAACAATACACTGATCTTACTTAAAATGTTGGAAATTATGTTTTACATTGAACAATATGTTTGTGGGAAATCAGTTCATCTTCTACTGACTATTTAGAGTGAAAGCAATTTTGACCAGACATGCAACTGTGTTTCCAAAACGGTTTGAAAAATGTTCTCATCTTTGAACGGAGGTTAATAGAACCTGATATTTGTCCCAGTAATTTTGGAGCATGTCTAATGCTTCACTGATGATGATTTAACACAGTGTAATTGTGTTTCATCTTCAAACTCTTTGAAACTTTAACAGAGAATGCATTTGGACAGGGGTAACCAAATTTTGCAAACGACTGTATGCATATAGCTGTTGTTATGTAAATCAAACAAAGAAGCTGCTGGCATTTTCAGAACAATGACTCCATTGCTTCCTCCTCCCCCCACACCCCCAAATCCAGACCTCAACATCACTGAACAGGTTTGGGATTACTTGGACCGAGTGAAACCCACTATTACAACTGAAGTGTAGAATTGTTTTCATTAAGTTTTTTCTTAAAAACAAACAGTGGACACACGAAATACTGAAAAACCATCTTATAATAATCTGTTGAGAATTTCCTACCTTCTTTCCCGATGCTGGAAAAAGAATAAGTTGTACTTGCTGGTCGTTGTGACTGCATGTGAGATCAATGAAGGGTGGTCTATGACTTTTGCACAGTGCTGTATAGAGCACATCCATAAAGCATGCCAAACAAAGACAGCTTCTCTTGCTTTTCCAAAGAGGACATCTCATCAGACATGTAATTTTTCATCACCCTCCCTCTGTCAATACTTAATTACGCTCTTCAAGTTTATCAATTTCAAACGCGAATATTATTTACAAGGTACAGGATAATGTTTGATTTATTATCCTTTTAGTTATTGTGGACTGCAATCATTCATGCATACATGATTTCTTTTTATTTTTTTTTCTGACTTCTTTGGAAGGACTGGGGCTCAGTGTCGGGGTTTCCGTGTCCCAGGAACCCACAGCAGCAGGCATCAGCCAGCAAGAGGGGGAGGGAGGATTATTCTGGACGGACCAGATGTTCTGTAATGGCTCCAGCTCTGAGAGGAAAAAAGAAGCGCAGCACAGACATTTTCCGCCCAATTTCACCATCTGAAAGGCCTGAAATACTTAACGTATTATAAGGGTTCCCACAGCTGTTTTTCCTAGGGTGGGGAGGGGGGGAAAAAGCCCCTCCAACTCACTGTCAAAGGTGCTCTTTTTCACCCACCATCTTTGCTTGTCTCCTCTCTCGGCCTGTCAGAAAGCGACATGTTTTATGTAATAGAGTCAGACTGTTTATAATGCACTAATAGCTTTGGGAAAAGTGGCATGTGCCTGCCAGAGCGAGCTTTCATTTCTCTTGGATCGACTTCTGTGACCATTAGCGTTAACAACCACAACAGTGTTGTAAATTCTATTTTGATCAATTGTAAGGCACCGAAATAGTTTCTTCATTTGAACTCTTGCAACCTTAACAGCGAGAGAAATGCTAGTAGAAGTAACAATTCATCAGTTGTTATCAATACAAAGATTCTATGTTCGTCAATTCAGTTCTGCGAAATTCTTTCAATACAGTGAATGTTGCCTACATTGAAGAGACTGTAGCTTACTGTAAAGCAACGTTTTTGTTTTGTTTGTAGAACACTTTTCTAAGTAAATAATATTTTACATTGGCTTGAATTTAAAGATGAACTTTAAAATGTGCTGGCTGAGGATATTAAAGAAATCGTTTCATAATCAGAATCAGAAATACTTTATTGATCCCAGGGGGAAATTGCAGTTTTCACAGTAGCAGCCAGTTATATAGAAGAATAAACACTCTAATAATAATTTACAACATAAAATAAATTTGTAGTATGTACACATATATAAGTCTTATATTGTTTAATGAACAATCAAATGTAGGTGATTTTATATTGTTCCCAGATGTAGTTCATCAGCTGAGACATGTCATTTGTCCAAGGTTTACTACAAAAACAGAAGTGAAAATTACCCAAATTATTACTGATATGTGTCCAGAAATCTAAAAATACATAAATATGCCCAAAACACCCGCCAGTATAGAGGTTCCATAGGTAATGTTCATGATTTCTACTGTGTCTATGAGAAAAATCAACAATCCTGAACATAATCTGTGCTGTCAATAACATGATCTGCATGCTCACAATGGGGAGTTGGATACTCCAAAAAAAACAACATACGTTACACAATGAATTCAGTAAGTATACAGACACTGTGTCCACACTGATAAATCTTCATGACCTTAATGCCAAGAAACCAGGCGTTACATGATAACTGCAAATAATACAGGGTTGCCTCAAGTAAATACACACTCTGACATATGTAAACAAAGTTTATTGCTGAGCAAATAAAAGCTCCCTGTCTGGAAGAATAGCTTTTCAATTATAGTGTCCCCAAGTGCCTAAAACTATTGCACAGCAATGTGCTGTAGAAATAATTAGCTGCATCCAAAATCATCTACTTACGTACTACAAAGTAGGCAAAATCAGAGGGCGAGCACAGCTAGTGTGTCCGAATACTTAGTATTCATTAAAGTGTATATGCATGCTACCCGGATGACCTACTGAATCGGGAGACATTTTTAAGTATGCAACCACAGCACACTGTGCTATCCCATGATTCAGCTGGAGCCACGGAGGTGTTCATAGTGGAGGGAAATCAACGTTGGAAAGCGGGACGTCAGCTGTGTGTATATATGTACTGCTAGTGCACTGCCGCTACAGAAGTTAGCACTGCTTACATTTCTTCTGAACTAAACATGATTAGATTAAAATTGTTTGTGTTCTCTGAGCTACAGCTTGATGCCGTCTGAGTATGGAGTCAGATGCAAAAGCAGGTTAGTGCCACAAATAGTATCTAAAATAATAACAGAAAATAACGTCTGAAATATGGCTAGCGGGACATTTACATTGGTGGTATGATGTCCTAAACACAGCTGCTTCCTTGCCACTGTAACAGTATGTACTGGGTCCAGTCTAGTACCTACTGTCTTAGTTGGTCATTTCGGATGCGGCCATTGACTTCTAGTGCATGTTAGCAATCGTAGCGTAGTTGCTCCAGCTTTATACCAAAGATGCAGATAGATAGATAGATAGATAGATAGATAGATAGATAGATAGATAGATAGATAGATAGATAGATAGATAGATAGATAGATAGATAGATAGATAGATAGATAGATAGATAGATAGATAGATAGATAGATAGATACTTTAATGAAAAAGAAAATTCAAGGCATCCAGTAGCTATTCCACAAGTGCACAAGGTAAGACCAAACAGGACAGTTACAGCAAATAATAAACATATAACAATAAACATATAATAATAATAATAATAATAATAATAATAATAATAATAATAATAATAATAATAATAATAAACATAGAATGTAAAATAAATATAATATACAAAATAGAAATAGAAAAGTATGTATGTGAGAGTGATGGCAGTAGTGCAGTTAACCAGTGTAAACAGTGTAGACTTTGGTAATGCAAACAGGCAGTTATGCAGTTGGAAGTGGAAATATGCAATAAACAGCAGCAGCAAATTTGGACACTAAATATTTTATTTTGACTGATTGACTACATGTTTGTCATATGGTAGAATTGAATATTGTAGCAAAGCCCATCTATTATGATAAAAATGAACTATAAGCGAATTGTTAACGTTCCTGTGGTGAGGCACCATGGACTCGCCCCACCAAGCCCATCCTGAGAGAACCTGCTCTTGTGCTTGTACAGTAACGCAGCCAGCAGCAGCAGTAGCAACATCCACATCCACCCAGTTTGCCAACCGGGGGCTCCAACTTCTCCTGTCAGCTCCCGCCTGCCATTTCCTCGCCGTTTTCTTTTCACGCTTTCATGCACACGCTCCACCGGCAAATAGCACATAATAACAGTTTAGACACCTTTCAATTTTAGCATCCTGCTTGAAAAGTTGTGTCCTTCCAGGTGCCATGACAACCGTGTGCAGCGTGTCACTCTATTAGTCCACTTTTTTGTGCTCTGTGGTGACGCTGCCATGGCAACGGCACACCTGCCAGTCAAAAGGTTACATATATTCATATGAAAATCTAACAAGATAGCTGAGGCCGGGGGTTTTATTTATTTCTTTATTTCTTTATTTGTCTATTTATTTGTTTTGTGTTCATGTGTCGCGGAGTGGTCCAAACAGGTCCATCTCTATTCGATCTATTACACAACAACAAAAATCATGATAACAGCACGAGTGATTGCGAGGCTCGGCCAGACTGGAGAGCGTCCCGGCGTGTGCGCCATGATGATGGCGATGCCTTCGGTGCTCTTTATGGCTCCTCCATCAGGACCAGCCAGTGGAGGAGTGAGCCCAGTTTTCATCCCATCTCACGCCTGACAAGTAATCTCGCTGAGAGTTCCTCCAGAGACAGCACACCCACGAGTGAGCGAGCAAGAGAGAGAGAGAAAGAAAGAGAGAGAGAGAGAGAGAGAGAGAGAGAGAGAGAGAGAGAGAGAGAGAGAGAGAGAGATAGGCAACAGAGAACAGGCGGTTGATGAAATCTGAGTAGTTATCATGCTAACTATTACCTGTCAACTCTTCCTCGCTTCAATCTGTGGGGGCATCAATTTTGTGGAGTGGAAGTGAAGGGCGCGAGGGTGGCTGCGATGGGTAAACACCCTGCCAAAGGCCTGCCTCAGGCCGGCTCCTTCCTGCTTCTTTATATTTATGAAGGGCGCCTGCGAGTTAGAGAGGCCTGGAGCTTTATCAGACTCTCTCTCTCTCTCTCTCTCTCTCTCTCTCTGTCACACACATGTACACACACACACACATAAAATTACTCATCTGTGTCTGGTCACAATGATCCCACAATCTTAAACATACACTTGTGGTTGTGCCTTTTTTCACTGCCCCTCACATCAAAGAGATGACGGACGCCAAAATCCCTCTCTACACTTTATCTCTCTGTCTGTTCCTGTTTCTGAACCCGCACACAAACAAATACAAACCTGCATTTTTATTGTGTGGATTTTGATAAAGTGGCTAACGACGAAACCAAGACCTGCCAATTCTTTCTCCTTCTCTGTTTTTAGCAGTTCTGTTTAGTCACAGTTATGACAGCTCAGTTATTTTCTCAAAAGATTGACTTCTAACAGATAGTCTGTTGAAATAATTACTCGGGATTTACTCATTACTTATATTCTTGAAATTAAATGTCTTTCAACATATCTCAAAATTGATAATAAGTCTTTAAGAGACTTTAAATCATTATATCAAGAGGATATAACAATATTTCAAGAAATTGTCATTATTTCAAAGATCCAGGCCAATATTTTAAGACAATAAGACAGTATTGCAAAATAATAAGTCACTGTTCACATAATCTATGTAAATATCTTGAGAAAATAATTATTTATAAGAAAAAAAGTCTTTATTTCACAAACCAAAGTCAACGTTTAAAAAAAATAAGACTGTTATTAAATGAGATTTAGGCAACATAGTGTCAGTGTCAACCACTTTAATACAGGGACAGAAAGCAGAATATATACGCAATATGCCTTTTGTAATAAGTAATAAGCCTTTTGCTCAGTGTCAAATGGAAGATATGTAGAACAAGGTTTTGTCTTGACAACAATTGTCAGTTTGACAGTTTGGACACCTAGATATCCATCCTAAACCTAATTTTCAAAGTGCAGCAAATTAGTAAAGGTGTTGCACTTTAACTGTATCTCTTGAAAATTTTCAGGTTTCCAGGTTGTGTCATTCTAAAGTCTTCATCTTCACAGAACATGAACTCTAATGAGAAACCGCAGTCCACTAAAAGAACTATCATTAAAAGAACAAAGTTTTTTTGACCATATTAAATGGCAAAATCAACATTATAGTGATGACGACAATAGTAGATCATTAACTTGCATTCTCTTTCATCTTACATCTTTCACCGGGTTCTCTTTGAATTAATTTCTTTAAACCCTTTCTTTCTACGTGCAACCATCCCGGAAATGTACGTAGTGCTGCTTTGACTTGATTACATAACAAAAAAATCATTTTTATTCTCAAACTTAAGAAACATATTTTTTAAATAAATTGACTCTACATTTAAATATTTAAACAAAAAGTATATTACAACAAATTTGATTAAATTAGTTTTTTCCCAAGGTTCTGTGAAGCTTGTCCAATCCAGCAGCAATAGCTGCAAAATGCATTTGTGGGCGGAGCATGAAAAGGTCACTTGTGCCTACACGCAAGACTGAGGACGAGGAAATATTACTCATCTTTGAACACATTTAACCACCATCCTGTCTGTCTGCTATAAACGGCACAGGTGATTTTCTTCTCCAGTGAGAAAGGCTCAGGTTGATGGTTCCTGGAATTTTGTTCATAAATGGGCATGAATCTTTTTTGGGATGGAGGCTTTCAAGGATCTGTGCAAGAAATACTGCATGTCTCCCACAGTAGAATGCAAAATTAATCTAAGGAACAAGCCATGGTGAAGTGTGCTGATAAAAGATTGGAAATGAATGTACAAGCTCCACCAGCAGCTTCCCATGACTAATGTAACTAACATCTTCACATTCATCCATAGTGCAGTATATGCAAATACAACAATACCAGAAATAGAGCATATCACATCTTATTGAATATATTTACACAGATTTTACCTTAATATTCAATTTTAATTATTCACTGATGATCCACATAGAAGGCGTCCAGATGCTGTTTTACACACCCTATGATTTGGTCCTAGAATGAAACAAGCTGTTTTCCTTGTTTTGGTGAGCTCATGAATAATTTGATGAGCCCAGCTCTGATTGGCTGCTTTACAGTGAGACACAATGATGATCAAACAGAAGCAAAATATCAAACCAGACAGGAAAATAAAAGCAACTTCTATGTAAACAAAGATTATATATAAGACCTCTTGTGTCTACTCTGGTGTAAATAAGCTTGGTCTTTATACTATTTAGTTAGCCATGCTAATGGTAGTTACATGGAGCTTATTAGTTGCTGATATACTAGATACCTGATAGATACCTATACTAGATATCAGCTTTGAGATCTCCACAGCAGGTTGTTGCTCACTACGAAACTTCCAGTTTAATCTGCTTCAAGTGGCAAACAGGGCCAAAGCATGGCTGCTACTTACAGGTTTCTTTTGTAGTTGTGATGTTAATAAAGGTGTAATTGCTCCTCCTTAGTTTCTTTGGTGTTAAACGCTGAGCAAAATTTTCTTTATATTGTCTGAGGTTTGAGAAACTGTCAGAATAAAATAACTAAATTAAAGTCGTCCAGGATCTTAAAGATGTCGGCCCTGTAGTTGGATTCTTATTCCAACTTGTTTCGCTAGTTTTCCAGTCTGCCCTAAATAGTGCTGCAGTTTATTCTGATGCTGTACAAGCTCTAACATTTAAGATGGAAAGTAACATTTGATTAAGAAGCTGGTAAATAGGAAGTCTAATTCAACCCTGTTTAAACATGAACATCAACAATTCGCTCCCTTGGAAAGAGTATGGAAAGTGCTGGAATTACCTTCACAGCTTGGAACTGTAGATTTCTGTACTTGGTCTGCTATTTACTGTGCCTTCGTCGCTGTATGTACATTTTGGAGGTGTAAATATTGATGAATAATGTCTATGATTATGGAACTGGCTTGTTTTATCGTCCTATAAATGTAGGATGTTTATTTGAAAGAGGAACAACAGTGTTTGAGGTTCACGGTATGTCAGTTCTATGTAGCGAGCTATGTCTTCTATTCTGTGGCACCTACAATAAATACAAATATTTGATATGAATGCATTTCCAAAACGAATCTTACATGTTTCAGTGTAACCTGTTTCTGATGACTCATCGCAGTCCCAGGAAAAACAGCACAATATATACATATATATATATTGTGCAGTTGGTAAATCATTGTAAGCTGTTTTCTTTAATTACTGAATGACAAACATTGTCTGTCACAACATCTCGGCCTGCGAACACCCTGTATAACCCTGTTTATTTGTGTGCTGAAATGCAGCCGCTTAACTCCCAACAGCACCCATGTAGAGCTTGTGTGGCTGGAGGACTGCGTGAACGCCCAGTGCCCAAAATAAAGCCTCACCATGATGAGTGACAGGGGTGATAGCACCCTGCCATGCCCAGCTTTGATGCCTCCAATACTCTCAGCCAGCTGTAAGACTTCTCCAGCGCTCAATTCGGAACACTTGGCCAACGAAGCAAGGCTTCTCATTTACTGGTCACTAGAGCAGCCCCAGTTGTGGCCTCAAAGCTTGTTTGACTCTTTGCGAAGGGGGATATGAACCTGGAAGTGTCCCACTGAGTGAGGTCAAAGGGGACAATGTCCCTCGCTTCCACTCTGCATCTCTAATGGAGGGGACAATAGAGCACGACAGGGCCGAATAAAGGCCCGATGGGAATGGCTGTGGATATCCCCAGTTATTGAGGCTCACAGAGGCAGTAGCTAACTACAAAGAGGCTGTAATGAGGCAGATTCCACTGGTCAGACTGGAGGCACGAGCCATGACTGTCTTGGAGCAGGTAAACACAAAATAACCAGAGCCAAAGTTTCCAACAGGTTACTCTTCAGTTATGCACTAGTAAAAACAGTATATGCTGTTTTGAATTTGCAGGATTCTACTGTATACATACACATATCTCCACAAATTTCTTAGAGAAACTGAAATCGAGTCCCCTGAAATGATCAAAGCAGTAATAAACATAAAAAGTGGACAAATTAAATACTAAATAAATTGTAATTATATTTAGTTGTTGAGGCTTCTGAGTGTCATCTCTGTCCACAGAAAAACTCCATTTATCTCCATTTGTATCTCCATTTTTGCTGATTATTATCAGCTGATAATAATCAGCTGTCCTTTATACTGTGCAAAAAATTTGATGATTAACGGCCTAACAGAAATGATCCAACCTCACTTAGAATAAAACCTATTTACATTTACTTACATTAGAAGTTAAAGATGTTTTTGCCTTTTTCTATAAAGTTACTACTTTGGAAATACCTGTATTTCTTTGAATGATGATAATATGTTTTCATTTTTATCCTTTTTTTGACTGGAAATGAAGCACTACCCTATTTCCAACAAGGTCGCTGTGCAATGTGTAATTAAAAAAACAATGGACTCATTTAAACCCATATTTAATAAAAATAGTTTTAAAAATGCTACATATTAACATATTGAGAATTTGTTTTTAGAAATATGTGCCTATTTTAAATTTAATGCCAGCAACACATTTCAAAAAGTTGGGACAGGATCGTGGTTACCACATTTCACCACCTCTTCTTTAAACAACAGTCTGTAAGCACTTGGGAACTGAGGAGACCAACTGCTGGGGCACGTGGTGTCCACAGGACACTTTTGCACTTTGCCTCAGTGCATCTTAAATGAGTTCAGGCCCAAAGAAGGCAACAGAGTTTCTGGAACCACATTGTATCTGGTTTCTTCTTTACATAGTAGAGTTTAACTTGCGTTTGTGGATGCAGTGACGGACTGTGCTCACAGATTATGGTGTTGGGAAGTGTTTCTGAACCCATACAGTGATTTTCACTACAGAATCATGTCAGTTTTTAATGCAGTGCTAAGGGGCGGACGATCACAGCCAACCAGTAATAGTTTTTTGCCTCGCTCCTTTTACTTAGACATTTTCTGGATTCTCTGAATCTAATTATGATGTTATATGCCGTACAGGATGGAAGCTCTTTTCTGTTGTAGAGTGAGAGATGTTATTTTTGAACATGATACCAAATCATGTTACTGACCTGTTGTCAATTAATCTAATTACTTGGGAGATGTTCCACCAGGTGTTTTCTAGGATTGAACAATTAAACTTTTTTGAAATGTGCTACTGGCATCAAATTCAAAATGTTTATATATATATATATATATATATATATATATATATATATATATATATATATATATATATATATATATATATAATTTTGTTAAAGCAATACAATTTCTTGGTTTGATATGCTGTCTTTGCTGAATTTAAATGATTTTTAAATGATTTTGTTTTTGTAACCTTTTTGGAAGTGGTGTTATATATGTAGGATGTTAATTTTCAGTGCACTCTATATCAACACAATTATTGGAAGAACAGCCACTATTAATAAACTTAAAGTTTATTTAAAGTTAAAGTACTTTTCAGTGCACAAACTAAGGTTTTCTTTATTGCATCCCCCTAAAGTTTGTGGTGTATATGTTTAGAATAATAAATCCCCAAAATTCTGCTTTGTTACTTTAAACTAAACGTGACGCTAAATGTGACTGAGATAATAAGGCTTCTAAAAGATTAAGATAAAAACAACAAATAAATGTCCATAAAATATACAATGTTGTGTTACCTGCTTTTTTTTCCTTTTTTTTGTTTTTTTTTGAGCTGTCGTCAACTATTCACCTGAGAAGTCTGGCTTACTTACTCACACACTTAGAGCGGATTACACACAAAAGAGACTAATTCCAGGGTATCAGATGGTGCATTCTTGTTGTTTTTTTGGTGGGAATTGCTCCTATTCATGCACATAATCCTGCATTTCCCTTCACCACAGCCAACTGGACCAGTGCCTCGACCCGGTCTAAGACAAAAGCCCTTCACAAAGAGGTGCCGCCTGACTCATAGGATGCCTCTTCAAAAAGCATGCCGCTCACTCAAAACAGACAGGAGAGGAAACTGATCCCAGAACAGTACTCTTGCTCTCTGCACTTTGCATACCGGAGTGACCTGTACTTTCTAACCGAGAACCACTAAGAACATATTTAAAACATTTTTCTGCTTCCCAAGCCAACTCATCAACCTAATTAAGATTATTATTTTATTCTAGAGAATTCTATTCTCTCTCTGAAAGATTCCATGGAATCATTTGTGGTTCCTTAAAGAACCCTGTTTGAAAAGTGATATAAATAACCTTTTAGAAGTTCAACAGAGTTAAAAATATGATGAAAATGAAAATAAACAATGCCACAGCAGAACTTCTAGTCCCCTAAAGAACCATGAAAAAAGTTGTTATTTGTATGCTGGTGGTCCATAAAAGAACCACTTCTGGTTCCCTAAAAGATATGTTTGAAAAAGATATGTGTTGGTGTAAAAAATGTATCAAAGGTTCACTTAATGTTCTAAACCTATTTAAAAGCTTTATCTAGGGTTCTATCTAGATCTAGGGTTAAGAAAACACCTTTCATTCTGAGGGTTCCTCAGTGGTTCATGGCTTCAAATTATGCTTCTAGAAACTGAACTGGTTGAACTGGTTGCATTTTTAGAGAGTTTTACAGCTTTTGAAAGATTCTTAACAGCAGAAATTGAAACTTTCAAGAATTATCCAACTAAACTCTTCTTTAGGGAAACAAAAGTGATTCTTTGATTTCATCAGGCCGAAGAATATGTTTTGGCTGAATTATTCATAGGAATTCCTAGAAATGCATAGTAAAACTTAGGACCTGCTAGTGTGTCCTGGTCATATACCGGTTTTAATGGCCACCTAGGCCCCAGATAAATCTGAAATCTTCTTTTAGTTTCTAATTTTAGGTTTTATGTCCTCTAAACTATGGACCAGATTTCTTAGAACAAGATTAAATCTAAATTAGGACTAGATTAAACTTTTAATGGTAAATAATATTTTAAAAAAAATTTAAATGTAAAAAAGCTGCCAGACTAGAGCTCAGGCCACTACACTGCATCTATACTATTATTGAAATTCTGTAGGGAACTTAAAGTGGTTCTTCTATTGACTCATTAACTCTTTTTAGAATATTTACATTCAAGAAAGTGAACTGAGCTAAAGAGTTAAATTCAACCCCAGATGAGTTTCAGTGACTCAATAGAAAATCTCTTTTATCAGCAATATGAAGACTAAACAGAACTTATAGTAAAATATTTAAAAAATGTAAAAATGTTTTGTAAATGTAAACAAACGTGAAAAAACCCTTCTGGGCACTTTCATATTTAAGAGAATGAGCTGGAGAGGAGCCAATAGTGGACAGACATAAACAGGTCATAACGCTGCGGTCTGAGGGGAAGTGGTTCAGACTATCCGTTTGTTTTCTACTGTATCTGGTCTTTAATCAGGCAGCCTCTAACCTCTTCAGGCTCTTTCCACAAACTAATTGGCCCCCTCCCATCTGCTGGAAGCTCCAGACAGATAATACTGTTTTATTGCAGCTGAGGTCACCAGAGAGTAGCGCTCAAAGACCTGGGGAGACTGCTCATCCAGGGTAAAGACGGAGATAGAGAGAGGCTACTGATGTCCAACAGCTCCCAGTGGAGCCACTACACCACTGTCCAGTCTACTGTCCTAACCACGCGCCATGTCCCAGAGGAGCGCTAGGGGCGATGTGCGTTAATCTCGGCCACTGTACAGACATGCTCAAGTGCTTCACACTAATTTGAAGCTCGACATGAGTGATTGACGTTGCTAAACCTTAAGCCAATTGGGCTTCTTTGAAGGTGCCTCGTTTTCTTTCGGCTCTGAAGGACTCTACAAGTGCCTGGCTTGTAGACTAAGTGAGTTCAAACCCAGTAGCTTATGGTATTTGTTCTAGGCAACAGGTTCAAAGGGATTACAACCAGCTTTGCTGAAACCCAACCATGAGGAGTTTCTAAAAGTGGGCACTCCAGAGCACGCGGCGATAATTTATATTAGTCACTAGTTCTCTAGGCGAGGCATGCACCCGTGGGCGAAAAAGAATTGAGCACTAAACAATTACTCACGGACTGGCCACAATTGATGTTAAAATTGTCAGGCTCGTAGAGCGAGATGATGAATGATTACAGTGGTGACAAAAGTGACAAAACCGCAGTGAACTATTGCAGGTTTCAATCAATCCATCCACCCAGGCAGAAGTAAATAAAACAAAGTCTCGAGGGCTGGAGGTTGGGGGAGGTGGGAGGTACACGGGCATCGATCCAGATCTTCTACATACTAGCGGGAGAGCCTCGCACCCAAATCAATAAAACTCATCCTCTCAGTCACATCCAATTAAGAGCGTGTGGAGTAAAGCAATGCTTCCGCTATAAATCAGACTGAAAGCGAAAAAAAAAACAAAAAAAAAACACACACGCACACTTTATTGAAAACCGACAGGAACAGGACAAAAGTTTATTGCGATGCAAATAAGTCTGGAGGAGCACGCCCTTGGATCAGCCCACTGTAAGGCGTGATAAAGGCTGGATCGGTCTGTGAAGCCATGTAGGCTAAATGCTAGCTGTGAATAGAGCCACGGCTGCCAAGAGAGGGGTTAAGGAATCAATGGGGCCAAGCGAAAACTGTGCCAATTAAACAAACCAGGAGACGGCGGTTCATGCTTCTGTAAGACTGCTCAGCTCCATTGCTGCGAAAATGTCACACAGTGTTTGCTAGCAGGACTTTCAAGAAAACATTGCTGCGTCAATGCTAACTTGTTTTCAGGCTAATCATTTTAAAGACATGGAGAAACGTTTTCTTCTTTAAGTTTGTGCTGGAACTACAAGGTAAATACCCCGGCTAGAAAAAACAGCGTAGGCTAGCACTGCTGGTCAGGAGCAAAACTTGCATATGTTGTGTTTGTATGCTGGTAGACTGGTCAACCAGCAAAACTATGCTGCGTGACTAGCTAAACCAGCACCAGACCAGCAATGTACCAGCATAAACTACTGTAGACCTGCCTAGGCCAGTGTGTTTTCTTTACATGCTAGCTATAATGCTTAAATCGTCATGCAATCAGGTTGTTAAAATGTATGAAACAGAATATATAAAACCATTCTGGTCCTAAAGATTGATTGGCTTAGCTGCATTCAGTGGGGCTGTAAAATATTCTGTTCTACTTTGGCAAGTTACAAAAAATCCTTGTGCTGTTTATAGTATCATCTCTGTTTACATGAACCAGTGCACTGATGAAGTAAGATCTGTTTAAACTGATAGACTGAGGATTTTCTTACCTAGAGCCAGGCTGGTCAGCTAGCTAACTGGCTAAAATATGGTAAACATGTTCAACACATTATTAATATTACAAGCATGAAGCACATACTATATGATTTACCCTAAAACTACAATATATCAGACTAACATATGTCACTTAAATGGCTGACACATGTTTAATGAACATGTTTCAGTCACCATTAAACCCAACCTGAATCTCCACCATAATGCACTATTTGTCGGGTATAGGCGTGGCTAAACTATCCACTATTGGGGTGCAGGAGCCAGTATTTCAATTCCTACATAATGCACTATTATGCTGAGAGCAGGGCCTTAATTAGATTGGTGCTATATAAGATACACGGTAGTAGTGTGGTGACCAAAACTTTCTTATGAAGTGAAGTTAGTTTATCATATGTTGTTTGCTACATGGCAAAAAGTTAAGAAGCTAATGAAATAATTACAATACACAACGATTAGTGGCCAAATGTTTTTCTTCTCGTTCAACAGTCGATGAGTGTTTAGTAGCTACACCACACTCTAAAAGAACTACAGCTCCTGTTTATGTTGATTAATATTAATTAATAATCTTAAGTTAATTAATAATAACCTCAATTAATTTCTGAAAAATTATTTATTTAAATAAATACAATAAACCATGAGAGGCCATGCATTTCCATAGTTTTATCACAGGGAAGGGGTTTTAGAAGAGCCTCTTGCGACATATTGCTTGAATGGACTAATATATATGTTTTTTCATATTTCCAGTTATTTATATAAACAAGAAATAAATTCTGCTCTTAAAATTGTTGTAAATTTTATATGATCTATTCGGTTTTTAAAAATTATATGCATGTAAAAATACAGAAAAGGATGATTTCTCCTGTAAAAACAACAAAGACTATCAAGAAATAAAATGTCATATAAAAAAAAATTAAATGTTATATAAAAAAGTATTTGAACTCATTTTACACAGGCTCTGATCACTCAAAGGGTTTTTTGTGGCCGTGTGCTCAGGGGCACAAAGCACCCAAACCCTGTGAGCCGTTATGAGAAAATCTAAACAGCTGTTTTGACTCGTGGTGGAAACTTATTGGGATATGGCAAATCATGATCCTGAAGCTCTCCACATCTTTGCTTCAGTGTTACACTATGTGCCACTACACAGGTGAAGCTTTCAGGGTTTTTTGCATTGAGCTAGTTTTCCTATGAAGCAGGTATTGTTTAGTGGAAAATTAAAGCTTTGAATAAAAATATGGGTTTTAAATACAATATAAATAAATAAAAAGTAAGTTAAGTTTTTTAATTATTGTGTTGTTCTTGTATAGCGGTGGTTTCTAATGATGGTGTTCCACAGACTCAAATTAAGCATAGACAACAAACAAGTTCCAATGGTGGGCAATTGCATTATTAGGCTTTATCCATGTCCAGAAAAGTATCGGAAATAAGTACAATATTCCATATATGTATTAAGCAACTAAACTCAGTGATATTTAACAACGTTAATGTTGACACACTCTAGTATTAAGACTGCAGTGTTGGACCACAAGTGACTGGGTAAAATGTAGCTGTTAATTCTAGCAAAGTCTGACATATTGGGTTTAATAAAAAAAATGCAAAGAAAACAGATCTTTTTTCTCTCCATCTGTACGGAAGGTGATCTATCTGCTGTAATCCGCCCTCCTGTAAGTTTGTGTTTTTCATAATGCCATTTTTCCCCCCAGTTCATATTGACTTTTAAATGGATCTCAGAAGCATCCATTATTCATACAGAGACCTGGGCAGTGGCAGACTCCACTCTTCCGGTGACAAATAGTTCCATCAAGCATTCTCAGAGAAGAGAACGTGTTTCATTTGAGAAGCCAAGTTTTTTTTTGTAGGATTCCTGCTTCGATCGTTCACTTAGGATGAAATGGAGGAACAAATATGTAAATATTAACCGGGCCTATGTTGAACATGCCTGGCAGCCTGTGATGCTTACAGTTGCCAAAGGCCGGGGGAAATATATCGAAACAAATCACAGAGGCATTGTAAAGTCCAGCATTAGGGTGACAAGGCTGTAGAAGTGGCATGAATTAAAGCCAATTGGCTCAGCAAATTTCAATCAGTGAAACCAGTTGTTGCAAACGACAGACTCCTACACACAGGCTTAGACACTCATACAGACGGTGCTGCCACCAGCTGTGCCCGTCATTAATACTGCTCAGTCAGAGCTTGATGAAAAAAGCCATGTGTGTAATTGCAGTTAAATGTAATAATGCTGGTTGCTGATGCCATGTTTGTATGTAGTCATCTGTCATCTACCCATTAATCTGCTTCCTGTGATGCAGGACTGACATGATTTAACACACACACACACACACACACACTCTCTCACACACAAGCACACACACACACATAGGCACGCACACACACAGAAACACAAACATACACACATACAAAAAACATACATACAAACACACAGAAACACACACAGCAAAACACAAATTATACACTCAGAAAATCACCCAACACACACATACACACTCAGAAACACAAGTACACATAAAACCCATACAAACATACACTATATATGTACGCACATAAACACACATACACACACACACACACACACACACACACAGAAAAACATACAAACACACACACATTCAGAAACACAAATACACCTAAAACCAATACAAACATACACTATATATGCACACACATACACACACACACATTCAGAAACACAAATACACATAAAACCCATACAAACATACACTATATATGCACACACATAAACACACATACATACACACACAGAGAAAAACATACAAACACACACACATTCAGAAACACAAATACACATAAGACCCACACAAACATACACCATATATACACACACATAAACACACATACAGACACACACACAGAAAAACACATACACACTCAGAAACACAAATACACAAAACCCACACAAACATACACCATATATACACACACATAAACACACATACACACAGAAAAAAACACATACACACACATACACTTATACAAAAACATGCACACACAATCAGAAACTCAGACATACTCACACATATATGAAACCCACAAAAACATAAAAACATAAAACCATACAAGCATGTAATTATATACACACTAAATATACACACTAAAAACAGACACATGCTTGCAGAAACACAAACATAGATAAAACTCACACAAACATGCACTAAGTTGTATACCCCACCCACACACATACAATACTTCCACTGTAAACGCACACACACACACAAATGTTATTAGTGAAAAATATAAATATAAATATAAAAAGAGGGAAATTAGAGAAGTGTAGAAAAGTGCTCTGAGTCCAAACTGTAAGTTCATATAATTTCTGCTATAAAGTTAAATGTATGTTAGGGCCAGGATGATACTTGAAATATGTTTTATAGTTTAACATATCATCTCATAATGATTTCTTGAAAAACATATGTATGTATGACTGCTGTAATATCACTATAACAACATTGTAATAATGCATTAAAACAGAGAGCATTGTAAATAATTAATAATTATTTGTTAATATATGCATCCCACCTTAAGGCCTTTATTCCAAATGTTTTTTGTGTTCAAGGGAGACTTTAAGTATTAGAAAAGTTGTGTACACACAGTAATGAAAGTCTAGTCCTAACAATTCATATTCAGTCAAAAAGAGCAGAAGACATGTTTAAAAAGATGTAGGTGTCATTAAATTAAATTTGTTATCACAAAAATACTATCAATAACTGTTTAATTAGTCAGACAGTGTTATTGATTTTCTGAGCTGAGGCACTGTACATATTTCTTAATTATCATTGAATCACTTACAGATCCATTTATCATTGGGAATGTTTTCATTCTTACAGGTTCCAACAAACTGTTAGAAACTTCATCATAGAATTATTTTGTACACAAAACCTTATATGAGTGATATCAGTGACCCCAAACTTAGCATTAATTCTACAGTTCTGGGTTTCCAGTGAGCCACCATATCCTCAGTCATTAAAACATCTAGGGTGATATAATACTGTTATAGTACCGGACATAACCTATCATGACAGCATATCACATCTGCCGTGTCATGTTTATGGCGTGGTTATGTCAGTGCTACATAGCAGAGTATAAATAAAGTGCTATAAAACTTTATCGCTTCATGTATTTTGACTCTGTATCTACGCTCCTAACATTTCCACTTTTGCAGGTTCTGTTTTATTAGTTTGAATAAACCAGAATAGACTATGAATTAAATGTATATTTGATTTACACATGGACAGATTTTCTGTTCTTTCTGCTTGTTTTGATGTTAAAAATAACAAAAATGTTTTTACATTTTTCTAAATGTTTTTGAATTTCCATTTATAATATATCCTAATAAAATATATAAAACAATTGTAATGTGAACAGGAAATGTATCTATTTGGTCCACTGAGCCATGAATGGGATATTCATAGAAAATGAAGGCATGCTATTGCTGGTCATAGCTGTTATTTCTAAGGGTTAATGGAGCACCATTCACTTCTTCACAGCTATGTACTGATTAAATTGCATTGAGAGAGACTCAGTAACAGTGTTTTACTGTAGACTGGTTTGAGTTTGCACTGTACTGTGTGTGTGTATTTGTATGTGTGTGTATGTGTCTGTGTGTGTCACTGTATCACTGTCAGTGCCCAGATGGTTAGTAGTGGAGGTGAGTGACAGTCTAATGTCCGTGATACACACAGGGGAAATCTCGAGGTACACACACACACACACACACCACACATCACACACACATACAGTATCTATCATTCACAAAATTCCAAAAACATATTGAACTGTAGAGACATATTGAACTGTTCTCATTATATTCGTACCCCAGCATATGTGTGTGTGTGTGTGTGTGTACTTTGATATTTAACAATTAGTGTCAAATAACTCAAATAATTCCATGTAAAACACTGATATCTAATTAGTGCCAGTAATGTTGATGGCCATTCTGCCCCACACACACACACACACACACACACAAATACACACACACACGCACACACGCACACACACGCACACACACACATAAACTAATGTCCCATGTAATAAACAGGGTGTAATAGCAGATCATTTTTATATGAAAGTGGTGGGCAGCGAAAGTCATTAAATCTGCTGTGATTAAAGCAGATCCTGTGTGTGTGTGTGTGTGTGTGTGTGTGTGTGTGTATGTATGTAAGAGATGGGCGGAAAAACAGAAACAGGTCTCTTTTTTCTTGCTGTAAAAATACAGTTCAGTGTGATGGCTGTGTAACACACACTCACACACACACTACTTTAATTTATCTGATGTGACATTAAAAACATTGTATTGTGTGAACTTTATAATGATTGGACCAACAGTCATGCTCCACATTGCTTCAGATAAAAACTGCTTGCATTACTGTACATTTAAAGTAAAGAACATTCTTACCCTCTCCTGTAAACTTGACAGCAGTGAAATTATAATTACATTATAAAGTATAATTACACAAAATGTTCACACAAAAACATAACCAGAAAATATAGTAGTAAACAATTTGTAGCATGTATATATTTGCAGGAAACTCATAATAATGTTAACCTGTAATGTTGGAGTAAATGAAGCTATCTAATAAATATAACAAATACACATTTTCTGAGGCTTTACTACTGAACTGCATTACAAAATATACTGCAGGTGAAATTGATTTAATATATTTTCATATATTGTGGGAGTTATCACAAACGAAATGTCAATAATAATAATCAGACATAGATTAATAATACATAACCTTATTAATGGCTTTTAACATACTGTGTGTGTGTGTGTGTGTGTGTGTGTGTGTGTGTGTGTGTGTGTGTGTGTGTGTGTGTGTGTGTGTGTGTGAGTGTGTGTGTGTGTGTTGTATGTGTGTGTGTGTGTGTGTATGCGTGTGTGTCTGTGTGAGAGATTCTGTTTTCACAAACAGTCCTAAAGCAGCTTGTCAACACATATGAGAAAGCTTGTTAATGCGAGCGTGGATAAATATCTCTGCCCGCTGACAACAAGGACCACAGAGGGAATGTTCCTCTCCCTCTCTTTCTCTCTCTCTTTCTCTCGCTCTCTCTCACTCAGACACACAGCCCTGGTGCAGGAGATGGGGGGATGAGAGACAGCAGATGTGATGACACGTTAAATTACCCCTGTGATGTATGGCTTAATGAAGCTCTTGTGTTGATCGCCCTCCATTCATCACTGGTCCAGTGAGAGGAAGCACCTCTCTCTCTCTTTCTCTTTTCTCTCTCTTTAT
Organism: Megaleporinus macrocephalus; assembly: GCA_021613375.1. Classification (NCBI taxonomy): domain Eukaryota; kingdom Metazoa; phylum Chordata; class Actinopteri; order Characiformes; family Anostomidae; genus Megaleporinus; species Megaleporinus macrocephalus. The sequence goes on from CM038703.1 coordinate 40,830,976, forward strand.
CTCCCTCTCTCTTTCTCTTTTTATTTCTCTCTTTTCTCTCTCTCTGTTTTCTCTGCCTAACCATTCTTATTTGCTTTTCTCTTTGCTCCCTCTCACTTTCGCTCTTTCTCTCTCACTCTCTCTCTCTCTCTCTTCCCTTCACATTTCTTCTTTTAATCTTTCTGATTTCATTCTCTCTCCCATTCACTCTCTCTCTCTCTCTCTCTCTCTCTCTCTCTCTCTCTCTCTCTCTCTTTATCTCTATCTCTCAGAAACTCTGACAAACTGCAATTTCATTTAACCTTGGACGGCCGCCGCTAACGGCTTCCATGGGACGACTTTCAATAAGGTCTGAGGAAAAGCTGTGATTAAACCAGAACGAGAGACAAACACAAACACACACACACACACTCACAAACTCACACACACACACACACACACACACACACACACACACACAAACACACAGACACCACCGCTGTACCAGAGATTTCAAACACTGTATATTTTAACATATGTGGGTCATTTTGTTGTAAACATGGTGGAATGTTAATGTGTTGATTCATGTGTAAAATTTATTCTGCTATTTTTAACATCAGTAACAGCTACAGATACTTCATTACTAACAAACTTTGTGGTGATATGTGATTATCAACAACATTAAGATTACTTATGAGGTTACTAGTTGAGGTTAGTGTTAGTGTAAAGTTTAGGAGTAGGTGCAAGTTATGTGTTAAGGTTAGGGTTAGTGTTAGGTTTCTGAGTAGGTGTAAGTGTAGTATTGAGGTTAGTGTTAGTGTAAAGTTTAGGAGTAGGTGCAAGTTATGTGTTAAGGTTAGGGTTAGTGTTAGGTTTCTGAGTAGGTGTAAGTGTAGTGTTGAGGTTAGTGTTAGGTTTCTGAGTAGGTGTAAGTGTAGTGTTGAGGTTAGTGTTAGGTTTCTGAGTAGGTGTAAGTGTAGTGTTGAGGTTAGTGTTAGGTTTCTGAGTAGGTGTAAGTGTAGTATTGAGGTTAGGGTTAGTGTTAGGTTTAGAAGTAGGTGTAAGTGTAGTATTGAGGTTAGGGTTAGTGTTAGGTTTCTGAGTAGGTGTAAGTGTAGTATTGAGGTTAGGGTTAGTGTTAGGTTTAGAAGTAGGTGTAAGTGTAGTATTGAGGTTAGGGTTAGTGTTAGGTTTCTGAGTAGGTGTAAGTGTAGTATTGAGGTTAGGGTTAGTGTTAGGTTTAGGAGTAGGTGTAAGTGTAGTATTGAGGTTAGGGTTAGTGTTAGGTTTCTGAGTAGGTGTAAGTGTAGTATTGAGGTTAGGGTTAGTGTTAGGTTTCTGAGTAGGTGTAAGTGTAGTATTCAGGTTAGGGTTGGTGTTAGGTTTCTGAGTAGGTGTATTTGTAGTGTTGAGGTTAGTGTTAGTGTTAGGTTTAGAAGTAGGTGTATTTGTAGTGTTGAGGTTAGGGTTAGTGTTAGGTTTAGAAGTAGGTGCAAGTTTTGTGTTGAGGTTAGTGTTAGTGTTAGGTTTAGGACTAGGTGTTAGTGTAGTGTTGAGGTTAGAGTTAGTGTTAGGTTAGGAGTAGGTGTAGGTTTAGTGTTGAGGTTAGTGTTAGTGTTAGGTTAGGAGTAGGTGTAGGTTTAGTGTTGAGGTTAGTGTTAGTGTTAGGTTAGGAGTAGGTGTAGGTTTAGTGTTGAGGTTAGTGTTAGTGTTAGGTTAGGAGTAGGTGTAGGTTTAGAGTTGATGATCAATGTGTTACAGCTGCTCATTAATATATTGTAACATGTTTTTGACTAAACTTATAATTTTTATAAACGAATAATAAAACATTTATAACACACTTTAGAAACGTAGCCTTATTGTATTTTGTATTGTATTTACACATTTAAAATAACTACTGTAAACCAGACTGCACTGTTTAATGCTTACTTTAATGCACAATGTTTTAAATTCAGTATCAGAAAAAGGACAGCTGTATTTTCACCTTTTCCAAATGTACAAAAATAGCCATATATCCACTCGGATAATGAAGACATTCAGAACCCTCCCTCCCCCGTCCCTATTCACACTTTGTCTCCCCACCCCCCAAAACACATCATTTACCCTCTCCACTATCCAAACTCAATTGAGGCCTGTTGATGGGGACGCAGGCGTTTGTTGGGTCTACAACTATACAACTATACAAGCCCCCCTGATTGAGATGATGTCCTTATGATTGGGCCTATGATTGTCAGAGCTGACCTATAATTCACTGCAGTCGCTGGCTGATTCACTCTGAATGAGAAAAGGCAGGTTGTCACTTCTCTCTCACTCTTCTATCACTTCTCTCTGATACACAAAGGTTAACTAGCTGAGCCGCTGGACTTGCAGGGGTGTATGTGTGGAAACTGCTACAAGTACCTTGTTCCAGTATGTACGGTTGAGCAGAAGTGTAATGCATGGGTTTCTCACCTTAATATTTTGGTGGTCAACAGCAAATGTATGACCCCTTTCTATTAAAATAAAGTAAATGGACTATAAATAAAATAATCCATTTAACAGCATAATAGTGATTACAGCACATACATAACACATACCAAGGCCAAGAGTGATGGATTATATATTTATAAATACAATACAATTATTTTGTCACATTACCATCAACTTAACAGTAGCGGTGGGCTATGGTGATTAGAGCCGATCCTTACTTCAAACAACAAAGATCAGATCTTAACAGATAAGAAAAGAAAAACACTTTAACAGCGGTGCTAATGTCTGCTGGCCTCCCTATGGGATCTCTAATCTTATGTTAGTGCTATGCTAACACTGGTCTGATACTACATCTGTTCCCTATTTCTAACAATTAACTGAAACTTCTCATATTTACATTCAGAGACTTCCAGAAGGTATACATTGAGCTTTTGTTCTTACTAAATTTATACCACCTATTGTAAATCTAAATGTGACTGTGGTTGATTCCACTGTCATTTCCTAATTATAGTCACAGTTAATCCAGCATGTAAGTCCTTCAGTTCCTTCATCAGCTCCTGATGTCCTAGTGCATGGGAGAGATCACCTGGCTGTCAAAATACATTTAAAGGTTTAAAAGTTGGAATTCTCTGAGGGCCTAGAATACTCTTCAAAACAAAAGACTTTACAACTACTGTTAAGTGTAATATGTTATACATTACATTGTATGTACATTGAGGTCCAAAAGTTGGAGGCCACATAAAAAATCTAGGATTTTTTAAACTTTAACTTTCAGAACAACAGGAATTTTTAGAACACTGAAAAATGTAATGACAAGAAATGACAAATAAAATGGGCAAGAAATATATACAAATATATATATATATATCATTTTGTAATGACAATTACATTATAAATAATATTTTTTATATAATTGAAGTAGTGTGCAAAGGTTTAGCCACTTGGGGACATTATTATATTTAAAAAGCTATTTTTACAGACAGGAAGCTTTTATTTGGTCTGTGTAGCTTTATTTTAAAAAAATGTTTAAATAGTATTAATACAGTAGGTGGTGGTTTTACATATGTCAGTGTTTCCAAGCTTTTCTTTGTGGTAACACATTTTTTGTGCAGTTATCATCTAATACCTGCTCTGACAACTTTTAACAATAACTGGAACTAAACTTTGTTCTTCAAACTGGAGCGCAAGATATAATCTACTTCTTTCAAAATATTCATGCTACTTTGTATTCTATTTATACTTATTTACATCTGTTCTAATGATATCTGTTGTTCTTACTGGTGAAACTACACTAACTGCTAAGATAAAGGCTTTTGAGCTCTGACAATGAGCTTAGGTGCTTAAAACTGTTGCGCAGTAGTTTATGTCTATATAGACTTGCTAGAATAGCAATATACATATAAACACACATATTCATAAATCTCTTTAGCCTCATGACTGCTTATAATTATGATTCTTCATTCTATTTATTCTATTTATGCTGGTGGTGGAAGTAGTGATACTAAGCTGAGTCTGTGATGAATAAACATTACATACTCAAAAGCTCACTGAGTTACTATGTTATAACACTGATATGAGCGTGCAAAATTAGAACAAAAGTGCTGGTTAAACATTTTTGTTGTGAGAAAGTTTGGGAACCCATATTTTGATAAATATATGATCATGCTTAACCCTTTCATGCCAAGTGAATCATATATGATACACACGTTTTTGAGAACTGCAAATAATCACTGTTATATTTTTCCTAAAAAGACTGACGTACACCTGAACTTTGCTGAAACCCACATTTTGGAGAACCAAAGATTATAGTAGATACAGAATGTGTAAAACATAAAACACTGTTGTACAATATGGAAAATGTTCTTTTCTAAGTTAGAAATTACTTGAGTAAACATTTACAATAATCTCAGAGTATAAAGGGTTTCTTTTGTTAGCAAATACAAAAAAAATCCTAATGTACTGAATATGATGCAAAGCAAAACTCATATATGCAAAGTGTTACTTGATTCTATTTTTATTATTATATTTATTAAAGGTCTAATAAACACTTGATTAAAACATAAGATTGTTTCATGGTTCAGGCTTTATAGGGTAAATAATTAGCTCACAAAAAATCAAAATAGGCTGAATCGTATATAAAACAAGTAAAACAATATCAGGACAGTCAAAGTCAGAAAACGTGATGGCCTCTGTAGGTCCACAAAAACAATCAATTTGTTTGCAATCTGTAACCTCATCATTAGTGGTTACACACAGCTCCTTTAAACACATTTGGAGACTGACCATGCTGAGATGTATATACAGATCAGAGACTTTTGCACAAAGTTGTGGAGTGAACTTGTGTGCAAACTGTCAATAAAGCACAAGCAAGACATACCAAATAAGAATACATTCTAAAATCTCATGCATATATTTGAAATGTTCTATTATATTTGAGAGATATCAGACAATTCTGTAGAAATTAGAAATGTGAGCAAGACAGAAGTATTTTTACTCGTTATCTCAGACTATTGCACCCCACATCCATCCATCCATCCATCCATCCATTATCTGCCGCTTTGTCCCGCTAGTCAGGGTCACGGGGGGGCTGGAGCCCTCACATACATTCAGTTTAATTTTTTTCATAGAACACAACACACACATACACACACACACACACACACACACACACACACACACACACACACTCACACACAAACATACACAAACGCTACAATAAAGACATGCGCAGTAAAAGAATAAACTCCAGATGTGTCTGTATAAAAAGAACTTCCTTCAGCAAACATGTATCATTACATTCCTGAGGCGAGCACAGGGAGCAACACAAGGCCTGTACTTGATCATGTATGCAGGTGTCACATACCCCATTAATCTCCTGTCTGCTCTGTGTTGTGTGGGGAGAACGGGCTGATGAGGGATAGTAATATGCAGGAGACCTTGTCGCATGTGCGTATCAGCGTGCATGTGTGTACATATATGCATGAGCGTAACCGAGATCACTCCCTGTCGCAGTAATTACATTATCCCGGCTACACACGCCCTCTGTGGGACGTCTCGATGAAGGCTGACCCCTGTGACCCCCGGGAGCTCCTCTGCTCTATTCGGCCTGGATTAGCCACCTCCAGCCCCTGTCAATCCAACGTAAATTATCACCGCCGCTGACGGCCACTGTCTGATTAAAAACAATATAGCCTGGTTAATATATGACGCAACCAAGTGAGCGAGAGAGGTCGTGAGTGAGTGAAAGTGAGAGAGAGAGAGAGAGACTGAGAGAGAGAGTCTTTGTCCTCTGGGAAATCTGCGGGTCTGAACTCTAATTAAGTCATTGTTGCTCTGCTGCGAATGGCTGTTTATTCACTCTGGGCAGACACAGACGGGCCACAGAAGGTTAAGGTGTTTCCCTTTTGCTAATGAAATGATACTGTCACCTCATCCCATATGGGAATACAGCATGACGGAATTAACCCTTTATTTCTGTTACAGTACACAAGAGACACAACGGTCTGTCTCTCTCTCTCTATCTATCTATCTATCTATCTATCTATCTATCTATCTATCTATCTATCTATCTATCCCTTAATTTATTTAATTTCCAGTCAAGACACTCAAGCAAACCTCTATTGCTGAGATGTCTTCTCACAGTGGAGGGAACTAATACCTGTGGTAAATGGTGTCATCAGAGAAATGTAAGTTACCTACGTAAAGCCCACTGACACGCTGACCCATGCCATGACTGACCCTGCCTTTTGTTCTTGTTGCTGCTAACAGTATGGATGGTTCTTTTTTGTCTTTTATCCCAATAATGTGGCATCCATTTCTTTTTTTAAGAAAATACAGAATCATTTGACCACAGTATGTTTCTATTGTGTGGTCCATCCTAGATGCCCCAGAGCTCAGAGAAGTCAACAGCGCTTGAGGATACGATTGACTGCGTCTTCCTTTTAGCACAATAAAATTTAAACTGGAGCTATACAGTAACTATATCTTTTTGTGCTTCCCAAAGGTTTGCCAAAGTAATCAGGAGCCCATGTGATCAAATCACTTATAGATGATTGACGGTTCCTAATGCAGGGCTGTCTGAGGGATCAGTGAGCACAATCATTGAGTTTAGACCTGGGCCCTTGCCCTTTACACACACAAATTCCTCCAGATTCCTTGATTTGTTTAATTGTGTTGTGATGGAACCCAGGTCCATCTTTCCTCCTGCAGGTCTAGGCCTTGCTGCTTTTGCAGTCACCTGTTGGCATCACCTGTTTCAAGTTATTATTCTTTTATTTTAACTAATTTTTAGCCCTAAATTGGCCACGTCAGATCTTTTTAGACAGAGTTGCAGGCCTGTGCAAATGCAGTCGACCATATGAAATATCTTGTGTTCATACTGTTCGCTCACTGAAATGTGAGTCAATATAAATTTTAGAAATCACTGCTCTGTTTATTTGTTTACATTTCACATACCATCCCAAGTTTTTTTTTATTTAAGGTGGTATTTTAGTAATTCACTCAAACTCTGCACATATGCATTTATTTACATATCTATCCCTCTAGCTCCTTTCACATGAGCTCATCATTATCTCCTCTCTTATTCTTTATTCTACATATTCTATTTTATTTTGTATTTTACTTATATCTCTTCTTTGTATTTACTTTACTTAAGTTACTTGTTCTACATTCCTAGAATAAATATCTGATACATGCTTGTGCATCTTAAAAGGGCTTTACACCAATTTCTCAATAACTCTATAAAAATAATAGTTTAAGACAATGCTAGTGAGAGTGGTTTAATGTGAAATACTCATATGGTAGTGGTAGGAACACAGACATCTGAAGTGTTTAATGACTCTAACAACTCCCTCACAGAAAGATATTACATTCTATGATTACAAATATGCTTCCTAAACATGTGTAGATTCACTGGTGGTTTTGAAAAGTAAATAAATAAATTAAAAATATATCAATTGTATGCTGTGTTTATTGTGTACACTGTGTCATTTCACATCAAACTACTCTGGATGACTTTGTTTACATCTCATTGGCTGAATTATACAGATTTTTTACAAAATTGGTGGAATTTCCCTTTCAGATAATATAAAGTGTTAGTGATGAAACTTCATAAACATTTTTTATGGTGATTAATATTTTTGCTAGAGCCCCTATGGGACACTAGAAGTGTCAATGCTAAGCTAACATTGATTTACATGAACTTTTCTTTGGCTGTTCTGGAGTAAAAATAGACATTTGAAACTTGTAGGAGACATTTCTTGTTTTATTTGAAGCCTGTAACACATGCAGCAGTTTTACAATGACTCAAGCTACATGTTGTAACATGGAGCTGTTGCCGCTTTCCAATTGTAACATCTGACCAAGGTATGGTTGTAATATGGCTTGCAGTCTGTGATGGATCCAGAACTTTTTGAAAGCCTTTCTCAGGAAACTGGTTCCTGATAATGTAATATGTGAGCTCGCTGACTGTATATACCTTGATACCCCAGAGGAGAACATCCTAATAGGACAATGTCTGAGAATTTAACCCTTTTCATTCCAACCAATGCATAACAATAAAACAGCAGTGCACTACATCAACACTTGCTACATTAAAAGATGACTGAAGATAGAAGGCAGAGAGTTCCCCACTGTTATAAGAGGTAAAAACTCAATCTCAGACTCAAATATAAAGAAAAAGTCAAGGAACACAGTACGTGTCAGTGTGCTGCATACTAAATGTCAGCAGTAGCACCTGTGGATTAGACTGAGTGTTAAACACGGTACCTGTTCATCATATTTCAGGTGAGACAGGTAGCCTTCCTGAATGTGATATATTCATGGCATCGCATACTCCCTGCACTGTGCAGCTGACACTTTGTTTTTATCTCTCATCTCATTCCTCCGCTTCCTTACGCACCGTTCCCTCTCTCTCCGACGATGATAGACAGCGAATAACTTGCACCATTATGTCCCCGGGACCAGAAACAAGGCCTCTCAAGAGGATAATTACAGGAAGCTGTCACTCCGTCTCCTGCACACACACACATGCACAGTCGTACACTTGCTTACACACGCTGACACAGCTGCCCAACCTGTTTCTGTCTGAGAACTCACACACAAACACTCACTCACACACACACTCATACCTAAATCTACCGTGTCAAAAAAGAAATCGGAGCCAAACTTCCACAACAGCTCTAAACCCGACAACAGGGAATTAAGAAGAATCTAAATTTACTCTGCACTGCAAATGTTTCAGGAGATACGCTGCGGTGAAAAAACACCTAAGCTGGTTGTTTAGAACCTTTTATCTTAACAATAAGTGTATTTTCACCAGTAAGAACACTAGAAATCATTGGAACAGAAGTACAAACACAACACAAAGTAGCATAAATATCTTATTTTGAAAGAAGTAGATAATATCTTTGTTTAGAAGAACAAAGTGTAGTTCCAGATTTCTCCTGGATGCCCCAGAATGAATTTGTTCAGTTCCTTTACCAGCAATCTTGATTTAGCTTACTGAAGTACTGAGTAGTCAAAGTAGCTATTAGATGATAACTTCAATCAATACTGGGTTGTTTCCACATGGAAAAGCTTGAAAAGTGTTAAGTGTTTTGCTAAGCAAATAAAAGCTTCCTGTCTGCAAAAATCACTTTTTTCAAATATAATAATAAATACAATAGTTTAAGTGCCTTAAAGTCAGATGGTGGAACAAACCTCTATTGAAGAACTTAAGTGAGCACTAATCTAAGTACCTATTGAAATGCATTGTCTTGAACGTATGCTGTGTTTAACTCTGTATTTGTCTCATTTTAGATATTAGTACTGGTTTTTGTTTTGGGCAGTATCTGAGCTCAAGGGTAGTTTGGACTTAGGTAACTGACACTCTCTGAGTGGACAACAAAACACGTTTGTAAGCCGCTCTAAAGATGCTGAACGTTGTACATGTGAATGTAAGAAAGGGAAAGTAGGAAGTATTAAAGTATTTCCAAAACTGGAGTTGAAAATGTGACTCCTTACATCCACCTGCAAGCCCTTATAGCCCACCAAAACTGTTCCTACCAGACAAATAACACTTTTATCTTTGAAAAGCTGTCGTCTTTAAGAAACCGCTGGTGTTTTTAGAACAATGTACCGACCAACCCACAGTCCAGACCTCAGTATTACTGAATGGAGTTAATTTAAAAACGAACCTCTAGGAGTGACCTTCGAAGAACATCTCTGCATATTTCTTTAAGAAACTGAAAGAAAGGAAGCTGCAATAAAAGAAAGGAGTTGTAGCACTGCTATACTGATACTGCATTTAACTGTTAAGTCTGTTTCTGAAACCTAAGCAATAAATATTTTGTAATGATGACTGTTTTAAATAGATGCTAGATAAATGAATGGGTGGTCACAGACTTTTGCACAGTACTGTACAGAGAACATAATATACAATATGCAAGTATTTATATTAACATTAAGTGTGTGTTTTGCCTGTAAAACATTAAACAACACCATAAAGTTATTACAAACAAATATGAATTCACCGCAAGCTAAGAAGGTGTGTTAGTTTTTAGTTAAGTATGAGGAGCACAATTAGGAGCCGCGCTCCAGCAAGCCCATTTTTAAAGTCCATCATCAGCAAAATCTGATTTAAGTACTGTTAGTACTGTGCTTCCTTTAAGAGAGCTTTGAAATGGTTATGTTAAAACACTCACACATAAAATCATTGATAATTTATATTATTTGTACTGTTTATAATTTTTAGATCCCAAGACTTCTGCAGAGTGCCATAAAATTCATATACAATACAACCATTTCTCATTTTTATAAGATTATGGGTGATTTTTTCCTAAGATTTCTATTATTTTTAATGGAAATTAGATTATTAGATTATATTATTTCTCATATATCATTTTTAAATATAATTACTACACATACAATTCAACCTATTCAAATCTTTATTGAACTAAATAAGAGAAGAGTTGGGGAATCACTGCTGTCCACTTACATACTAAATATTCATGTGCCATAAATCACATAAACAGCTTACAGGATATCTAGTAAAGTGTGGTTCCCCCTAGTTTGGTTGATTTACGGTTTTATTTTATGTTTATGTAATTAATTATGTGTTGATTTATTTTGCTAATTAAAAGTAATTGTGCATTAAAATAAACAAAACACATAATATGGGACATTTTTTCATATATAGCATTGAAGTGAATGTAAATCATAATTAATATATTATTATATATTAATATTCATATTATTATTATTATTATTATTATTATTAATAATAATAATAATAATAATAATAATAATAATAATAATAATAATAATAATAATAATAATAATAATAATAATACTTAATTAATGATAATGTTTATAATGAAGAACGTTTAAAACCGTTTTAACTCATTAATGGGACATACTAAGACTTCACAATAACAGTGAGGGTCTCTGAGCCAGCTGAGCGTTTTCTCTCCATGATATATATCTGAGATGGGCAGGTGGAGGTGAATCATGATATTATTGATTAATATTACTTTTCCCCGGCAGCCGGTGCACGGTGACGTAAACAAAAATCAGAAGACGGCTTTAGAATTTGAGGAGAAAGCAAGAATGTTGTATTTTGAAAGATGATGAATCTGGATTGATATGATGGGGGTATAACTTTATAAGATTTGTTTTATGTGAAGTTTAAATGAAATGTTAGTGTTAGTCTGCCTTTAAACGCTCTTGGCGTCAGAACAGCACTGCTCACAGGATTCCTTCAGCATGTTTTAGCTGTAATAAAAACAGTCTCAGCAGACTGCTCTGCACGAGAGCGCGTTCATCCTCTTGAGAACAATGTCCGCAATTACAGACATTTAAAAAATGAAGAAGGAAAAAAAAACATAAGGAACATAATGAATGTGCTCAGCATGGAGTATGTAAGTAGTGGTATGTGCTGCTCATCTCTGCTCGTGGCGTGGTGCTCAAAGGGCTGCGTGTGATATTGTACTCGCACCCCACCATTTCACAGATTTCACCATTTTTCACCATTTCACGCAACATCGCCTCGGCTAATTTCTTTATGACAGGCAGCTAATTGCACGGCTGCATGACTGCGCTGCGAGTGATGGAACAGCTACAAGTTTTCTTTATAGAGAGTGTTTGAGAGGTGGTTTTTAAAAGGATCACTTATGGCTAGAGAGGCTTTAAAACACAAACAACATGCAAATAACGTGCACTGCTGGAGAGAGAATTCAAAATAGTTTGCTGCAAACCATGCATATATACAAATGAATGAATAAATAAATAAATAAATAAATAAATAAATAAATAAATAAATAAATGTTTCATAGCAATAGCCAATTATTAAAATAATAAAACAAGTAAATGTATAGTGTATTTAACTGCGTGTATTTAAATGTATTTAACTGTGTTGAAATGAACTGAAAAAACACGACTGTTTCAGATTTATTTTTTAAAATAATAGAAAAATAATAGAAAAAAAATAACTCGAACACAACAAACCACGGCAGCAGCAGAGCGCGGGTAGCTATGCTGTTGCTGGTGTGCGCGAGTGAGCTCAGAGCTGCACGCGATGCCCGGTGCGCTTTGTCCGTGTCCGCTGGTCCGCATTAATGCGCTTATTATGGAGGTCAATGGAACAGGTTTGAAACGGGATTTCACACACACACACACACGCGCGCGCGCGCACACACACACACACACACACACACACACACACACACACACACACACACACACATACACACCATACGTGTGGGAAAGAAGCGAGTGAAAAGAAGACCATCTGCTGTGAGGAGCACACAGACCTGTAGAGCAGAGGCTGAGAGACGGTGAGAGACTAAGCGAGACTGGGAGACTGACTGAGAGAGACTTAGAGAGACTCTAAGAAACTGCTAGACTAAGGGAGAATTATAGAGACAGAGAGACTGACAGGGACTGAGAGACTCATTAAGAATTTGATACTTAGGGTTCTGAGAGAGACTTAGAAACTGAAAGAGACAGACAAAGAATAAAAAAGACTGAGAAGGACTAAAAGAAACTGGGAGATTGACTAAGAGACAAGGAAAGACTGAAAGAGAAATATTTACAGACTGAGAGAGACTGAGACAATGACAGAGACTAAAAGACTGGGACACTAAACTGGGAGAGACTGAAAAACACTGGGAGACTGACAGAGAGTATTAGAGAGAGACAGAGAGTGTGAGTAACTGAAAAAGACTGGAAGATTCCAAGAGACTAAGACAGACTTTAAGACTAAGAGTCTCTCTCCCTATGAGAGATACTCAGACAGACAGAAATATTAGGGGATTGAGAGAGACTGAGAGAGTTTGAGAGACTGTGAGACTAAAAGACTGATCGCTTATTACAGAAACTTTAACACACATACAAACCAATGACGGAAAACTTTAATTTACATCTGGAAAGTTTCACCTCATCAGAACTCTGTTCTGCTCTGTTCTGTAGACCTGACGTGCTGGACGGAACCTACAGAGCAGGACTGAGATAATTACCCTCATTGCTCTTTCACTGTAAGCAGTGCAGTCATTCAATGCAGAATTATTCTTCATATATCATATATTATATATTTGCAGTGTATTATTTTAACTTACGTCATTACAAAAGACCGAGAAGCTCGCGTGCATTCTTACAATAATACAATCGTGTATAATGCTGGCAGGCCCAGGCTGAAATCACATCCGATAAAGATTATGTGTGATTATGTGTTCTCGCGCGCTGACTCCAGCAGCAGGATGCGGGAGCGCGCTTTAACTTCTCCTCCTCCGTCCTGCAAACAGCACCGCGCGCGCCATATCAGGCAAATAAAAGCTAGGTGCGATTAAAAGTCCCCCACTTTATTAAATTTGAATTTCAAATGAAATGTAGTGCGTGCGCGTGCACCGCATGCTAATGCGAGAGAGAGATTCATCAGTCAGTTGTCATTCACCAGTATATATACTTAGTTGTAGTTGTTTATATATATATATATATATATATATATATATATATATATATATATATATATATATATATATATATATATATATATATATATATATAAATTGTGGTGCTACTATACTACTATTATAGTACTACTAATATTACTACTATCGAATTAGGTTTGTTATTATTATTATATATATATACATTAGTATTTAGTACAATAATAATAATAATAATAATAATAATAATAATAATAATAATAATAATAAGTTCGCAATAGAATTAAAGTTCGTTTATTATTAAATAGCTTTAAAATAACTAGAAATATATATACACAAAGCAGTGCTTCCCACAAAGTCTCTGGTCAAACAGTCTTGTAAAAGAATAGCAAATGGACAGCGTCCACCTAGGCAGTGAATGAAGTGAAAGCAGAGGGGCAGTGTGGATGAAGTTAATTCCTTTTTTATTTGTGAAGCGCTTGTCCCAGCACGTGCACACCCACTTCCGCCCCTTGGGCTGGTCCACCACGCCCTCGCGACACACGGGCCCTTACTTCTCTGCCCCAGTGTACACTCTGCCTGCAAACATTTATGTCCGCATGAGTACTGACATTAAAAAAAAACTGGAAAGGAGGAAAACCTGCCAGGTTCCTCCGGGAACGTGCAGCCCACCAGAGACATTTTAGCATCTCTGCGGACGATTGACGAGTGGGCGAAGTGCTTCCACCAGGAATTCCTGCATTAATGTGGCGATACGATGCAATAGAAATCTCACTGGAAGCTTTGATCTACTCATGTATTAATGGTGCGTTATAACAGCTGTGAGGGGTCTTCATAGGCGGGCATCCCCACCAGAAGAGTGATGAAGAGTTTACTCAGCCCCTCCCACCTGTAGCTTGCAGCCGAGCTTCTTCAGGTTTACGTCACATGAAAAAAAAAAGTAGTTCCGACAGACCTAATTGGTTGAACTCCGCGCTCGATGGCGTCACAGTAGAATTTTCGGCTGATCTTATTGGCTAGGAACGAATCTTAGAGACAACGACTAAAAGTCAGGAAATTAGTTCCCTTAAATCTAATTGGTTAGGACACCGTTTGCGGGCAGTGACCTCACGAGTAACAGTTTGACCGAATCTGATTGGCTAGGATGGACCTCCTGGGCGATGACCTCACGACCGAACGTAGCCCGGTGGAGCTCCGACGAGCCTGATTGGCCAAGCCGGAGCCTGCGGAACTTCAAAGCCAGAGTGGAGCTACAACTGTGGCGAGGTGGGCGGCAAACATCAGTGCAGCGTGTAGAGCTCAAAACCAGGCGAGTTAACTCATAAATGTAAAGCTATTCTCAAACGCGGACACGTCTGGGATGGCAACTTCACTTCTAGGGGTGAGTGAGAGTTGTTTACTTCGCTCTACTTGAAAGTTTAAGGGCGTGCTTGTTAGGACGCCTGAAGTGAGGACGTTTATCATTTACAGAAGCCACGTCTGGTCCGTTAAGAGTTCCTTAAAAAAAGTTGACAGTATCTCTCTGCTGATCTTCACTCTCTGCCTTCCTTCCAGGAAGAGCCAAAGTTTGGATCCACTCCTCTAGCCATGCTGGCTGCCACCTGTAACAAAATCGGGAGCGCGAGCCCGTCACCGGCGCTCTCGGACGGCAGCGCGTTCGCCAAAGGCTTCCACCCGTGGAGACGCAGCGGCGCTGCGGGCGGCTGCGCTGGAGGCGTCGGACTCGCGGCGGGCTTGATGCGCGCGGACTCCTCTTCATCCTCCTCCCCGTCCCCGTTCGTCGCGAGCGGCTCTCCCGCCGCGTCCAGCGCCTTCTCGCTGACCGCAAGCGGCGGCGGCGCGTCGGCGAGCCCTTTCGCCAACGACTACTCGGCCTTCCAGACGTCGTCGGTGTCTTCGAGCGCGAGCTCACCGGAGCCCGCCTTCCACCTCTCCAAGGTGCACGCGCCAGTGGACGGCCTGCAGGGGATCTACCCTCGCATGAGCGTGGCGCACCCGTACGACTCCTGGTTCAAGTCAGCGCAGATGGGGGACGCGGTTGGAGGCGCGTGCGCGGGAGCGAGCGCGGCCGGAGCGGCGTGGTGGGACGTGGGTCCGGCAACGTGGATCGACGTCCAGGGCGCGAGCAGCGCCGCTTCCGCGCTCCAGACTTCGCTGCACCACTCGCCGCTGGGCGCCTACGGCTCGGACTACACGGCCTTGGGTCACGCGGCGTTCGGCACCGGTCCGTCGCCGCCTCCGCACCTCCTAGCCGGCGGGCAGCACGTGATGGACGGATTCAAGACCGTGCTCCCGGCCTCGTACACGGACACGAGCGCCGCCGCCGGCGCGAGCGCGTCGCCTGCGCTCCCGCTTGCCGGCTCCCCGCGCTCCTCAGCGCGTCGCTACTCCGGCCGGGCCACGTGCGACTGCCCTAACTGCCAAGAGGCCGAGCGGCTGGGGCCGGCGGGTGCGAGCTTGCGTCGCAAGGGCCTGCACAGCTGCCACATCCCGGGCTGCGGCAAAGTCTACGGCAAGACGTCGCACCTCAAAGCGCACCTGCGCTGGCACACGGGCGAGCGGCCGTTTGTGTGCAACTGGTTGTTCTGCGGCAAACGCTTCACGCGCTCCGACGAGCTGCAGCGGCACCTGCGCACGCACACCGGCGAGAAGCGCTTCGCGTGCCCCGTGTGCGGCAAACGCTTCATGCGCAGCGACCACCTCAGCAAACACGTGAAGACGCACAGCGCGGGCGGCGCCGAGGCCGGAGCTCAGGGCGGCGTGTGCAAGAAGGGCAGCGACAGCGAGAGCGAGCAGAGCGCGCCGGGCAGCCCTGCGTGCCGCAGCCCCGAGCACGCGGGCGGCGTGAATGGCCACGGCTCCATCGGCAGGACTGCATAGAGAGACGGAGAGAGAGAGAGAGAGAGAGAGAGAGAGAGAAAGAGGGGGGGATACGGAAATATTGCACATGGAAAACGGACACGAGCACCGGGAAATGTTGATGCGCAGCAAAATCCACACTGATGTAATCCTGCGGTGTTGAATGAACACGAGGAGTTGAACGCTGTTAGTTTCACTATTGACACTCCGGCAAAAATAGTGTTGAATTCGTTCCTAAAGTGTTCAGAAGTGTTGCGTTAACACTCCGGCCGTGCTAAATTAACTTCTAGAGTGTTATTGTCCCTTACAGTGATCAAGTAATACTTAAAACGTTTAATGTTACGCTTAAAATACTGAACTAACACACACAAAAACGAGTTCTTAAAGTTCTGGATTAATATAGTGCTGAATTAATGTAGGCACAGATTGTTGGGTAACATAAACAGTGCAGTTGTGTCAACTCAAAAAGTGCTGGACCATCATCTACACCACTGAGTTAATATGTTTCATGATACACTTACAACGCTGAATTCATACAAATGGAGTTATATACTGAACGACCACCTACAGAACTGATTCCATATTTAAAAGATTTCTTTTTACGCTTAGCGTTTCTGATTCACAGACCCTTGAAGTGCTGAATGGTCACTTGCAGTGCTGGATAAACTCCTGAAGTGTTGAATTTTCGCTTTCTGTGACGCACTGATATTTTACAAATATGGTCAATAGACGTGTTGGCAAGTAGGGCGAGTGTAAAGATCGTAGGTGTAAATTCTTTAAGAGCGAATTCAATGCTCATTACCACGTGTGTGAATTCTACAGCGCAACATCGCGGGTGTTCATTCATCTCTGTGCTGTAAAATGAACAACTCTTCATTAATTCATTAATTCATTGGGGGTTTGGCTGCGCACTGCTACAAAAGAACAGTGATTTGGGAACCAGTTCCTCTGGACAGGTACAAAACATAGGACGTAACTAGGGAAAAGTCAGCCAGTACGTCTCAGGTGTATTCAGGATGAGTGACACTTAGCAGTGGCGACTACCACTGAACCATACAGCCTAAGAAACTTCAGTAAAAAAAAACCAACCATAATAATAACAATAATAATGAAAAGGATGATGGTGTTTTTTTATGTTTACATTGTATATGGGAGTTTACCATGAAATGTCTTAATTGATTGAGTTCTATTGAGGCACTTTACTCTTCCTGTGTGAGCACGAGCAGAACATTTGATCCAAAGCAGGAGCCCGTTTCTCTCCAGAGGAGAAACCCGAATGAAAGACAGAAAGAAAGAAAAAAAAATGTATCTCCAGCGGCGCTGAAGTGACAGGGGGACGCGAGCCCTGTACCATGTAGGCCACTCTTACTGTTTTTAAGGGTCCAGTCGTCCCCGGTGTGGTTTTGTACTGTAGTTTTAATCCTCTCTGTGGATGGAAATAGTTGGTTATGTGTGAGAGGAGCGCAGCGGACTGAACACGTGTACATATTCGCGCTCTCTCCGCTTTATTTATCCACCAGTTTGTGCTTTGAAGTCTATCAGAGTCGCACTTTGAATTATATTTATGATTTTAGCATAGAGGCGTTTTCGATCAGGTTCTTAATCTTTTATTGTTTTTGTTCCTTTTTTTCTCTCTTTTCTTTGTTAATTTAATCTTTTGTTTTTTTTATTTAATTGCGCATGCGTGTTTGCATTTACTGACTATTGATTTCAAGGTTTAATTCCTCATAATAAAGTCAGATTGGGTTTGACTACGAACATGTAACTCTTTTTTGACTCTTGTGCAAAGGGACGTTTGACAATACATTACCACATATGTTTGATAGGAATTTCATATTGAATCTTCGTATTGCTGCTGTCGGAACACAACTTAGTATTTTGTTCTTCATATTTTGACACATTTGGCATTAAATTTTACTTTTATTATTGTGTGCAAACTTTAGCGTAAATAGACAAAAAAGACACTGAAGTTTGTAGTTTAAAGTATTCAAGTTATTTACTTCTTCTGTCAAGTAACAATTTTGGAGATGTATTGTTCCGACAGAAACTATATATATATATATATATATATATATATATATATATACTATATATATATATATATATAGTAAGTCTAATTAATTATATTACTTGCTATTTTTACGTTGAAATGCTTTTACAGTACATGGGGAAAATAAATAATGGGACAAGTTGGGGGCTAATACACATCTGTTTAATTAAATGAAACTGAGATTTACAATTGTCTGGTGAATGTATTAAAAGAGTTTTAATACTATATGCTACAATCACAGTCAATGCACCTCCCAGTAAAATCAGTGGGAACGACATTTTTGTTACTGAAAACTCTTGAGTGAAGAAAAACAATGATATTATTTTATTATTTTTCTTTAAAATTTACATTTCAAATAACGGTGTAGGTTATATGCTGTATACTCAAATAATAAACAAGCAGTAATTCTATAATATATAAATACCGAAATAAGATAACACGAAGTATAGACATATTCATTTAGTAAAGTAAAGACACGACAGACACCCGAAAGTGTCTGATGACTGATCAGCCGAGGCGATGTTTGGTATTTGAAGTTTGCTTCTGTGGATTTACACATAGATAATGTAGAAAATACGTAGTAAACCTAGAAGTCCTCTACTACAGAAACCAACCCAGAGCGGCATGGCCGGCCACCATCAAAACCAGCATATGTTGTGTTTTGGATGCTGATCTGCTGGTCAGTATCAGTGGAAGCTGATGACCTAATTACCACCGAAAGCAGCTAATGTTGTGTTTTGACGCTGGTATGCTGGTCAACCAGTATGATGATACTATGGTGACCAGGTAAACCGTGAACCGCGCAATACAAACTTGTCCCAGTATACAGTGCATGCTGGTCTTTTTTACCTCGCAGAGTCTTATAAGCCTCGTAGCTCCAGTTCAATGCTAAATACAATAACATACATTCATACATAAAGCATGTTTTTGCTGATGACCGTATTTGGGGTAACGAGATAAATTTTGTAAGACTTACAAACCGTAACCGTTTCTTTAGGACAGGTGTCAACTGGAATGGACATCAGAACAAGAACTTCTTAAGCAATCTGTCCCTTTCCATGTGCACTCGCCGCCCCCTAGTGGCACAGCAATCTAGCTACACTACAATAAATCCTGGGGTCCTATAGATTGATTTCAAATTCGTACTGAAGCGACTACAGTGAAATAAATCTAGGAAATAAAGATAAAGTGGCTAAACATAGAGATATTAACAACACAAATGCAGCCCAGAAAGAAACTAAACTCAAAAAGAAACACTGATGCAAATTTAGATAGAACATGATTACGTACCAGTGCTTTTGGGTCTACATATAGATCCCCGCTGGTAAAAGAAAAGAAAAAAAGAGCTGATGCCAGCTTGTGCTAGCTTATACTGGGCTTGTGTTGGTCTACTGCTGGTTTAGCTGGTCACCCGGTTGCCCATCATACTAGCATCCAAAACTGACCCACTCCTACCAGCACAAAACATACATATTGTCACTGTCAAATGAACAACATGGATCTCCATTTTTGGCAATGTTTACATTGTGATGAAATTTCATGAAGAATAGACCAATAGAAATGCTCCAAAATAGGTTCTGGTTCCACTGCCTTCCATTGAAGGTGAAGACAGTTTTTGGCCTCTCCTGTAAAGTTGTCATTTTGGAGATACCTGTTTTTCATTGGACAGTGACGATATGTGAATAAAATGTTGTTCCTGAGCAAATATAAGCCAGAGTAGCTGAAACATACAGTCTAAATGGCTTATTTAAACAAAACATTCTACATCACAAGGGACTTTTTACTTTTATCTATTGTGATATGCTATTTTGTAAAAGCACCAAATAGATTTTTATTAAAATTAAAGAGTTTATTGTTTATTATTATAAGCATTAAGTATGTAAGGATTGTTAAAGTTTCAAAACTACTGTTCACTGTTCACATCCATAAATGTAAACTAAGCGGCACCAGACATTTTAATAGAGCTATTTTTGTGAGGTCATGAAAACTAACACACTTACCCCTAGTCACTTCTTCAGCCTACAGTAGTTTGGCTCCACTCATTAACACCAGGTTATAAGGAGTGTTCACTGCTCTGTGTTGAATGGGGCAGTGCAGGACAGCCAAACTGAACAAATGTTATACAAAGTTAGATCTATAAATATTTTGGATGTCAACAGAGGTCTTATTTAACCACCCAGAACATTATAATACAATTAAATAAAATAATTTAGACCTAAAGTGTTAACTTTCAGCTTCAATTTGAAGGCATTGAACTCCAAATTGGGCAAATGTTGTAGAAATTACACCCACTTTCATTCATAGGCATTTATTACAATAAGTAATAAGACATAAATGATTTAATGCATAAAATTAATCCTAAATTAAGTTGTCTTTTTTATTCACAGTTGCAAATCCTTTGTAGTACATGCAGAATATAACCTATACACCTATAAACATCACAAAATGCTGGCTTTCTCTGGTGATCTCTGCCAGACGTTCACCTCAGTTCTCTTCACTTTCTACTTGTTGAGATTAAGCTTAAGGTTTGCCCTCAGTAAGGGAGATGCATGCTTGATTGGACTGAGGTCTAGTGATTTACTTGGCCATTGCAGATCATTCCATTTATTTGATTTGAAAAAGTCTTGGTTTGCCTTCGCACTATACTGTGTGATATACATGATAAAAGCCTTTATCTTAGCAGTGAGTGCATTTTCACTGGTGAGAACACCAGATATCATTAGAACAGATGTACGTAAGTATGAATATATTGTTACTCAGTTTGAGTAACAAGTTTTAGTTCCAAATTTCTCCTGGATGCCCCACACATCGTATACATTTATTATATTCCCTCACCAGCAGGCTTGATTTAATTTAATAGTCAAACCAGGTATTTAACTCTAACTGCAAATAACACTGGGTTGTCAAAAGAAAAAAATAACTTTGAAAGGGTTAAATAAACACACTGACATATGTAAAACTACTGCCTACTGTATTAATACTATTTGAATACTTAAAAAGAAAGTGTTTTGCTGAGCAAATAAAAGTTTCCTGTCTTTAAAAAAACTTTTTTCTAAATAATAATGTCTCGTTTGCACAGTACTGTATGAGGCATGATATATGTAAATAAAATAAAATTACAGTAAGTAAAAACACAAATGCAGGGAAAAGATGCTGTTCAGATTTTTTTTATTGAAAACAATCATCTTTCACTTTAAATGGCAATAGAAAAACAAAAGTGCCGTTATTGAATGTAATGCCCAATTGTTCTATGATTTGGCTGCCACAGATCATCACTGGTTGTGTTTTGTAGATTATTCAATGGAAAGCAATAATCACAGACAGCAGTAAATCCACTCTGAGCTGAATTAGTGCTATATCTACAATTATTAACGCTGCGTACCAAACCGTCCCATTCGATTTCTCAGGAACATTCTACAGGTCAGCAACGAAACCTCTACCACCATCGGCGACAAAGAAAAGCAAAAACACAAACTGAAACACTAAGAAACAGAGGGCAATAAATACACCTTTTTTAGTGTTTGTAAGAATGTTTGATGTAAACATGGTAAAAATGGTCTACAAGCCACAGGAATGACTGGACTGTCCAGCAGGCCTACGAGGCGTCGCTGAAACAACAAAGCAGGGCAATGACAGTCCATATGTTCAGTTCTGAATCAGCTCCTGCTCTGCCTTCTTTCCAGTAACAGGGTCAGGACCATTGCTGGACTTCAGTAGTTTGACATACACAAGTGCAGCTAGCTAGCGTGGCAGTTCACATTCACAAACAGTCGACACGCTTCTCAAAATGTACACCCAAAGAACAAAAAAATACAGTAACCCAGGTGAGGAACACAGGTGCAAGCAACCACAGTAACATTCCAGTTTCTAACAGTGCACCTCAAAGTCAGAAGGTCATTATTAAGATGGGCAAAGTGCAGTAGGTAATTGCTGTGTATATGACCCATTGTACTTCGTACCTTTTATAGTTTATAAAATCATGTGGCAAAAGGATGCAATCTCAGCTGAATGAAGACTAAAGATATAGTACAGTGCAAAAGGTAGAGACCAAGATTAATTTACTTAATTTCCAACCAATGCAGCAAGTTATTCAGATGTTTCTGCATATATCAGATTAATGGTGAAAAGCTACAGAGGAAATGTGACTATTTACCACCAGGCAAGGCAGCATCAAAAGCTTTGATCTTTACTTGAGCAGAGAAAGTCAATCACTACTGTTTATTCAGATTTGAAAAAAACCCCACCAATGTTTTTGTCCTTCCTTCCAGTGATAAGAAGCAGAAGGTGTAACCAACATCGGAGACTGAACTTTGGAGAATATTTCTTTGAGAAAAAGTGAAAACAAATCCCCCGCGAAAAGCTGTAATTAAACTTTTAGTCTGGTGGATTATTCTGGCATGCTTTTCTGTTCTCTTATAGCAACCTGTACACAATGGCTGGGAATTAAAATAAACCAAGCATGGTCTCTGACTTCTACAGCACTATGCTAAAAAAATAAAATTCTTGGAGAACTTTTCTGGGTCATGCCCATATTGACCACTAGATGGCAGAATAATCCCAGGCAAGCAGGGACTGGATCCACGTTGAGGTCTTATGGCTATGGAGTAGTGTGGGCTCTTAAACTAAAAATGTAGTGTTCCATATCAAACTGAGGCTAGATAAAAGATAAATAACATGTACCAAACACTCAGACACTCACCCATAAATAAAAACTACAGTACCTTCACTTACCACATAGAAGCCAACGAGTACAGGACAGATGTGTACTGTCCATTTTCAGTTTGCTCAACCGGCCTAACCTGGAGAAGTTAAAGCTGCAGTCAGGAGTAGCTGCATATGGCTGACCTTTGTTTTTGGTCAAGCTGTGAACTGCGTTCATTTACTTAACTTTGTATTAGTAGAGTCAGCTAGTTTTGGGGCAGCCACACTGTTTCAGAAATCCTGACCGAGGGCTTATGGTGCACTCAGATGGTCCTCGTAAACTTGTACATTTCTGAGTTGCAAGTTGCGTTCCAAGGAATTTTTATTAATTTCTTTTTTAAAAATCCATGCAATTCAATCATTAAGATGTAAAGACAGTCACGTGAATGCTTTGCTTTAGAGAACCTATCCAGAATGTCAGAATTGGTGATAACAATAGATATCCAGACGTCCAAAGTGCCTCTCAAAGGTCCCTTACTGAAACTTATTACACGAAACAGTATAAATATGTTGCAAAAAGCCTGAGATATTGGAAATTTCAAAATCCATTCTTTCAAACTGTCTCCATTCAAAATATACATAATAACCCATAAAACATAAAAACTCAGATGCTTGTTTGGATAGTAAATAAAATGGCTATATTTGTGTTGTATATTTCATCATTGCTAAGACATCTAATCTTCTCTACAGCAAAACATTCCACTCAGAATGACTCTTGTTTACATCTGAATTACAACGACTGAATTATGCAGAAAGTCTAAAAAAAGTCAGTGGAATTCCCCTTTAATCCTAACTGGAGTGAACAGGCAGGCCCTTCCAAACAATAAATCTTTTTTGTTCTTTTTTGCAGTGATGAGTGATGTCATCATCATAGTCCATCACAGATTCTTAGAGACAAATTTACTGGTTTCCAATGACCACCTGAACGCAAAGGACTTGCTAGTTGATGTGCGATTTGTGCGTAGTACAAATGAATGAGGACTGTCCGAATGCACCATTAACCCAACCGTATTAGTAAAGGTTAAACAGAGTGGACACGAATGTCTCTCTAGACCTAATGATTAATGTCCACTGAGCACTGAATTACTTAACTGCGGTCCACAGTCCAACCACATTAGCCCCTGTAAATAATATCATTTCTCTTTTCCCCCCCGAGTGGCCACAGGAGGGAAGAGCCAAAACGCCGCCCGACGTAACGGAACATAAACCATAACAGAATCAGTCTATCCAAAAGAGGAAAAACCGCAACCACAGAAGAATGAAGTGTGCTTGTGAAAACAAGTGTGCATTAATTCACTTATTGCTCTCGCTCATCCTTCTGTTCCGCATTCATTCCTGTCATGGCCAGATGTCGTTGAGTGGCATCTTAGGAACGTGGACATGCATCTCCATGGGGAGCTCGGGGAGATGGTCCCGTCTGTATGTTATCGTCTTCTCATTGGTGGTGGGCACAAACGACGAGTTCTGTGAATCAGATAGTAAAAGTACAGTGGATATGATTGCTGGAGCTGTGTTGCAGCTAAATATACCCAAAAACAGCCACACACAGCTGCTTTATTCTAACTAAACCTATATATTTTTCATGTTTTTTTACCAAACTGAAAGCAATTGAGAAAGTAAAACAACAGAAAGAAGTCAGTGTGTCCCAAAACCTTTGGCAGGGATTCTACCCAAAAACATATCATCACTGTCTAAAGAAAAACAAGTATCAAGTATTAATTTCATTCTTTACTTTTAATGCAAGTTAAAGTAAAGAGGTTTTATGATTCTGAAGTGATTCTGGAGCATTTCTAATGGTCTGTTCATCATGAATTATTCACAGGATACAAATGGCAGCTGTCGTGTTCAAATAATATAAAAAAATTGTAATTTTGGAGAAATGTGTTTTTCTTCTTATATGATAGACTAGCAGCTGTTAAAGAAAAAGGCATATGTGTGCTGTGTAAACACACACAGACAGAAAAATATATAAATATATATATATTTATATGTAATACAGCATAGAAATAGCTGATATATATCAGCCTTAAAGGCACCGTACCAACACCAGCCTGTTTAATTCTAAGGCTGAAAAACAGAGCAAATTACAGCTGCATAAAACCACACAAATATCACGAGTGGACTTCAGGAAAAAAAACAATAAAATACTAGAAAAAAGCATGATACAAGCCCCTTAGGATTAATAGCTGAATAATAAGCCTGGAGATTATGAGGTTAAAAGAAAACCACAAACATGGACTCAACCTAACTGTTCCCATCAGTTCCCATGTATATATACATGGAATAAATTACCTTGTTGTTGTCATCAAACTGCTCACTGTCTTTTACCCGCTGTGACCAGTTCTTGTTCCAGAGGAACAGACGAATCACAGCCAGGATGCCCAGGCCCAGCACCACTGTGAGAAGAAAGACGCTGAGGAAGGTCTTAAAGTACCGCTGGCTCGACATACACTCTGAGGAAACATGGAGAACCAAAACCAAAGTCAGACCTAAAGGAGTATCAAATATACACGCTAACAGGGCAACTCAAAAATGTTAGCATTTCAATCAGCTACACCTTTTTTTATTTCTGTCTCTGTGCTTCTCAAAACCCTGTAAACTTCAGAGACCATCCCTTAGCCTCATTAACTACATATAAAATATACTCCATATTTAGTTTGTTATTGCATCTTTCATTCTTTTCAGGAGACTCCCTCTCAGTAATTTAAAATAAAAAATACAGGTTCTTTGTGATTTCTGCTTCTTGCGATACGAGGAATTCCAAACACATTTGGTGATGTTGAGGTCTGGGGTGGTCAGTCCATTGTTCTGAAAACAGCAGCAGCTTCTTTGTTTGAATTCTTCTTTGTTGCATAATTTCTGTTTATATGATGGGAACAGTTTTGGTGGTCTACCAGGGCTTGTCTACACTGATCAACAAGCCATGGTCAGGACAGAAAATGGACAATAGACTGGGTCCACATTAGCAGAAGAGTTAGCCAAGCTATCACCATTCCTGTTCAACCTGTATGCAGAACATATAACGAGAGTAGTAGTTATAGTAGATGGGACTTCACTCAATATGAAGAAGACTAAAGTCCTGACGACAGGACAGGCTGCTCACTTTAGGAATTAGAAATGACCTAATGGTGCCTTAAGGAGCAGTGTGCAACCTCCAGGGGTGAGGTAGCATAGCAACCTACTGACCCAGCAGAAAAGCTGAGTAAGACTAATTATTCTTTTAATGCTTTCAATAAAATTGTCTCATTCCACCTTAAATTTTGCCATGGTTACAGAGGTGTTATATTAACTGCACGAATTAAGGTGGAATGGGAAACTTCAAACAAGAATCTGGCTAACAAGAAGTTCATAGTTTTAGTGCTGGGAGTGTTTTATTTTTTGATGAGGAGACTTAAGCTATCATGGATTTTTCTTCTTACTACATCTTCCAGCTGGTGTGATAGCACCACCAAATTCAAGCTGCCTCAACTCTCTCTACAGCCAGTGTTGTTTGTCCATTCTGGGCTACTGTAGCAACATGTGACTCAGCTTTGATGATCTGCTCCTATGTATATATGAAGGGCTTGTTTTTAAGCTAACAAAAACACAATGATTTATAGTTTTGGGTAATTATACACTAATGAACACATAGTTTTATACATTATATCCCATTTCTGCTCATAGAGCCCTCCTAAATCTTACACACTGCTCCTTTAATACTAATAAAACAGTCCCACTTTCTCTGTATACTGGAGACTCCTGTTTACTTTGAGCTTTCTTAAGCAAGTGGACTATCTCAACTCCTCAGAAATATCTCCTGAAAAATAAATAACTCACACTTAATGTCCGTTTGGACCATTTGGACTGGACATTAAACAAATGAAGGGTGCTCTCTCCACAGGACTGTATATAACATACCCCATACAGCCAAGTTTAGAATAAAACTATTCAACTGAAGTCAATAAAGAGGAAACTAGTGCCCGAACTGGAAAAATTCCATTCACAAACACATTAACAAGGCAGATGTTTACGTTAGCTTCAGTGAAGACATCAGCAACAGCTGGAGAGCGAAGCCCTGCAAGCTAAGCGCCGAAACGAAAGCTGGCTGGATGGGGCTTCAATACGGCTGTAGAGCAGTGCTGCTGGAGCAAGGTAAGATCCAGCCGTTTTATGGATCTGAAACCTCTGTTCTCCGCACATTCCCGATTGTGAAATCCAGTAGGCCTGGCAATGGGCCACCAGTCTAAGTACAAAGAGGCTAAAGTACTGTATTGACATTTCTGCATGTTGCCATGGCGATCTGGCAGTGAAGACAGGGAGAAGGACGCTGAGGAAGGCGAGGGGAGCGAGGAAGAGGGGAACAGGGATGCACACATAAACACAATGGCCTGCACTGTTTCCAAAACTCAAACCGGTGGTGTGTGGGGTGCGGTTTGACCGGATGTTTACAGTTTAATTATGGAGAACTCTTTCGTTCATTTCAAGGTTGGTTGTACATATAAATGTATGAAACAAATAAACAAAATATCTCATGTTAATAACCATGTAAGTTCTGTTACTCAAAAAGGTTTAGCCAATTCTAACTATTGTTACTGACTGAAAATACACATTTAAATAATAAGCAATAGTAAAAATCAATTCAGTACTTTATCATAGTATTTAATTGTAAAAATAAATACATTATAAAATGACTACAGTAGACTTACACCCCACACCACTGTGACAATGCTTACAATGACTTTGGTTTGAGCCAGAGTCCGATTCTGAAAGTCAGGTAGAATAAGACAGTAGACCAAATCCACCTTTCCAAGCTAGACTGGAATAGGAGGTTTCAGGGAGGCGTGTCAGTCAGCTGAGAAAGTGGTTTCTGTAGGAGAGTTTCTCTTTCTGGTGTACTTCGGGCTTTATAGCTTTATATACCATTTACATGCACAAAAGGCTACAACACACTAAAGGAAGGGGAAAACCAGGAAAGCTTAAGTAATCTCTCACTTTAAGATTAATAACTGAACAATAAGCAAATATAATGTACTTTTATTTTGTATTTTTTAACAATCTAAAAATACTTTTATTTACTTCAACTTATATTATTATACTTTGTATATTTTGTATATATTTTTTATTATTTCTGTTTTTTTTTTGTTATCTTATCTATTGGAGGAATAGCAAAGTAAGAATTTCATTGTACAGTGTAACTGTGTTCTGCTGTACATATGACAATATAACTCTTGAATTGAATATAACAGCCATATAGCAGCATATGAAGAGAGAAAGAGAATGAAAAAGCAGCTCAGTGTCAATGGCCAGTGGGCTTGATGATGCGTGTGGGTGGACAGAAGACAGTGTGCGAAGCCCGGAGCCTCACCGGCATGCCTGCTAATGTGCAGCTGGGGTCCGTGTGTTGCCAGCTCCATGTGAAATCTAAAGAAGCACTGGTCTCTGCTGTGGTACAAACAGTACTTCCCTCTGATCAGCTCTGAACAACACAAAGCACAACAGCACCGGTCAATAGCTCCCTTCAGAACAACAGTCAGCAGCTTTTAGTGCAGTTCTTCATATGAATGGGTAATAAGACCTGCATTAGGGTGATTGTGGGTCTTTTACCAATACAACCCAGAAGATCAATTTGACCATGACTCTCCTTAGTCTTCTACATGCTTAAATATGGCTTAGCCAATCAGATTTTACAATTGGAAATATCCTCATCCACATACCAGTGATGTCATCCACATAGGCCACCAGTGAGGTGCAGCTTTTATTGCATTGCTTTGCATCGTCCCGTCCAAAGCCTTTAGACAGGTGGCAGGCCACGCAACTCCTAAAGGAAACCAGAGTCATATTGAAGAGAGAGACAGAGCGAGAGAGAGAAAGAGAAAGAGGGTAAGAGTAATATAGTTAGTGAATGCATGTGGTAAAGACAGAAAAATAAAGAATGTCTAGCATAATATTTCTTTACAAATCACTTAAACATATAAAATGTTCTTTATTCTAACCAGTGAGCTCAGATATAAAAGATAGTGGAAGTTGTTTACCAGTGTGACTGACAGGAGTTGGAGCAAGTGGGACATTTCTCACAGAATGCTCCAGAATGCCGGGGGTCATCACACACGCACTTGCCGCACACACATCTTCCTTGGCCGCTGCACACCGAGCCATCTGTGGACAAGCAGCTTTCTGTGGACAATGGGCAGCCACAGCTCTCTCCCGTCCAACCAGGCTGACACAAGCACTGCCCTGAGACACACTGGCCATGACCTATTATCATACAAATACATGCAAGAGATCAGGTTCCTGTGAAGAGTTGTGGAGAGTTACATGATGGTCCCTTATGCATTTAAAGGGCCCATATCATTTATTCTGTTTTTATTTTTTCCACTTATTTGCGTTGTATGATTTTACATACAAAAAACATCATAATTAAGGACGCATCAGTACCAGTACTGCTATATCACGCTCATTCACTTGTACTCATGAAAGTGAACTGATACCAACATTACAGTACCCCTGTGATGTAAGCGTGAGTGTAGGCTGTCGCACTAATTAACAAATGCTCAGACAGCTGCTGACGTTCTGGCAGTCACACACTAAGGTCACTTTAAACAGCCTTATATTCCCACCAGGAATGCACTGTGAGCTTTTAGCCCCTTTAAACTCCCACAGTTACAATCACAACCGCTTCCCCAGTACGGGCGGAGACATAAATGCGAACTTAAAGGAGAGATTAGTTAGAATTCTGTTTATACAGCTCATCCAATCAGAGGCGAACAATTTTATTCATACTTTTATCACTTCTCATATCCTCATTGCAATATCCATATAACAGCTTCACAGAACATCATGTTTTATGCATTTTATTGTAACTGAACTTATTCTGTGTATATTCACTGCATCAAAAGATTGTAATACTTATTTGAACTTGCAAATGCATTGTGTAGTCAGAGATTTATAGTCCTACTAATTTTAAAAGTAAGTGCTCAGTTTAATCTCTGAGACAGATCAGCTTTGGTCTTCATACTATATAAACATATAACAATAACAAAGTATCATGTGATATTTATGTTAGTATATTATATAATAGTACCTCCACACACAACACCCCTGTCATAGGGGCAGGAGAAGTCATCCTTCTCACAAAACTTCCCATAGATTGTCCCGAGGTTGCTCTGGTCACACACACATGTCCCACACACACAGAATCCTCTGCCGCTGCACACCAAGCCACTGCTTTCCTCTCGACAGCTGTTCATCATGCTTCGCTCACCTGCAGGGCCGGCTCCTGGAACTAGGGATGAGCATAGTCATTTAAATATAAGAATATTCAACCTCCTCAGAGAAATGTCATATTTAAGTTCTCTGTAGGTGATGTGTTAATGTGATATGATGTATTCCCACTTAAAAATTAAGAAAAATACATAATTTGACCGGTGTTTTGAACCTTTGTACAAATTGCATATTTCAACTGCATGCATTAAACAAAAACTCTTCCTCTTTCTAACTCTTCCAGGTCTAGCACTGTGCTGAGTGAGTGGAAGGTGTGGGAGGCACATCCTGCCTGGTAAATCATATTTTTATCTTTATCGCGATGTAAGATTCTGCAATCAGCAGAGCAGGGACAACCAGACAGATCAAATCACCTCTTACACGCAGCGCCAGAGAGACAGCACAAACTGTTAAAGCCCAGCCTGCACTAGGATTGATCTCTGCTCCCCCACAGTGGAGTGAAGGAACTTAACCATTTACACAAATGGGCAATTACAAAAAGGCACAGCACACTAGCACAGGCTGTTTACTACTGTTTTTCAGCTTGCTAAGCTTGAGTCCCGGATCAACTATGAACACAGTGCCTAACTACACTCATCCAAAAGCATTAACAATATTATTTTTTAAACTAAATACAACCAGACATGCCTGACAAAATATTTAATAATTAAACAAAAAAATTAAATAATATTTGTTCTTGTGTATAATAAAGGAGTATTTATTTGTTTTTAGGCTTTACAGGAAAAGTTGTTAAGATTTCTCAGCATTTTACATATTTCTACATATTATTTTTACATATTTCATATTTCGTTTATTTTTTATTTTGCAACATAGATGCTTTTGGAATGTTGTCCTTTGCTATTAGTTTTAAGTAGAATGTAGATTTTTGTTTAAAGAATGTCTGCACTTGTGTTTTATTATTTTAATACTAAGTTATGGCTTTTTTGTCATCGCCCATGAGTTATTTAACAGCTTTATCAAACATAATAAATCAATATCATGCAGGCCTACTGGCCACCCACAGAGCAACAGGACAAGTATGCTCTTTTAAACGCCTGACCAACACTCAGATCACGTGATCACCGTGAGCCTCTTAAATTCATTTTTCCGTCTGTTTACCACTTTAACATATAAATGGATAGCTGAAATTCACATCTTTACCAGGTATGCAGGTGGAAGATTCTGGATCCTCATGGCAAGGTCCCGCCTCACCACACCTACAACCACAGGCCTGCTGGACACGCACGGTCACTGACTCATTAAATCCCACAGGCTTCACCACCAACAGAACCTCCTTCCCCTTCCGCAGGCCCTCAGGCGGACATGACCGCATTCCCACTGTGATGTTGAAGAAGACCTTGGAGAAGGGCAGAGCAGATAAGTGTGGAATCTTTCTGGAGGAACTGAAGCATTATCAGCTGACACAAAACAGTATTTTCCAGGCACACTTCTGGAGGACTCCTGCACAGCTCAGCCTGCTGGTTTTTCTGTGTTGTAAAAAACTGATTCAAATCATGTGAGTTTGAGAAGAAAAGCAGTTCATGAGTACTTCACATTAATTCCAAAGCATTCATTCTAACACTGACACAAAAACGTAGATTTACTGGCCACCTAATAAAAAAAAGAAACTCTCTTGTAGCTCCACTTTGCTGGTGTTCAGTTATTGCATGTCTGTGATGGTGCTGTGGGGTCTGTAACTGTAGAACTACCAAGTGCACCTATACGGTTAGTCGGTCATAAAATGTACAATGAGTGCACTTGCAGCGTTCAGTGAGTGTATGTAAAGAGCTCTGTTCTGATTGGCTGTATTGGGTCTCATTCGAAAGCAGTCTGGGCTGAAACACTATTTTAAACTGCTGTGTTAATGGTGGGGAGATAAAGTGCTATAGGCTAAATAGGTGGATTCATGTAAATGTTTTGGTTTTCATGATTTCACAGAAAATGTGCATGGTTTTAGAACAAGCAGTTCTTGCTATGAAGTGAACGGTAAATTTTGAAAAAGCAGCAATGTTTAAATACTAGTCAGGGCTAGTGCACATACAGGGTATTTGGTCCTAATAAACAGGCAATTTAAAATAAGCATGATTTCCAATTGATGCAGTTACAGCTTGTGCATATAAGCATATCAATTCATAGCATATACAGTTTTAGGCACTTGGGGACATTTTATTTAAAAATATTTTTTTTCCAGACACAGGAAAACATATATATATTTTAAATATTCAAATAGGATTAATACAGTATGCAGAGGTAACCCTTCCCAAGCTTCTCCTTGTGGCAACCAAGTATTGATTGCAGTTATCATCTAATAACTGGTTTGACTACTCAGTACTTCATTAAGCTAAATCAAGATTGCTGATGAAGGGATGCAATAAATTCATGCAATGTCTAGACTGTCCAGGAGAAATCTGGAACTAAACCTTGTATTGTATTAATGCTTATTTACATCTGTTCTAAAGATAACTGGTGTTCTTACTGGTGACAATACACTTATTACCAAGATGAAGGGTTTTAAACCATGATATTAGGTGCTTAAGACTTTTGCTCAGTGGTGTAAATACATATCATGATAAAGTATATATTGCAGGGATTTGCTTTGGTGTTTTCCATCATCATTAATTCAGTCAGGTGAGTCAGAGCTGAGTCACTGAACAGCATTAGCGGAGGGGTTTAAAAGTTTCGATCAGCTGAATGACTGCTCGAGGAACACAAGGGGCGATTCAGAATGGGGTTTCTCGAACTAGGCTCAAATGTCTTTGTATTGTGACTCTGTTATAACAGCCTATTGTAAAAACCGAACAGCAAAATACTTTGTTTCAGATTAAAGGTTGTGTTTGTCACACTGAGAACTTGTGTTACATAAATGTCATGTGATTCCAGAACATCGGGCTGTTTCCTCTAAACTGGATTGTAACAATCTTCTCAGCAGAGTCTAATCACCTCCTCCAGAACACAAAATTCTCTCCTGAGAACTCACCTTGGAACTCACAAACTTGCACACCCATACAAAGAAACACAAGTGCACACACACACACACACACACACATGCACAGGCGTAAGTCTCCAAAGTCTCTATGAAAGGTCATTGTAAGAGGCTTGCAGAGAGTTATGAGGAATGTTAAATGCTTCAGGAACATCAACAACATCTTAGGGAGCTATCTCGACGGCACATTATGTACCTGATTGTGATAATATTGTTACATACGGCACTCAATTGCCAAATCCTTTTAAAAAAGTATGGTATTAAAACTTAAAACTGAACTAAAATGAATGTAAGCCACCACTACAGTAAGGAAAAGCAGAAGCCTGGAGCCACCAGTGTGTCCTGTATCCTGATCAGTGATTATTAGATGGTTCATTTGCATATTGTGAGCTTTTGTATTTGTAATTACTACAAAAGAAAATTGTGTATTGCACAACTCTGACATCTACAGTAATGATAAATGTTTTCCGTACTGATTGTTTGGGTTGGACGTTGGAACATCTTCCGTTTCTGGCCACGCTGGATCCATTTGGGCAGAGCGGCGTTACATTAACCCAAAATCTGTGAGCCTCGCTGTCCTCAACTCCTACCTCCACTCCAACATCAGACAGGAGTTTCTGCAGAGAGAGAGAGAGAGAGAGAGAGAGAGAGTAAGGGAGAGAGAGAGTGGGAGAGGGAGGAAGCGTGGGGGGATGGATGGATAGAGAATTGTTGACAAAAATAGAAAAGAGAGAGACCAGAAGAGATACAGAGCAGGGTAGAGAGACAGCATTAATGAGAGTTATAAAGTGGATGAGTAAGAGAGGGAACAAGAAAGAGATAGAAAGACCAAAAAAAATGAGAGAGGTAAAGAGACAGGGTGAGAGACAAAGACAGAAAGAAGGAGGTAGAGATAGAGAGAAAGAGGAAGAAAAGAGATATTGGCATCAATAGAACAAGAGAGACAGTGGAGCAAGAGAATGTGAGTGGGAGTTATAAAGATGGAGGTAGAGAGAGAATGCAAGAAACAAAGGTAAGAGGGATTAAGAAAAAAAGGGGGAGGGAGAGAAGGAGAAAAGGGAGAGAGAAGAGAGGAGAGAGATTAATAGAATGAAAGTGAGTAGATGACAGAGAGAGAAGGAATGAGACAGACAAATGTAAAGAGATACAGAGAGAGGGAGAGATAGAGAGAGAATGATATATATATATATATATATATATATATATATATATATATATATATATATATATATATATATACTCAGTGTCAGAGAGCCTTATTGTTCCAGCCTATAATCAGGTTTGTAAAAACAGGTTTACTTGAGGAAAAAACAGAAGATCTAAAAATAGCTGTTCTGTATTGCAGTTTCAGAGGGACACGGTGGAGTGTCACTGCCGCAATCTGAGCGTTTTAATAATGCAGGCCTCTGTTCGGCAGATCTGTGGGTTTTGCAGATTCGGGAAAGAGGACAATAGATTTTTGTGCCTCCGTAGAGATTATGGCCTTGCTTTGCCGAATGCCAGCAGCACAAATTCCCCCCTTTCCACCTCAGCTCCCCCAGCCAGTGTTTTTCCACTACGACTCAGCCGCATCAGTGAGTCACACGGGGAAACACTGAGCACCTTTAAGGGTGCCCATATGCAGCTTTTATGTGAATCCGAAAGAAAAGCACCAGCCGTGGGTGTTCGACACACATGAAGGCACTCCTGTTGTGCACTTGTGTAATAAGCAGCACTGTGTCCAGAGTCAAACTGAAACAGAAAGCCTGCCTACCTTATAGGCGTCCACTACTAAGTTTGTGAGATTAGAGGCTTTGGGAAGTAATTTGCCGAGATAAGTGCCTGGAAGAAAGTCCACCAAATCCTGTTCAGAGGTAAATAAACACAAGAAAACAATACACAACAAATAAGTACACGTCCTTTGAGCCTCTAGTTAGCAGGTCTGCCTAATAAAGACCATCACAATCTTGGTTTGAGACAAATTACCTCATACCACTTATATTGCATCTGATCCACTGCAAAGATGGAGTAAATGCTGTTTTCCAGAAGCTTCTCAGCAAGCTGCCCAATGGTCGGGTGCTCCTGGAGGACATCAAGAGATTGGAGCAAAGTGAAAATGGCATAAAAAACCAAACAAACATAAAAACACTACTGGCTTAATTGTGATGGTGAGTATGGCAAAAACCACAGCAGACAGCCGTGTAATGTCAGCTTTATAGAATGGTTCTAAAGTCTGATTGCCTAAGACACATTTGAACCTGCTGTACTGAATAATACTTCAAATGTAAAATAGCTGCTGTGGTATCCAGAAATATGACTGCACACATCAATAAATGAAAGCAGTAAGACATGCAAGGCTAGGTTTTTATAAAATAAAAGTAAAGACCACCAGACACCCGTGTGGGTGTAATATGAAGAAATATCATCACTGTCCAATAAAAAAATGTATCGGCATTTTTGAGTTTTCTTAGAGATACATACACCACAGGTCAAAAGTTTAAGTACACTACCAGCCAAACATTTTAGAACAGTACCTGTCAAAAGCTTTTCAACAGTTCTAAAACGCTTGGCTGGTAGTGTATCTAAAACGTTTGACTGGTAGTGTATCTAAAACGCTTGGCTGGTAGCGTCCTAAAACATTTGACTGGTAGTGTATCTAAAACGTTTGGCTGGTAGTGATCCAAAACGTTTGGCTGATAGTGTATCTAAAACGTTTGACTGGTAGTGTATCTAAAACGTTTGACTGGTAGTGTATCTAAAGCGTTTGGCTGGTAGTGTACTAAAACGTTTGGCTGGTAGTGATCTAAAGCGTTTGGCTGGTAGTGATCTAAAGCGTTTGGCTGGTAGTGATCTAAAGCGTTTGGCTGGTAGTGATCTAAAGCGTTTGGCTGGTAGTGATCTAAAGCGTTAGGCTGGTAGTGATCTAAAACGTTTGGTTGGTAGTGTACTAAAATGTTTGGCTGGTAGTGTATCTAAAACGTTTGGCTGGTAGTGATCTAAAGCGTTTGGCTGGTAGTGATCTAAAACGTTTGGCTGGTAGTGATCTAAAACGTTTGGCTGGTAGTGTACTAAAACGTTTAGCTGGTAGTGATCTAAAGCGTTTGGCTGGTAGTGATCTAAAGCGTTTGGCTGGTAGTGATCTAAAACGTTTGGCTGGTAGTGTACTAAAACGTTTGGCTGGTAGTGATCTAAAGCGTTTGGCTGGTAGTGATCTAAAGCGTTTGGCTGGTAGTGATCTAAAGCGTTTGGCTGGTAGTGATCTAAAGCGTTTGGCTGGTAGTGTACTAAAACGTTTGGCTGGTAGTGATCTAAAGCGTTTGGCTGGTAGTGATCTAAAGCGTTTAGCTGGTAGTGATCTAAAGCGTTTGGCTGGTAGTGTACTAAAACGTTTGGCTGGTAGTGATCTAAAACGTTTGGCTGGTAGTGATCTAAAGCGTTTGGCTGGTAGTGATCTAAAACGTTTGGCTGGTAGTGATCTAAAACGTTTGGCTGGTAGTGTACTAAAACGTTTAGCTGGTAGTGATCTAAAGCGTTTGGCTGGTAGTGTACTAAAACGTTTGGCTGGTAGTGATCTAAAGCGTTTGGCTGGTAGTGATCTAAAACGTTTGGCTGGTAGTGTACTAAAACGTTTGGCTGGTAGTAATCTAAAGCGTTTGGCTGGTAGTAATCTAAAGCGTTTGGCTGGTAGTGATCTAAAGCGTTTGGCTGGTAGTGATCTAAAGCGTTTGGCTGGTAGTGTACTAAAACGTTTGGCTGGTAGTGATCTAAAGCGTTTGGCTGGTAGTGATCTAAAGCGTTTAGCTGGTAGTGATCTAAAGCGTTTGGCTGGTAGTGTACTAAAACGTTTGGCTGGTAGTGATCTAAAGCGTTCAGCTGGTAGTGATCTAAAGCGTTTGGCTGGTAGTGTACTAAAACGTTTGGCTGGTAGTGATCTAAAACGTTTGGCTGGTAGTGATCTAAAGCGTTTGGCTGGTAGTGATCTAAAGCGTTTGGCTGGTAGTGATCTAAAACGTTTGGCTGGTAGTGATCTAAAACGTTTGGCTGGTAGTGTACTAAAACGTTTAGCTGGTAGTGATCTAAAGCGTTTGGCTGGTAGTGATCTAAAGCGTTTGGCTGGTAGTGATCTAAAACGTTTGGCTGGTAGTGATCTAAAACGTTTGGCTGGTAGTGTACTAAAACGTTTGGCTGGTAGTAATCTAAAGCGTTTGGCTGGTAGTGTATCTAAAACGTTTGGCTGGTAGTAATCTAAAGCGTTTGGCTGGTAGTGATCTAAAGCGTTTGGCTGGTAGTGATCTAAAGCGTTTGGCTGGTAGTGATCTAAAGCGTTTGGCTGGTAGTGTACTAAAACGTTTGGCTGGTAGTGATCTAAAGCGTTTGGCTGGTAGTGATCTAAAGCGTTTGGCTGGTAGTGATCTAAAGCGTTTAGCTGGTAGTGATCTAAAGCGTTTGGCTGGTAGTGTACTAAAACGTTTGGCTGGTAGTGATCTAAAACGTTTGGCTGGTAGTGATCTAAAGCGTTTGGCTGGTAGTGATCTAAAGCGTTAGGCTGGTAGTGATCTAAAACGTTTGGTTGGTAGTGTACTAAAACGTTTGGCTGGTAGTAATCTAAAGCGTTTGGCTGGTAGTGTACTAAAACGTTTGGCTGGTAGTGATCTAAAACGTTTGGCTGGTAGTGATCTAAAGCGTTTGGCTGGTAGTGATCTAAAGCGTTAGGCTGGTAGTGATCTAAAGCGTTAGGCTGGTAGTGATCTAAAACGTTTGGCTGGTAGTGTACTAAAACGTTTGGCTGGTAGTAATCTAAAGCGTTTGGCTGGTAGTGATCTTAAACGTTTGGCTGGTAGTGATCTAAAACGTTTGGCTGGTAGTGTACTAAAACGTTTAACTGGTAGTGTACTAAAACGTTTGGCTGGTAGTGATCTAAAACGTTTGGCTGGTAGTGATCTAAAGCGTTTGGCTGGTAGTGATCTAAAGCGTTTGACTGGTAGTGATCTAAAACGTTTGGCTGGTAGTGTACTAAAATGTTTGGCTGGTAGTAATCTAAAGCGTTTGGCTGGTAGTGATCTTAAACGTTTGGCTGGTAGTGATCTAAAACGTTTGGCTGGTAGTGATCTAAAACGTTTGGCTGGTAGTGATCTAAAGTGTTTGACTGGTAGTGATCTAAAACGTTTGGCTGGTAGTGATCTAAAACGTTTGGCTGGCAGTGATCTAAAGCGTTTGGCTGGTAGTAATCTAAAGCGTTTGGCTGGTAGTGATCTAAAGCGTTTGGCTGGTAGTGATCTAAAGCGTTTGGCTGGTAGTGATCTACAATGTTTGACTGGTAGTGTACTAAAACGTTTGACTGGTAGTGATCTACAATGTTTGACTGGTAGTGTACTGAAACGTTTGACTGGTAGTGTACTAAAATGTGTACTGGTACTTCTTGGTAACGTGCTGAGCTACTTCCTTCATAGACATGTTGATGATCCCAACAGGCTACATGTGAGCAATATAATGACACATTAATACAAAACTCAGTTATGATGCAGTTTCTTGCAGGGTTTCTGCTTTAAACATAGCTCAGCCAATCAGATTTTAAGACCAAAAATTATCTGTCCTATAATCTGTCTTAATCCACCAAGTTATAAAAGCCCATTGTTCCTATTGTTCATACCAAAATATAACTGTGATTTTGATTTTGCAAAAGTAGTAGCCTTCTGTGAACAAACAATACTACATACATAACTACATTTAGGTTATTAATATGAACCAATTAAATTACTTACAGAACATTGCTGAACTGCATCATTGTATATAAAAGTCACTGTTAAATGGAAGCAAGAAGTTTTAGTAAAACCATATTTGGCTTACCATGTTGGCAGATTGGGAATAGGTGTTGTCCACTAGGTGGCAGCGTCCATCATTGGGCGCCACAATACCGGCTAGTTTGCTGTCCAGAGCCAAGTGGGATGGCTGGTCGGTCATGACAAGAAGTAGGTGTTTAGCCTCTGGACGCCAACCAATGTCCTTCTGCAAAAAAAGGTCCTAGAGTGTAAAATATACTTTAAGCAAAAGTTTGGAAAAAAAACCAAACTTTTACAATTTCCCATTTTCAATGTATTCAATCACCCAAGACATGTTTGGTGTCCTGTGCTATTCACAGAAGTTTTAAGGTCAGTCTATGTAAGAAGCACCAAAATAGAAATAGAATTTGATATATCAATTACCACTGCATGGCATCGATAACCAACCTTTGGATCTGCTTGATTTGCTTATGCACTTAATTACAGTATATGTTAACCATAAATTTACAACAGTGTGCACAAAATTCAGGCTTCAAGTAGCCAACACTACTATCCTGGCTATGTATATTCAATACATCATTGCTATCCAACTTGCATCTTCAAAGTAGTAACTTTCCAGGGGAGGATAAAAACGCTCTCAACTTTTAATGTAAGTTAATTTAAAGATGAAATATTTTATTCCAAGTGATTTTGGAACATTTCTATTGGTCTATACATCATGAAACTTTCACAGGATATAAAGAGCAGCTGTCATGCTTAAATGCGCAATGTTACAGACTCAGTTATAGACAGTTATTGAATATACAGTATAACTACAAATACAACAGTAACAAATAGGGTTTGGGTTGAAATACAGATGAAACTCTGCTCAGTGAAACTCTGCTCTGTGTACCAAATAGATGGCGGAACTCCATGTAGGCCTTTGGGCAAATACAATTGTACATATCTGACCACATAAGTGTGAGGGCAGGGTTAACAATTGGGGTTTTGGTTAGGGTTAGGTTTTTTTTTACAATAATGCTTTGGTTTAAGGATTATGCTCTAAAGCCACGGTCATATCAGCGGAAGATCTAGCAGCCTTGCACAGATCGCATGGCCTCACTCAACAACATTCACCTCAAGCACTATAATTAAGCTGAAAAACTAAGAGCTGCTTTTAGAAACACGTGGGAACCCCTGGCAGGCATGCAGCAATCCAAACTACGTGCTGTTTTTCTATTTCTTTTTCTATTTCCTATGAAATGCTAGCATACATAGCACTGTGGCCAGACCAGGCCATCACACCCAAGTGGGTAAACAGAAAGAGTCCTGTGTTAACTTTTTTTGTTAATACATTTACTTTTATTGTTATTCATTTACAGGCTGCCAGGCTAATACCAGTGTTTCATGATCCGCAGTTTGGTTCCACTTTCTGTTCCGGTGTTAGAAAGTGAAATAGTAAATTATCTACCCCGCTGCCCATTCAAGGCTATGCCTGAAAGAGTTATGAGGAATTAGACAGCAGTAGTATGCAATGATTTATAGGAAACAAAACAACAAAGAGTTACAAAAAGAGGAAGTTTGCTATTACACTAGTCAGCCTACTAGTAATTTCTTACTCCTCAGTTAATTTGCCATGAGTCAGACCCCACACTTTGCATGTGAAGTTTACAAAGCTGGCATAGCATTCCTGGGCCTTACTCATGATATCAGTAAAAAGCAATGCCAGCGTGAGTGACACAGAATGATTCAGACCCCCAACATGCTTCATGAAGGAGCTGCTTCTACTTATGTCCTCTGAGGTGGGGGGTAACTCAATATGTTAGTTCCCATGCATTGTTCACAAGCCTGTGCCGTGACTGTGGTCTAAAGATAGTCATCACAAATTTAGATCAAAATCAGATTTAAACATTTTCTCCTTTTACCCCAAAGGTGGTCCGTCATAGTGTCTATGGGCACTGGAGCTACAAGGCTAATGTAGTTGACAAGAGTTAACCTGGCATACATCTACTAAGTTA
The DNA here is from genome assembly GCA_021613375.1 of Megaleporinus macrocephalus. Taxonomy (NCBI): domain Eukaryota; kingdom Metazoa; phylum Chordata; class Actinopteri; order Characiformes; family Anostomidae; genus Megaleporinus; species Megaleporinus macrocephalus. The sequence goes on from CM038703.1 coordinate 40,871,913, forward strand.
ATATTGTGCGAACTGCATATCTAGATCATCGCATACATACACATACACCACGTCAAGCTGTGAGTAATCATTAATGGAAGGCGAATGTGAGATGACACAGGCATATAATATGCACAGTGCTAAAGTGGTGGTGCCTGTTAGCTATACAGCAGTCAGGGTTCCATCATCAAAGATCAAAGAAATACCCATTTTCCCAACTGTGAATTCAACTTCAATGGCTAACAAAGTCATATGTTAGGATTCATATTCAGGATTCTAGATGGTATACAAGTTTATAAGATGTGCTGTATAATAAGATCTATGTGTTTCTCTAGACTGCCAAGCTTTCTTTTTCCATGTAGTGGGCATAGCTATAAACAAGAACCTGAACAGGGTAAAACTACTAGTTTAAACAGTAATTGCTGATATAAATAATGAAATATTTATTAATTAAAATTGAATTTTTACATGTGTAAACTAAAATTTCCTGAGATTGATAAAGAAAGAATATGAAGCTAAAGCTGTTACTATAACCTATATGTGACTATAACTGAATGTGGCAATTTCATTTAGAATTCTGTGGAAAAAAAGGATATATATTTTATTCTTTTAGTAAAAATAGTTATAATGACTGTTATATTATAATCACTGTTATTGTATTGTAACTGTTATTAAAATGAGCTGTGAAAAAGCTTGAATTCTTACCAAAGAGAAATTAAATCTCTTTATACAGAGATTATAAAGTTAAAATAAAGTTAAAAAAAGTTAAAAGATTAAAATATCACATACATCATATATTACTAAAAAAGTTTAAAATGTTTTTTTTTTGTAAAATGTTTAAAAACAATAATGAATAATGTTTTTTTTTTGCTGATTGGATAGCTTTGGGGACTATTCTCATTCCAGCAGTGACACGGAGGTGTTTAGAGACTCCGGAAGTGCTGCTGTGTCTGATCCACTTGTACCAGCACAACACACACACTAACACACCTCAGAAACGTGTGGTGGAAACTCTGTGGTGGTCCTGTGGTAGTCCTTGGGGGGTCCTGATTATTGATGAATGGGCTAACGATGTACACAGAGTATAAAGAGAAACAGATGGACTACAGTCTGTAACTGTAGTACTACATGGTGGTCCTATATAGTGGTCCTATATATATGAATCTTATAAAATATGCAATAAGTGTACATACCTAATAAAGTGGCCAGTGAGAGTATATGACTCAAACCTATTTACATGTTGGTTCTTTCTTTTGCTTTTAACATGTGGCTCTTACCTTAGACACAGGTAAAAGCACCACCACATTAAAAAAAGCTGAAGTGCACTATGCACCACCTCAGTGACTTTCTGAATTGCACATCTTATGGCATAACACTGAGTTTTATGAATCTTTCTGATTTTCTTTTAATAGAGAGACTCTGGTGTTAGACCCTTAGCTGAAATTGATGACCACGCTGAACCACAACAAAAGGCTATAATGCAAACACGCTGTTCAGGTTGGATTTCTGGTTCCAGACTAAAAAGGATTACCGTTGAAGAATCTGCATTAATCATGCTATTTGGTCAAAGACAAGAGGTTTAGCTGGGCGGTCAGAGGACTGACCCCACGACTCCAGCCAACCACAGCATGACTATGTAGGACTCTGAATGGAATCCCACACACTTGAGGCATCTAGAACTGCTTTTGAACTTGTGTTGATACGAACATCTTCACAGACCAGAGGAGCCAGGCTGGTGGACGTCTTATGGAATAACTCTAAACAGACAAAAGTATACAACATATCCCAAAACAGCAGTAGCTTGAAGTTGGAATTTTGTCTGTACTTTTGACCATTTTTACAAAAAAATGTTTTTCAAAGCCAGTTGATATGACATTACTAATCAACACAAAGCTGTTTGAAGCATGTGTGGGATGTTTTAGGTATGCAGTTTATGCAAAGCTAACTGGTGAGCATCTGTTACTTGTTAGCTACATTAGCCTCACAGCTGCAGTGCAAACATAAAGATGCAAATGTGATTGAGTTGAGTACAGGAGAAGATTTTACGTGAACTATTGATTTGTGACTTATCATTGAGCATCATGGCCACTTGCATGGCCTACAGACCAAAGAGGGCCTGTAAGAGCATTGGGATAGCAGAAAGTTACCCTTACCCCATCCCATCACCCAGTGGGGGGAACTGTCATATTTTTTCCCCTATCAAACTTGTAGAACTTTTAAAGAATTGCATTTTAAGGTATTTTCTAGCAAAAAAAACACATTTTTAAAACATTGTATGGCCTTGGCCCACCACAGACATCGCACTTTGATGATTGGGCTTCCCTGTCATAGATATTGGGGAGGAACAAAGACACGAGAAGGCACCGATGGTACAGCAGCATCACGGGTCACTAAAGTTATACACTCATTTGTTCACCTGACACACGGCTGCCTGCAGCATAGCGTCGAAGCCCCCCTCCGGCGTGTCCATGTTACCAGAGATCCTCTGCTGCTGGATCACATGTTTAAAATCCGTCATGTTCTCTGTCACAGGCAGGACGTGGATGAAGCCATGGGCTGGTCGGCAATTAACCTCATAATCACTACAGAGAGAGAGAGAGAGAGAGAGAGAGAGAGAGAGAGAGAGAGAGAGAGAGAGAGAGAGAGAGAGAGAGAGAGAGGAAATAGAAGAAAAAAGAGAGAAATAAAAGAAGGAAGAAGGGATAGAAGGAGAAAAACATTAAAAAGCAGAAAAGAGAGGGGGTGGAGTCAAACAGAGAAGAGAGAGAGAAAGAGAGGGAAGAAAGAAAGTGGAAGGAGAAGGTGGGAAGAAAGAGAGAGAAAGTGGGAAGAAAGAGAGATGAGAAAAGAGATAAAAGTGGAAAGAAAGTGGGAAGAATTGAGGATAAATATACACCGAGAGAGTAGAGAGTAAGGAGAAAGGAAAAGAGAGGAGAAAATGATAGAGGGGAGAGATAAAGATAAGGAGGAAAGAGTGAAAACAAGTGAGTAGGGAGAGTGATGATGAGAGAGAGATAAAAAGAGGCGAGAGAAACAGAAAGGCGAATAAGAGGAGGTGAGAGAGATAAAAGTGGAAAGACAGGAGAGAGAAATAAAAGAGTGAGGAAAAAGAGGATGTAGAGGGAGAGAGATAAAACAGAAGAAAAAAGAAAGAATGATGGATATGGGGAGAGTAAAAGAGGAAAGGGGAAGAAATAAAGAGAAATAAAGGATGACAGAGAGAGAAAGAGAGAGAGAGAAAGACAGAACAAAAAGACATAAACAAAGAGAGGAGAGAAGGCCGTTAAGGGAATAGAGATTACATGAGTCTCTCCGGAGCAGATTCCCACATTACAATGAGTGAGATCACCGTGGAATGTGCTGGTGTTCCCCGGCCTACTTCAGCAAGTTCACAGGGTGAGTCAAGTGAGCGGTGACATTGTTCTGCATTGCTCCAAAAGACCCCATGGAGCCTTGTTATGTATGTGACTATTTAGAGAGTGCATTCAATTAAACACAGTGAAGCAAAACATACATAAATATTGATTTTTTTTATATTTAGTTGAAACATTTCTGTCTGTGTCTGTGGCTGTGTGGTTAAAAGTGGCTTATTCATGTGCATAGGAAACTCATTAGTCACCCACTATAAGAGTCAGTATTAGACATCGCTCCCAAAAATGCTGACAAAAGCTCACTAACAAAAACTTGGCCTTTCCAGAAGGACTAAATCATGCACGGTCCTCTTCAATGTTTCCTCTTTGTTACATTCGACAAAAAGATCATTGTACATGGTTAAAAAATAAGCTGCTCATTTCTGAAGGATTAGCCTTCACAAGCGGGCTGCATCACAAAGTCCAATTCTTGTGTAATTTATTTTCAGTCCATTAAGATGAATGCACTATTAGATGTAAGAAGGAGTAACTTTATATTATCTGTTTGTTTCTATTCTATAACACTTGCACTAAATAGTACTGTAAGCTTAAATATATGTAGATGTGTTGCTTGTGCTATTCTGTATCGGGCTCTGGGGCTGTTTAGCAGGGTAGCTGTGCAGTGTTGGTATGTGGCTATTGATGACCTGTCTGCTACCTTAGAAGTTCGTTAGCACTGTGTGGCAGTCTCCACTGCTCCAATCTTCAGTACAGAACACTTCTTCAAAGTGCCTGCTCTTCTCTAGGGCCTCCTGGTAGGGGCTCTCATAACCAGGGCCCTCTAAAATTATGCTCCCCTCTTTTCTAGTACCCCTAATAGCCAGAAGTTGAAGTCAGACCAGTGCCACAACGCCTGGTCCATTTTCATAAGGGGCCCAAAAGCATGGCTAAGGACCCCAAAAGCATGGCTAGGGGCGCCAAAAGGCCCTGGGGTCAAAGTCCCTAAAAGTCAAAGGATTGTTAAAATGGAGGGCCCCCGGAAATAAAAATATATTGTATCATAAATGTTGATAGGCATCGCAAAATGGCCAGCGCCCCTGACCTCAAGGGCCCCTGGGCGCTGGCTCCACTGGCCCGGTCAGTAATCCAGCCATGGGCCCAACACTACAATATGTAACAGGTAAAGGTAAGATCTACTTAAATCTATTTTGAAAAAAGCACTTAAACATCTATTTTCTTAAAAATAGATTTATTTTCCAATATCTATATCCAAAACAAACAACATTTTTATTTAGGTACTATTTTGCAAACATCATCATACATGTACCCCTCTGTATTAAATTAATCAATTTAAAAATATGTTTTAGGTCAATATATATATATAAGACAACACATCTGTAACCATTTCACCATTGTCTCCGTTTTTTTAGAAGTGAATTCTTCAGTGGAGGGCTTCATGGTATTAGTGTGCGAGACTTTGTCTATTCCATCTCTATGTGTTGCACATTTTGAGGCTGCTGGGAGACCAATGTTTTGAACGTAGCCCTAAAGTCTTTTTGTCTACTTCTTTCTGACAATTCCAATGTAGCGATCCAAAGAACTAAGAAGGTCACAGGCTAAACTGTCAGCTATGGGGTTTTCAATGCCTTCGTCTTCATGGCTTTCAAAGGCTTCGTAGTGAATGGTCAGCTGAATGATTATGCTCGACCCGTTGCACCAATATAGAAGTGTGAAAGCTAGCTATGACTATGCTGTGTGGGTGTTGGCTCTCTTTTCCATTGTGTTGTGCCTCACTTGTGTTGCTGGGAAAGCAACATGTGGTGAACTGGACCACTGGCCCTTACGAGAAAAGCAGTACTGTTATTTTAAAATCAGCTTTTTTTCCATTTTCTGATGAAAGCATTTTAATATACTTGTATATTTGCCTGTTTGTTCATCAAAATGTTATATCATAGCTATACCAGCTAGAATAATTCATATTTGCATTTATTTAAGAGCATTAAAAGCATGTACTAGTGTGCTTGAACACAAGTAGAACCTAAAGGGAGGACTCGTCCTTTTACTTGGAGTGGAACTCTATCGATATTTCAAAAGGATGATATAATTACATAGTTGTGATGTAAACAAAGTCATTCAGAGTGGTTTGTTGATAAATAATCAGTTCTAGAGAATCTTGCCAAGTCAGAATTGGTTACATTGGTGGTGACAGAAACCAGACAACTGAAGAGGTCAGTGCCTCTGAAAGCTTCCTCAAAGAAGATTATTCCACCAAACGCTGGATGATGATTCACACATTGTTTCATAACAGTTTTGAGATAAAATGTATCCCTTTATGGCACAGACGTACACACAGGGCATTGTAGGGCTAAAACACATGTAGGTATGTCTAGTGGATTTGGACAGTGAATAAAAAGGATCATATTTCTGTTTTATCCATTGCAACCCCAGGGTCCTATCACCACCACTGTAAAGAAACCAGAGCCTGTACGTTTCTCTGTCTCTGTAAGTTGCTGGAATTATCCTTTAAGTAATATTTTACCAGCATTTAAGTACAGGAGTTATCAGTGGGTTCAGGCTTGCATTCTTCAGAATTACTCAACCGGCTTGGATTGTTTTCGTTGTGGTTACTCAATAATAAGCCTAAGGATGTAACAATGCTGGGATTTTAGGAGATTAAATGGGTCTGAATGTTAATAATACATGTCACATTTGTCAGAACCCAGCCCTAAACGCAACTGGCTTGTTATGTACATGGACAAGTGAAAACAGGGGCAAAGAATTGTACTGGCTGACTTTACCGAACAGGAGTACAAATATAGCTATGGTACATGATATAAATATATATATAAGACACTACATTTACTCAACTTGCATATAATGAGACAACGGCCACACTGTGAGTCTCAGTTCCATCAGAGGTGTGACAGCTTACTGCACACAAGAGGCCACAATTGTTTCAGATGACAAATCTAGCCACTGTACACTAAGGGTGAGGTAAACCTTGAACCTTGGCTCACCTTGCACCTGCATCCTAATCCTTTCACTTTCTCAAGAGTGTCTCGTTTATACAAAGAACAACATATTCATGTCTGGTTTCCAAGCCAGTTATATGAAAAACACAGTAAATCCTGAGGTTAGAGGCACAAATAAAAAAAATGGATGCATTGTTATGGGAAATAGGATGCCAATATCCAGTGTTGTTCATGTACATATCTGTTGGGGTCTAGATTAACCTGCATTAGCATTACAGAGAAACATAATATGTATTTTTTTAGGGTCGCACATGCTGTAAATCGAATAAAATGAAGACATTTTAGCACATGGGCATGAGGGTTGATGATGTATGTGAACACTGCTAAAGCTTCAAAGTGGGCCGATCAGTCCTTATAGTCCATATATGGAAATTAAGCTGCAGTATGTCTGACATACGTCGGCCTACACACTCTACAGAAGTGTAGCCAAATCCATTTATACTGAAGTTATAAGAAGTGTTTCAGCCTGTGTGTTTGAATGTGGCACAATTCAGGGCAACCAATGAATGTTGTACTCACATAGCAGTTAAAGTTACAATAAAAAAAACAGCCTGTTTGGGTTTAAGATCTAAAGAGAGGTTGTAACTGGTCACACAATCTGAATTACAAACTCCGTTGGTGCATAAACCTGATGAAATGGCATGCATACATACTAGAAAAGTAGATATGGGTCCTTAAAGTGTGATTAATCATTAATCATCTCACTTCAGGAAGTAATATGATTTACTCTGACCGGTTTCTTATTTGGCGCCACCATAGCTACTGATAGTATGAGTCAGTTTTCAGACACCAGATCAAGTGCTGCCTGTTAAGGAATGTACTAAAAACCTGACTGAAAAATTATACTTTGACTGAAAAGTCAAGCCTACTCAGACCTTCTCAGAAGCAACCATATTGCAAGGATTTCACACAATGGCATATAAAGGCTCACCTGCAAGGGTTAACAATCTTTGAAGGGTGCACATCAATGTAAGGTGAGACTGGCTTGTCCACAAATGACCCGAACCCCACTCGGAAGTCACTGGAATGCTCCCTCATGCGGTGAGAAAGGGTCACTCCAACGGTCTTCAGTCGGTCCAGGTTGTCCTGCATGGAGGCCGAGACATCCACCAGGTAGTACAGGTCCACAGGATAGCGCTCCAGCTGCTTCACCTCCACAATGAAGCTCGCCTCACTGCCTAAGACAGGAAATGACATAATGACCAGCCACTTATCACTGGAAACTATAAGCCTGGACACTGATTAAAGCAAAACAAGCCAATAGGTTGCGGAAGTGACAAAACCCCTGGTGTTTCAAATAGCAACTTCATAAATGTTGTCCCACTACATTACCCATCATGCATTGGACCACAACAATTGAGAATCCCTGTGGTGTCAACCAGCCCTGACTGCTAGCCACTAATCTAATAAATACAACCTAGCAAGCATTAGTGTATGTCTTACATAGCCTGTCAAACAATATCAGCAATTTCATCTGAATTCTTTACCAAATGGTCACCTGAGACAACCCTTTTTAACCCTTTCAGTCAGAAAGAAAAGCTACCTAATCGAGATATCTATACAGCCAGATACCATGCTGGCTTTTAGCTTGTTGTCCTCCTCATTTGGATAACCCGTAAAGACAGTTATACAGCAGCACTCCTAGGAGTAATGTAATGTTATCATTCACCACCTAATAGAAAAAAAAACATTGCTGTCTCTTTTTTATTTTCATTTTGCTATAATGTGAACATGGCAGCTGCTCTCTGTATCCTGTAAAATTTTCATGATGTTTGGACCAACAGAAATGCTCCAAAATCACTAACCAAAAGCTTTTTGCATTAACTTACATGGAAAGTTAAGAATGTTACTAGACCTATCCTGTAAGTTATTATTTTGGAGGCACTTGTTTTTTTCCTTTGAATAGAGTCAATATACAGTATTAAAATACATTCTAAGAGCCTGCTCAAAAAAAATTACCCAACAGAGATTGTAGTCACATGTTCCTCCCACCATCAAGATACATCAGAAGTAGGTTTCCTTAGAAGTAAAACTGGAAAATCTCACTCTAGAAACTACCACAGCACCACGGGGGATGTGAGTAGGCATGTTTACAACAGATCTAGAGTTGCTTAGATGTTGACTACAGTAAAATCTGCATTTCATTCTACAATGATCTCTGATATATACACTATCGCTCAAAAGTTTAGGATCACTTTAGAATTTCATTTTTTGCTATTTTCATGCAAGTCATGCAATTCACAAACAATATTGTCCATTTCACAATTAATTTAAGTGTATTAGATGGTTTTTAAAGAATAAAATGTTTGTATTAAAGTCTATTTTTGTATAGAGGCTTATTTTGAATATAGCCCTATTATCAGCAATTCTCAGTCCTCTGTCTAAATCTCCTGGTACGACCACCAATCCAAGTTAAGGATGTTATTGGGCTAATTGGTTGTTAGGACATTCTTGCTCAATTGTGATGCACAGCTGAAAAACATTCTACTAATAAGTGAGCATAAAAGGGAACAACATTCTAGGTTAGTTTAGTATCTGAAGCATCAGCAGTTGATGACTTGCTGACCGACTCAAAATGACCAGAAAGAAACAACTTTCTTTAGAGACCCGTCAGTCCATTGTTGTGTTAAGGAAGAAGATACTCCATTGAAAACAAGAACGTTTCACTGTGATCCCAAACTTTTGAGCGGTAGTGTATTTTTCCTCGATTTGTCCATTCTGACTGTGTCAGAAGGGTAAGATAAACTGTAGCCTGTGTCTTGCATTGGTTGGCCCTCTTCCTTACCTGGCCGCAGCTGGATGGAGATGTCTTTGGGAGTCACCTGTGAGCTGCTCAGTGTGGCATTCACCTCCACCTTCACTCTGGGGTTCTCTATGAACTCTTCCCCACAGCCTTTTAGCAGCAACTGAGCAGCAGAATCACACCTTTCGCTTACATGTGCTCCGTCCAGAAACCTCTATTAAGGCAGGCAAAAAGTCAAGCGTTATTTATATACCTTCATGATTATGAAGCTTCATGCACCACATGTCCAATAACAATCAGACACCCCTTATAATTAGTTTAGAACTAAATAGTGAGTTGCTTTTATTATTGATACAGTCGTCCAATTGGGCATCACAGCTCCATCCAATACCTTTGTGATCCAAAACTAATCTTCCAACATCAGCACCTGACTTAATTAATGCTCAATCAAATTCTCATAGCAATGCTCCGATATCTAGTGAACAGAAAGTAGAGTGTGATACTGTAGTAAAAGAAAGATTGGATGAGCAGGTGAAGAAAGAAACAGTCTTCAGAAGGACCATTGAATAAGCAGGTGTCTACAAACCTGACTAGTTTAGCTCCAGCACACTTGGTTCTAACATTCAGATGCTGCTGAAAGACTTCAGTAACTGGATCATGTGTTAGATTGGGTCTGTATTTAACCTCTGTACGCTTGTAGCTCTCCAGATGCAAGATTGAGCAGCCGTGCTTTGTCTGTTAGTGTTGTATGTGGCATGTTATGATCTTATCGTTTAATCTGAGATAGTTAAGGTCAGCTCACAACTTGATAAGTACGTTTGTTTGTGTATGTTTATGAATCCAGCAACCCTAAACTTGTTAGACAGGACTGATGAGTGTGCCAGAGCAGAACTGCTGAACACTCAATCATCACCTGACCAGACCCAGCTGGCACACAGGATAGTGACTTAGGGACTGGACATGATGTCCTTTCACAGTCGCTACAGGGCCAGCTCTGTCTTCAGAGAACTGACCCCAGATGACCTCAAAATGGTCTTAGCTGGTTAGCAGTGATTTGCCAGCATCCCCTTGGTTTAGTGATGAAACACTTCACCTTTGTAAAAATCAGGGCATGTTGAGCCACAGTGGTGATATTCCCATCCCTTTACTAAGGCATGCAAATAAGATCATTATATGTGACCATGAAGGCGTGGGAACAAGACAGTTAAGCTGTGGCCAAGTGTGGGAATGAGATAGTTGAGTCGTAGTCACAACACAGTAAGGTGTGCGAAACAAGACAGTTAAGTTGTGCACACAACATAGCGTGATAAAAAGATAATTCAATTAAGGGCACAGCTGTGAGAATGTGAAAGCCACAAATTAATTATTACAAGGTAATTGCAAACTGTGGCTATTAAACAACTATCTTGTTCCCACGTCTTACTGAGTAGTGGCTTCAAGCTGTAGCCATGCATTAGGATCCTTATCTCATTTGTATGCCCTATTTAACTCATTATCTCATTCATAGTCCCATCTCATTTCCACCCCTTACTAAACTGTGGCCTTTCGTTAGGTTGTGGCCACACTTTGTTTTCATTAAGTAGGGATATGAGTGTGTAAATTCATGTAAATTCAGCTACTTTTAAGTGCACCTATTGCTAAGACACTGCTAGTATATTCTCCACAGAATAAACACTACCAATAGAATGGGATGCTCTAGAACAGCTGCACATGAACCTCTACTATCAGCCAGACAAGTCTAAAGCCTCCCTGCATTGGGCTGTGGAGCAGTGGAACTGGATTCTATGGAGAGATGGAGCACCATTCAAAATCACTGGGATGAGTCGGAGAGACGTTTGTGACTCTAATCACCTGCTCAATCAAATCCTCATAGCAATGATCCATTTACTGGAAACTAGATGCTCTTTCTCCAGCACAGGGGAAATAAACTCCCTATTAATACACTTGATTTCAAAAGAAACAATGGACGGCCATTGTCTTAAAAAGTTTGGACATTCGCTGTAGTTTCCTTGGTCGATTTACATGTATTACATGTGAATCTTGCCATGTAAACAGTGACTGCTAAAGACGTCAAAGATTATCTGGTGAAGCTTGTAAAAAGGGGCAAAGGTTCATTGCTTCACAGTCATCTAAGTGATGTAGGCAGTGGGCACAGAATTTAAAGACAAATGACCCTGAATAAAAGCACAGATAGACATACAGATGATGGAACAACACAGCCACAAACTTTCCATCAAAAAACAACCCAGCTCTTTTATTGATTCAGTGGATGTGTGTAGGAGTGGAAAGGTTACTAAAAATAAGTGACAAAACACACCACTTAAAACTCCATCTGGCTTTCTGAACTGTGTGAGGTATGTCTTTCGTCATGGGCCTTCTCAGGAGGTCAAAATATCTGTCAAAGCGTGAAGCCCCATCTCCCAGCTTGAGATAAGAGGGCAGTCATGGTGTGTGTGTGGGCTGGGAAAGCACCTGACTTTGCAGCCTCTGTTTGTAGACTTCTCTGCCTAAGGTTTTATGGGTTCCCACAGCCACTCCAGCTCTAAGCAGCTTGTTTAAGAGGGTGCTGGAGCTTAAAAGGGGCCCTGTGGATGTAGGAGACCAGGAGACTAGGAGACCAGCAGGCATAATGCTGGAGAGGAGGGGGGTTGGGAGGTAGCAAGACTCCTCAGGGTCATTGCAAATCAGACTAAACGCACCCAGTCTGTTTGATAATCAGGAGCAACGGGCACTACCACACACTGCAACAACAATTGACAGCAAAGCCTTCACATTACCTTCTGAAAGCACCAGGCACATTCCGGTCCACGGCTCAGACATTCTCCGCACGTCGAGACGAAGGGTGACGCACAACGCTTCTCCACTACGGCGTAAGAAAAAACACAGCGATACAATTTACACATGAATAAAGAGCAAGCGTCACTTTTCCTTTCAGAACCCTTCTCCAGCTGCCGGGGTTTCCAAAAAACATTACACATGCCCCCCTCCTGAGAAACAGCCCAGCACACAGGGTTTCAGAAGGTCAAAGCACACAGTGAGGAGGAATGAAAGCAGTTGTTAACACTTGCACCTGTTATGCTCAAGCACAAAGATCACTACAGGTGTAATGAAAAGCACTAAGCAGGAACGGTGGGTAGAGCTGGCCTATTGGTATTCATGGGTATTAGACTGGTAAGAAAACACTGGGAATTGGAGGGAAGAATTAATTCTGTACCAAATCGATCCTGAAGTAGCATTTACACTGTGTGATGTCATGTTTCTAGCTACAGTCAAATGCAAATGTTTGAACACACCAATTCAACTCACAAAAGAAACTTCCTCTACTGGTTTTTCTACAACATGCACATGGAATTTTTCTGTGAATTTAGTGCAGAATTGTGTTGATACTGTACATCAACTTTTTCCCCCCAAGTTGAGTTTTTTCCCCACTGTGCTCAATTCAGCAAATAAACAGTGATAATGCTGAAGTGTGCTCTCTGTGGAAGATGTGTTAAAATATTTTTACTAATAAATATAAATGTAATCTAACCAGAGGGGCCCAAGCTTTTGCATGCAACTGTATTTGCTGTATTTGTTTGAGTGGCCTACTTTCAGATGTTCATCTTGAACATGGGCTGAACATTGGTCTGTATCAGCATGAGCCGAAACCTGTGGTGTCAATTAAAATATATATGGGTCCAGTGCAACAAAATGAATAGATCTCTTATAAAGTTGCACCAATGCAATGGTCAGTATTGGTATTGGATCAATACTGGCCAAAATCACAGGATAGGGTATCAGAAGAAGAAAAAAAGATCTGATATGAAAAAGCAAATGTTATATGATTTATTGGCACTTTATTTCCATTCTGAGTCATAGAATGGTGCTGACCAATCAATAGTGCTGCTAAAACTTCTGCATATAAAAGAAACACCAGTATTGCGTAACAGACTCATGATATGTTCTAGGTTTTTTTTTTCTTGCATGGAAGTAGATTATTTGTTTCACAGCTTGAGCACAATGTTATTTACACTGCTTTAGAAAAATGCACTAAGCAAATGTATTATTAACAGTTGCTTAAGAGAGGAAAAAGATTGGCATCAGGAGTCAAAATTGGAGCATCGGTATAGGACAAACTGGTATTAAGCTACCCTTAATCTGCTATTTGACCATTACGTTCAATTAATGAACACAGACATTTACTTGTCAACTCACTATTCTATCAAACACGTTTAGGCTTGGCACACCCACCACTCGTATCTAATGAGAGCCAATTTATATTTGTGCATATTTTGTCATGCTTAGCTGTCCAACATGCCATATTTATCCATATTTATATAAAATACACCTTTTAATATATTATTTGAAATAATTATTTTGGTCCCTAGGATTTTAGAGTAAATACCAACAATAAGATGATAACCCACGTAACCACAGACATAATGTTAATGGGAGGTTTTGTTAATCCATGAGCCATAAGTGTCAGGTGACAGGGGCCCGATAAAGGTTTCAGGGCACCTGCTGCACTGGTCGCTGTTGGTATTTATGTTATCTGAAATACTGCATCTACATCTTCTGTGTGATGATTGAACAGAAAAAAACAAAAACACAAATTAAGCTACTTTGATGGATACTTAACTGAACACTGCTCACACTGCATTGGCAATTAAACTCATTACTCATGCTGATGTAATTTATCACGATAACAATAAATATGGTCATATTGCCCTGTCCTAGGCCCCAGTGTGGCCTCAGATAGTCATATCAGGGTATCAGTATCAGCATGGGAAAAGGAAAAAGTGCCCTCTTTAATGGGGGGCATAAACTAAGACGCATTAAAGCCTCAGATCAATCACACTGCCCAGTAAGAAGTGCACAGCACTCTAGAGATTCTGTCCCTGGGTATGAGAGAAGTTGTGCAACCGATTCTGCCTCATATCTGACCTTCAATTCGTGTAAGCATCACCCGAATGGACCACCAGTATCTGACATCCCTGTCAAGCAAGCGTTAGCTTCACCAATGCAGCCCCTCGTCACACTCACCCAAATGACAGGACGCAACGCCTGACGCAGTGAGGATGACCAGCAGGCTCCGGAGGGTTATGCTGCACTTCTTACGCAGCCAGGACGTCATAGCAGCATCGAGAGAAGCAGAAGAAGAAGACCAGGTAGCTCGTATACGCCGAGAGTTCGTCGCGTCCGCGCTCTCCCGAACAAAGAGAGCTTAAATCCCGCCGCCTTCACATCACACGCAGGCACACATCTCTCTCTCTCTCTCTCTCTCTCTCTCTCTCTCACACACACACACACGAACCCGACCGAAAAAAAAGAAGAAAGAGAAATCAGATTATCACGGCGAACGCCCCCAGCGCCGAAATCTCCTTTGCTTGGGTAGGACGAAAGCATGCGCGCTGCGGGGCGCAGGTGGGGCGACCATGGCCGGGCTTCGTCACGGCCATCATCGGGCTCCAGTGACCGGAACTGTCGGTAGAGCGCTCCAGGGACGGTCCGGCCGGCGGACGCATCGGTTCGGTTATTGTGAGCCAGCGCGCTACAACCGGCCCGCCTTTATTCATGCTGAAAGGAGGGGGAGCCGAGGAGGAGAGACTACTGTACAGAGTGCTGAGCTCAGCGAGTAGGCGGGGGGACACGATATGGGACTTTTCTCCCTCTTTCTTTCTTCTTTTTTTCTATCGCGCATACGTCGTTCCTTCGTCTGTAGTGACTGAGGCGGTGTGTAGGTGTACAGACTGCATGGAGTGACTTGTTTTCACTTCCATTAGCTGAGAAATACCTTCCCCGACTTTTAACAACAGTGTGGAGCAGACAGTGAATGTAGGGCAGCCTAACGACAGTCTGGCCAATTAGAACAAAGCACAGCTGCTGGAGACGCTCACAGAATGTAGCATAAAGGAATTCACCAACCCAAGTTCAGCAAAACTCATGAAAGTTCCACTTTTGTTCATGTAAATAACATTAAAGGGCAGAAGTGAACTATTTTTGGGGGGTGAACAAGTTTCTGTACGTCCAAACTAAGCTGCAAAAACAGTCCCTTCTAATTAACTGTTTTTGTGATGTCACAAAAACACCTTAGCCCTGCCCACTTACTTATAAGGAGCATCAAAGCCAATTTAAGGGGAGCCTGGACACTAGCCTGGATCCAATATGTGTCCAATGTGTGACGAATTACCAGTTTTAAATACATGCGACTTTTACATCAATTTAATTTGGCATAAATTGGCACCACCAAGAGCACAAGCATTTAAGGTGATGTTTTTCTCATTGCTTAGCAAGTCATGCTTGTAATCGCTTACAGGCAATACAGAATGCTGCAGCTAGTAGGTCAAATAAACAATCTCATATAACTCCATTACTAATATCACTGCATTGGCTTCCTGAGGATACAGTTTAAAACTCTTACCCTTACTTATAGAGATTTGCATGGTCAGGCTCCCATCTATACAGCTGATCTACTTCACCCATACATATCAGTGTGTTCTCTTAGAACTCAAATCTGCTGTCTGTTCCTCCTTCCTGATTGAAGACTCGTGCAGATAGAGCATTTGAGGTTATTGCTCTTAAATGGTGGAATACACTACCAAATGTTTTAAAAGTTGTTGATTCGGTGGAGTCTTTTAAAAAGCAATTAAAGACTTATCTTTTTATCTGCCCTGTATTGCATGATCTTATAATGTGTTTTATGATCTGATGTGATGTTTGTCTGTTTTAGATTATATAGTTTGAGCTATTTTGTAAAGCACTTTGTGACTTTTGTCTAGGAGAAGTGCTGTATAAATAAACCTTACTTACTGACTTACCTTGAGTGTATTTTGGGTGATGAGCCCAGCTGTTGGCTACTGGAGCTTTGTGATGGTTCCTGATGACTCCAAGAGTGGACCTGCATTTGTTGGCAGTCACCTGTGGGTGAGCATTGTTTTTCTGCGTATGTGGATCAGTTTCTGAGTGTGATCTTGTCAGAGGTTGATCGCTGATATAGATTACATTTAAAAGATATTGTGAGCAGGAATAAGGAAAGCCAATATGGTGAGAAAATCTGATTAGGGCCTTTTATCTGCTGTGTGAATGAAGTCAAAACACAGTTACAAAATATGAGAGGCCACATTTGAGCCTCTGAGCCCTTAATTTACTAGCTCAATGGAAAAAAAAGCTGGTTGCAAAGAGCGAGAGTGACATCAACCCTTACTTTTATTTCTGATATGGGTCTTCAAAAGTCGCTTTACTTGTTATTTTTTGTAGAAATATATTCCGGACTTTTTGGTTGATAAATCAGCCTTCATTCACATAGACTAACAGAAAAACAGATTAAACTGCACATCTCTCTTTCAGATTCTCTGACAAGTGTAATATTACAGTAGCAATAGTGACTATCTGAGCCTGATCCCAATAAAATAACAGGTTTCATATATTTCATGCTCTGGAAATATAAAGTATAGAGTGTATGGTCTAGTCTGTGTACGAGAAAGCAGTTCTTACTAACTTGATGAACAAATAATCAAGAAGTGTGGCTCTTCAAAATTGAGTCTTGGTTGTCAAAACTTGATATGAGATATAAAGCACACTGGATCACCATGTAAAAGTTCATAATAGTATTTTGAGCTGTGATAGTGAGAGCAACACTGTGTCATCTCTTTAGTTACATGTTCACTGTGGATGAAGTCGTTGTCAGGAGCTACTAGCCAGGATAAAATGTCACCGTCAGAGCTAGTCTGCTTATCAGTAAAGTCAGTGTCAACTACAGCAAACGCTCTTTTTAAGTTTATTCTGTGAGTTTTGACTTCAGAATGAATGAAGGAAGACTGGCGGAGGGAGTTGAAGACGTCTAAAACTTAGCCTGGAGTTCTAGGCAGCTTCTGCTCATATTTATAAGGCAACCCAACCCCCCCAACCCCAAAATAATAACTGATGTAGGAGCGATGTAGGACTGAGGAAGGGATGGAGATGGGGTGGTAGGGACTCAAGGCAAAGCAAAGCACCATAGACTGCGTCTGTGGTAATTCATCTGTTAATAAGCACGAGCGTTTGAGATCGGGCCTGGTCAGGTCTCAGAGTCATGGGTACGGGTCGGGTTCACACTTCAATTTCCTGCCTGCGCAGAGCTTCAGTTATTACATAACTACAGTACAAAACAGACAGTGACTTTTGCTAGATGTGCCTTGTTCAGGAACTACAAGAGTCTTCTTATTTTTATGAAACCTGCATGTGAATAAGATACCGCAATTTATAAAACTAGTGCCTATTATTAAAACTCAGGTTGGACCTTTGGTGATAAATAAGAGTTTGTCACGTTCAGTTATTTTTAAATCATACAACTTTTAAGTTCTCATGTGTGGTATTGGAATAAGGCACGTTTAGCTTACAGACCTTTTCTTCTATGGGAACAAAAAGAGAACAGTAATGTGGCTAGACAGCTTATTTATTTTTTTCTTATGACAAAGTACTAGTAATACTTTATATAGCTTGAAGGGCTGTGTAGCTTGTATAAACATGATTCATTACTTTTGCTCATATAATTATAAACTACTGGGGTTGTGCATAAACATAAAGTCTAACATGACCCATTGACAGCAGTATAGCTTTACAGTGTCTTTTGTTTATCTGTCCACCAACAAACCCGCCAGGCTTCAGCGTGAAGCATTTATCCAGTGCCAACTGCCTTTACACCATGTAATTTATGTAACACAAACCTTTTTTTTTTGCGAAGTGGGAAAATGTCAAGCAAATACGCCCGAATGGCGCTCCAGGGCCAAGATGAGTCCTGCACCACGCAGGGTGGAGATGGAAGACAATAGTCTCTCCTATTCCCCATGGAAACAGGGCTGAATGGAGGAGAAGGGGAGGGATCTAGGAACGGATCCAGCCACGGAGGATGCGTCCGCGTAAGGGGAAGTACGCGGGACGAAGGGGAGATGGCCCCTAATGAATAAAAGAAAGCGAGGGGAGGCTGCTGCGCCTGGCCGCCAAAAGTAATGAGGGGGTAATGTAGGTCATTGCCCTGGAGCCCTACATTAATTGTAAAGGCTTTATTTTCATCTTTGTTTTTCTGGGAACTGTAATGCTTACATTGGAGCAAACATAGCATGACGTCATTAGCCAGGTTTGTACACTGATTAAGCCTACTTTTTTCGAAGTGTATCCTTTGTGGTGGGACTTAAGTCTGTGTCCAAGAAGTGACTCTAAGGGTTTGGCTCACTTCTGAGCTGAGAGGTAATAAGTATTTGGTTTATACGCTGAACATAGATACTTTGGTGAACACTCAAAAATTAAAGGTCCCTAAATGGTTCTTGGCTTCTAGAGAAAAAAGATCATTGGTATAGAACCTCTACAGGTAGTTCTTCAAACTTTGAGAAAGTTCTTCTCACTCTAAAAAGGTTCTTTTAAGAGCCATTCACTGAATTTTCTTTTTTTACATTTTTATATGGTTATCCACCCCAGATGTAGCTGGAGCTACAAGGCCAACATTGTTATTAAACAGTAGCAGCCAATAGTCACCCAAATCTTGCAAAACATATCCTCACAACGTCACTCAAAATGGCCAAACTGCATCCACGTCTTCATTAAGGTGGTGCAGAATTGTGGATGTGGTTTAGGACAGTAAAAAAAAAAAAAGAACAAAACTTCACCACGTAGCTGAACACAGCAGCCAGCAATTTTAGACAACAGTGTCGTGCCGAATTTCGTCTGCTCTGCAGACTCTGACTCCTATTTTTATGCATTGACATCATACAGGCACAAGCTGGATTACATTTGAGATTTCCTTTTAAGCAAATGTCTTCAGTTTCAAACACTTTAACGCTTGCTTAGAAACACAAACAACAAAGAGTGAGAAAACATACTCTGTATTATACACACGAACACATGAAAGGGAGGCAGAATTCAGCTGTCTACAATGCCTGCCTCCAAGTTTTCTTCAGATTTATAATTCACAGGGAATCATATTGTACCCTAAATTTGGGGGCCAGCCGATATCAAGAGGCTACAGTGTTCCTACAATGCTAGCGCCAACTGATGACACAATGCTACAGTGTTCGATACCAATACTTATATATATGCTATCTCTACCAGGGCTGGGGCGACGCCCTGACATAATCGATTACAAAATTACGTAGAATAGCATAACGTGTGTCGATGCGTCGCAAAGATGGCCACGCCTACTGAAAGCATGGATTTATCCAGAGTGCAAGCTGCAGCTACAAACAATCACACGCAGAGAAACACAACAGTGTGGTGCTCTGTCAGCTCTGCACAGTGGAGATGATCACAACAGTACAACTGCTATACACGAGCACTTGAAACTCAAACATCCCGTAGCGCAGCAGCGAGACAGTACCTGTTTACTAGTTGTTCTTATTTTAGCAGATTATTTTAAGATTATTAACATATGTAACATATTTCTTTCAGTATTGGTATCGCATTGCTAAGATACCTAAGGCTGTTCTCGATACCACAGGAGCTGGTTCACACGAAGCTGTTACTCTTTGCCAAACTTTTATAGTCCAAAAACTGTCTGATTCTTGTCCGTGAGGCGTGTAGGCTACATGTCATTTCTGCCTCTAAAAATCAAGTCAAAGCGTAGACTTTTAGTTTTTTTTAAAAGTTTTTTCGTTTTAATTTATAGACCATGTGCGTTTAAGGTACACTTTAATACATTAAGCCTAGAATGGCCAGGCGTTTTCCTCGTGCTTCCTCGTGCTTGCAGATTCATACATAAACTTAGATAAACAAAGTCTTCCAATTACCATATTCACGTAAAAGTTTTTTTTAACACAAAAATAAACAACATTAGTATTTTCACCTATTCTATTACATTTATATCTTCAGTACAAGATTCTTCTCATAACTTATTAAGTTCTGCACAGTGTGGCTCCTTATTATTTGGCTGAGCTTCTTCATCTATATCAGTGTTTGTTAACCCTGGTCCTGGAGGCCCCCTGTCCTGCACATTTTGGTGCTTTCCCTGATTTAACTTGCCCACTTTAACCCAATAATGGGCTTGTAGCGAACTGTTCCCGTCCCATACCTTAAGATCGCATACCTGCACGACCTCTGTGGGTGGTTGATTATTTAATGTAGTAGTAACTAAATTAAGCAATACTGTCTGTCCAAGTCTGTCTGTTCTCTCTATTCCTAAATCTGTTTGAAGGTTATAATTGTTTTTATTATGTTATCATTGTTTGTTGAGCGCCCTAAACCACACTGTGGTCTGTGTGACCTTAATGAAGCCCTGGGGATGTATTTACAGAAAGAACTCGGGTGACTGTTGACTTAGTTTGTAGCTTGTAGTTCAGCTTGTAGCTCCAGTTCCATCTTACCTGATCAACTACATCATGGCTAAGAGGAAAATTGTCTATCTTTGTTTTGTTCACAGAACGATTTCCTTAATAGCGTAGAGGTAGTTAAGTCCATCTCCATTCCGAGCACCAGCCCATCCCCGCCACACCACCCCCGTGTCTGTCTCCCTTGGCTCTGTTGTTCTTACTGGTCGGCTGGGCTTTTGGCCATTACTGGTCCTCTTTAATCTCCCTGCCACTGTGCATCACATTCCCCTGGCCTGCCTCATCATACATCTTCCCTGCTGGTGGTGCCTGTTGACCTGCGGAGCCTTTCTCCACCGTCCAAACATGCCGACCTTGAAATGGATGGCATCTGAGCTGTCTGCTTTGTCTGCTCAGTACTGTGAGTTTTGTTAAAGCCTTTAAAAGGCCAGTTCGGAGTGGGCGGTGATTGAGGGGGCATAGCTGAACCACAGAGAAGTAGCCCAGGCAGAAAGAGAGAGTCTACTGATGCACCCATGTCAGCGTTCCGCGAAATGACCAGTCATGTTCCTGAGGTTAAAGGTCACCTTGAGAATTTCCAGCTGTCCACAGTAGTTTTCAAACCTCGCATGACGGTGTAATCAGGGGTTAGCGCCAGGGTGACTCCAGGGTGATCCACACACTGGCAGTCACTGTCTTTTCTGTACGACAAATTGTGAGAGTGGATTATGCACCATGACCTTTAGGCCCTATGAAAACAAAGAAGCAGCCGTGGGCCTGAATAGTCTATAAACAGGCTCGTTAACAGAATCAGGAGTGCAAGTGTTGGGGTATTTGAATAAAAAACAACCCCACCTTTTAAAAAGGGGTTCACACTCACTCACTCATTTCTCCTGCATCCAACCTGTAGACTATGAGAATTTGCTTTTGGTCTAATAATACACTACTGTGCCTCAGTCTTAGACACCTAAGCACCTTTATCTTAGCAATATGTGTATTTTTACCAGTAAGAACAATAGATATCATTACTGCAATACAAAAAGTAACATGACTATCTTATTGTGAAAGAAGTAGATAATATCTTGAGCTCCAGTTTGAAGAACAATAATAAAGTTTAGTTCTAGATTTCTCCTGGACGCTCCACACATTGTATAAATTAATTGTATTCCTTCTCCAGCAATCTTGATTTAGCTTAATGAAGTACTGAGTAGTTAAAGCAAGTATTAGTATATGCATAACTGCAAATAATACTGGGTTGCCATAAGGAAAAACTAATACTTGCTGTATAAATATTGTTTGAACATTTACAAAAAAATGGTCTGCTGAGTAAATAAAAGCTTCCTGCATGGAAAACGAGCTTTTGTAAATATAATGTCTCCAACTTGTGCACAGTACTGTATCCCAGACTCATCTGTGTTATTTACTCTGAGAGGCCATTATGTTTTGGCTGTATTTTGAGGCTGCATTTCAAATTCCAATTCCAAAAAAAAAGCTACACACAACACAGTTTAAAGTAAACTATGTTGATATATTTAGTCAATTTGTGAGGAAATTTTGCACACATGTGAATCGAGTATATTAAACACATCACTTTTTTCTAGTGAATGAACTTCAATATTTAAAGTATGAAGTTGCTCACTTTGGCTGTGCAGGCTGCAGACTATTCATGAGTCAGACGGCAAAGGTAATGTTATGTAGAATCTTAAATCTTACATTTAGCATAAACCTATTCCACGTAGCACTGAATTCACCTCTGACTGGAACCCAGTCTACAACTCATACCTGGCTATAGAAGCAGTGGATTGTAGCTGAGTAAAAGGTGAATAGTTAGAGAACACCTATTTTGCTCAATTTAATGTTTCTAATTAGATTTTTGGGAAAAGATCTGCAGGCTTTAGTTTTCCCAAAACACCATGATTTTCTCATACGAACTGATCTGTATTCACCCTCTCTCTGAAACGCTGTGTTAGAGCTCCTGTGTCTTTAAGCCACACTATCCAATAAGACCAGTGTGAGCTGATTGGTCAGTTCGACTTTAGTAGTGGTCAATCACCAGAGCAGCAAGACGTTTTACCAGTTCTGTCCCTACTCTGCTGGATGCAGAATGTTATAGAGTGATAAGCATGTGCTGTGATAAGCATTTAACTCTCTGTGTGTTGTGTGAGAGCAAGCCAGGCTTGCCAGTAAGCTGGTGATAAGGATTGTGTTGTGAGATGATGTCACCTTGTAACAAGGAATTACAGTGATTTTTGTAGAAGAGTCTCTTCCTCAGGCATGTTTACTAACACACTAACGCAAAGGGAAAAACTGGAAAAGCATAACAGATCCCCTTTAAAAGATCTGCTAAAGGAGCATAGAGTGTAGTTGTAACCAGTGTACTGGGCAAGCAGTTAATGTGTAGATTAACCGGCTGACCACATTTTTAAACAGAAGCTTTACTCTAAAAAAGTAGAAAATATAATGTAAATATATTCTTTTGTTTTATTTTTACTGCTAAACATATTGCCTAAATTGTCAGTCATGCGATCCACACTGAGCATGAAAACCAAATGCTGTGTTGACGTAAAAATGTATTTAGATGCTTTTAACTGTCTAATGTAGGAACTCTTTGTTTGCCTGCTGTTTGACCAGAGTTAGGTTTTGACCAGCATTCTAACCTGCCGGAAAAGTTTATCATAGCAAGCTGGACTGATAATTAAGGAGCTGCACGGCTCTTCAAATGATGGGTCACTGCCCTGATGTAAATATAGCTGTTCACACAGGGTATGTAGGACAACCTTTCTCTGGTGACTGTATTATTGATGATGGCTGTCTATCTAACTTTGTTAACTGGGGTGTCCCAGTTCACCGGCCATGCCTGCTTCACATGTTTGCTTATGTATACCACTGTGTTTTGTTTGCCTGTACACACTAAATGGCCAAAAGTATGTGGACATATCACCTAATTGAGTTCAGGGTTGCATTCAGTCCTGACAAAATATAGCAAAACACTTATTTAAACGGAAATGGTGGTGCACTCAATACTCAATACTCAATGTAACTTGTGTTACATAAGTGGTGTAACTATGGCAGCTGAGAAGGCCACTCGAATGTTTTTTTATTCTTTTTTTTTGAGAAACTGATTAAAAAAACATTATACAATAGTTACAACAAACATGTCTTCAATGTCTTTAACTGTTAAATACACTACACTGCAGCAGCCACTTTAAATTTATTAGATTTCATTGTGTGTGCACTGCTTTTAAAGTTATCTCTGAGCTGTTAATAACATATTTGCAGAATCTATGTATATATTTATATGTTTTTTTTTTCACTATATGCTAGGTTTTTTTTATCTTTTGTATATACACGACAAGCTTGTAATCATTCATGTTCAAGTAGCTGTTGTGGATAGTTCATGTTGATTTTCAAGCTAATCCACAAGTTCATCATGGACTGTAATCAATGATCTCTGCTTCTGAAAATCTCTTATCCTCAAAGTAATAACATTACGAAAGAAGGAGAAGTGCTCTTAACCTAAAGTACACCGGGTCTCATTCACCAGTAACTTCATAAGGTTTTTTATTAAATGTGTTCTTAAGAAAGATTGTAAGTAAAAAGTCTACATCAGATTCATGCCATGCTCTTAAACCAACAGATACTGTGCTTACTTAAGAACAAATTCCAAATAGGAAAATATTGGTAAATGTCAGAATCATCAGCTGCATAAGTGGGTTTAAAGAAGTTTCTTCTTAAGAATGGATAGTGAACGAGGCCCAATGGACAAATAGTTTTTCACTGCAGGAACTGAATTAACCTTGTTTAACTGTATTTAGCTGCATGTGAAACATTGAAAAGTGACTTTAATCAGAAGTTTTGATAGTACAGGCAAAACACCAGTTCTATTTGGTCTGCTACAACTTTTGTTACCATTTATAACTGAATTGTGATGTTCTTTGCTATACTGCTCATTCCTTCGTAAGCGTACATTAATGTAACATGACCTAATTTTGGACCATTTCCATTTTTACATCCCTTGTTAAATGGTGAGTGCAGCTGATGTTTAAACTGGTGTAATGTGACTAAATATAGTGATAAAGCACTAAAATGTTGACCTGACAGAGGTGACATTTAAAATAGCAATTAGAAATCATAACTTTCAGTCATATAGTTAGTCATGGACCGGAATTTATTACCGCATCACTTGTTCTCGGCGTCTAAGTGACTTATCATAAAACCCAGACTGCCTATAGCCACATTCATATAACTGTTTCTCAAGAAATGAAAGTGAGCTGCAGTAACACATATTATTACTTAGTATTCCTGTCTGCCCATGTAATTTCTATTCTATTCTGTTCTTCCATTTCTTAAGAAATGCTCACAAAAAGTAAAACATGGCCAGTATTTTCAACTGGTGTAATAAGAGTTAAAGTTGTGAGACTTCAACATTTTAGGAAAACAACCATACAGCAGAGTACATAAGCAACACATAAAACTTATATTGCAACAAAGACTGATGTGGCACACAACTGCTTTTATGTTTGAGACACAATACAAGCCAATCAGAACACACTCTGTCTGTTAATCTGTACTCGTTTGCCCCCTTCTTCAATGGTCAGGACCTTCAGAGGACCACCACAGAGTAGGTATTATTTATGTGGTGGATCATTCTCAGAACTGCTGTGACCCTGACATGGTGTTGGTCTGTAAGTGTGTGATGTGCTGGTACGCATGGATCAGACACAGCAGTGCCGCTGACGTTTTTAAACAATGAGTCCACTCTCTGTCCACTCTATTAAGACACTCCTACCTTGCTGGTGCACCTAGTAGATGTAAAGTCTAAGACGTTAACTCATCTGATAGAGAATGCAACCCACAGGACATTGGCTTCATATTTTTGTTTGGTGGAGTCTAGCAGTAACAATGAGGTGTTAAAAACTCCAGCAGCACTGCTGCGCTGATCCACTCATACCAGCACAACACATAGTAACACATCAACCAAGCATCAGTGTCAATACAGTGCTGAGAATGACCCACCATCCAAATAATACCTCTGTGGTGGTTCTTGAAGAACAGGGTATACAGAGAAGCAGATGGGCTACAGTCTGTAATTGTAGAACTACAAAGTGCTCCTAAATGGTAAGTGGAACTGATAAAATGGAGTGTGGAAAAAAGGATGTTTACCTAATGAAGTGCTCAGTAAGTGTATATTAGTCTTAAAGACACAGTAACAAAACAGCTGTTGAATTCTAAGGAATAAAAAGAAAATGGATTTTTTTATGGTACATAAAACCACACAAACATTAGAAGGCCTGTAAGATACTGGCTTTTTAATAATATATGATTTTTTTAAACCACTGCAATAACACAGTGGGATGAAAGGCTGTAGTGAGTGGTTTGTTAAATTAGAAAGAAGTTATGAGATTTTGACATGACAGTAAAGACATAAAAAAAAAAAAAACTAGAAATCATAAGTAATGAGCTGTGGCCATGTAATTAGAGTCGCTGACTGGCAGTTGTTAGCACATCTCTTGTTATTTGGTGTCAAATGTGACTCGTCAAAAGTCCCAGAATGTTTCTGACCACCATCGTAAAATTCTTTCTTAAGAAACAAACCCAAGGCCGCAATAACACCTTTGTCATATGTAAGGGGTTTTTACACATTAAAGCCTTGAGCTTAAGTTACTTTAAACCACTGGGGCACTTCTGGAGGCATGATGTTACAGTCATGCAACAAGTGCATTTTCCGCCTGTTTTAATCTAGTGGAAAAGCCATATGGTAACTGAATTCCCCTGTCACATGTACAGTAGATAACATATCATACTGTTCTTTTTGTCTAAAGGTTTCTGAAAGATATTGGCCTAACATCATCAGACTGAAAATGAAACCATGCCCACACATTTTGAAGGTTAAATGATTAAAAAGCAGGTAGGCTAGATAAGCTCCAGTAGGTCAAAACACACAGAATAACAAGAACAAATGTAGCACACCGATGACACACTGCCTTTACGTCTGTGATGTAGATCATTTCCTCATTCTCAGGTTCCTCTTCCAAGTATATCATCGGACTGTTTATTTCCCTCTTCGGTGTCTGTACATGAACAGTTACATTACCAATAAAGGAGTTACTGATGTTATGGTAGGTCCATCCTTCATTCATTTCATTTTTAGGCAAAATGACAATTAAAGGTATAGTAAGGGGTTTATTTTAGAAGTATTTGTTATATTTCCTGAAATACTCCAATAGCATTCAAAAACTTCATTCCAATATCATTCAATAACTTAAATGCTCTGACAATGAATATAAACTGGAGATAGGGGACTGTAAAAACCCTGTCCAATCCTTTCATATGGATTGAATGAAATGACTGGGTTGCCTGCCTGAGTGCCTACCTGCATCTCACCCACTGTGTACTCATTTGCGTATGTGCAGTAGGTGTAGGCTAGCTAGCTACAGACGTACAACTTGTTTGTGTGTATATGACGATGTCTGCGTTGTGGTTTTGAATAAGTGTTGTTGAACGAATTTGCGGCGCCACCATGCAGCGGTTTAGAAGGGGAATAGAAATGTTAATGTCTACCTGTATTAGCTTCACTTTCACCAGGATTTTTATGTAGAGGAGCCTAAATATGGGTGGGTTTTCCAAGAGTTGTTTTTAGCCTAGCCAGCTAATAGTTTGGGCAATGGGAGCCTGAAGTGAGTAATCGCTTATAAAGCCTTACTGAGAAAAGGAAATAGTCAACTTAAAACAATAAAAATGAGAAAAGAAGCCACTGGTGTGCTCAGAACAATAGACTGAACACCACATCACTGGCCAGACCTCAACATCACTGAATGTGTTTGGATTATTAGGATCATAAGAAGCACAAAAAGCAACTAACTACCAAGACTGAACTTTGGAGGTGTGAAAAAATATCCCTGCAGATTTCATTGAAACACTGAAAGTAAGTCTCCTAAAATGAAGTTAAAGAGTGGACAATAAATATATACAGTTTTTCTGATTTTAATTCAGTTTTGATTGAAAATTTCATAAAAGATAGGGGTTTCTCACTTTTGCACAGTACTGTACATGACAGTCCACAGAAAAGCAGCTGAATGAATCATGATTGTGTTTCATGAGTCTGTTTTTTATCCCCTCACGTCACTCTGTCATGCAACACCAAAGAAAACCAACTCGTTTCTGTTGCAAAATGGCTAAGGGCGAAGTCCCAGTGTGGTTTCCTATGATCACATCGTGCTTCCAACTTACAAATATCCAAGAAAGCCGGCAGCTTTCTCATTTTATGGCCCACTCTAATAGCTCTGCAATAACAGACCCTGACGATTCTGCACGAACGATGCGGAAAACCACCAGATTCAGCTTTCTGTAGACCACAGTCTACTTATGGTAAGCAGTGCAATGTCATTCACATGGGTTATTAGTGGTTAAGACCACTCTACACTATCTACAGACTGCCGTAATCGCACCATGACATGGCCACAAACTGTGGGATTTCCACAGCTATATCATGACAGAGACCCTGCTCCCAGTGGGCCTCATTCTACTCTTACGTACATGTAACCACACCAGACCACAGCGGTGTGAGTGTACTGGAGACCACTGAGGTCCTTAGAGGTTCAGACTGACCACAGGAAACTGAATGTATAGTAAACAGGTAGTGGCTGAACCCACAGCACTGTGACTTTTAAATGTAAAGTCCACATGGAAGATGCTTCAGATACGTCATGTGGGGAAAAACACTTGCAAGAGGACTGAGGTACTTTTTTTCTATTAAAAATAAAAAAAAATATAAAGACACATTTAATAAAATATATAAAACTGCAGTACACAAAAATGAGCATTTGAAAGGCACACTTCATGGAAATTAATTACAACACAAGGCAGCCAATCATAACAGGTCATGGTCTTGAAGGCTGCATATAATAAAAAAAATAGCCTATCCCTTTTTTTTTTTTTAAAAAGGTTGTGAGTATCATGCAGACATTGCTAAAGGAGCAATTTTAAATATTGTCAAAGACATACTTCAGAATCAGAATCAGAATCAGAATCAGAAATACTTTATTGATCCCAGGGGGAAATTGCAATTTTTACAGTAGCAGAAGAAGAATATACACTCTAATAATAATTTACAACATAAAAGAAATTTGTAGTATGTACACATATATAAGTCATATATTACAATAGAAGAATAAAATGTAAAGAATAAAATGTAAAGTGACTGTGTCTATAATATTAAGTACAGATATACTGTTACAGCAGTAAGAGTTTAGAAGTAAGGAGTTATTGCACCTTTGAGTTGCTGCATACATAATTAAATTATTGTTCTACTGGTATCACTGTACATGTGAAAGGTGTCGTACGTTAAGGGAGGAGTAATAAAGTCTGATAGCCACTGGTAGGAATGACCTCCTGTGGTGTTCTGTAGTGCATGTTGGTTGAATGAGTCTCTCACTAAATGTGCTCCTGCGTCTCATCACTGTGTGATAAAGAGGGTGGGAGCCATTATCCATGATGGCCTGCAGCTTGGATAGCGTCCTCCTCTCAGACACTGCCGTCAGCGAGTCCAGCTCCACACCCACAACATCACTGGCTCTGCGGATCAGTTTATCAAGTCTGTTGGCGTCTGCTACCCTCAGCCTGCTGCCCCAGCATGCAACAGCGTATAGGATGGCACTGGCAACTACAGACTCAAACAGGTAAGGAGACCATCTTGAAATGCACAGTCCTATTTCCTCCCCCGTCAGTTCTTGTCAGTTTAATAGAAACATTGCAAAGAAAGAAAAGTCCAACATAAACTTCACTCCTTTACTCAACCAGAGCAGCTCCTACAGTGGAGAGCAATGCTAACTCTTGTTTTTCTCCCATTCAAATTACTTTCTATTGTTAGCTACTGAAGGTGGATTCTTGCCAAGAGTGGGCCTCGGTGGTCTCTAAAATGGTCGCTTGTCAAGAGCTTCAGTCATCGTAGCCATTACTGTTCCTTTCGTT
The DNA here is from genome assembly GCA_021613375.1 of Megaleporinus macrocephalus. Taxonomy (NCBI): domain Eukaryota; kingdom Metazoa; phylum Chordata; class Actinopteri; order Characiformes; family Anostomidae; genus Megaleporinus; species Megaleporinus macrocephalus. The sequence goes on from CM038703.1 coordinate 40,901,239, forward strand.
GTCTTATCTGTCCCTAATTATCTAACCGGTTGGAGCACGTTCAACATGGTTGACAAGAAGTTAGACCACACCGTTGATGCAGCGCTACATCGTCATCCTCTCATATTGAACTGATTTGACTCGGCACTATATTTGACCCATATTGCCTCACTATTGGGGTACAACGTGGTATAACACAACAGGACAGGCCGGGACTAGATGACTGAAGCATCCTGACTTCAGTGCATATCTCTGCAACATGACCAGAGGTGGTAAGTAACGAAGTACAAGTACTTTGTTACTGTACTTATGTACTTTTTTTGTTATCTGTATTTACTTGAGTATTTCTGTCACCTAATACTTTTTGCTTTTACTCATTACATTTCAAAAGAAAAATCTGTACTTTTTACTCACTACATTTTGAAAACAGACTAGTTACTTTAGTTTTAATGATCTTTTATCTCTTTATTTATGTATTTTTTAAGCAGGCAATTCTATTTAGGGTCCCAATGAAGCGCAAATCATAATCCTACTGGAGGTGAAGTGGGGGCAAGGGGGATTGGCTACTTTGACAGCTTTCAGGCCTCAGCAGTGAGCGCTCGGAAAAGAAAAGTAAACAAACAAACAAGACTCCTCTTGGTGACTGGGATGATGCCTACTGTGTCTCCCAAAGAACAAGAGCTCATGGCAAAAATACCCTGTTAAAGAAATTTGAGTTTTCAAGAGAATTATTTTTTAAGAAATACTTTTACTTGTGTAAAAAAATGTTGTCATACTTCAACTTTTACTTGACTATTTTTTTTACTTGATTACTAGTAGTTTTACTTAAGTAAGAAACTCATATACTTCGTCCACCTCTGAACATGACACACAGACATCTTTAACATACCACCAAAACTTATTATTATTTAATCACATTCTGTTAATCATTTTAGTTCATCTTAAAATGTTTTAACCAGAAAAATCATACAAATTGCTCCAAAACGAGCCATTCACTATCCAATCAGTACAGTATACCTGATTTAACTATGCTGTAAAAACTGCCTAATTAAAGCTACTTGTTTACCCTGGAATCAAAGAGTCTAATGGTGAAGAACACTGTTATCTGGCGGTCAGGGGTTTAAAAACAACACAAAATAAACCCCTGCATGCCACAAATCTGTAACTGTAAACAATTGCTTGAAGGAATGACTGTGTTGTTTCACAATCAATACAGTAGCACAAAACATAATATCATAATATTAAATGTTTTTTATATTTTCTTACACCCACAGTCATGACAATCAGTTCTTTTAAATATATACACCTATTCAGCCTACAGCAGTTTAGTCCTGCCTATTCATGGTAGAGTAATATGAGTTTTATCTGAAGGTGTTGCCTTTTACATTGGAACATCATCACAAAGAAAAGGCCCCAAATTACTTGTTACAATGACTTACATTAAAAGCAAGCACATTTTTCCTTCTCTTGTAAAGTTTTTTTCCCTTTATTAGCTCTAAAACAAAGCCACCCTCTTTAATTCCAATGTTCATAAAGAATGTTCATGTAAAAATGAATTAGGCCATTCTTGGTGCATAAAAGCCCCATAAATCTTATAAGTGGACCTCAACATGTAGGATATGGGCTATTTTTAAAGGGCACAGTGACAAAAGCAGCCAGTTTCATTCTTAAAGGTTAAGAGAGGTTTGGAATGTGATCATGTGACAGTGAAGGTTAATGGTGCATAAAATGACACAAGTGTTATTATTGGTAAAATTACAAGGAAAACATGGGATATTAGCCCTTTAACAGAACATAGTAATATTCCCTTTAATTGCATACCTGTGTAATTGTTTAAAGAAGCAAGTGAGAACAGGCATGTTTCTTTGCCCCCTTACTACAATACCCTTTTAAAATATAAATATGTTGCTGGATGCCTTAGAGAGCTTTGTAATAAGGTCTTGTTTTTTTATGCCATGTTTGTTTTGTAGACATTGTTTGTCTACTGTAATATTGCAGTAGGATGTAAGACTGTAGTAGGTCATCACGTTAAATTAAAATGAAACTTGTAATAAAAGTAATAATCATAATAATAATAATAATAATAATTTAAGCGGATGTGTCACTGCTGTGTTTTTCTAATCTTTTTCCAGGAACTAATACAATCCAAGTTACTTTATCATAGAGTCACCTACCAAAAATAATAATTAGTGGTCTGTCCTTCCTTCTACCGTCATTTTTCAGCAGAAGAAACTTGTGGCTTTGAGACCGAAACATGGGAATTCACAGCTACCACAGTGCGGCTAACTGCAGCGTGTTCCTGGGGAATTGCAAGGTTAGTCAGCTCTTATACAATATTTACAAGAAGCACATCAATGTCATTTAGATTTTTTAAACTACACCAAGTCCTGTTAACATGACTAATACACTATATTCGTCTCTGCTTTGAAAAAAAAAAAGTAGTTTACCAGGGAATTTTATCTTTTCTGCAAAAAGTCTGCAAAATTACTTAATCAATCGATAAACAAAGTGTTTCAGAGTGGTGTGACGTTGAATGTTCTGTTCTTAATAAACATGCTGTGTTTGAACTGTTTACAGTGGTGGTGATGGGAACCGAACATCTGATGAACTGCTTAATGACCCTTTACTGTAAGCTATTACGAGAAATGCTAACAAACATGCTGCCTGACACATTGTTGTATGAACATTTTATAATGAGCCTTATTCAGCCTCATTACATTTCAGTTATGACTATGTTTGTGCTGTAGACATTGTGAGCCCTGGTTTCTTTCAGCACCACAATAAAGAAATCTGACGTTGTAAGTTTCTCTATAATAAACCATTTCACATCCAACCACTTTGCTGAATGACTTCATTTACTTCTTATTTATATCTTAGTGGAGGAAATTGTTAAAAAAATCCATGGATTTCCCCTTAAAGTGCACCCAACATATTTATTTGCTGGCATGTTTAGACTATTTAAAGGGAAACAAAGGGCAAAAAGGGCATATATATATATATATATATATATATATATATATATATATATACAGTTAAATAATTATCATGTCAGCAAAGTCATTGAGAGTAATTAAGTGTGAAATCATAGGTTCTAGAGAAACTTAGAGCCAGAATTGTTTACAGTGATGGTGCTAGGAATCAGACGTCCACCTCTAAAAGCACCCTCACAGCAAAAGTTATTACATCAGATGGTTTTATATACCCACTGCCTAATGTCCTACATGTTTTATATTCATTCTGTTTTTTGCCTAATATGTATGTCAACTGGTTTATTTTAATTCATTCATGGTGGAGAACTGCATGACGGATAATATAAGAGAAAATAGTCTCTAAAGACAACTTACTTTTTCAGACAGACCTCAAATTTCAGATTTCAGATCAACCCACATTACGTAAACCTCCTGTCCCATCACTAACCTTCGTACCACATCCCTGTAAACAAGTCTGTATGCCATCCAGTGACTTTTCTTACATCTCAACCACTGAATCATACAAAAATTTGAAAAGTCGGTGAAATTCCCCTTTAAGAGCACCACAACAAGACATCTGTAAAAAATCTGTATGTGACCTTAGTTTCAACCCAACGACCAGTAAGAGATTATATCATTGCTTACATAGCATCTGTTCTCGCTGTTTTATTCTTATACTGCTTCGAATCATCTGCTTATATTTCACAATCTCTTTCCTGAGGGAGACAAAAGCACCTATATTAGTTTACTTTAGCGAGCACAGTCCCAGTCCTGCCCACGCCCGCACAGAACCAGATCTAAACGCTGAAAACAAAAGGAAGAAAGCCGCCTTTAAGCTCGACTTCTGACTATTCCCCACTACGCCTGCTGGAGAAAGTCCTGACCTAGACCTATTTTTCTGGGACAAATAAAAGCCTGTTTTGGCTGAGCGGCTGGAGTTTGGGGGACTTTCCTTGGAAGTCGACACGCAGTCGGTAAATACAGAAATACAACTCTCAAGGACGAAGATGCCACAAAGACTACACACACACAGCCCAGCTGCCCTCTGTGTGTGATAAAACACTGCACGTAATAACTCACACACATGCACGCGCACACACACTGTGTTTAACCCACTCACCCTGCTGAAACCTTGCGTCTGCGCATGCGCGTTACGTGTCTACTGCGCCACCTTCCCCCTCAGCTACAACCAGAGCGACCACTAGATGTCTCAACTCATTCACAGAAGAGTTTTTTTTAAAACAGCACTCATACTGAGAGCAGAGCTCCAGGATTAGATGATACTGATACTGACTTTATAAAAATTCAGCGTCCCATCGGGGGAGTGGGGGTGCTGCGAGGGGGCTTCAGCATTTTCAGGATTGCATCTGCACCTTCTAAAATTATTACAAATAAAAATAATTAAAAAGAAACAACACTTAGTAGTTCTGTAGTGTGCATTGTATGAATTATAATATTGTGTGCAATAGAGCAGATGCTGTGTCTGATCCACACCTACCAGAGCAACATGCCACCACCACGTCAGTGTCACTGCAATGCTGAAAATGATCCACCACATAATACCTGCTCTCTGGTGGTCCTGTGGGGGTCCTGACCACTAATGAACAGAGTAACAAAGTATGCAGATAAAACAAATGAAGAGAGAGAGAGGGTTTTTTAGGCCCATAAATATCTGGATGTCAACAGAGATATAGTATATTAGAGTTTCAGCTGTCAGCCTTAAATTTACATCCAGTTTAGAGGTTTTTAGGGGTTCAGAAGTAACTGAGCACACTAACATGATCATAAATTAAATGGTCTTTTTTAATAGTTGGTTGCAAATCTTTTGCAGTCAATGACTGTCTGAAGTCTGGAACGCATGAACATCACAAGATGCTGGGTTTTCTTTCCTGGTGATGCTCTGCCAGACTTTTACTGCAGCTGTCTTCAGTTCCTGCTTATTCTTGGAAAGGTTTTTCTTTGTTTCTGTCGTAAGTGAAATGCTTTCTGGATTAGATTGAGGTCAAGGCTTGACCAATAAAGAACTTTTGACTTTCTTGTCTTTGTCTTGAGCTGCTTTCACACTACACTTTAGGCCACTGTCCTGCTCTGTGAAGCGCTGTAGAAGCCTTTGGTTAAATCTGAGCAAATAATATAGACATGTACTCTTCAGAGTTCATCCTTCATTTGATCAGCAATCACACCATCAACAAATACAAGGCGAGCAGTTCCACTGGTAGCAGTACATGCCCATGTTGTAACACTGCCTTCAGGTGATACGGTATGTTCTGGATCATGAGTAGCTCCTTACCTTCTCCATACTTTACTAGTCCCATTATTGTAGTACACATTAATCTTTGTCTCTTCTGTCCGTAAGCTGTTGTTCCAGGGCTGTACAGACGTTTCTAGATGTTTTCTCTGCTTTGGTCTTTCTGATTTTGGTTTATATGCCATGGTCAACCTCCTGTATTTACTCTGGCTTATGCTTTTATTGATAGTTGACTTTTACACAGATAGGCCGACCCCCTGGAAGGTGTTCTTGATTCGGACAGCTGTAGTGAGGTGTTGTTTTTTTTTTAACTTCACAAGGAAATGAATTTTTCTATCGTCCAACACAATGTTTTCCATGTTTTCTAGGTCGCTGTGTTTCTGCTCTTCACCGCAGTCCTTCCTTTAAGGAATGTACCAAATAGTTGGTTGGGCACACCTAACTGTTTTGGGTCAAGAGGAATCTGGAGCATATCCCTTACAGTTTTTGAGTATGATCCTTGTATAAATCTTGTAGCTGTGTTTGTTCTTGTTCTTGTTCTCCTAAGCTTGAAGTTTCAGCATCAGACAGGCACTTTCAATGAGACTCAATGAGATATTCTAGCTCCACAATGACAAATCCCTTAGCAGTTATCTTAAACATATCTTTAACCCATCCATGATGGAGAGGCATGCGCACTACAAGGCATAATTTCACCAAAAATATTTACTACTATTTTATCATTATTAACATGACATATGCAAATGAAAACACATGTAGGTTCACTGGTGGTTTTGGATAGTTAATCAAATGTTGTAGACACTGTGACCCCTGTTTCCTATAAACACAACTGTAAAGAAATCAATAAGAGTATGTTTGCCATGAGGCATTTCATATCAAAGCACTCTGAATTACTTTATACACAGGTGTAGGAAAACTTGAAAAAGTAGTGGAATTCCCCTTTAAGGTTGTCAAAAGGGTAACAGACAGCTCTGTTGTGAAGTGTCATTATGGCATCTTCAGTAATTCTGAGCTGTTTATATGCAACACATGTATCTGTTTTTCATTTATTTCTGTCTTGTTATTGAGTGTTATCCCAGTATCTACAGTATTGAATAGAACCTTAATAGAACCAGGAAGACAGTCAGTCCCCAGAACAAAGACAAGAACCAGCGCCATCTAGTGGCCGAGTCACCAGTCTTTAACGGCTGAGCAACTTGGCCTGCACTATTTTTCTCATTGGGTCCATGTGTTACTGTATGAGTCAGTGTGTTTTTCTGCTTCTCACAACTTCATGACACACATGTCCTCAAACCGTAGGAGTGATTTCGCTGTCAGGACGGTTTCCCATGACACGACAGCAGAATGTTATTCAGCCATCTGCAGATATTTCAGCCGGAGTCACTGTGATAAAGTGCTGGTAAGGTCACTTTTTGCAGCTGGATTCAGAGCTGCAACCTGTGACTTCATAACAGCAGTATGCTTGCCTGCAGTCAGATCTGAGCTTTAAGGATTACTTACTGCAGTGGTTCTCAGTCTCAGTCCTGGGGACTCCGAGCAATGCACCTCAATAAATCAGACTTATAAAGGACCCGTGAAGCCTGTAAAGAAAACACAATAACTGTGCCCATGTATCTCACAACAAGGATAGAGTAGCAGTGGCCTACTGGTCCTACTACTGGGGTTATCAAAGTCTAACCTTGATAGCTGCATGAAAGATTTCCCCTCCGGTTTCAGTATGACTGGTCTCAATTTAATGTTTGGTGTCACAAAAAAGGAAAAATTATATTTTGGGAAATAAAAAAAATACATTTTATATCTAAATTGAATTTCTTAAATCCATTGAAAACAAGCAATTGAACCAGTTTTATTTAACCTAACATATAGTGTGAATAAATTCTTTCAATCAAAGTCAATTTTTGAGTTAAGTAAAACTAGTTCAACTGTTGTGGAAACAACTCAGTATTATTTGCAGTTATCATCTTATACCTGCTTTGACTACTCAGTACTTCATTAATCTAAATTAAGCTAGATTGCTGCTGAAGGAATTTAATAAGTAATATAAGATATTTATGTTACTATGTATTGTATTTCTGCTTATTTACATCTATTCTAATGATATCTGCTCTTCGTACTGGTGAAAATACATCTATTACTAAGATAAAGGGTTTTAAACAGTGAACTTGAGTGTCTAAGACTTTCGCACAGTAGTGCATCTCTAACTGTGGTTCTTTATAATCCAATAAAGAAGACATTTGGCTAACCCTCCAAACACATATCTGTCCAATTTATCCTAATTTTGGAACTTATTGATTTAATGAGACATATTACATTGATTAGTCCAAAAAAAACCTCAAAGTGCTAATTTCAGATATTTCATCTGGATCTCACCAGGAATGCTGTGGTAATGTGGTTGGCTAAAGGTGGAGTATGCTTTCCCATCCATTGCAAAACTAATGTCAATTCACTGCTAATTAATATCACATTGTTCGGTGCAAGACACACTACATTCACATGTGTTGTGCATTTTGTTGTTTATATATTTACTGAGTCTGGAAAGTGAATTATAGTCAAAGGAGAGTTCATATCTTAGAATTCCCACATGTCTGAATATAGTTAAAGAGGAATTGTACTATTGTTTCTAATTTACCTTAATGATAAACGAGATGTAATAAAGTGATTCAGAGTGGTTTGGTGAGAAATACTTACCAAGTCAGAATTGATGGTGGTGGTAAAAGGATCTAGACATGTGAAGATTTTAATGCCTCTAACAGCTTTTTCACATTAAAAGTGAAATTAAAAGCTGTCTGATATCTAAGATACTGTTTTGTCTATTTTCATTTTTCTACATCATTTAAACACATGAGCTGCCACTTGTTAAAAATCTGGTTCCATTGACTTTCACTCAAAGTAAAGACCTTTTTGTCCTTTCCTGTAAAGTTGGCATTTTGGAGATACTTGTTTTCTATGGACAGTGATGATGTTCAACACGTGCCTGTACGTGTGAGTTTGGTGTAAATAGAGAATTCAGGTCTTTAGAATATACTTTGATATACTGTAAGTGAATATTTCTCTCTAGAGTTCTCTCTGACCGAAATAAAGAAGGGTGCAAGATTACAACCCTTTTCATCATCTTCTTAGCAAATGAATTGATTAGACTAGAAGCTACATTCATCTTTACTAAAGCCTGTCAGCTAAATGAGAAGGCTAATGGCTGCATGTGTAGTGCAAGGGCATTGTGTCAACCTCTGGTTATTTGTCTTTGTTATTAGTGAGAACGGAGGTAGGATGTTTTCCTATAAACTGGTTTATAGATTAATTGAATACGTCTATGGCTGCATATTGCAAAACAAAACTTTGTATCTCCATTTTTGCTATTTTTCACTTTTTTAGAAACTTTCCAGATCTTTGAACATGTGAAGCTTTATGTAGCAATCCATTTGAAGATGGATGGGTCAAAAGAAATGACCCAGAATTACTTGGAAAAACATTCGGTTAAATTGACGTACATTAAAAATAAAGTATGTTTTTCTATACATAATTATACATAATTTATACATAATTGTTCTACCAATTTTAGGTTGGTTTATTTGAGTTTTGCATGTTGAAGAAAGATCATGTGCCCTAACTTTTGCACAAGCCACATTTTACATTTTGTTTCTATCCGACATATCAAGTTACGAACAGTAATAGAGTACTAGTTCACTTATTTCCATTTTGAATCAACAAAACATTTATTTTTTGACCAAGGCCACCAAAATCATTTGCATGCAATTATATTGGCTTTCTTAATGCACTAAGCAGCATGGTTCTGTATGTAAGCCATACTTCCTTACTTACATAACAGTGAGTGACGGATCATACTAACATTAAATAAAGTTCTAGTCAAAAATGCTATTAAGTTAAAGTTACTTTATTTTTTGTGAATAATAGCAGAACCATATATTTAATAGTCTCAAGATAAAATACAAATAAGTTTCCACCCTTTATATTTATTACAGGTCCGATTATTGAGGAGACTAACTTGCAGGGATACTTTCCAATTTCAGTGTTACAGAAGATTTTCAGATTTTCACAATCAAAGTAAACTAAGTGCTCTGACGCTGACTGTAAACTAAGTAAATAAAGGATGACATTACACTTCTGCACAATGCTGTAGTTTTAGTTATACAGTAATTAAAATAATAGGTATAATACCAATAATAAGCCCACACTTTAGTAAATAAAATAATAAGCCCACAGTTTAAGGGCATAACACAACTGTCAATATCACTGCCTATTCTGCAGCAGGCTGCTCTTACTGACCTCTTTTCTGTCAGCACACTTCTGTCTGTGAGCTTTCCACATCCACGCTATGTAGGGCACAGCTCTGATCATTAAAATGTATTTAAATTTCGCTGAGCACCGAAACGTAGCACCGGCTACTCTGGCCTTCAGTGCTGGTCATAAACTGCCTTAGTGGACAGTTCCTTCTCATCTCTGAAAGTGTGTACTTCACCCTTTTCTTGTCAAAAGTAATTAATACTTAATAAGGGCACTTGTTTACTTGGCAGAGGAGGTGGACTGACAAAGCAGATGCCACTTAAGATACTCTAAAGGCACTCAGGCACATGCAGACTCGCTAAAGACATAGATGTGAATTAAAGACATTGTTTAGCAGGACTGCAGTAAAATAACTGCAGCAGAAGCTCAGAATTGCTTTATCACTGCACTGTAAAATTGTAGTGTTACATTATAGGTTTCTGGCTACTAGTTGCAGTACAATAAGTTACTGTACAATATTAACAGTGTATATGAGTTAAATAGCAACTCCACACCAAAAGATTATTGTGCTATGGAAGACGTGTAAATTGTAAGCAACTCTGCCAGTAATTTCCTATATATTTGCACATAAAAGACTTTTAATATTGCAGTTTTTGAACAGTTATATAAACTACAAATAAAAAAATGTGTGGGCATCCTGATCAAATGACATGTTTTGTTATTTTTCTAATAATTTAACACACTCTCTACAGAGAACACATCTCTGCTCATATTAATACACAATTACTGCATATGTTACTGACCATTTTGGGGGGGGGGGGGATCTGGACACATGTTATGGCACATTTTATACTGTAGGCTTTCATTTCACCACTATAATATAATATAATATAATATAATATAATATAATATAATATAATATAATATAATATAATATAATACATTGTAAAAAAATAACAATTATGCAGTAAAATTAGTTATTTATAATTTTTGCAAATGTACTTTTTTATTACAAATAATACTTTAAGAGATAATGAACGCAGTTTCGTGAAAACTGTGTGATACTTCTTGTGAAATTATGGCAGAAGCAGTGTGGATGTGCTAAATAGTAAACAAAATGACTACATCCTACATCATGACGCCTGATTCCACCATTGTGAGGAATTTTGACCCAACATGTTTTTCTACAATAAACAAATTCATATTTAATCACTTGAAAGGAATTCTAAAGAAAAAAGGTGCAATATGTAAGCTTCTTAGCTTTAAATCTTCCAAAATTACCTGGAGACAACAAAATGTGAAGTAGGAACAGTTTTGATGGTGTGTCAAATATGTCTGTGTATTGTGTTGCAGAGATATATACCAAAGTTAGCATGCTAACATGCTAGCCATGGCCTGTGACTGAAAATAAGTGAAAAAATGAAATCTTTTTTATAGATCAGTTAAGGACCAATAGCCAATGAAAGGAACAATAAACCCAATAATGGCTGGAGCGCTTGTCGGGCAACCACTGTAATCCGCTGCTGTTAAGAATCCATACATAGACATCCATACAACCTGCCCAAGCAGCTGATGGTGCAGTTCTACACCGCCACCATAGAATCTGTCTTCACCGCGGATCCATCACAGAGTGGGGCAGCTCAGCCACCAAACACCACACTCACAGACTGCAGCGCATCATCAGGTCTGCAGAGAGAACCATCGGTGTGAAGTTACCCTCCCTACCAGGCCTGCTCATGGCCAGAACCAGGAAACGTGCAGAGAACATCGCCCGTGATCTGTCACACCTTGGACATCACCTGTTCCAGCATCTTCCCTCAGGTCGGCGTTTCAGCCAGTTGAGGATCAAGACCCCCAGACTTCAGAGAAGCTTCTCCCCACACGCCATCACACTCATGAACAGCTGAACATTACAACACTACTACATACATACGTCCATATGCAGATGTTCTCCCACTCTTCTTCTTTCTCTGTACAGTCTCTGTACAGTCTACTACATACATACATCCATATCCAGATGTTCTCTCAATCTTCTTCTTTCTCTGTACAGTCTACTACATACATACATCCATATCCAGATGTTCTCTCACTCTTCTTCTTTCTCTGTACAGTCTACTACATACATACGTCCATATCCAGATGTTCTCTCACTCTTCTTCTTTCTCTGTACAGTCTCTGTACAGTCTACTACATACATACATCCATATCCAGATGTTCTCTCACTCTTCTTCTTTCTCTGTACAGTCTACTACATACATACATCCATATCCAGATGTTCTCTCACTCTTCTTCTTTCTCTGTACAGTCTACTACATACATACGTCCATATCCAGATGTTCTCTCACTCTTCTTCTTTCTCTGTACAGTCTCTGTACAGTCTACTACATACATACATCCATATCCAGATGTTCTCTCACTCTTCTTCTTTCTCTGTACAGTCTACTACATACATACATCCATATCTAGATGTTCTCTCACTTTTCTTTCTCTGTACAGTCTACTACATACATACGTCCATATCCAGATGTTCTCTCACTCTTCTTCTTTCTCTGTACAGTCTCTGTACAGTCTACTACATACATACATCCATATCCAGATGTTCTCTCACTCTTCTTCTTTCTCTGTACAGTCTACTACATACATACATACATATCTAGATGTTCTCTCACTTTTCTTTCTCTGTACTGCACTTTTATTTATCTGATAGAGTCTCAGAACCACCAGTACCACCGTCTCCACCAGTGACTCTTCTGTTCTCCATATTTATATCTATTTAATTCAGTCTGCACTGTCCTTCACTGCTGGCGAATAAAGTCTGATTCTGATTCTGATTCTGATCTGATAGAGGAGACATACATAGAAATAATAACAAGAGTTAACATTGCTTTCCAATGTTTGATGCTAAACTCAAAGAAACAAAGTTTCTTCTAGACTGGTAGAAAGAACTACTAAATGAAATAGCTATGTTCCCATGTGCCCTGACTTTAAAGAGAAAATTTGATTACTTGATGGAATTGCTCTTATTTACAAGATTTAAACTTCAGTAAACTCCAGTAAACAGCCAGAACACACACAGGGACATACAAATAACAAAACATACCTCACAGGTCACTGAGACTGACCCATCTCTTCTCTACCTCAGTTAATCCTCAGGCTGAGTGCTAAAATATTGTATAAAAAGATTCTTGTGTTTCAGTTATTAATGCTAATTTCATGCATTAAACATACAAAGCTTAATACAATCACTCCAGTAAATGGAGCACATGAGAGCATTTTACTGCACAATACAATCCTGGCCTGCAAAGCACGAGTTACTGAATGTTAAGCAACACAGTAAACAGAGATACAGAGACAGATAGATCTGGAATATGAGTTGTGTTGAAATCCCTTGCAAAATGCTTTCCAATAAACACTGCTGTGTCATATTATATGACAGCAAGTTCAAATTAAAGTGATCATAGCTGTATAACTATATACTCCAGGTATGTATACAATATGTCTTTATAGGACTAAAGCTTTAGTGATAATTGTTGGAGTTGAAACTGGCCTCTGGTGTGGAAATATTTTGGCTCTGTTGATAATGAGGGTAATGAAACCGCCTCACCTCTGCCCACATTTCCTCAAGAGGTCATATTGATTGTAGATTCAATTGTGTGCGTGTATGTGTGTGTGTGTGAGTGTGTGTGCCAGCCAGTGTGCGGCTTTCAGCATCTAAACTTTACGACTGGTGTCTGTGTGTGAGTTAGATTGTCTCAGTCAATTCATTGGTTTATTTCACACAGCATAAACTCGCTGGTGCAGCCATTTCCTTTCTTTCAGAGATGCAATATGTTTTCTTTTCATTGCAATGTTTTTTTTTCTCCCTACACATTTTTTTACGGTTGCTACAAAGCAACCCAATTTTAGACAGTACCAGCATCATTAGAACAGTTTTACTGGAATCATTTTTTACCCATGTAATATTTCTGTACCACACTGGCTGCCACACAGTGTTGAAAGAAAAAAAATAGGTCTTCCTTTCATCAAATACTTCTCCCTTTTCCTCCAATGATACGTTCATAAGCACTTTATTAGGAACACCTCCCTGTCTCTACACTCATCGTCCATTTAATCAGCTTCATTTACCATATATTAATTTGTTGTTCAGACTTTAGTGTATCAGAATGTCTGCATACTTTGTTAATTCTCTTTTATCCTATTCTTTAATGGCCACCGTGGAGGAGGTAATATTTGGGTGTTGAATCATTCTTAGGCTGAATAACAAAGTATACAGAGAAACAGAATTGATACTGATGCTAATTGTTGCCTAAAAAATCTGAGGATGGCTATAAAAAGATACCAAACACTTCCAGCTTACAATTTCCACTATATTCTTAAATATAACTAAAAATAGCAGTTAAGGGTCAATGTGGAATTCAGGTCAAGATCTGGAAAGACCAAGAAAACTCTCAAATAATAACTGCTCTGTCCACAAAGGCAAAGCAAAACCCCCATATGATTGTAAAGGAAGGCAGAAAGGTTTAGTCTAGGAGTGGCATTGAACCATTCTACCAGGCAATGTTCCTTGAACCAAGATGCCCAGCATGAAACAGTCTTACCTGTAAAGTCATCATAAAAGTAAATATCTGTGGAAGTGCTGTGGACTCATGATCATTGCACGAATAGACAGAAAAGTAGCAGCGTATAGAAAAAAGCACAGCTCCACAGTTCACAATGAGCAACTTCAGTGCAAGCTTAATGCATGAATGGACTCTTTTCTTACCATCCTTCTCTCTGATTCCTCTTTTTTTATATAAACTGCTTTTCTGTAAAGATGCTTTGAGACAACACTGGTTGTCAAAAACGCACTATATAAGTAAATGTTGTAGTTGTGTTTGTGTCTTATAATTTCATTGTACATCTCTATCTTAAACATGCTGTGTCTTACAACAAGAACAGAAAGACTCCTAGCATGTCTGCCAAGAGGAGTGTTACGTAGCATTTATGCAGAAGAGAGTTTAATCTTTTGCACATGCCACAATTACTTTTTTAAGGTTTTAAGTTAATTAACTAAAGATGAACAGTGCATTAACATTTGCAGAACGATTATTATTTTAAAAATAAGAGCTTCTCTTCACTTCAAAAATCAATGAGGGATGACTAAATGTTTGTATACAGCATATAAATCTTTCACAGTGTTATGGTTTATCCGTTTTCCATAAAAATGATCATATGATATGAGTGCTTGATGGAAAAGAAGCATATGAATAAACAGGGAAGGCATATATTGTGGCATTATATGCAGCAGGAAATCCACTTCACTAAGCGTTTAAGGCTTTAAACCATTAATCAGCTTTTAATGCCAGTCCGTAGGGGCTTGTCTTCAGTCAAAGTATTTAATTATCTGCTTCCATTATTCATCAGGGTTATAATTGGACTTTTTGAAGTGCAGATTGCTGTAGGTATGTGTTAGCAATTCAAAGTAAGCCAGGCAGTGTCCTGCAGGGTGGCCCACCAGGAGGATGCATTGGACAAGCCTATTTTTAGCTCTATAATTAGAGTTCATTATCAACATCTCAACACTGGACCACAAACAGAGAGTGCCAACGGAGGCAAACACACGAAGGTAGATTTGTTTATATGTGCGATGTGGGGCATTTTAAAAAATTACTAGTAATAATAATAATACATATTAGATGAGTTATATATAAGTACAGTACCGTGCAAATGTCAGGGACCACCCTTTTGCCCTTTGCGTTTCCAGGTAAACAAGGCTGTTATGCATGTTAAGTAATTTTGTGTGTGAAAAAACCTCAAAATAGAAAATTAGACAAAGTCTCAACAATTAGGTATGATACATAATGTATCAGTATTTAATTTGTTCACTCTTTATTTCAATGCATTTACTGCCACTTCTACTCTTCCATCCATCAAATCTTAAAAACAACCAGTTACAGCTTCAACAAAAGCTGCCCCCAAAGATTTCACTGACATTATGTTCTCTTTATGTCTTAGTGTTCCCATATGTTCCTCTTAAAAGCTCACCTTAGCACCTTACGGAGAGAGAGAGAGAAAGTGTAGCTATATAGTACCTATATGTAATCAGAATTCTTACATTATCGTTATTGTTTTTGTTCTTTCAGTTAGAAAAATTGAAACATGGAGATTTTGTAAGCCGGTACTGAGTCATTTTGCTGTCCCTAACTATAAAAAAGTCCTACTTTTTTTCTAGTTTGCCTACAAATATATGAAAACAAGTTTGCACACACTATTTCAGCAGCAAGAGTGGTTCATCAGCGGTTCATGTGAGTGTCAAAGAGAAAATGCGAGGCTTGCATTAAAAAATCCAGCCATGGAAGGCAGAATAGATTCACTGAGTTCTGGCAGCAACAGCAGAAGCAGCAGCCATAACATTTACTGAAGAATGTCAGCAGGGCCATAAAGCCAGAGAAGCCAGTAACAGATCTTTTATACCTGTCACCAGCAGCAATTCCCCACTCTTCCCCACTCAGCACACTGCGCTTCAGCAGCAGGGCCAAGGGGGGCTCCTAGTTCACTCATTATCAGCTGATGCTGCAGGGCATTTTCAAGGCGATCTCAAGCACAACTGCAAATTACGCCTCGGTCGACAACCCCAGTTTTCCCACAAAACCAGGATTTCATACTCAGGACAATGAAACATCAAGGCGAGCTCAAAGCTGGAAAGAGAATAAGAATATGTAGTTGGACAGATTTTCATTTTTCATTTCTTACTTTTTGGTGGCTCATTCCAGGTTCATCAGCAACCCGATCTCCGAAACAAAAGTCCTTAACAAAGTGGGATTCTTCAGTAGGACACTTTTTTTTACTTTTTGAGTTTCCTCTTGGCACCCTCTCTTGCAGTAGCTTCTGTCTTCTCCTAGTCCGGTACAGTCCCTCTTTCCTCTCTCCTGTTTTTTTTTTTAAGTTTGGAGGTAATACTAAAAGAAGTTGAGTTTGTTTGCTTAAGAGTATTCGTATGTTCACCTGTGCTCCACACCTGTTCTTCATAGAGTTTATTAAAGTTTGGAAAAGAGATGATATTTCATCTCACTTGTAGCAGACCTGTTTCCATTATGGTTCTTGATTATATAACAGCACAGATAGCACATGTAGTGTTCAAAAGTCTGTAGACAACCACTTGACCAACATTTCTTCTGAAACTTGAGCTATTAATAAGGAATTGGTTGCTCCTTTCTTTCACTGACACTTCTGGAAAGTCTTTGGAACATTGTTGTACGGATATGACTGAACATTATTGAGGGAAGGTATATTAGAGTTGGATGAGGTACTAAAGCAGTTCTGGATCAGTCTGATTCATTACTATGGTATTGGATGGAGCTTCATCACTCCAGAGAACACAGTTCCACTGTTACATGGCTCGTGTGTGTGGCTGCTTCAGTTCTATTCATCAATGGTTTTCTAAGAAGGTTGTTGAAATGTAAACAGAGTCATTGAGAGGGGTTTGATGAGAAATTTAGAAATTTAAGACAGCCTTGCCTACTGGAATTTTACCAGCATGGTGGCCAAAATCACAAATATACCCTACATGTATAATTTTATACTCAATGGAAAAAAACAGTAAATATATGAATAAAAATGTGTTTTAGGCTAAAGCATGTGAGGGAGATTTCTGAAACCTTTATTGTTACAGATGTCTGGTTCCTTTTGCCACTACTACGAACAAAGTTTCTTTATTATGTAGCACTTCACATCAAACCACCTTAAACTAAAGGACTATTTACACATGAACAACTGAATTATGCCAAAAAAAAAGAAAGAAAAGATGCAATTATTTTTTTAAATAGAGATAATCACTAAGTTGAACTGCTGTCTGGATACTTTTGGACACACAGAGTTTAATGTTTAAACTAAGCTGTCGTTCAGGCTGCTTTATACCTCTCATTTCAATTACTGAAGAACGACAAAAGAATTGACTGCTGTAAAATCTATTTTTATAACTATTATGGTATTACTGTCATAATCAATTCAGTTCCATTGAATACAGGCACTTTGTTTGCCCATGTAGTCGCACCCCCGATGTGAAACACTTTACAGTCCCCAAAGACCCAATCAAGTCTGGATCAATCTCAAATGTTGGGCCCACCACTATATTCCTCCAGCCTCAACCAAACATCCAGTACCCACAAGGCCCAATCAACTCCAACACGCACACAAGCTCACACACTCTGGGGCACTTTAGGATGGATAACTGATGTCACTTCCATTTCTACACGCTCCTTTAGAGCAAACGAATGTGTCATATTCTCCCACGAGTTGAGGATATTCATCAGGAATCAATGGGCAAGTTCTCCTAAACCAGATGCAATTGATTTGCCCTTTTGAGAACCATTCGAGTTGCTTTTAGCTAAGCTTAGATTAAAGCCACAAGCAGGACAATCGTATTGTGATCTCACTGTTTCAGTCATTATGATGAACATTGTATTTCTTTTTTTGTTTGTTGAGTTGCCTGTCTGCAACATTAGGTGTATATTCATATTGTGTTTTTAATCACTCTGTCCACTCACTTTTCACTCTTTTAGACACTCCTGCATTAATTACTCTATGTACACCATGTCTTGGTCACTTTAAAGAGTGGAGAAATATGATCTCATTCCACTGACTATCCACTTACTCTTTATATGATCTCTTGGATCTGGGTTGGACACTCTGTCTTCAGTCTGCACCAACAGCACCTCGTTTTCTCATCATATTCATTCTTCCACATGTTGGACATCTATAGACAGATTGCTCAACGAAGAATCTCACCTTCTTTTTATCGAATCGGCCACCTACTGGAGTGACCTGAGGGCTACATTCAGCCGCTGACCTAAATAAACCAGTTCTTTTCATGCAGCAGCTGCCTGTGAAAGGCTATTCAAGTATAAACATCTATCCGAATGCTCCTGTCCTGTCCAAGCCCAGAGCAACCACCCCTACTGGTAAATCTGAAAACATTTCTTTGGAGACTTTTTGGCTATATAATGCCATGTATGCACTTCTTCAGCACAAAAGGAATGAAAAAACATAAACATTTTAAGACTAGTTATTCTAAACCTTCTCAAGGCTGTCATAAAACATAAAAATATCTGAGGCATCAGGCAGCGTATTTCTCATCATTTCCTATAATAGTATTTTCTGAGGGAGCTGTAAAAGCATTCATTAATGTCTTCAGATGTCTGGTTCCTGAAACCCCCACTGAGAACAATTCTGACTTGATACATTTCTCTGGAAGGGAGCACTTAACACCCAGAGGCTCTGAGCTCTTAGTTGCTATTTTACAAATTCCCCCTTAAGTCATATCTCAAAGGAGGCTGTATTATTATAACAGTTTTTTTTGTTGTGCATTCATTATTCAGAGGTTATTATATAATAATTGCATAATATGTTACTTTATGAATTACAATGACTCCCAATGGCTACAAATGGACAGGTTTACAGAATTTATATATAATATCATATTTGCGTATTCACATGATTTGGCATCAAAACTTATTCCATAGCAACACATTTGATTCTGCATTTCTGACACTTGTCAGAAAAAACAAACAAATGTTAGAACATCTTTTTTCACCCTGCAGACACAAATGTAATTGTATACCTACAATTTCTCCCCTTGTTCTAATTAATACATTTTTTTATGAATGGAGCAATTTCTCTGATTTAAATGTTAATATATAAATTAAAAGATGCACTATGGGGATCCATCAGGCTAAATTGAATTAAATTGA
This sequence comes from Megaleporinus macrocephalus, assembly GCA_021613375.1. Taxonomy (NCBI): domain Eukaryota; kingdom Metazoa; phylum Chordata; class Actinopteri; order Characiformes; family Anostomidae; genus Megaleporinus; species Megaleporinus macrocephalus. The sequence continues at coordinate 40,920,405 of CM038703.1, forward strand.
ATTACTGAACTGTACTGCATTACTAAAACTGTACTGCATGCTTAATAGTTACACTCACAGCAGAGTGGTATTATGCAGTGCTGTTATAAGCAGCAGCAGCAGCAGCAGCAGCATTTTGGTGGAGGGGCGGGACTTCATGAGAGGGGGGTGTTAGTTGCTCCAGGGCTAGGTGCCAAGCCTTGCGCCTCAGTGGCTCTAGTCTCCACCAGCACTTCTGCTTTCATACGGATAAAGCATCTCTTAGCGAAAACGCTGATTTAGAATCATCTCCCACCTGTCCTCCACTTCTTTGGGCCTGAGATGTAAAACCTGATCCCAGATCAGTACTCCCCACATTGTGATTAGCAGGTAGAATGGCTCTGCTCCTCTCAGCAGCGCCATGATGCCCTGCCAGTCTTGCAAGGCCAAGCAGGAGAGGAGCGATTCAGCAAGGGATTGCCCTTCAGCCACCTTTTCACCTTCATTTGGCTTAGAAGGCTTTTCTAGACTGAATGGAATGACATCATCTCTAACGCACAGAATCACATTCAGATATGACTCCTTTGAATGATTAGTGATGAATATTACATTCTTTACTACTTGAATGTAATATACTACACTACTTTAATGTAGTAACATAATTATTATATGTATGTGATGGTGCAGGGTAAGCCCGTCACTGATATTCACTGTACCAACCGGAATACCTCACTTATAATGGTTGTGTGAAATGTTGTATGTACTTGCCTTGATGTCCTGTGTAGAAGGGGATGTGGGGCAAATGGGAGGTAAAGGGAACTGGGGCTTCTTGTTCCTGTTGGGCGGATCCGCCTTCAGGGAGGGAGAGGGGCTTTAGCGTCCTAAGTAAATTAATACTTGCTGGTAAGTGAATACTTGCCAGTAATATGTAAAGAACAGTCATGAATAGTTAACAGCTGTATAGATGTGTGTGTATGTTTGTATGTGTGTATATGTATAATTAACACTTCGGGACACCGACCCTCATGTGGGTTAGTGGTTTAGTCGGGGGGGAGCTTTGATAAGAGCTCTCGGTGTTCTTTCACCTGGGAGTCTTCTCACCTACCTGTGAGAGGAGCAATGTGTAGGCCTCTGTGATGATATACCTCTGTTAGCGGCTTGTAACGGCTGGTATAGGAACTAGTGTGACGAGAGTGAGCCTTGCTGCGAAGCCTCAAGGGACTGTCCCGATTACCTTTCATTTTTTCCTGTTTGATACAGTTTTTCTTTTCTTTTTTCTGTGAAGTGGAATAAATTACTTGTGCACTTGAAAACCAGAATCTCGCCTCCTCGTGTCCATACCCACACCCAGAATGCCAACCAAATCCCGGTGACTCTCCTTTAGGGGGTTACACAATTACAATGCAATTAGTTGTTTCTGTCAGTTTTTATCATTGATTCCATATGTGTGTTTTTGAAACATTAATAAGGCTTTATTGGTATTTGGATTTCTAGGGCTCCTCCGGTTCACAGACACAGCAGTTTGGTCTTGGAAATAACTGCCCAGTGGCATTGCTATGTGCACAGACTTTCCAATAATGACTTTACAGTAACTCAGCTAACAATCTAGCTAGAATCCTGGATAAGAGCTGTGACTTGCTAGATCTAGAGGTATAGTTGCATTAAGTGGATCTATTTTACTGTTAAAAAAGTTACTGTCTGTCCAGCCAGAACATAGTGGGCATGCTGACTAATCAGAACATGCTGGGCTTATCAGGTGGTGTGGACTACACAGGAAATCTAACTGAGCGTTTCAGACAGAGGAAGAATACAAATGCAAAATATGTGGTTTGGGAAATACAATTCTATTCTAATAGACAAAGAATAGACAAAAAATACAATTATAAACATGGTAAATAAGCAAAATAGGGCCCCCAGCCAGTTAACACTCATTTATGAAACAATAACCTAAACATTTATTGTGTCATAGATAACATGATATTAATATGTCTTTCAAAGAGCAGCTTGAATATGGGTCATATTGTATTGTGCGGCAGGGTAGTGGACTCCTCAGCGATGGTGCTTTAATCTTGATGACAACTACTTGCTGGTCACATGACTATGATACTAACAACATAGATGCAATAGAGAAGAAATCAGATAAGTAGCCTGGGGGTCTGGTCTCCTGAATGCTGTTATGGGATGAAGAGGAAAATGAATGCCCTGAAATTCTAGAAAAATTAAGAAGTTACACTTTTTGTCACTGAGTTACTGCACTCTAAATTTCTATGACTCTCTGGATCTCCACCATGGTAAATATCTCAGCAAAGCCTTTAACCGTGAGCAGTATCTCTGATTTTCTTGAAGTCTAGCAGGGCTCCTTATTCATGCTCCACTGACCTGAGGTGTTTGTCACAAATTTGCTTGTTACAAGGCATTCCATTCTCCTGTGGTTGATGTCATAAGCGATTAGTGGATGTCAATTTGACTTTTAACTTACGGCTTGTGCCACTCCTATTGTGTCCAATATTTTTTTTTTTCAAATCTATATTTATTTAGTGTAGTGTTCTTGTCATTTCTACTTAAAAGGTATTATAATTGAGGCTGGCAGGAAAACAAATGTTCAGAAATAATGTGCATAAGCTCATCACACCTGAGAATGCTCTTTTCTCTCAAGGCCTACAACTACAACTATACTCGCATTTAAAATATCCAGAGGCAGGTTATCAAGATCTGTTTCCAAAATCATTATACAAGAGGAAACATTTTATATTGTATGTTGTTTATTATTAATCATCTGAATTCTGCAGGCTGTTTAGTTTAGTGCAGGGAATGTCTGGAGGGCATCAGTAGAAGGGTTAGCTACACTGTCCAGAGTGCAGGTGGAAGGTTTTCTTCCAACATTAGACATATTTTATTTACAGTCCCCTCCAGTCTCACCCGTGCTGCTGTGAAAGCAGTGTCCTGTTGACTGGACAAAGAGGACAGACGCTGACTGAAGGACACACTTTCCTGCTGTCACTCTGCTTGTGTGCGTACATGAGCCTGAAGCTCAGCACTTCTGCCTCCGTGTGCATACTGTTCTCTTTTTCTTACCTCAACATTACGGTCCAGCTCTCTGTATGGATGCTTTTATTTTTGTACCACAGTCTATATAGGATTTGAGTGATGCTAACATCTTAATCTGAAATAAGTTAATTAGGGTTAATTATGTAATGTAATCAGGATATTGATGTAACATCAGGTGTCTGCATTCAGATAACATTGTATTTTGCAAAAGCAGTATTCAAAATAGAGTTTATTTTAATAATTTAATAATAATAGCAATGCAATAATTATATATGTAAAAATTATTATTGAATAATCTTTATTTATAGTGTTGGATTTTACCACTATAGCAGTATATGAGAGACAGATGGCCAGCAGAGCTTGAAGAAGGTCAGGGCTTTTTGGGACCCCCCGCCATATAAGGCTGTGATTTTGGGAACTTCTTTTCAGGAACCACTGTGCACCCAAAAGAATTACGACGTGGCCAGGTGTACAAAAGAAGCAGAAAGGCAGGCCATAAAAGGGACCATGCAGCACAGACACAACGAGACCGGGGCGGACAGGGGACCAGGTTTAGCAAGCTCAGAGAACGTTGGTACTGGTCTCCCTCTTCATTCTGACAACAAAAACAAAGATACGACATTAGAGCACCTTTCATACTTTTGGCAGCTCAAAATGCTTCACAGATGTCACCAGTCTTAATTTTTAATAAGCCAAAGACACAGATCAGATTTACAAGTACCAATAAGAAGTTTATATTAAATGATATAGAGACATTTCTGTGGGCACTGAACTAGACTGTCTTATAAAAGTTTTATTTGAGTTTTGTTAGAATCTGTGCTGCTGTATTTTGTACAAGTTGTAGATAATGGATTGTTTTCTTAGGAACCCCAGTACAAAGAGCATTACAGTAATCAAATCTGCTTCTAGCAAACATATAAACAAGGTTCTCTTTTAAAATAGTCACCAAAGTAATGCTACTCTAAATATCAAGCACTGTAATTTTATTTTCCTACTTGTAGAATAATAGTATGTTTTTGGGCTCCAATCTTAATGCATTTCCCATAATTCTTTACTGCAGGACCTTGATTGTTGTGTCTCTTTGGCTGTTGGCAGCTGACATCATATCACAAAGGCGAGTCTCTAGACAGCCTGTCAGAATGCCTCAATCTTAGTACCACTTAACTGCCTTTACATTTAGCCTAATTAGAGCACATGTCAAATCCTTGGTTACTAGTGATACACTACATCTCTGTTACCTCCTTCATATCACAATCCAGCCCTACATGAATCATACCTGTTTACGGTGGTGGCCGTAATTAATGAAAGTCACTAAAAGGTCACACTCACACCTAGTAAGCCAGTTCAGTGTCTCAGTTCATGCTATTTCCATCAAAATCATATGACTGGTGTAGGAATTACAACTGTATCTTTAGTTGATTTCACAGCATGTTTGGGTCCTTATACCTCCACACTGTTAAAACCTGTCCAATGACTCTTGAAGCATTTGGCTGAATCTGACCACACAAAAAAGGCCTATACACTTCCTGCTGGAATGAGTGGATCAGACACAGCAGTGCTGCTGGCGTTTTTAAAAACACCAACCAAAAATATCTAGCCAACTGCATCCTGTGGGCAGTATCCTGTGACTACTGATGAAGGACTAGAGGATGACCAACATAAACATTGACTTTACATCTACAAGGTAGAAGTGTCTAATAGACAGTAGCACTGCTGTGTCTGATCCACTCATACCAGGGCAACACAAACTAACTGTGTCATTGCAGTGCTCAAAATGATCAACAACCCAAATAATACCTGCTCTGTTGTGGTCCTGTGGGGGTCCTGACCTTTGAAGAACAGAGTGAAAAAGGCTAACAAACAAAGTCTATGCAGAGAAACAGACAGGCAGCAGTTTGCAATAGCATATCTGTGACATCCACAGTGCATTTGGTAGATCTCATTCTTTGTTAGCTACATTGGCCCTGTTGTTTCAGTGGAAAACTTTAGTTTAGTCACTTAACATTACTTGACTGCATTTTAGAAGGAAAACTGATTCCTGATGTCATAGCAAGCTGTGTAAACATAAACAAAATATACACACACACACACAAGATGCAAAGTCATTTAAGGACATGATTGTAATCTTGAGGTTTGAGAAACACCACAAAGACATGACACCGGATCTGCTATGCCGTAGAGCACAGTGGTCACACATTTGCCACACTGTTTGGTTGGTATAGTGAGTCAGAATGGAATGTGAGAATGTCACATATTGGATGTCATTACATCAGCATTATCATCAGAGGAGCTCTGTATCACCAGCAGAGAGACAGAAACACTGTCTGTCTGTCTGTCATCTTAGCTCGTGGGTCATATGGATCGACCTTGTTGTAGTAAGTGTGATGATCTAGGAATAAAGTTCTGAGATCACAGGACAACAGCTTTAAGCACTTTAACTGTGGGTCAAATTATATACATATTTTTAAAAGTGAAACGTGAAGATCTGGCTTCTAACTTACTCACTTAATTATAATTAGTTCTGTGCTAGGGGGCAATATTAGAATTTAAATAGCTATGAAAATCAATGAAACGTGTAAACTTTTGTATACAACTGTACATATCTTTGTACAGAATGTTGAACTGTTTTCCCACGTATTCCACTCCAATAACTGTTGTACAGACTGTCAGCAAGAATATCATTCTGTTTAACTTCACAGAGAGTAATAGATCAATGAATAAATGTGTTTGACGTCACAAGCATGATGACTTAAGAACAGGCTGTTTTTCCAAATGTATATATCCATATATTTGTTGCATGGACTGTGGAGTTCATTGTAAAATCAAACTGAATGTACAGTCCTGTGTTAAACATTCAAAACAGCCATTAAATGAAGTTTATATATTTTTAGGAGATGTTTTGAGAAGGCTGGTACTTACATAAGGAAAAGAGAAACAGACATTTTGACTGGAAGTTAAATAGATGAAAGGGTGGTTTCTGACAATTGTTCAGTACTGTACTTCTCTCTGGGGGGGCTTTAAACACAAGGATGGGTTTCACTGTTTCAGCCATGATTTCTGTATTTTGTGTTTCACTCATTTATACAGTTGTTCCAGCTGGTCTTCATTACGGCCCACGTCTCAAAAGGGATTTCCTTTGGACTGAACGGGTTCTGATAATGAATCACCCATAAGGGATGCTTCCAAAATGACAATGTTAATGTTGGAGCTCATTGCCAGTGCAGCTTTACACAGCCACGCAGACCTGCAGGACACTCTCGTCTCTCTCTATGATGTAACCCCATTGATCAGCCATTTCCTGTTTTGCACATCTGCAGCATAAATAAAGTCCCTGACGGCTTTCAGCAAGCTGGACGGACAGAGGAGAGAGAGAGAGAGAGAGAGAGAGAGGTGGGGAGGTGTTCTGTTACCCTGGCCTGTGCTCTTGATGACTTGCTGAAAGTCACTCAAACTGAGCAACATGGGAGCAGAGAGAGAGGAAGAGAGAGAGACAGAGAGAGAGAAAGAGAGAGAGGAATTCATATACATCATATACAATTGCATCAAATCAGTTTAAGAAGTATGCAACCACTATATATATATATGGAGAAAGAGAGAGATATAGAAAGGACAACAACAAAGAGAAAAAGAGAGTCTGAGAGCAATAGAAAAAAGAGAGTGGGCGAGAGAGAGAGAGAAAGGAAAAGGAAAGAATTAAAGAACTAGTGATGGGGAAACAGGCAGATAGTGAAAGAAAGAAAGAAAGAAAGAAAGAAAGAAAGAAAGAAAGAAAGAATGAAAGAAAGAAAGAAAGAAAGAAAGAAAGAAAGAAAGAAAGAAAGAAGATAGAAGAAATGTGGAGAGGAGGAGATGGACAGAGTGGGAGAAAGAGAGAGAGAGAACCATATGGAACAGTATAGAGCAAGAGAGAGAGAGAGAGTGAGAGAGAGAGAGAGAGCGATAAACGGGGTCCTCTGCTGGATCTCTGAAGGGAGATGAAGATGAGCAGGCTGGAAATCAATCAGCTCACAGACCGAACACATCCATAACCTCCAACTCTCCCAGCAGCTCAAATTAAAACGTCCACAAAGGAGAGAGAGCCTCTGACTGAGCAGCGCATGCCTGTGCAGAAATAAAGCTGTCACTTAGCACAGCTTAATGGGCCCATTTCTGCCTCAAAACATTCCCATGTCAGGGGAAAATGGGGTCTTTTCTCTCTGAACTGTCCATAAATTTAACCCCTTAAACTGGAAGCTTAATAATACATGAGAGAGAGAGTGTTACACTGTGAGTGTTATCCTGGCATTAGTGTGCAGCGGTTTTAAATGTGAGGACACAGTGTATTGACGTGCTAATGCAGACTGGTAATAGTATAATAAGACCCCATACTCGATTATTTCAAAATGTAATTATTAGTATTCAGTTTTTCCTTTTGATTCTTCTCACTTGATAACAGGCAGCAAACGAAAAACAATTAAACTGCAGCGACGCAAACTGAACTCCAAATTAAGGAGGAAATTGTGTCTATTTGACGATTGCTTTAAAAGACATTACATGGTCACACACTTGTGCTCATGAGACATCTGCAACTGAGCCACTTTAGAAGACTCCTGGCTAGGTGACCTTACACAGCCAACAGATACAGTATATTGATATCTCCAATTGGTACTTAGCTGATCAATGCTAAAACATAGCTGTCAATGCATTTATGTGTCCCCATGGGATCAAGTGCTAACCAGGCTGTCGTCTTCAGTCCTTTATTTACTTGCTAAAACATTCATTCAGTGCAGCGGGTGGCAGCTCCCCTGGTTCCTACTAGGCATTAACGCTCTATGCACTGGCTCAAACAAGCCCATTATAATGCACTCCAAGCTGGCCCAGTGACCCATGGGGTGTATATTTGAAGTGTTTACCCATTCGACCATGTGACCTTATCTCCTTAGCTACTGGCACAGACAAAGTCCAGGACAAGCCTGATGGGACACGGTCAATACCCTTCAGTGTGACTTTGAAAAGGGCCAGTGGGAAGGTCACTCTTTCTTTGCAGAGGCACCAAAACCCACTTCATTGGCTTAACAAAGTAATGGCACTGTCCCCAGGCTTAGATCAGTCTTCTATAGAAAAATGTCTATAGGGTGTTTGAACATAACTGAATGATGTGGTGATCTCCCAAAACCTGACAACCAAACCAAGAACCATTTATAAGTATGTGTGTGTTTTTATATATAGTTAACCCATGTGTTGTCATGTGGGTCAAAAGTGACCCGCTACCATGTTTAGCTGTAGAAAAAAATACCTTAAACTATCTTTTTCCAACTTGAAATTTTATGACTTTTCCTAAAGGAACCCCATCATTAGAAAAAGTGATCCTTTGTGTTTGTTTATGTTTCCATGTGGGCTGTACACCACTAGGGTACAAAGATTGTCTTATGGGTCATTTTTGACCCGTGAATTATAAAAGCATTTAAACACCAGAAAAAAGTTCAAAGGCCACATGCTCTCTAACACACACACACACACTGGAACTTGCATTTGGATGGAATATGCAAGTGTACACAGGGAGGCTGCCGAGTGGAGCACCAGAGAAGAACCAGGGGGTGCGGGCTGTGCTTGATTTGACAGTTGGACTAAGGGAGCACAATGTCACATGTGACAATTTGTTCACCTCCTACATGTGCTATATAGAGTTAATGTGGAAAATTGTTCACAAAATCAAGCAACATTTTTCAACATGAAAATTATTTCACTAAAAATGTAAAAGAATAAACTTTTTGTTGACTGTTTTTTCCCTTTCAGTATAATTAATTCAGAAGTAGTTACTTTACATTTTGAATAGCATAATAAACCTTTACTAAATAAATGAAAACTGTTGGTTTGTTGTAAAAAAAGTGTAATACTGTTCATTGCTGATTGTCTTTTTGTATTGTGTAACAAAAAATACATAATAATAAATTAATTAAATTGAGTTGAATTGATAAATAACAGGTTGTTTCATCATGCAAAATCAATTTTGGATTTACAATTCAATTAAGCTGCTTTATTTTGGGGCTTTGGAAGGGTGGGTCATTTTTGACCCGTAGGACGAGGGGAGTAAACAGAATGTTAAGATCGCTCAAGGGTTAAATCCTCAGAAATATCAAAAATTCAATATCAAAAACTTTTTGTAGAGCACTAAGCTAACAGCAGTGCACAAAAAGAAAAACATAACCCGCACAGTCTTCTGCTGCTGGTTTACCCAGAGCGCAGAGAAAAACCTTGGTTAGACTAATGTTAATATTCACCGTCAGTAAAATTTTTTAAAGCCACCATATTGAGTAGCAGCAGTATAAAGCACAGCTACATCACACAAAATTGGTCACAGCCTAGATTTTATATAAGTTAAGACTGATTTAGTGTGTGGCCCTTACTAAGAAAGTCCTGCTCTTCAATAAAAAGAGCTTTCACTGCTGCTAGTGGGGAAGGGTCAGGATATTATGATGCTAATGGAAAAAGCTCTCTCTTGTTGTGGAGATCTGTGTAATCAGCCAGAGCAAGCCATAAAATCATGTTTTATGGGTTATTGAACCAGACCCTATAAACTATTTATGAAGTTTTTGTCTGATATTACTTGTGATTTTAATTATGTTTTAATATGATGATCTGACCTTCACTTTTGAGTATTTAGGTCTCTCCCTATTGAAAGACATGGGAGAATAGGTCTTACTAAATAGCTTAGTGACTTTCAATGTAGCACTGTCATAGGATGGCAATTTTCCAACAAGGTAGGTTATTAGATTTCTGCTTAGCTAAATTTTTGATCAACTGTAAGTCAACGTATGCTACAACCTGCAGGGGCTGCAGTTAACTTACCACTAAGCTACAACAGGAATCCTATGAGGGTGCCAGCAGAAATTTGCACAGGAATTTTCTACCCTTTTCAGTGCAATGGGGATAGGAGTGAGGATAGATAGAAACATGCTCTTGTATGTCTGGAAATAACTGCCCAGCGCATTTGATTGCTGCAGAGTGAACAGGCTTTCCTTTAAGAACTCTGGTTACAGTAATAGGCATCAAGTTCAAGTTCAATTTATACCCGATTCATACAGATTTAATGGAGTGAAACTTTTCACATTGTTTAGAAAAACTTGCTGCCTTGGAGGAAAAAATGCATTAACCTTTAGTACATTAGCTGAAGTAATGTACCTTTAGCACTTTCCTGCTTATCCTAAAGACTGACATATATTTTTCAATGTTAACTTAAAGTAATTTCACTTACTATTGGTTCATGTGACTCATGGTTTACTTTAAAACAGTAATAGTAAAATGTTGAGTGGTGCTCTGTGGGCTTAGAAAAATTGTTCACTGTAAGGGCCACTGAATAATGTGCACCATCATCATTATTGTTATTATAAATAATGAAATTATTTTTCTGGTTGATTGGTTGATTCCACTGTCACTTCTTAGTCATGTTAGTAGTTAACCTGACATTCTAGGACATCAGTATTAAAAATTAGATTAGATAATTTATCTGAATCTTTGACTTTGGTCCTTCATTCCTTTTTCTTTAAGACATGCATTAAGACTTTGAATTGAAGAAATGCTGGCAATAACTGGCAATAATGGATTATAATAAATGTACAATGTCCTGTAATAAGACTGACCCCTATATGAAATTTTACAATTTCTTACCATGTAGACTATGAAGTGAGTCCCTAGAAATAGCATATTTTCTTATTTTCCTGCATATTTTACTCGATTGCTTCCAGGTTGGCAAAATCCACTAAATTATATGATATCACATATGAAGAGTTCAAACAGCATAAAGTAATAGGAGAAGCTGTAGTTGTATAAACGGGGCAGGCTTGCATACTGGTGCTTTATTGGAGACCACTGTGCACTGTTCAGCTGTTTACTCCCCTGACTTGTCAGCAGATTAATGAGCCTCAGTGCATTGTGCACAATAAAGAGGGTTCCACAGATCTGTGGTTTGCTCTCTCCTCATTTATCTGCCCGCAGTTATCTGCCACATCTCCACTAGAGGTTTAAAAATGCATCAAAGCACTTTGGAGATTGAAGGTTTTGGAAGAACAATAACATGTAGATAATTGCTGTATAGTCACTTAAATAACATACATACAAGAAACATATACTGTAACATTATTGCATATATAAGTTCATTGGTTCCTGTCCGCGTGACAGCCCAGCAAAGATGTGTTTGGGGTTTATCAAGCAGTGGCTGGCTTTATAACTCGACCCTACACGTGGCGCTTAAAGGCAAAGAATTACTTGCCTGAAGCCCATTGGAAGACACTCAGGATCACTCTGGAGACCAACCAGTCCCTCGTGGTCCATTAAACAAAGCTCCGGGGCTGGGCCAGCAACAGCTGCTCACGCTGGACTAAGGCCCAGCCTGAGAGTTTGCCTCATGGCTGGAAATGTGAGAAGCGGTACCCTCAAATAATGGTGGCTCTGCAGCATTAAGGGATTTGTTCAGCCAAAATCAAATTTGCACATCAACATGGCTAACATATCAGTTCTATATCGGTGTAATCTAATAGTCTCAGCTGGGCACTGTGTGAACTATATCACAATAAATGGAGGCTATAAGCTGCTTTTTACATAAAGATTTTGCCTAAGCATAAAAATAGGCTGAAAACTGCAGTAAATCATGATGCAGCCTGTAGGTATTAATATTGTCAAGTATTAAGGATTTAAAGCTGGTCCATACTACAATTGCTCACTCTAATATACCACATAGTATGTCTCACAGTACCACTAAAAATGTATCAACACAGCTTGTAATTACTGTGTTTGGATAAATTAGTCACACCGATTGATACATTTAATTGATTCATAAAATGAAGCATAAAGCCACACAGTCTCCAAAAGACTGGCAACAGAATCATACTGAACAGCTTGGTTATTTTCAATGAAGCACTGTTCTAGGATGCTACCTATGTAACGAGATGATGTCATTTGCCTTGCTGGAGCTCTTCTAGTCAACTTTCAGTTAAGGCATGTTACAAGCTTCCAGTGTCTATGTTTAATATAAAATGTAATAAAATAATATTAATAAGTAGTTACTGCTACATGAATCATATAAGGGTGCTAGCGGAAATTTGCACTCACAAATGAATGAAGTTTTTTTTCTCTTATTTCATTTTGGCTTTTATGGCTCAATCCAAAGGCCTAGCTTTAATAACTGATTGTAGTGTCTGCCACAGATGTGTAGCAGGTATGTCCATGTGAAGCACCGCACAGCGATAAGAGAGACTTAAAAGATGTAAATAGTTGGGACGTGTTAATGTGTTGCATGGGCTATTCTGTTACTGGACTGTGGAGCTGTTCTGTGTGATAGTGGTGCAGTGTTGGTACCTACTGTCTGAGAGAGTTGCATAGCTAGTGGTGACTTGCCTGCTATCTTGTTCAGTAGAAATGTCTTCACTCAATAAACAGCACTCATCTGAGTGTTTCCCAACAATCAAGGGATACGTTTGCTGCTATGAGCAAAGTATTTCCACCAATTTTGAAAGAAAACCTTCAACTAATGTAATAAACAACAAGCACTGAGAGGAACAATGTAAACCTTTCAGAGTAAACATGGCCAAAGACATGACTTGACTTTGGGCTTTGTTTACTGTGAGACAATTAGTGTGTGCAAATCAGTCTTAACATTACCAAACCTTCATCTCCAGTAGACAGAACATGGGGAGAGGAAAAATAAGCAGTGCTGGATGTGTGTCTAAATCTGACTCTGAGAAGATAAAGACAGAGAATTTGCTTCACTGCTGTGATGTTAATAGAAAGTAATATGGCACAGAGACTTGGCTTGAGAGCGGAAGCACAGAACTGCAGGACAGCAAAGCCAAAGATAAATTACACCCACACATTTGCACCGACCAGCCATAACATAAAAACCACCTCCTTGTATACACACACACTGTTCATTTGATCAGCCCCATTTACAATACAGGTGCACAAGTGTAGTTCTACACTTACAGACTACAGTCTATCTGTTCCTTTGTATACTGTGTTAGCCCCCTTTCACCCTGTTCTTTAATGATTAGGACTCTCACTGGACCACCACAGAACAGATATTATTAGGGTGGTGAATCAGCACTGCAGTGACACTGATATCATGCTGGCGTTGTGCTGGTATGAGTGGATCAGGCACAGCTGTGCTGCTGGAGTTTTTAAACACTGTGTCCACTCAATGTCCACTGTGTTAGACACTCCTACCTTGTTGGTTTTCCATGTAGGTATTAGTCAGAGACGATAGCTCATCAGTTGCTTCACACTTTGTGTTGGTCGTCCTCTAGTCCTTCATTAGTGGTCACAGGATGCTGCCCACAGGTAACTGTTGACTGGATGTTGTGCGTTGGTGGACTATTCTCAGTGCAGCAGTGACACTGAGGTATTTAAAAACTCCAGCAGTGTCTGATCCACTCATACCAGCGCAACACACACTAACACAACACCACCATGTAAGTATCTGCTCTATGGGGGTCCTGACTATTAAAGAACAGAGAGAAAGGGGATAAACAGTTAATGTAGGAAATCAGATGGACTACAGTCTGTAATTGTTGCATAACAAAGTGCTCCTATATAGCAAGTGGAGCTGACAAAATGAAAAAAGGAGGTGATTTTAATGTTATGGCTGATCAGTGTAAACAAATAATAGTAATAATAATAATAATAATAATAATAATAATAATAATAATAATAATATACACCACATATAGAATAAATTCTAATATTACTTTCACCCACTGAAATGTCAGAGATCCTGGGAGTGCTCTGAGTGCTTTAATGCTGTAACAGATGGGTATGGCCATTGAAAGCTTTAAATGTCAAAACAACACCTTTAAGTCAATGCAAAAACAGGAAGTGAGTAATAAGCTCCAACTTTCTTTTGCTGCTGAACACGTAGGCTGCTGCATTCTAAGCTAGTTGGAGTCAATTTGGAGAGACAACAGAGCCAGGCATTAACATGTTACAGTAATCTAATGATGTGGTAACATGAACTAACATCTCAGCATCTTGTGGTGAGAATGTGTCTTATTTTAAATGTTTCTCTATGAAGAAGGCACTGAAGGCACTAATAATATACTAGTATCCAGAGTTACACCACTGTTTTAGGGTGCAGACTTACAGCCCAACAGCAATAACTTTAGAAGAAAACAACACCTTCTAGGAAGAGTTATCTCAGTACAAAAGTGGAAAGCTCCTCTGTATATTCCAGTGTGAACTGCATGGACAAACGGCTCCACCCGCTTTCTTTCATTGCCCACACTGAGTGGCAGCAAACTCTATAAATAGCTGTTTCCCCTTCAGCTCTGCGCTATTTCCGGATCCGCTCACCACCAGCTCTTCTTCGGGCTGACAATAACATCAGCTCTTTTTTTTTTTTTTTTTACAGCCAGTTTCACAGAGGAGGAGGGAAGAAGGAGGAAAACATGCAGTGTGGAGACCAAAAAAGATAAAGCATGTGGCGTTTGATGAGTCAGCAGAAAGTTCGCACCCCCTCGTTAAAAGGGATCAATAGTGAGACTGAAGCCAGATGAGGTTCCCATGGATCCTAAAAGCCAGTTGCAACATACAGCATCATGATAACACAGTGCACAGTGGTACAACTTTATCTGTAGTCGTTGGGTTACTGCGGTGTAACATATTAAACATATCATACAATAGACCAGTTTTTGAATGGATGCCAATGAAATGCCTGAAAGGAAACATTATGCTCCAGCATTTTATTAGTTATAAACCTAAAACTGGTGGGCTATTTTTGTACCATTTACAGTCTGATAATAAAAGAATAAGTCTTGGGAATCGACATCATGCCAACTATATTATAAGATTGTTTCTCCATATTCCACTAAGTTATAGGCATTTTTCAGTCAGTCACTGACATATTGCACTTAGCCACTGGCATATTCACTCAGGCATTGACATATTTCACTCAGCTATTGGCATATATTTTACTTAGCCACTGGCATATTTTACAACATTATGTGCAGAATTTAGTCAGCCACTGACACTTTTCACTCACTTATTGGCATATTTCACTTAGCCATTGGCATATTTCCCTCAGTTACTGGCATATTTTACTCAGTTATTGGTATATTTTGTTTAGTTATTGGCATAGTTTACATAGCCATTGGCATATTTTACCTAGCCATTGGCATATTGCCCTTAGCCATTGGCATATTACCCTCAGTTACTGGCATATTTTACTCGGTTATTGGTATATTTTGTTTAGTTATTACCATAGTTCACTTAGGAATTGGCATATTTCCCTCAGTTACTGGCATATTTTATTCAGTTATTGGTATATTTTGTTTAATTATTACCATAGTTCACTTAGGAACTGGCATATTTCTCTCAGTCACTGTCATATTTTATTCAGTTATTGGTATATTTTGTTTAGTTATTGGCATAGATTACTTAGGCATTGGCATATTTCCCTCAGTTACTAGTATATTTTACCCATGTTTACTGAAAGATTTCAGCAACTGCCCAATATTGTCTATTCCAAGTATATCTTAAGCCAACATGTTTTGTATACAAAGACACATAGTGAAATGCAGAAAGTAAACTACAGATGAATCAAATACAGATTAGCTAGAAAAATGTACCTTCCTTAAAAAACACATATAATTTGTGATGAATGATTCAGTGATGTCAGAAAGAACTGACTGGAAATGTTTCATGGGTCAAAACTGTATGACTGTTAATTTTACCCTTTTTTTCTTCGTTAAATTCTTTCCCATAAAGTGTTGTGTAAATACAGCCTACTCGTGAACCCTGTTGAAATAGCCTACAGGAAACAATGCTAACTTAAACACTCAGACAATACAATAGCATGTATTTTTAGCATGTATGAGACTTTGGACAGCTGTCAACCTCTGTAACCTGTTATTTGAGTGGAGGCTGAATGAAGGTCCTTGGTACAAACTTCGCAACACTTTATTACAGAGATGCTTTACCGATTGTTGTGACTGTCTGCCAGAGTGTAATTTAGCTGTAATGGGTATGATTAGATATTACATAAAAATGTACTTTGCTTGTTTGAATATGATGATGATTTATATTGGGTTGTTAAATGTCATCTCTTTGTGTATAGTGTTTCCACTAATACTGTGACATTGTGACCATCCCAAGGAAGTCATATGACTGGCATAGCTGTTTACCTAAACAAAGCTTTTAAGTAAATGTGATATGAAAAAAAAACCCATAAGTGTTAGTGTAAATCTGCCAAGTCAGCAATTTCTGAAATGAAAATGGCTTCTAGTTTCTGCAAAGAAAACCAGCATCGTCACTAAACAACCGACTTAAGTGAGAACTGGCAAAAGAGGCTATAAACTAGAAAAAAACAAATGTATTTATGAAGCACTCTTCATAACAGACTAGTGCTCCATCTCTGTTATGCCTCTGATCGCCAGAGATTTCATTGCTGGGACCTGCTGACAAGACAAACATACACAAACACCTCCAGCTGTTGCAGGCAGTCACTTATTGCACCTCATTGATTTTCTTCTGTCCTCATGTGTAGAGTGCTGAGGTCAATTTGATCACAACACCACAGCAGAGACACTATAGAAACTTACTACACCTCTTAATTACCTTAGTTTACTGTAAAAGTGCTTAATTCCAGGAGACACAGGTTCGGAAGTCAGATATTGCAGTAGTTGTTTGCAAATCATATCCAGAAAGCCATCGTGCTCAGCTCTGCCGTCAGCTTGAGACATTGCCTATGGCTAACACTACCAGGCTGGCATGCTGCTTCATAGGCTCGCCGTCCTCAGTTCTAGCATACACATTGCTGCCTATTTTGCCATCCTTTGCTGGGCTCTGTTTTAAGTTTTTAAGTCTTTTTTAAGTTTGAGGTAGGGCTGTTCCTCAGTCCACTGGGCAGCAATTATCCCACTTCTGATACCAATGTGACGTGGCTAAAGAAAAAGAAGTAGAAAACACAGCTTTAAGTGAATTCTCTCTTATTGAACATGGCAGGAGTAGAAACCCATCACTCAACACTACCGAACAGCTAGGAGAGCAGGCAGGTCACTTCCAGCCATAAAACTATCCCTGACGGTAGGCATCGGCCACTAACCAGCCCCACAGCCGTAAACAACATAGCTCAAAAGGCACATATACACAGCTTTAAGCTAACAGTCACAATTATTACGAGGATTTAAAGTCTCTTTGATTATGCTTGCCCTTTCCGTGGTGGTCCTTGGATGGACGCCTCTCATATGTTCAACAGCAGTAGCACGTCGCTGCAATATTCCTTATACAAAGGAACAGAGCCTCCCAGTGTTTCCTGCATTTTTTTTAACTACAGTTAATTTCAGGAGCTACTTCTCTCTTTGTAGTCTTAAAGACTGTGTATATACATGCTACAGTGTATACTGCATATTAGGAGGTAGTAATTAAACTAAAGAATTAACCAATGTAATTTTAGCATGATTTTTAGCATATTATTAGCTTAAAGACCTTTAAATAGCTGAAATGTGTGTTATGTCTTAAGTATGTGGCTGAGAAAACAGAGAGAACTGAGCCAGCCAGGAGTTGAACCTACACTCTTCTGACCTGTAGTCAGACACCTTATCCATTGCACCACTGGCCCACCAACAGCACTGTAATGTAAATTCAGACGTCTGCAGTAGGCTGCTGTATTGTGCAATTACAGTCTTATTCCGTAAATATGAGTTATACTAATGAATTTACAGTAAATTGTTCTACAATACAGTTTTTGCTGTATTTATTGGCCTAATTTCCATTTATTTTACTGCAATACAGTACAGACACAATACAAACTTGAACAGGTTTCTCACACTCACAGATATCACTTGCAAACATGGTTAGAATACACAGTTATTAGACATTTTGAGATTCTTTAGAGAACCAAAACTGGTTCTTCTATGGCACCTTCATTTGTTGTACAGTCATCCTAACTTTTTTACAGGGCTAGTTATGCAAAAGCTTGACCTCTAATTCAAAAAATTACGAAAGAATTGCAAAGCTGGATGACATTCTGCATAACCTCATTGGGCCACGTGAGGTCTTTTCTTCTTATGCAATTGAGAGACCGTGAAAACTTGCTAAGCTCAGCATTTTTGCGCACCATTGTGCATTAGGCAGCAGCTCCCATGCAGAAAAAAGTGTCTGTGTTCTCCTTGTAAAGCATGCCTTTGTTGTTTTTCTAGAGTGGACAGTCAAAAGCATCAAATGCAATGACACCAGAGGTACTGATCTATCTTTAGCATCAATCAAAACAAAATCCACATCTGAGCTCCGCTTTTACAGAGCCTTGACTCCGGATACTTCACTGCCCGTCTGTTTACATCTTGCACCAACATTGGTCAGGGTCTGTATTTGCAGGAGTTGTTGGTATTGTGACAGGAGTGAAAACAACTTAACCTTAAGGTTCTAAACCCTTAAAAATAAGGGGTCCTTGGCCTGGATCTAAAAAATGCTTTAACTGAGTATAGAATCTTTAGTAGAGATGTGTAGATGCGTAGACTGTAAGAAAAAAAACTTACCTCATAATAAAACAGACTTTTAATATAACAACATGGCAAAGGTCTCCTAACATGCCTTAAGGTAAAGGATTTCTGTCTCTTGGCTCAAACATATAGTTCAAGGAAACAGTTTTAATTGCTATTAGTGGTAAATGGCAGTTTATTAATCACTCATTGCAGTCTGACTTGATACTAAGACACATATACCTCAATATCCCATTTTATAGCCTTACACACGGGTCAAGCCCTACCTGCTCGACACAAAATAGGATCCAAAACAAATGAAGCTGTCATGAAACAAGATGTGCAAGACATAAACATCTCCTGAGTTTCTTTATTGTATGTAACCGACCATTTGTGTCTAACAGGCATCATTCATCAGATGTGGGCTGGTGTGTTATATGATAAGGTGATAAAATTTCTATAAGAGTTGAAGGTGTGTGAGTGAAGACATGAGAACACCTTACAAGAGTTCTTAAAAATGAAAGGATCCTCAGTGGTCTTTGGGCAGACACCTTAAAAGCTTTTAGTTTAGAATACAACCTCCTGCAAAGGTACACTCTTAAAAATAAAGCCCCCTCAATGGTTCTTGGCTTGGACATGCGGTTCTATGAAAAGTTCTTTTGAAACTATATACGAGGAAGGCTCCATATCAATAAAATTGGTCTAGAGTTCTAAGCAAAGGTTCTAAACACTCTGAAATAAGAAGGTCCCTGTTTGTTACCATGGATATATAGTTCTAGGAGATGGTTTTGTATACCAGTTAAAAGAGTGTAGACTCCTAAAAAACAAGATATGACAATGATTCTATACACTTTTAGGTTCCTTAGTAGTTCTTGGTTCATATGTATGGTTCTATGAAAGCTTTTAGAGCCTCTGCACATGCATAGAGATTTCATATCAATGGCAATGGTTTACGCAGAGAAGCTTAAAACAACGTAACGTCGTTGTGAACATTAAGGTTCCGTAACGTGTTTTTTCTGCGACTTCACACCCATGAACCCCTTTTGGCACCTCTATGTTTTTAAGGGAGCAGGTGAGTCTACACTGGAAAGAGAATATCTGCGGTGGTGAAGCGGGTGGAAGTGTAAACCTGCGCAAACTGCAGTGTACCCGCTCTTCTCTGGTGCTTTACTACAAGCACGTGAGCCTAAATGGCCTGGGAGGAGGGACTGAGCGCGTGCGCGAGGGCGTGGAGAGGGGTGTTGACCCAGCGGAGTTTCAGTACCGTGGACAGCGCCGCCGCTCCGCCAGCATCTCCTCAGTCGCTCCAATGGAAGAGCTTCCGCCTGGAGAAAGCACTGTCCACAGCCATGCGTCCAGGACCTGAGTGAGCGCAGTTTCTCGCGAAGGGACAGCGGATTAAACGCGGAGCTTGGCGGGAAGGATGCCCGAGCGAGGATGTGTACCAGCCGAAAGATCATCTGGAGCCTGCTGGTGCTCTCGGTGCTGGAGATGGGGCTCGGCGTGTCCAGCATCGCGCTCGGCGCGGTGGGCATCAGCAGGGCGCACGCGGGCCACAAAACGCAGCAGGGCGACGCGTCCCCGGTGTGGAGCGGGGTGTGTGTACGTTTCACTTTTAATTGTTGTCTTTTTAAATGTGTTAGGACTTCGTAGCGGGAGGCTGAACCACACTTTTAGCTTTTTTACTGTTGTTTAAACACACGCTGTGCCACAAGAGCAGTGTAGACACTGTTCCCCGACGTGTTTAAGGGGAATTCCATCGATTTTCCAGATTTCCAAAACTGGAAAGCAACCACGGCCGGAAAGGATAAAAGGGATAGTTCAGTGGATGTTTCTTTAAATAGCCTTTACTGTAAAACTAACTCAGGATTTTCCTAGAAATGCATGTCCAAGCCATTTAGTACCCAGTTTTTTTAAAAGGAGGAATACTACATTGATTTTTCAGAATCATTCCCAGCGCTTCAGTGTGAAATGGTTCATTGCAGAGAAAGTTGCAGAGTCAGATTTCTTTGCAGTGGAGAGGATAGAAACCAGGGGTCACCATGTCTACAATGGCAGATCTCAGTCAGAGAGGTGCTAAAAGGGCCACAGAAAAATCTCAGAAACTGAATCTCTTCTTAGCATGCTTTAAATACAATACGTCTATTAAATCTGCTTTAGCTGGGCTGCAGTGGAACCTACTTTCCATAAAGGGGACCTTAGACTAAAAAAGTTTGAGAACTGCTGATCTTAAACTCAAATACAGCCATTTTTTACTATCCAAAATACCAGTGAATCTATACTATATAATCTATACTATATAAGTTTAAGAATAAGTTTTCTTTGGATGCTACATCCATTCATATCTCACTGCATATATCTTTTTGTATGTATTAAAAATGTCTTTTACTCCAAAGCCATCTCAAACTATCATATTCAGAAACATTTATAATAATGATTGGATATTAGCAGAAATATGAGAGGCATTTAGTGTATTAAATGCTTTATTACATGTATACACTGCCTCTATCTGTGCAGCTTCTCAGTCATACACTGCCTCTATCTGTGCAGCTTCTAAAGCTTTGCTATCCAGATTTCAAACAGAGGCTCCTTTCTTTGGTATTTAGTTCAAACTGTAAATACTGTTTGCCCAGAGGAGGACGGGTCTCCCCTTGTGAGTCTGGTTCCTCCCAAGGTTTCTTCCTCCAGTTGAGGGAGTTTTTCCTTGCCACTGTTGCCTCTGGCTTGCTCACTGGGGGATATATGTTATAACTGTTTTCAAAACTCTGTAAAGCTGCTTTGAGACAACATCGTTGTAAAAAGCGCTATATAAATAAAATTGACTTGACTTAATGGTTTAATTTTAGGCAAATTAAAAAAAAAGAAAATAAGTGGAATTCCCAGTCAAAAAATATATGTTTATGTTTTTCATTCATTTGTTTTAGGACCGTAGCAAAAATCCAGTGTTCACCCTCTCATCAGTGGGCTGATGTTATCCTCTTTCACTACTTTGTGTTCCATGCAATTAATTTCTAGATATATTTGTTGTTCAAAGCATTGTGCTGCAGATCCATACAGATAGACATCCTACAACTCATGTTGCACTGTTTGCTGGAGTTTGATAACTGATTAGCTTAATTCTAGTAGACAGAGCATGCTGAAAGAAAATTTTCTGCTGAAAGTGAAAAAATAGTTCTGTGTTATGCTCAGTTTCTGAGAAATTTGCCTTTTATAGCCAAAAGTTTGTAGACACAGATTTCTTCTGAAATCAGGGACATTAACGGAGTTTGTCCCTATTTTGCTGCAGTAACAGCCTCCGTTTTCTGGAAAGACTCTACAGTAGATGTAGAAACACTGCTGTGAATACTTGATTGAGCATTAGTGAGGTCAGGTAGTGACGTTGGACGATTAATTCTGGATCACTTCAACTCATCCCAAAAGTATTGCATGGAGTTCCATCACTGCAGAGAACGCAGATCTACTGCACCACAGTCCGATGCTGTGACAGCCATGCTTGCCATTAGGCTAGCACATGTCCAGAAAGCCTCAGGACAGCTTTAGGTCCTGTGCTTTTGCCCTCAGACTTTATAAGTGCCTCTTCATTGGACTGTATATTCATTATTATGTTTTATACAGCCAATAGAGATTTAGAAGAGAAGAAACTGTTGGAGTTGCTGGTTTGTTCAGTAAAGGCAGTACTTTAGGTTGCTTTGAGAAAACTCTTAAAGAACCCATGTCATGTAAAACTAACAACTAACCTCAATATTAATAAATTAAATAATTTGGTGTAATATTTAAACAATGTTAACTTGTTCAAATACAAAAACTTAACTGCAAAAGCAACCCACTCACATTTTTTGCAATGTCACAAAACCTGACACATTTACATGCATACAGTTACTCAGACTACATCAGTTCAGTTCCACCCACTCATGTTAAAATAATAAGGTGCATTTCAGCCCAGACTGCCTTTGGCATGAGAAACAAAACAGGACAGCCAATCAAAAGAAAGGTTATATTTATATATCAGTTGTACATCAGTATTACACTGACAAAAACTGTTTAATTTTAGGAGGTTGGATAGTAACGAAAGAGTTATGGATTTATTTGTTTTTTGTATGATGACACAAATGCCATAAATGGACCACAGAGAACAAAACTCATGTAAAATGTCTGCAGCTCTTGTCAATGACGTTCCTACAATCTTAACATTTTGCATCAGTTCCATACAATTCAAAATGCTTACCGGTCATTTGCAAAAAGTGTTCTACAAAGAAACATTCAGAGAAGGTGGATTCTTTAGAAATTAAATCTTTGATATTTCTATAGTTAAAATACATCTCAATTTTTTTAAACTGAACCATATATTGCCTGTGTGACACTTTCATTACATTCAAAATACAATTACTTTTTACACTTTAGAAGAATATATACTGAATACTTACCTAGTAAGTTGAAAAGAAACTCCATACATGCTTGTTTACAAACTATTTTAAAATCAGCAGACTGCATGTAAGACTGATAAATCAATGTAATGATCAGTTATTAATAATCTCTGTAATACTGAGATCGGCTAAAGTCTGAAATCAGTGTGATAATCAGTTGTTAACTTCAGTGTTACTGAGCCATGCTTAAGTAGACTGATACATTAAGATAAGAAAATCCTTTATTAGTCCCACAGTAGGGAGATTCACAAATAACAAATAAGAATAGACAACAAAAAAATACAAATAAAAATAGATAAATAATTAGTATATCATCACTGGCCAAAGAAAAACAAGCATCTCCAAAATAATAACTTTACAGGAGAGAACAAAAACTGTCTCTACTTTTAATGGAAGTCAATGGAACCAGACTTATTTCCTAACTAACTTGGAGCATTTCTATTAGCTTTAACACAATGTTAAGGGTGGTAGCTGCCTTCAAATGAAGCAGAAAAATGGAAATAGACAAAAATGGAGATGCATGTTTTTTTGCCCAGCGATGATATACAGTATATACAATATAAATAATAAAAATCAAAAACTCTAAAGAAGAATATTATTTACAGATAATTCCACATTGACTCTTAATTGCACATGAGGGAATAGGAAAATATTGCACATTGTTATGCTACATTGAGAAAACCCTATTTCCTGTAAGTGTGTAGAGTTTAAGTGTGTGTGTATGTGGTCTGCTGGGAGCTGTGCTGGTTGTAGTGTCTGACAGCAGCAGGAAGGAAGGACCTGCAGTACCGCTTCTTCACACACTTGGGGTGAAGCAGCCTGTCGCTGAAGGAGCTGCCCAGTGTTGCCAGAGTCTCATGCATAGTGTGATGAAATCAGTGTGATGATCAGTTATTAATCTCTGTGTTACTTAGCTCTAGTCTGAGTAGACTGCTAAATCAGTTTGATAATCAGTTATTAATCTCAGTGTTACTGAGCTCTACTAAAGTCTGAGTAGACGGATTAAATGATTTGATGTATTTAGGACTGTGTATTTAATATTTACTCATTATTACTTCTTTAAAATATCCTGCCCAGCCCTGACTGTCAACTGTGTGTCAATTTTTTGTGTCAGGTTATTTTGTCTCTAAATTGCTGTCAATTTGAGCACTCCAACATGGCACAGTGGGGATACAAGTACGCTTTCCTCAGAAATATGTCTCTGCTGTTGTTTCCTCTCCTAGTTCCTTGTCTGTGGACTCTGTGGGATGCTGTGTGCGAAAAAGAGGACTGGCCTGGTTGTGAGTACACATAGTGTTCTAGCTATACACCTGCCTCTGTTTCAGCTTGTCATATGTGTGTCAGAAAATTTAGGCCACAGGTTTCTAAAACCTGCAGTAGATGCAACAATATCTGATGCCACACTGTTAATGACTATGGATGCTTATTTTAATACATATCATGTATTATACATACACAATACAGATAATAGTATACAGTTTCTTCTGAGTGAACAAAATAAAATGGATAAGATGAAGAGAACACAGCAGTGCCACATGTTAAAAAGCTATAAAACTGTCATTATAGTGATGTTTATAAAATTAAATGAAATAATAAAATATGGCTGATCAGGGATGAAGCTATGGGGGCATGAGGGGCCCTAGACCTTTGCACATAAAAACCATAACATAACCCATCAACTTTCTAAAATTTGTTTGGTCTCATACACAAGGCTACTGCATTCTAAAACCTTTCTTAACTCCACACACATATTTCATATAAGCAGCTATCACTGTGGCAAAGTTTACATAACACAAACTCTGCATCAGGGTGTGGAAACATGCTTAACCCTTTAACACCCTCACCAAGAAAAAAAGCATTATGAATATATTTAAAAATTTTAAATATTATAAAAGATTTCAAATTCCACCCAAACAACCCACATGTGTGGAGTGATTTACCTGTTGCGTTCTTCCTCTATGGGTGAGAACAATAAAGGTGTATCAACTGAAACATTCAGTGACCTCTAGTTTAACGTTTTAGACCTCTGTCGATTGGTAGAGATGGCACTACTACTTCATTCATTAAAATATACTGACTCAAAATGTGCTCTACCAAAAGGTTAAGAAGAATGTAAAAGGTTTAAAACTGCACATGGCATCACTCAACCTGGGTGCTTCCACAGATTGTGGGAACTTCTCTGAGCTGTGATCATTGCTTGCTTAGTTTTACTTACTTGCTTATATTTGAAATGTTTGAGTTGGTTACATCTTCTAGTGCACTACAGAAGCTTTTGTGATCAGTTGTGAAGGCAAAAGGTTAAGAACCCTTGGTTCAGAAGCAGACTGCCTAAAGACCCTGTACATTCTGGCTACGCCACTGTAACCACCTACTTTTTAGAGTGTGGCACAAGCTAACATGGGGGAAACATTTACAGTTAAGCAGGTTCATAGTTTTCATGCATTCCCATAGCAACACCATTAGCAACTTTTTACTGCACTTCTGCTTTGTGCACAGATAAGCTTGCTCTTCTCACTAATCACTTTTTTCGTAATTTATAATTTAATGTTTCTTCACACAACAAAGAATTATAATAAATAAATTATGTTTTTGTCAATTTAGCAGTCTCTTTAATGCCCCTCAGTCTATTACTGTTAACCCCACCTATAGGGTTTATTATTGGTCAATGCATTTCACTGTTATAGATGTTGATCATAACCACCATATATGCAGAAAAGCACAACATCATGTCATTTATCATGATAATATCAAAAACACCATGATATTACCACCAACTACCACAACCCCAGCAAATATTAAAATCAGCTGTGGGAGGACATGAAGAAGGATGTATGTTTGAATATTCTGCATGCCCATTATTCCAGGCTGACCGACCCAAACCCCTAAGCAGTAGCAGGACAGCAGTGGTGGATGAAACACGCAAATCCTCTACTAGAGTAACAGAACAGTACAGAACCCCTTCATAGAAATAGTCCTCCATTTAAATTTAGAACGAAAAAAAAAGTAGTGTGTTTTACATATATATATATATATATATATATATATATAAATGTAATATTCAAAGAAAATCATTAAATTATGCTCATGGATGTTTGTTCTCTTTAAACATTATTATTATACATGAAACATATATAGCACTTTTTAAGAATCCAAAGCTACAAATTACAATACAACACAGAAAACTTAAAGAAACATGAGATTCCTAACAACATGCACAACCTGATAGACCACCAAAACTGTCCCCATCAAACAAACAGCACTTACAGCTTTCATCTTTCAGAGGGATCAACTCTAGCTTCAGATCTGAAAACATCCTCTGGGGTGTTTGTCCATCCTTACATTGTAATGAAGGTAACCCAACACTATGGGTCTGAAAGGATGTGCAGCTGTCAAGAAGTCCTCACTGAGAAAAAGACACCAGAAGCTGCTGGTGAACAATGGACTGTCCAGACCTCAACGTCACTGAACGTGTTTAGAAGCATTTGGATTGTAGAAGCACTTCGGAGGTGTGGAAAAAAACAAATATAAGTTTTCTGAAAAAAATAGAGGCTGGAAAAAGGCAAAGGGTCGAATCACTAAATACTACCACTGTATTTAACTGTTAAGGCTTCTGTGTAATCAGTTGTTAAATATATGTTTTTTGCTCTTTTCCTGAATAATTTGTGGCCATTCTGAAAAGAAGGGAAAATGAAGGATGGTCCTATTCCTGACTTTTGCATAGTTTTGTATAAGGTTACAGGTTCTAAGATATGACATTTTTATGACAGCAATGGTATTTAAATGTGGTGGAATGAAAATAAGACTTTTGCAGGAAAGGATACAGAAATTCAGAGAAATGCAGTCAATCACATTGAGATGGCATGTAAAGTAAATGAACTGGGGTCATTTGTTTGGGATGCCATGTTTTTGCAGTGCCTCCAGGCACTCGCGTTTCTGCCCTGTGATCTGCCTGCATGTGTGCAGAGGCATGCCGCCATACGGCTACTGCAGATTCAATTATGCACCTTGAGAAGTGGAGTGGAGGAGTCACAGGGGAGAGTGTTAATGACAAATCAATAGTAAAGAGAAACCTAGTCTGGAAGGACTTAACGTCTCTGCCTGACTGCCTGTCTTTGTCTCTCTCTCTCTCTCTCTCTCTTTATCTGTCTCTCCTCCTCTCGCTAACTGTCTCCCACACATCACCTGTCTCGTGTCTTTAAAACATCCATGCTTTTCTCTTTTATTGTTCTGTCACTTCTGCTCCATATTTTGCACTATTTTCTAGATCCATTTCCCCGTCCTCGCGTTCTCTGCCTCTCACTCGTTGATTGGATTTATTTTATGCGCTTCACACACGACTGAACTGTTTCCACACAATGGAAAAATGACTGGATTGATACGCCCTCTCGCTCCGTAATGGCTCTTTGTGAAGGCATTTAGGGCACTCTACCATGTTACCATCTACCGTAAATCACTCTCACTGTTTTCCATCTCATCAGTCTCTGCTTGCTCCAGTTAAGCAGTAGGGTAGATGGGTTTGGTATGGAAAGTGCTTATCTTAAATTATTTGTATGGCATAAATCCACAGACATGGGTGTGGTGAGAGGATATTGGCAATTGGCTGGTATCCAAAATCACCATAGGGCCACTTTAGGGCATACTGCAGGTATCGAACCCAGTCCCTCTCTAAACCATGTGATTTAACTGCATAGGCTCCAGACATCACTGCATAATTTAGAATGGCTGGAACTGAGCTATACCCTCCTCCGTCCCAGGACTGGACATTGGACAATGTTTTGTTATGGAACATGTTCTCTGCTACTATAGAGTGTAATATGTAAATGGTTTACAGGGAAACACTTGGACTTGTAACATATTTATTATCACCACCAAAAACAAAACAAACATTTTTTTACATATTGCATGTGCAGTTTCATGAAAGCAAGACTCTTCAAAGCACCTTAACTTCTACATAAATGGCTCATAAAATATACATAATATTTACCTAAAAAATAGCTTTTCAACAAAATGATGACATTGATGAAAAAAGTCAGAAAACATTGCATATTGCATATTATATACATTTTAGATGCTAGCCCAGAGATAACGCTTCTAAAACACAGTGAAAACAAATTATTTTGCTTGGCTCTAATCTAATGGTAAAAATGTTTATTTTTGAATTACTGCAGTTTTCTGAGCCTAATTTCAAAGTCTGGACAATAGAGTCAATAGGAAGCACTAAAAAGAACAATGGACCTCATTCACCAATATCTTAATAAGTTCTTTCCTAAAGTTTTTCTTCAGAAGAATCCAAACTGTTCACACCTTTGTGATTTTGAATGTGTGTAGATTCTGTTCTTACCCATGTACTTACCAAATGAGGAAACACTGGTAAATGTTAGAATCTACCTACTACCTACTGTTTGCTTTTTATATTTACAAGAGGAACCTAGAAGGACATCCATAGAAATATATTTCTGAATCAAGCACAGTATCATTCAGAAACAGTGTTTGTTTATGACAAGATTAAAAAAGGAAAATGATCAACCAATGCACTACAGGAACACATACGGTAAAGTATGGTGACATGTCTGCTTCTATTGAGCCATAATTCCATTGGAAAGAAATGTCCAGTATACTGGTTGATACAAGCTCACATATGCTCTTCTATAGCAGTTGCTGCCACAGTATACAATCTTTACAGAACATTTACACCCAATCCCCAAAAACCTTAGATTCATGAAGTTTTACATTATTAAATATTTAAGATGGAAACAAACTCATTCAGAGTGATCAGATGTGAAGCATGTCTGTCTAAAGAAGAATAACGAATGAGATTTGTTTACAGTGGTGGTGATGGAAACCAGATATCTGAAGCGTTTAAAACATTGTGCTTAAAACAAGTGTGATGCATGCAAGGTGTTGTTGGGCAAAACAGCAATTTTATCATTATTAACACCATCAGTGTTGCATATGTTACAACTCAGAGAGCATATGTAGGTTTGCTGTTTTGAACTGTAAGTGAATTATTTTTGGTTCCTATTACCAGCACTGTGAAGAAAGTCACATCATGTGAATGAGGTTATGTTCAAACTGCAGCATATGGGATTTGTGTGTCCAGACCTCTTCGGCCTGTCTGCATAGGTCGTAATAATAACAGTGTAGGTGTCAGTAAGTCTGTAACACATTTTGACACATTCGTCACTCTGGACTTGAAATTTGCAAATGATTCAAAAGATGCTTTGTAATCTGACCGCAGCCAAAGTGTCCAGACAGAGACACGTCCATAAAAATGTGATTGGAATTGCAGCACTAGTTTGGGTCAGATTTTCAAAAATCTGATTCCGTTTTTTTTTTATTTTCCAGACTATTAAAGATCAATCTGGATACAATCTAGGTATGGCAAAATTCAGGCTGGAAGTCTGAACAAGACATTTGTGTACATCTGAACCATTGAATTGTAGAGAAACAGTTTGGGTCAAAATATGTAAATTATTGATTATTTATAATGCAAGTGCAAATGAAATAGCATTTGAACTTAAATAAATAATAATAAATATTTGTGTGCTGCAATTTCTCATAATATTAAATGGAGATTCTTACCAATGTTCTGTCCAATGTAGCAAAAATCTGCCAACAGTTTGTATAAAAAAAAATAAAAAAATAAAAAAAATAATAATAATAATAATAATAATAATAATAATAATAATACTGTACAGTACAACTGGAGCAAGTACACCTATTCATGAATAGCAGACTGTGAGTTTTCGAACAGCACATACTCAGTGTATTTCCAGCAGTAGGGAACAGTATGTGTCACCAAGCAAGGGTACAGTAAAGAGAGTTGTGGCCGTGGCTGAATAACAGGAGGGAGTGTCTACTCTCACTGTAATTTGAGGTAAAAGTTACTGGAAAGTGATGAGCTGGCATGTTGTGGAGATTAGATAACAGCTCTGTCTGCAGCCAGTCTGAACAATTAAAAACAAGAGGCCAGCATAATCTGCAATGGGCACAGAAACGCTCTCCCTGTTTCCCTCCATGTCTCATTCATTCTCTTTACATTGCTGACTGTGCTTTAACCTTTAGGATGCTGACATTAAAACTGTGAAAACTTTAAATAAAGATTAAAAGTTGGAACATGGTCTAGAGTTTGCTGAATCCCTCGTTTGACCGATTAAAACAGCTTATTACTTTTTATGCAGTAATGCTATACATACCGCCAAGGAGTTTGCTGGAAGTTTGTTGATTGTTCTGTATGACAGTACAGCTTAATAAGGTAGTAAATAACTTTCTGTTTCATTAAATCACTCCACCCCATCACACCACCGTCATACACCGTCAGTGATTTCTGCTTTGGTGGTGCAGTTCCACAACAGAAGCCAGATTGCTCTCTACTTGTCCTGTAGTGTATTGCAATCTGTCTGAATTATTATGTGGATCATATTATGTGGAGCAGAGGTCACTAATAGGCGCAGTCCAGACCCAGACGTTGTCCAATGTAGGCCCAAACCGATAAACTATTGGGAATGATTTCATTTTGACTGTGTTTATTTTATGCGGAGGAGCTTTTCTTGTCTTTACGGTATACATGCTCTATGCAGTGAATTCAGAGACCAATCGTGTGCACTGTAAGATCCACTCCACAGCCAATCAGATCTGTTCACATTGGGGCGTGTGGTGCGCGCACATAGGCGAGGTACGAAGCGAGGAGCAGCAGCCGGAGACTAAAGCGAGTTAGAAAGAATAACATGCTCTAAAAACTGAGTGTTTAACAGGAACGGTTCTGGAATGGAGCTGCTCGTCTAGTTTTGGGGAATACCTCTCTGTAAAACCAACATGTCAATTAGTGAAGCTGAGTTTACAAGAAGACACACGTTTATTTGCTTTCTCTATAAATAAACACTTTAAGATGCACTTTTTTTCAAAAGCATTCTGTTTTTTAAATGTAGCCCTTATTTTTACTTGAGGAAAAAAATATTTGGAGTTTTATAAATAATTCATTCAGTTCAGCATTTAGACAGTAAATATACTGAAATATACTAAACGGTATTTGTAATAAGTTTGTCTTTCAGTTGCTAATGGTATAAGATGCTGATACTAGGTAACTTAAATATTCAGGATATGGCACTGAAAGTTATAAATGATGATGGTCCGGACCTTGGCCTGAGGAAATCTCCCCTAACTAGACCTTACTGAATTCTAATTTAATACCCCTGCTCTAGAGCATTATAAGACAATTTTTAAATAACACAGTGGTTTCTATATTGGCCCCTTTTCTTCCTGTAGTGGACCTGTCTGAACGACTTTCAATAAAACAAATTGTATAAGAATATTATTCTCAGCCTTCTGCTTTAGTGCTTTAAATAAAATCACATAATCTATATCTCTATATAGATTCTCTATATCTATATCTCTATATCTATATAACAGTGATATCCTAGTTTGGGCCCACATACCAACAAGGAGTGATGCAAATCTATGTGTTAAACCTGTAATTAAATTTTTATTGAGCACAAAATCAGCTATAAGTTATTTTAAACCAAACATAAATTTGATTGCAAACAGTTATACGTAGTTATATTTTTGTATAGTGTGTAAGACTACCTGTTTTAACAAAAAACAAATAAAAAAAACTTGTTTCTTTTTATTTTATGCAATGAAACAAAAAGATGTCATACTGCCCCCTACACTTTCTGTATTGTTTTACAATCTGTCACAATGTCCATCTACATCACATGGACATTAATGGACATTACAGATTATTTTTTTTTAAGTAATGACCTTTTTTTTTCTTTTCTTTGGTATTTAGATTATTAGATTGTAAATTTTGTTTGAACAGAGGAGGATTGGTCTGCCCTTGTGAGTCTTGGTTCCCTCCAAGGTTTCTTCCTCCAGTCTGAGGAAGTTTTTTATTGCCACTGTCACCTCAGGCTTGCTCACTGGGGGATAGATATGTTGTAACTGTCTGTTTTCAAACTTCTGTAAAGCTGCTTTATGACAACATTTGTAAAAAGCACTATACAAATAAATTGAATTGAATTGAATTGAATTGAATTGAATTGAATTGAATTGAATTGAATTGAATTGAATTGAATTGAATTGAGCACATAGGGCCTCATTCACCAACCATTCCTAAGACGGAATTTCTTCTTAAAACACACCTTTCTTAAGAGCTACTCGAAGAAAAATCTTAGGAAGACATTGGTAAATAAGGTATTTGATATTTGTTTCCCATAGTCAGTGTAGTTAAGTTGCAAAGTGAAAGATAAAATGAAAATTGAGAATGAAAACGTGTCTCTCTCTTTGTCTCTCTCTCAGATGATTCTGTTCTCAGCCTGCTGTATTTGCGGTCTGATTGGAGGGATCCTGAACTTCCAGTTCGTGCGGGCGCTGGTAAAGCGGCCAGATGCTGTGCGCTCTCTGCATCTGGCCACTATGTCCCTGGCCTGCTTGGGCATCAGCAGCTGCACACTGTCCACCTGGTTGACCTGTCGGCTGGCCAGCAGTGAGCAGCAACGCATGTTCCTGGAGAGGGAACACTCTCTGCATCATTCGCACGAGATGGCTGAGAAGGTAGAGAGAAGAGAACTAATACAACACACACCTGCACAAGCTCGGACCCACAGTTACAGTCATGTGAAAAAGTTTATCTCATTAGGTGAGATAAGTTAAAGCTACACGGAGACACAGAAATATTCAGCATGTTTGTATGCTGCTAAACTTGAGTGTTATATTATTCATTCAGCAAAGCTTGAATAAAAAATCTATAAGCTATAAATATGATACAAAACGACCTAAAACCACTGATCAGATCTATCTGAGAACTGTGTGGGTGTGGCTTACGACAGTGTTGCCTACGATTAAGTTTGACATGGAGAGGAGAGAAATATAGAAATATATCGGTCAGTTATTGGTCTTTGAAACATTATTCTACGGGTCTAATTCTATACTGATTACATTAACACATACACACGTACATACACTAAAACATATGCATTGTATATAACACGATTTAACCTCTTGGTTGACTCCATAGGTTACGTATATTTTATATATCGTCGCTGTATAATAAAAACTTCAACTTTCAACTTTACAGGAGAGACCAAAAACTTACTTTACTTTCAATGTAAGTCAATGGAACCAGAATTTTTTCCAAGCTATTTTGGAGCATTTCTATTGGTCCATTCATCATGAAATATTCACACAATGTAAACAACCACTGGTGTGTTCAAATGATGTGGGAAAACTCAAAATCACCGAAAATGTTTTTCATTGGAGAGTGACGATATATAAAAAGAAGGATATATGGATAAGAGGGAGATTCTATAATCTACAGTCATGTGAAAAAAATAGGAGGAAACTGTTATATATTCTGCTCTTTAACTGGAAATTTGACTTAGTTATCAGTTATACACATTGCTGGACATTGCCTGCTTAGAATGTTGAATCTAAAATACAGTTTTAGCTTCTAATATTTAAATCTACACTGCATTAGTTATTTATTGCATAAAATAGAACATTTTTAATATACATCAAACATTTGAACTGTAGTTTCTCTTTTCTCACTCTCTCTATCTCACTCCTCCTTTCTCTCTCCCTCAAAACAGGAAGTGCTAGACAACTCCAGCAATGGCATCCCCCAAATCACGTACAATGGACGCAGCGCATCACCATGACGGTCTGATATCTGCACAGTCTTGGCAGGTCCATCACTGTGCTTTAAGTGGTGCTGACGTTATTGGGCCGATGGCCGTCAGTAGGACGCTCTTCAAGCTCTCCTTTCAGACGACAAACTCTGGGTCAGGTAACACTACTGTGGCAAAAAAGATCACCTCTGTGGACGGACCGCCAATCAGCATCCAGTTACTCGCTGGCCTGAGGACAGGTCATTCAGGAGTGCAGTCGACCGATGACATGCATAGAGCATCGTAACCAAATGAGCACAACACGAGCATGCATAAACCTTTCCTCTCCTCTCTAATGCTTTCCCTCCTCCTCCTCTTCCTCCTCCTCCTCCGTGTTGCATTCATCCTGCATCTCTCCATTAATCCCTGGTGATAGGTTACTGGAATGTTGATGCTGAAATTGTTATGCTAATCTGTAATGGCATATTGAATGCTCTGACCTCAAACATACAAAATGCACAATGTAAAATGCTTGTATAAGGAACAAATTGTTGATTTACAGTATTTTTATATATAGGCTTCATATGAAAATTAATTAAAAAGACTGAAATGCACTGATATGAGGTTGTTATTACTGACTAAAGTAAAACATACATACACACACTAAAACATATGCATTGTATACAACACGATTTACCTGTTTGTTTTTAAATAAATGACATAACTGTGTTTTTACCATCTTCTGTAAAGTTACTATATATACTATATATGTGTATATATATATACATATATATTCAATATAATGTATGTATAAAATCTTCAATAGCACAATGAAACAAACATGCCACTATAGGCTGTTTCTCATTGATGTGTTTGTGTTTTGGAGTGGAGGTCCACCACCGCAGCAAAAACAGCCTGCTGCCACTGCTGACTAGGTTCCTCTGTCATTACGTGTCAGCATGTTACCTGCCACCATGTGGCACTGTCCACTAGTACATATAAACTCGCTTGGGTCATTGTACACTTGCCAGCCTGCCTGACCTTCACTGGTGCCTGTTAGGCTACATTAGGTCTGACACTAATGGATAAGTGGGTCAATACTCACATATACAATCATTTGGTGGAAGCTCTTATCTAGAGTATCTCACAAAAACAAATAAACAGTAGAAGGTACATTGAGAACCTGAAAGGTTTGACAACATAAAAGAAATGATTTTACACCTGCTTGAGTGTAAGATGACGTTTCTTAGGCAAAGAAACACTGCAGTAAAAGCCTCATCTGCATGTAGCAAAGGAGAACTTCCTATCATGTAAATAGATCAGGCATGTACTTATACAATCTTTGGAGCAACACTATAGAAGACATATTTCTGGTTTCCAACAATCTCCTTTATAGAACCTTTTTGAAAAGTTTTAGTCCATAGAAATGTACTTCTGAGGCACGAAAAACTGGTGCATAATTAGATTGTTCAGTCATTCAGAGTTGTTTGATGTGAAATTTCTAAATTCACTGTAGAGAAACCTACAGATTTTTCTTTACAGCAGTGGCAACCAGGAATCACACCGTGTAGCAATTTCATTTAATCAAATGTGATCAGTGACCATACTTCTCCACCATAAAGGGATTATATATTCATTTTAGGCCAAAACTTCATCACATAACTGGCAAACCATGATTCCTGTCTGATTCGTCTGATTCCTGTCACCACTGCTGTGGTTCGGAGAGTGTCTCTAGAACAGACCATTTCAAGTCAAATCACTCTGAATGACTTTGTGTACTTCTTAGTGATTTAATGATGAAAGTAGAAATCCTGAGCAGGGTTGAGCTGAGATTGACCTGTTAGGACCTATGAAGGAGGCTTATTTCACCACAGACCCACAAGGACCCTAGAACAGAGACATTCGTGCCTTGTAGGTATATTTACATTGTATAGAAAGACATGCTGTGAGTCAAAGCCTTGAGTTGGTCTGTACCATGGTGCAGGACTGAGCCCTTCGAGACTTGCAAAGTAGGAACAAGAGTTTTTGTATTGATCCCTGCTGCCACAGTGGAGCCAGAGGAGGGCTTTCAGAGTCACACAAGAGAACTTTATAGGTTGTAGACCGGACAGGCAGCAGAGTTTGCGTGTGGAAGAAGGCCTTATATTAGGGAGTGCTAGTACCTCAGTCTAGGTCAGTCTTGTAGAAGATATTAGCTCTGAAAAGGTTACCTGGTTATGCAAAAGTGCACTTGTGGTTAACATTGAGCGTATCCACACCAAGTGAGGGTGCAATGTAGTCAGACTCTAGACATGTTTTAGTAAACAGGGCTTGTGCTTTAGGCTATATATCATGAGGTCAGGCTACAACCAAACTATATACAAACATAAAAGTTAGGGAAGGTTTTCTTCTGGCCTGTTAAATCAGCTTACTTTAAATACGTTTACTGTGAAATGGAAGCATCTAGCAGCAACAACAGCTCAGCCACAAAGCAGTAGTGTATGCAAACTAACAAAGAGGACAGCCGAGAGGACTTCCTCTGAAAGCAACATCAGTAAAACACTGGGTGTTTAGAATGGGATGTCCGTGCTCATGTTGGTGTGATGACCAGATGTTCACATACTTTTGGCCATGCAGTGTATTTTAATAAAATAAAAAATAATTACTGTCATCAATTACCTGATCTAGATGAATGACTGTGAAGCTAAATCTGATTATATGAAACCTATTGCATAATGGAATCAGAGTGTCAGAATTTGGCACAGAGAGTTTTTCATACAGGAGTATTGAACATTTAACCAGAAGAATAAAGACAGGACAAACAGGACAATAACTATCAGCCAATCTTTATGTTTGGTGTACAATAATCAAATCTCTGATGTATTATAGAGCATTCTAACTCAAAACTAGAGTTTTACATTTGTCATTTTATACAATACTCTGCAGTAAAGCATTGTATCTCTCAGCTTCATTGGTTTAACAGAATTCATGATTTCCTAACGATTACATTTATGTTTTAGTTCATCAGTTTTCACTCTGCATTAATACATTCATTGACCATTTTTATTATTTGAAATTTCATTAGAATAAGTAAAATATTAGTAGTAGTAGTAAAACAGGAAAGTATTAAAATCCATTAATAAGTTTTGTTTTAGCATATAGAATTTCAGTTCACTCTAGTAAAACTAGTCATGTTTTTTCCCCAAATCATCTTAAAAGAGCATATTATACATATAATCATTAGTTTAAAACATTCTAAAATTATCAAATAAAGATTGACAAAATCTGAAACAATAATCATGTGACTGTGAGTCCTGTTGCAGAGATTTTTGCTAAATTATAATGCTAATAAGATAGCCCAGGCCTGTCCTGTCTCGTAATACCACTGTATACCTGAAGGGGAGTTAGTGAGTCACTATAGTGTCCAGTCAAATCTGTCCAACGTGAGAGGGTTAAAAATAGGGTTATCAAGTATTCTAACCTCTTGCCACATACTGAATGCGCTGCTCCTGATTAGATCGTTTAAGAAGAGGTAGCCAGTGAGAGGAAAAGTAAATGCAAAAAAGTGACTATTATAACCTCCAGAGCCGTTTAGTCCCGATACTAATCCCTGTAAGCAAGCAAACAAAAGAAGTGATATAAACAGAAGCAAAACAGGAGGTAGCTCTGTTGCTCTCCACTGCTGGAGACACTCTTGGTGAAAAAGAGATGAAGTTTGACTTACAACACTTACAACCACTTACAAGTATGTAAATTGTTATTGCTAACTTTGAGGAGGAGGCATTGTGCATTTCTTGTCACATGTAAAATATATTTCCTACATGTACAAGCACAAGAAGGAATTGTATCCTGCTAGAAAACCAGCATAGACCAGCAATGGTCACCAGTATAGGTCAACCAGCATGACCATGTTGGAGTGACCAGCTAAACCAGCACCAGAGCAGTCTAAACCAGCAGTGCTACTGTCATGCTAAGAGTAATCTTGATATAATCCAACACCAGGTTTGGGAACTGGACTGTCCTACTGACCGTCTATTGGTACATGTTATACTCCTCCTTTCCGGTGGGGGGCGGTAGAGCCCCTCGGGCCAAAACTTGCAGTTTTTTTGCCAGCACACGACGAAACGAACCACGCTTCCTTCCCGTGCTTTAAGGCAACATGGCAAACTCGAAGAAGTTGGATGAAGATCCTCAACGGGTCGCTGCCTCCGCCGGAGTGTCCGCCGTGCTTTCTCCGGCTGCGGACAGAGAGCCCGGCGCTTCTACCGGTTTGCTGCCGAAGTTCGCGGAGGCGTGTGCGCTCGTGCAGGCGCCCTACTCGTGTCTGGTTATGGACACGAGCCGCAGACACGTTGCCCTGCCGCCCATGTACCTGAAGAAGAAGAGGACAGGAATTCAACAGGAGCTGAACGCAGAACTGATGAAATACTCTGCCAGGTACGCGCACTGACGTCTGCTGCTCGTTTGCCAGCTTCGTGTTCGAGTTTTCCCGTTCCACCTTAAATGGAGCAGCACTTTCATATTAGTGACAGTTCCACCTTAAATGGAGCAGCACTTTCATATTAGTGACCCTTCCACCTTAAATGGAGCAGCAGTTCCATATTAGTGACAGTTCCACCTTAAATGGAGCAGCACTTTCATATTATTGACAGTTCCACCTTAAATGGAGCAGCACTTTCATATTAGTGACAGTTCCACCTTAAATGGAGCAGCACTTTCATATTGGTGACAGTTCCACCTTAAATGGAGCAGCACTTTCATATTAGTAACAGTTCCACCTTAAATGCTGCCGCACTTTCATTCTGGCGCACTGAAGTGTGCTGCTCATTAGTCTGCTTCGTGTTCGTAATTTCCAGGTCCACCTTAAATTAAATTCCATTAGAAAGCCAGCTGCCAGGGTGGATAAGTCTTACATAGTTAGTTATTCTATGCTTATGATGTAAACAGTGTCATTTGTAGTGGTTTAATGTAAAGGTTCTAGGTAACTTGACCTAGGGAGAGTTGCTCACAGTGCTTCTAGAATGCGTTCTAGATCAGCCTGGCCAAGTCAGCTTGGCTCACAGTGCTTTAATAATGCGTTCTAGATAAACCTGGCCAAGTCAGCTTTGCTCTCAGTGCTTCTAGGATGTGTTCTAGATCAAACTGGTCAAGTCAGCTTTGCTCTCAGTGCTTCTAGGATGTGTTCTAGATAAACCTGGCCAAATCAGCTTTGCTCACAGTGCTTCCAGAATGCATTCTAGATCAACCTGGCCAAGTCAGCTTTGCTCACAGTGCTTCTAGAATGCATTCTAGATCAACCTGGCCAAGTCAGCTTTGCTCACGGTGTTTTTAGGATGTGTTCTAGATCAACCTGGCCAAATCACCTTTGCTCTCAGTGCTTCTAGGATGTGTTCTAGATCAAACTGGTCAAGTCAGCTTTGCTCTCAGTGCTTCTAGGATGTGTTCTAGATAAACCTGGTCAAGTCAGCTTTGCTCACAGTGCTTCCAGAATGCATTCTAGATCAACCTGGCCAAGTCAGCTTTGCTTACAGTGCTTCTAGAATGCATTCTAGATCAACCTGGCCAAGTCAGCTTTGCTCACGGTGCCTTTAGGATGTGTTCTAGATCAACCTGGCCAAATCACCTTTGCTCACACTGCTTCTAGGATGTGTTCAAAATAAACCTGGCCAAATTAGCTTTGCTCACAGTGCTTCCAGATCGCGTGCTAGATAAACCTGGCCAAATCACCTTTGCTCACAGTGCTTCTAGTATGCGTTCTAGGTAAACCTGGCGAAGACAGCTTTGCTCACAGTGCTTCTAGTATGCGTTCTAGATCAACCTGGCCATGTCAGCTCTGCTCACAGTGCTTCTAGGATGCATTCTAGGTAAACCTGGCAAAGACAGCTTTGCTCACAGTGCTTCTAGTATGCGTTCTAGATCAACCTGGCCATGTCAGCTTTGCTCACTGTGCTTCTAGTATGCGTTCTAGGTAAACCTGGCGAAGACAGCTTTGCTCACAGTGCTTCTAGTATGCGTTCTAGATCAACCTGGCCATGTCAGCTCTGCTCACAGTGCTTCTAGGATGCGTTCTAGATCTTTCTTCAGGCTACATTGACAGTAATGTATTAAGCACAATGGTTATGAATACTCTGCCTGGTACCTCGCACATCTTCAGGAATGCTGCTGTCTACTGCTGTTCTGTGATGAATGTCATGCATATGATCAGATAATATAATCAGGTGAACTCATCCATAAAGATATCTTTCATACTCAAAAGCAGTATTATGGTATGTCTATCAGTGTACCTCAGGTGATATGTCCCCCAGCACCACTGTGATGTTTAGATATGGTGGTTTTCCTGCTGCATCACTACTGATTCAACTACTCAGTTCTTTACTAGTTTAGCAGGTCTGCTAGAGCGGAGAAATCACAAAGCTGGCTATGAGATTAACCAGTAACACTAGTTTGATCTGTACATGCTGATGATGCCATATGGCTGATTTTGCTGAATACATTGGATGTCTCTTGTCTCAGTTTGAAAGGTGTTCCAATGGCGTATGACCACATCAAAGTTTTAGGACAACATGGCGAAATATTGGATGACCAAGGCTTCATTCATTTAAACATTGAGGCTTCATTTGTGATCTTCAAACCAAAGAAAGGAGAAAAGCTTGTGGTAAGTATTTGTTTTCTTCTACATGCTGTCTGGCATCAGGAGCTTATGTACCTGATGCAGGACTGCAATCAATATCATTTAGTGTTTTTATTTTAAATTTTTTTCAAGACAGTTTTAAGATTTTTGTTGCCAAATTTGGTAGCTTACTTGGGTTAGCATATGTAATGTTACTTGCTATTAACTCGCTAGGCCATCTTTATTTTTCCATTGCAATTAAGCTTCATCAAAATTCAAAATATTATAATAATAATAATAAGAAGAAATAGATTCATTTTTATCCCACTTTAGTGCCTAATAGAATTTTCTGGATAATATTTATTGTTATGCCTAATTTACATACCAATGTTGTTTGTACCTACAGAGCAACTATGTGCTTCATTACAAATAGTGCTGTTTAACTAGATAGTAGTGCATTCTTTATATAATGTGATTAAAAAAATAGAAAGTAATTATTTCACAGTTATTTTTTTCAGTTCTTCTAGTTTGTGATAGCCAGTTTCTCTATCGTTTACATTTTATAGACTGTGTCATATGTGTCATCTTCAAGGGTGTGATAAATAAAATAGCAGTGGGCCATGTGGGCTGCCTGGTGCATGGCTGCTTTAACGCCTGCGTGGTGAAGCCAGCTCAGCTAAGCCCTGAGCAGTGGAGGGACTCTGGTCTGAAGGTGGGAGGCACCCTGGAGTTTGAAGTGTTCCAGCTGGATGCTGATGTGGCTGGTGTCCTATTGATCAGAGGAAGACTGGAGAAGTCCAGGTACAATGAGCTTTGAAAGAGTGGATAGTAAACTAAGTCTACTCAAATGAAGGACAGTCAGGACATGCTAAAATTGTATGCCAAATATTATTTAATTAAAGTGCGCCCTATTCAGAGTAGTGTAATGTTTGCCTGATCAGTTGAACTTCTATTATATGGTTTGTGTTATCTGTGTGTGTACCAATTTGCTCTTTGGATGTATCTCCAGGGTACAGGAGCTTGTATCTTCCTTCAGTGAGAACATGGCAGTGAAAACAGCTACTGAAACGGATTCCGCTGTTTCACCACACCACTCCACTGCCGAAGAAGTCACAGAGAGCACTAGT
The DNA here is from genome assembly GCA_021613375.1 of Megaleporinus macrocephalus. Classification (NCBI taxonomy): domain Eukaryota; kingdom Metazoa; phylum Chordata; class Actinopteri; order Characiformes; family Anostomidae; genus Megaleporinus; species Megaleporinus macrocephalus. Next base: position 40,961,598 of record CM038703.1, read on the forward strand.
CCATCAAAGCCCAAGAAGAAAAAGAAGAAGGAAATGAACTTGGAGGCAGTAGAGGACACAAACGGCAGCAGCCATGATGTTAACAGTAATGGAATGGAGGTGGACCCTAATTTCAGCAGCCACGCTGAGGAGAAAAAGAAAAAGAAGAAAAAGAAAAAGGATAAAAGGCAGGAGGCGAATGAGGAGCTGCCCTCCCCCACTGAGTTCCCAAGCAGTGACTCGAGTGGATACGTCAGTGACAAAAGCAGACTGAAGAGGAAAGCACAGGACGACGAGGGTCTCTGTGATGACTCTGATGCACCTGTAGTCAAAAAAAAGAAAAAGATCAAGTGATTTTATTTTTCTTTGGCTTTCCTACTGTGACTTTTCCCACATTAAATATGATGAAAGTGCCTCGTCATGCCAAAATGCCTTACGCCTTGGATTTGTATTGTGATGGGTAAGAAATAAAGGACAGATCGGTTGCCAACATGTAGTTTTACCTTGTCACCAATAGAGGGCAGCATATAGTTTTCAAATCTCCATGCAGTGTGCAAAATTCAAAAGTTTCTTTAAAACTTTAAAGCTGGTGTATACATATGCCATATTGCTTGCATATGCAGATTACAAAATTGAGAACAAAACTAAAGAACAGATACTGTTATCTTGCGGCACCAAATACCTACAGTATTAATATTCCGATCAAGAACGGAGGTGTTTTGTTTTTTGTTTTTTTGGTAGTTTTTGTATCGTCGCTGTCCAAAAAAAACATGTGTCAGTTTTTGTCGATTAAAATTTTTCTATCATTTGAACTTGAAAGCTCTTCTTTTTGTCCTGTGAAAGCGTCACGATGAATGGACCAATAGAAAAGCTCCTAAATACCTTGGAAGAAAGCATCTTCCTGTTAATCTGCATTAAAAATTAAGAATGTTTTTGTTCTCCTTTATAAAGTTACTATTTTGGAAATACTAGTTTTTCTTTGAACAGCGACGATATATAAACTAAAATGTACCCCCTTACGTACCTGTCTGAGAGGGGTTTCCCCAGCTGGATGGACCTCTACAGGCCAGTGTGAACTCACTTTGTGCCAGCATTTCATGTCGAAGGTATAAAGTTTCTAATTTTACATGCACAGGAAACATAAAGGGCCGTTCCAAACCTCAAAAAAAATATTTCTGACTCTAGAGAGAAAGGAAGAGAAAAAATCTGAAGGAAAAACAGCGTTATTGGCAGGTGTTCAGTCTGTTCCCTGCTGTGGCTTCTGAAGAAATATTCCCACCTCTGCACACTTGCTGTGGGTCTATATGAGCTCCATCCTGCAGGTGGACACATTAGACGCTGCTGATTAGCCACGTTTTTGTAAAAACTTTGGAGGTCAGCAGTATGGCAAAAACTTAATGTTGCGAAATGTGAAAACCTGCACCAGTAAAAGAATAGACCGGCGAAACGCAAAAACAGTGATTTTGATTTTTATTTCGTTTAATAAGGAAAGATAATGACAATCAACTAAGATTCAATCAGTTCATTGTTACTGTACTCATCTCACAAATGCCTCTTCAGCTTGTTAAAGAGCAGATAATGTTATTTATGTTTTGATTTGGTTATTAGAAAGCATTGTGTGTTGCATGTGTTAATTTTGCCCATCTAGTCTGAGCTTTGGGCAAAAAAGGCTAATAACCCTCAGTCATCTGTTAATTAATATGAATCTATTATAAAAATTCATGATCATACCTTGCCCAGTTTTATGTCATAATTCTGTGAAGCTTATCTAACCATGCAAGAGTCACCATGGAAGAATGTGTTTGTGGGCTGAGCATGGATATGAGAATTGATCAGAGGTGCTAGTCAGTGTGTGCAGTCCTCATGTAACGTAAAGTGATGTAATTAACTGCAATAATGATCACAATAACAATTTCTTTGCTTTTTCAAATCTTAAGTCAGTGCTTCTTAAACTGATGCATCCACACCACAATTCACTGCACTATTACACATTTCTGCAAGAGAGTAAATCAGAAACACCAGGCAAGCTATATGGTATAACACGAGCACAAATCTACAAAGAGGTAAAGTAAATGTTAGTACTCAAATTAATAGTCTTCATAGAAAGATTCATTACATTTATTTACAGCACAGAGTTTCTTTCTAGGTAAAAAACAAATACCTGCTGTGTAAGACTCATTACTGTACACCTCATACCAACCTGGTACTTGTTTTATATTTGTACAGTACTTTGCTATTATAAAAGAGGCAACTCCACTGACTTTTATGCAAATGTATGTATAATTTAGTGGTTAAAAGTAATTCAGAGTGGTTTGGTGTGAAATGGTTGTAGATTTCATGACAGTGTTTTTGATGGAAACATGGGGTCACAGTGTCTCCAATACAAATATACCACTTTATCTCCGATTGAAAACCACCAGAGAAACCACACGTGTCTCCTCAGGGTTTATGTGTAATGTTGATGATGGTAAACCAGTGATAAATTAAGTTTTCTTTGGGGACGTCATGCATATGTCCCTTAACCACGAGTGGATTAAAAAAATGTTTTAGGCCAAAAGCTTCCTACGATAATGTCTCAGGCGCCAGGAAGGATATTCAAAATCAAATTCAAATCTACTCTACTCTAAATGATTTGCTGGGCATTACAGTGTAGTTTACTTGGACTGCCTCACCAAAGTATGGTTGAGTAATATAGTAAGAGTAATTACATATCAGAATCAGAATCAGACTTTATTGGACAAGTAAGCTCACACGTATGCCCAACCAGGCCATCCTCCCACACACACACCTGTAAACCTAACATGTGCAGAGTTGTATATTTAAAGTAAAATGCTAAGTGCAGCAGTAAAGGGCAGTGCAGACTGAATTAAATAGATATAAATATGAAGAACAGAAGAGTTACTGGTGAAGATGGTGGTACAGAGTGTTCTGAGTGCAGTACAGAGAAAGAAGAAGAGTGAGAGAACATCTAGATATGGATGTATGTATGTAGTAGACTGTACAGAGAAAGAAGAGTGAGAGAACATCTAGATATGGATGTATGTATGTAGTAGACTGTATAGAGAAAGAAGAGTGAGAGAACATCTAGATATGGATGTATGTATGTAGTAGACTGTACAGAGAAAGAAGAGTGAGAGAACATCTGGATATGGATGTATGTATGTAGTAGACTGTACAGAGAAAGAAGAGTGAGAGAACATCTGGATATGGATGTATGTATGTAGTAGACTGTATCCAGAATGTAGTGTTGTAATGTTCAGCTGTTTATGAGTGTGATGGCATGTGGAAAGAAGCTTCTCTCCAAAATGGCAACCTTACAGAAGAGGCCAGAAACTGTCTTCACGTTCGATGGAAGTCAATGGAACCAGATTTTTTTTCCAATTTTGGAGCATTTCTATTGGTCCATTCATCATGAACTTTTCACAATATAAATGGCAGCTGCTGCATTTAAGCAATGTAGAAAAACTGAAATGCAGATACATTTATTGGACAGCGACAATATTCATGAGGACTTTGTCATAATGTTCACCCCTCATTTCTTTTTAAAGTTTACATTTTATTTAACTTTGAGTTTATGCTCCTGGTGGTTATATGGCCTATGAATAGTCAAAGTTTGTGTGAAACAAAGGATCAATAAATAAAATGTATGATCGTCTATCTCTCTCCTCTGCAGTTATGACTCATCTGGGCTGATTGTGTATGTGGGAAACTTGTTTATTGCCTTGCTTTGGCTTTCGTTTTTTTCTTTTATAGTCTACGCTGTACTGGAATGCTGTAATCTTGATCGCATCCCAACTTTCTTCTCATGTATTCGACTCCCCTCTTTACTGTTACTCCACCTCTTCACTGTTCCAGCCTCTGCTGTTTTTACAGTAGTGCACTCCCGTATGTATGTGTGGAACAAAGAGCAGCACCTGGCCTTATTTCAGGTCCAAGTCAGTGGGGATTACGCACAGACTGATACATTGTGTTTTTCTTTTGCCCCCTCTGTTTGAAATAGACACACTGGGCCTTTTTCACAAGTTCACAGTAGTCTGGCTCTCTTACCCCACAAGACCCAGAACGCTCCTTAGGAGGCACTTTTTTCCCCCCACAGCGCTCTGCAGAGAGGTGGCCAGGAGCGCTCCCATTCTGAATTGTTTCTGCTTTGTTTTTCCACTACCTGGGGGCTGGGGTGGGGGTGCTGGAGCCAGAAGGCTTTGGCGGCTTTATTGGGCCTCCAGCTCTGATAAGTAGTTGCATGTTGTGATTTATGATGTTTGTTGAACTTATTTAAGAGTGCAGAGTGAACAGAGCTGCCCAGAAATCATACGTCGTGCATCTCTGATGCTTCCTCCTGTGACGCTTCCTCCTCCTTCTCCTCCTCCTCCTCCTCCTCTTTCGCTTCTTCTTCCACTCAAAAACACATATGCAACTTCCTTCAGGTCGCACAGATCTTGAACAAGCATATTACCCCTAGTCAGTGCATCTGGGACACTCTGCAAGTTTCAGGTCTTTGTGCAAATGCAGGTGCTTTTCTAATTCTTGAATCAGAAGAAACGTAATAATTACAGTTACCAGAAAGGATTCTTTTGGAGCAGAGCTGTAGAAGGAACGATATTGGGCGTCCTTTAAATGGATGGTTCTTTGTAAAGCAGATGATTCTTGTTGAAGTTCAAAAAACCTCCACATAATGCAGAAGTTCTGTACATGTCTCACTACCTTTATATTCTATCAATATGTGAAGAGTTAAGACTGCTAATTATTTTTGCAGTGTTTTAATAACCAGAAAAAAACTTCAGTGCAGGCCCCATGATGGCTCCCTCCACATACTTTCTTACTACATTCACAGAACAAATTATTAAGTATATATCTTTTATCTATACTCATTGAATTACACTCATCAGCTGCATTTACCAAATAGATGCACTTTCTAGTTGCAATTACAAACTGTAGTCAATCAGTTTCTCTGCAGACCCTGTTGGTCCCATTTCACCCTGTTCTTCAGTGGTCAGGACCCCTCCCACAGGGCCACCACAGAGGAGGTATCATTGGGTTGGTTAACCAGTCACTGACGTGGTGGTGGTGGTGGTGTGTTAGTATGTATTGTGCTGGTACAAGTGGATGAGACACAGCAGTGCTGTTGGATTTTTTAAACACTGTGTTCATTCACTGTTACTCATACCTTGCTGGTCCACCATGTAGATGTAAAGTCAGAGATGATAGCTCATCTGTTGCTGCACAGTTTGTGTTGGTCATCCTCTAGTCCTTTATTAGTGGTCACAGGATGCTGACCACAGGACACTGGTGCTGGATAATTCTGGTTAGTAGACTATTCTTATTCCAGGAGTTACACTGAGCTCTTTAAAAACTCCAGCAGCACAGCCCTGTCTGATCTACTTATACCAGCACAACACACACACTAACACACCACCACCACCATGTCAGTGTCACTGCAGTGCAAGTGCAAAGAATGATCCACCACCCAAGTATTATCTGGAGATACATCATTAAAAATGGCTAGTTCTTTAAAAGGTCTTTAGTAAATGTAGCTCAATGTAACTCAGTGAAGCAGTAGAATGCTCGTGACTAAATCCTTTCTCTGATGGAGAGTGTCTTGTATATTGCTACTGTCAGAACAAAACCTTTACGTTTTGTAATAAATGCACCAAAAGAAGTCCCCCGCCCCCCAATTTCTTTGAAAAAAGTCTTACTTAACACTGTTTTTCCTTCTCTTACAGATAAGAAGTTTGAGCAGCAATATGCTGAAACGGTTCTGTATAGCACTAAAATGGCTTGTTATGAGTGAAAGAACTTTTACCGCAGACCAATTCTACCGAGCCTATCAGAGCTTTGTGAATAGCACTAAAGGAATCTTTTTCCCCAGCAGTGGAGAGATAGAGATGCTTTATGGGATGCAGATGATAAGATATGCTACGTTCTTCCTGGTAGACTTGTTTTGTGAGAATACTTTTGTATTTTTCTCCATGTGTTGCCACGTAGGGTTATTTTTCTGGACATGGGCTAATAGGTGTGCAGTCCCAACACTTCTGGTTAACTGAGGGCCAAAAGGACAATACAACATGTAAGTTAAGAAGCTATTTTAAAATGTTGTAGATGTAAAAAAAGAATTGTACATATTATATTTACTGTAAAAAGTTTGTTCCTCCATTGGGAGAGGAGTGGGGTTTCTAGCTGTTTTCTTTGCGCCTGTGTTGCAGAACAGGAAACAGTCCAAGGCTGGGAAACCAATGCACAGTGTAGTCCAATGCTGAAAGTAGTTTATAGTTCTGGAAACTTTCCTCTTGTGTTGCATTGTATTACTTTGATACCAAGCTGCAAGATTTTGTGATTGCAGTAGATCTTTTAACATTGTTAATAATCAGCCTGCATTCATTGAGTGTTTGTTGTGTCATATGAATCTTGATTGCCCACAGAAGCATATCTGGAGGTTTGTTTAGGAAGCTCACATCACCCAGTAAAATGTTTCTGATTGACTGAAGACTAATTTGCATTTGATTCTGCAGAATCAGTCTTAGAAATATTATAATGTCAGTATTGTTCAAAAGTCTGTGACAACTGGTCATTTATTCAATTCAATTCAGAAGTGAATGTAACAGTAGGTACATAATGGTAGACAGCAGCCAAATTAATATAGATAATTAATAATTTTTTACTTCTTGGCGAAGAGAATTCAACCTGTTTGTTTGTTTGTTTTTTTCTTTCTAACTACTAAGTATGATTTGTTATCTGGGCCTGGGTTGTCCAACTGCACTGGTGTTATTCAACTCATGAATAGGCCCTACATAGCATGCTTAGACATGCATCATTACTGCAGCATAGTAACTCAGTGTTTTAAACATTTTATTGTGTTTTGATGTTGATTCATTTCAGACTTAGCTTAATAACATTACTTTCCCCTGAACAAGCTGATTTATTAAAACATAACTATTCATTTTCTTATAAGAACTGTCACCAGTTTCTTGGTCAAACAAGGATCTGGCGAATGAGAAGGTGACTTCAGCCTCATAATTTTTAATAGTGGTATTAATTTTGATGGGCTACTGTAGAAACAATGCAACTCTACATGGCAGCCTCCTATATAGATATGAAGGGCTCATTCTAAGCTAATGAAAACACACTGATTTGTATTTACAGGTAATTATACAGTCATGACCCTTTCTATCTGACCTTGTTTTTAACTTGTACCTTACACTCACTGTACTGCTGCTGTCAGAATACAGTTTACATTTGCTACTTATACAAAAACATTATTGTTTACATTTGTTACTTGAAACTTGCACTTTATGGCTGCTGCTCTCCATACTTGCACATAAAAGCACATGTATCTCTTATTTTTAATAAAAAGAATTAACTTAATTTAACTAATTTTATTTACTTCAACTTACAATATATTATTACACTTTATATATTTTGTATTTTGTATTTTTTATTTCATTTTGTTATAAGTAAGAATTTCATTGTACATTGTAACTGTCTATTTCTGCTGTGTAGGTGACAATAAAACTCTTGGATCTTGAATGAAAACATAGGTTTGTATATTATCTTTGATTTTCCTTTTCCTCCTACGTCTATGACACTGTTCCTTTAAATAAAAAGGGGACTCTATGACTGTACAGTGTACTGTACTGTGTACAGTACTGCACTATAATTATATAAATATTCCATGTTCTCCCGTCTGACAAAGCCTGTTGGCACCAAACTTTCTAGACATTGAGCCCGCACTGCTGCTTACACACTGTGGCGCTTCACCTGATGCGAACCGCTGACTCAGTGGTTGGGCCGGTGTTCAGCAGAAACCGCAGCTTAGTCCCCGAGGCCTGAGATTCCACATCCAAGCACATTATGGCCCGTAATGCCGGTCGGAACAATCCTCCCCATGAGTCTCCAAGGAGATGGCACTGTTTTGGATACAGCCCATGTTTAATTCCTCAGAGGGAGGCTTTTTATTTGGTAACATACTAACAAAAACAAGCAATTAATAGATGCCGGGTGCCAAGGGCCTTCAAAGATTTACTGTTTGATGTTGGTTTACATAAAGATGATGTCCTGGAGGAGATAGGAGGAAATGACATCATCGTTGGGGCTGTATAATTCCCCTGGTGATTCATTTGTTTATTTTCACTGGGCTGGAGTAATTGATCATTTGTTAGCAAGCTTTTCCTCGTAAATAGGCTCTTGCTGTGTTGTCTAGTCCCACTCGGACATTTAACATTGTGTTCTCGTGCTCAGTTTGAAGTACAAGGTTTGGAGTTGTTATTAATGAGCTGAGCCGACCGTGATTTATGCCGAGTCTTGCCTGCCTAATAAGTTCCCCCGTCCCTTTCGCCTTTTTTAGTACTCCTTGCCAAATTAGGCCGCTTCGCACCCAAATGGCCCTTTTTTATTGTGTAGGAAAATATAGCATTTGGAAGGTGGGCCTATAATTGGCCAGTCTTTCCTCCTAAAGAGCAGGCCTTATTAACTACAGGAAGAGAAGGAAATGGTATTGTTTTTTTACGTTAAATACATGCTTAGTGGGAATATTCATTATAGCCAATGCTATAGCTAGCTATGCTGTTGGTAACTAAGTGTAAGTGTAAACATGTTGCTTTTACTCTGATGCACAGATATTACTGTAGCCCAGCTTTGCTTTTAACATTTAAATAATGGAAAACTAAATCATATTGCAGTAGTGGTTGCTGCTTCAGAGTACTTTTGTTGTTTTTTTCCAGTGAAGCTGTTGATACTTTTATGATGTATTATTACTTAATGTTAATGTTAATGTTATAATGATATTACAGTAACTGTATAATGTGATACAGTGTAATCTGGCTGTAACCAAAGATCGTGTAATGAGAAGAACAGCATCTCAATAATATATTCCATATTCCAGCTAGAGGGCGCTCCTGGGTGAATTCTAAATTCTTAATGGGCTCTTATGGAGCTTTTCATAATTATAATTATCTTTGGAAAATGTATTATTTTACTGATATATTATAGGAAATGCCACTAACTCTGAAAAAGTGGGACTTGAGGCTTAAGGGCGTGGCATGCAAATGCAGACAGTACATGCTGCTCCACCCCTTAGTTAAAAGATTAATGTTGTTATGTTAGTGTGAGAGGTGTGTTGTGTTTGTTGTGTTGGGGTTAGTTTGTGTGTGGTTTATTGTTGGTGGGTTTTCACTGTCTGGTGGAAGTATACAGCTCATGGTGATGTCACCCCTTTGTTAGCTGTGTGAACAGTTGCTTTTCCTGACCATTTTTATAAAGGACAAAATTCTAAGCAGAAGTCTTGGACTCTGGTTGTTCTACTTCACTTAGATGCTACAGTGTTTTGAGTGCTTATGAAATCCAGTTATATCTAGTATTTTGGGGCTACACCTAACGATCAATTTCATAATCGAAATGTAAAAAAAATTTAGTGTGTTATTTTTTTATGGATTTGTAGCCAATGGATGATATTGTTTGTTTTATATATTACGAGGAAAACGCATGGCCATCCCAAGGCAAGGCAAGTTTATTTGTATAGCACCTTTCATACATAGTGGCAACTCAAAGTCTTTCACATAAAAAAAGAAATAAGAAATAAAGCATTAAAATCAATCAGTAAACTCCTGCACCCCAACAGAGCTGGCTCCGTATATATACTGCTAGGCCTGTCGGCCTTATAGGCACAGTTTCTGTTATATTGCCATATAAGTCAGCAATTCCTATCACCTTTCTCTTAAAATGGGGTTGCCACAGTCCAGCCCAAGGTAGACTTAATGTTTTTAAAGGTACCTTAAACGCATGTGACCTATAAATAGTTAAAAAGACTACAGGTCTACGCTCTGACTGGACTTTTAGAGACACAAATGACACATAGCCTACACGCCTCACGGATAAGAAATCGGACAGTTTGTGGACTATATATTTTGGCAGAGAGCCATTTGAGGAGCAGCTACGTGTGTTTCAAATCTCCCACAGTATCGAGAACAGTCTCAGGTCTCTACACTGGATGCTTAAGAAACGGTTAGCAATGCGTAGTCGTGTAACTAATACTAAAAGAAACATGTAAAAGGCTAATTTATGCTTAATGCTAAATAAAGATACGCACAGAGCCTTCTGTCCGTACTCTGAGTTTATTACGACCACTTCCATACGGACACAGCGAAGAAGACCCGGGGGACTTTTTGAAGAGAGGTTTTGTGAGTTGATTAGCAGAGACAAACAATCGTTTTTCTCCGTTTTTGAGCTAAATAAAAAACTACGATCTCACCTACTGCCGCCTCTATTTGATTCACTCCGAACTGCCCTCTACTGGACGTGTTGCTCAGCAACCATGTAAACGGAGCTGGCGCAGAGAAGTATGTGGGCAGTGAGGCTATATTGCTTCAAACACACGCAGACGGAGTATTAACCAGCCTTTACATGTTAATAATTTTAAAATCTGCTAACATAAGTAAAAAATTTCAAGCAGAATTTACAGTGCTGTCTTGAAGCTGTGTTGACAAAGCGTTCCGGGATGTGTGCTCGTGCATAGCAGTACTGTTGTGATCATCTCCACTGTGCAGAGCTGACAGAGCACCACACTGTTGTGTTTCTGTGTGAAATATACTCCCACACTTTAGATGCACACAGATAAAATCATGCTTTAAGTAGGCGTGGCCATCTTTGCAATGCATCGGCACTCGTTATGCTAATTGACGGAATTTCGTAATCGATTACGCCGATTATGTTGACGTGTTGCCCCAAAGATTTTTTTCTAGAGTTCAACACAGGATGCTGTCGAAACTAAAACTCATATAAATAATCACACTGCCTTAAACACAATAGATTGTTATAGAAATAACAGCAGTCCCACAGTGTAGTAATTTGTTTTTTTTACCGAACTAAAACTGAACATTCTCAAGGGCTGGCAGATAGAAATGACATCAATGTTTAGGAGAAGGAGTAAAGAGAAGAATACAAATGGTAATTTGAGGGTTTTTGTTGGAGGACACTTTCAGAAGAGATAAAGATCTGGGAGAGCTGTGTTAGCGCATTTGTTTGGTGCGCAAGGCTGGCAGCCTGGCTTTTCCTCTGTCTCTTTCCATTCCTCTCGTTTTCTCTCTGAACGAGTTCACACGGAGTGTCCATGCCGTCCGGCTCGTCTGCAGGGATGGGCACTAATTGGCCCTGGCTCTGCTCACTCCTCACATATCCTGTGTCAGACTTTCCAGGCCGGACGGACAGGCTTTTGAACCACACACATGAAAGGAGCAGGGATTTATGGGAAAGGCCCGTGGGCTCTGACGTGGAGGTCTAGGCTGGCCGACACGCCCCTCCCCACCCCGTAGCCCCCTAACCCCCACCATCTAACCAACCTCTGCCTAATTAGTGATTTGTAAGCAGTTCTGACCAGCCTTCCCAGAGCTTCCAGTGTTGGAAAGCCATAAAAAAGAGAGAAGGAGGGAAAAAACTCTTAAGTGTTCTAACAGCCTGACCTGTATTTCTTCGTCTTCAAAGAGCACGCCTGTATCTTGGCTTAACTGCTGGAATTGAATCATATCAAAGGCCCTTCCCAGGGGTTATTGACATCCATGAAATCTTTTTATGGTGTTTTCAAAGGGAAATTTACGGCACTGTTGGCACCTCTGCTTTCGACTTGCACACTTTACATTTTTCTCTCTGAGGCTGTCCAAAACCATTTGTTTGTTTGTTTTATTTTTAAGCCTTGTTTATAAGAGCTGTCTGACTTTAAAGAGGGAAGCTGTAATATTTAGTTTGCCACAAGTTTTAGCTATAGCCAAGTGTAATAAAGGCTAACTAAGCTGCCCATATGGATGTTTATTGTTAAATGTTAATCAGTCATATGACTTTTTAGAGTTGTTGTTTTTAATCAAGCTGCGCTCCTCACTGTGTGGTGCCCATTCACAAGAGGGCGTTGATGTGCTGTAAGCAAGCATGTGCAAAGGCCCTTTGCAACATACTTTTGTATTAGCTGCCTCATACAGTCTGGACAGAGGCACTAGAAATCTATTGCATAGCCCCCAGCCTTCTAAATGCATACATTTAACCTCTTAAAGGGCAAGAGCCTTTAAGTGTTTCCACTCCTCACTCCCTCTTACATTTCTGACAAATTCATAAGAGCAAACAGTACATTCACTGGCCACTTTATCAGAAACACCTGCCTTGTACATCCACTGACTGGTCACTTTATTCAAAACATCTACTATGTACTGCTACGGACTGGCCACTTTATTAAAAACATCCACCTTGTTTATCCACTCGCTGGTCACTTTATTAGAAACACTTACCTTGTACTTCCAGTCACTGTCCAAATTACCAGAAACACCTAACTTGTACCTCCACTCACTGTCAACCTAGAAACACCTGTATTGTGCTTCAGTTGGCCTCTTTGTTAGGTACACCTACCTTGTGCTTCCCCTCGCTGGCCACTTTATTGGAAACACCTGCCTGTATTTGATATTATCATTTCTGGTGCATCCCATGTTTGTTTTAGCTAATCAAAACTAGGCAAGTTAAAAACAGCAGCAGCCAAATTTTCACTGTAGACCTAGAACTGCTATTTTTAATAAACTTTAAACTTTGTTTTTACAATTTTGTCACCAAAACAAACAGTCAGCAGCCATGTTAGTTATCTATATCTATAACACATGCAATTTGGGTGAAGCATGGATAGATAAAAAATGATAAAATATTTGTATAATTGAATTGCTGGAAGGTAAACAAAGTGCAGTGGTTCAGTGGGGAGAAATTTACCACGTGTAGTTTGGTTACAGTGGCGGTGATAGGAACCAGGGGTTGCGATTTCTACAATACAAACATAGCCTTTTATTTACCAGACAGCACATGCATGTCTTTTAATGTAATATTGATAATTATAAAACAGTGTTAAATCTGAAAATATACCATTTTGTGATACCATTTTTTCACATAACGCTCTGCATGTACCCCTGTACCATAAATGTGTTTAAAAAATGTTTTATCTTCTCTCTAAACTATTATCTCAGGCATTGAACTACTTATTCATAACTATTTTATAACAACTTTCTGTGAGGGAGCTTTTAGAGGCATTAAACTCTTCAGATGTCTGGTTCCCATGACCACCACTGTGAACAGTTCTGACTCTCTGACGTTTCTTTAGAACGGAGCAATTCACATCAAAACCACTCTGAACGACTTTGTTTGGGTCTTAACCATTTCATTATGCCGATATTTTGGAAAATGCTTGGAATTCCCCTGCTGTACCCCTGTAGCAAGAGTGCGGTTGGCTTTATTGTGGAATATAGATGGAATAGTGAAGGGCTTCTTAGATTGAATTACACCCCAGGGTACCATGTGTTTGACAGAAACTGATAGTTACCCTCTTTCTCAGAGATATTACTGCTGGATGGCAGTTTATATTCCCGCTCAGTAGTCCTGTCATTTCCCTCAGTCACTCTGCTAGGCTATCCCTCTTTATCAGCAAAGTTTACTTTGGCTTCCATGACTCCCAGCCCAGCTCTCATCCCCTGGGATCTCCGTCCCGCTGACGGAGGGGCATTACCTGCGTCCGGCCTTTCTGCCATGACCGTGCCCCTGAGCGTCTCGTAGGCCGTGAGACCGTCTGTGTGAGCGCCTCAGTGTGTCATGTCCAAATAACTCCCTCATATAGCATTTCCCCAAACCCAACCAAGACCCACCACGCTCACCCTGGGCGATGAAAAAAACAAACTTCTTCCTGTTTGAAAGAGTAGCGACAGTTTGTTTTTTCGAGTCCATCACAAAAGGCCTCTTTTTTGTCAGCGCTAGGTTTGTTGATCTTTCCCTCTTCTTCCAATGTAGTTTTAATGCTGATGTTTTTTTTTTCCTACACAAGGGCCTAACCGCAGTTTTAGTGCACTCTCTCTCTCTCCTTCACTCTCTCTCTCTCTCTCTCTCTCTCTCTCTCTCTCTCTCCCTCTCTGCCTCCTGTTTCTGGGCCAACTTCGCTAGATTAATTGGGCTTTCTAATCTGCTGGAATTCAAAGGTTTTAATGACGTCTAGACAAAGCTTAATTGTGTCAAGGGCCTGGAAGGCTGCGCCGCTCGAGCTTTTTGCACTTTTATTAAGGTATTTACTTTGACATACAGACGCCAAAAACATAAACAAAAACGTCTTATTAGAAAGTCCAAAACTTAGCGTCGTAAATCTATCCGAGTCTTGTAAAAGCACCAGCCACTAGATAAATCCAACGATTTTAGTGTGTCTGGGAGGTTTGAAGAGAAGCTATGGCCCATCCTGCCTCCCCCTTTTCAGCAACACCTCAGCCTGTCTGAGTGCACTTCTCGATACAGGAGCTCTGAACACCCACCAGTGTAGGAGTAAGACATATAGCAGAGGATTTATCTGCATATGTGTGATGTGAGGGAACAGAAGCATTCCTCTGCTCTCCAGGGCACTGCGTCTCTCTCTCCACTCCGCTCCGGGTGATGCATGCGGGGCCAAAGGGCCGTCCGGCCCTTAATTCATGAGATAACTTACTGCAGCGGCATAAAAACGAGACGGAGTCTTTTCCTGTGCTACACTATCCAGCCGCATCTACTGATGACAGAAGCTAATGACACCCGCTTATTGCTTACCATACATTGGAGACAGTATGCACAACATATCAACACATTTACTGCTTTCTAAAGAAATTGTTGGGCAAAAAATCAAGTTGGTACAGTTTTCCGCTCACCCCAGATATTCTCAATCAGCCAAATCATACTTGGTGACTAATCGTTGCATTTTAGTTTAGTGCTAAAGCTGTAAGATTAATCTTGCTATACAAAAACTATAGAAGTCAATAGTCACCCAAAACATTTGTCCATCAGCTTTGACCACATCCAGGTCGTGCAGACTTGCTGATGTGGTTTAGGTAACAGTAAGACTTGCAGTGAACAAAACTACACTATATAACTGCAGACACTGTGGCAGTTTAGACAGCAGGTGCATACAGATTACGATCACAGCTTCCCATTTCCCTTTAAAGCAACATTGAAAAAACAAGCTTCTAAATCATTTTGATGGTGCGCCGACTTCTGAGAGGAAGAATCATGTCTCTGTCGTTGCCACTCCGGGCCGGACCGCCTGTAATAGTACTGTGCAACTTTGTAAGATCAGGCACAAGCCCTCTCACAAGATCTGCATAATGCTTTACGACACCACATCATACACCATTGTACAAGTAAGGAACAGGAAAATAGAAAGTGACCAAGTAAAACACCATAGTAAATCTCAGACTGACGTTTACTCATTGGTTAGATCTGAAAGAATGGAAAAAATGCAGGACAGTCTAATTGAAAACCAACAGAAAGCAGAGTGTATGTCCCTGCCAACCCTTACAGAAAATAAGTCTACTTAAAGTTCATTTTATTAAATAAAGTTGAGTAAAGTTAAAGTATATTTTCCAAGTATACTTTATGTAGTTACTATACTAATATCATTGTACTAGTAGTACACTTGTATATGTACTATTTTAATACTTCTTGGGACTAAATTGGCCCACTTTTTAGTTTATGAAAGTATACTTTTATGTACATTTTAAGTGTAAGAGTAGTAAAACAAGTATACAACTAGTTTACATCTTTTGTACTGCATCTACACTAAACGTAAACTTATGGGTTCGTTTACTAGTTTGTTAATTCATCTTCAAAAGTATACGTGTAAGTTTCCTTTAAGTGAACTTATTATAATACTTTAAAGTATATGACTAAGTTTAAGGGTATTTTCTACTTAAAATAGAACTTTAACAACATTTATTTACTCACTAGTGGACACACATAAAATGAACAAGACATACTCAGATTAAGAAACATATTTGTATCTTTATAAATCTTTTAAATCAAATTTCCAAACAAGTATTGTACTGGATGCCTTTTTGTGCATGAATACTTACTTATACTTTTCTTAAGTATATCTCAACCAAAGATGAAGTACAAGTAAAGGCCAAATATACTTAGACTGTTCTACATACTTGTCAGTATAACTTGTCAATATACACTTAAGTATAACTGTGTTTAGTATATCACTGAGAAGTACATAAAAAGTACTGATAGCATACTCACTTATTTTTAGTTTAAAAGAAGTATACTAATGGCACACTTGAATAAACTTCTTTTTTGTAAGGGAATGTTATTTATGGAAGATTGCAATGAAGGCTGTATTCTTATGTGTCATCCCTGTCTCACAGAGTTTTGTAGTTTCATCAGTCTTTTTAATTTCACACCAAATAAGCCCTAAAAGTTTGCAACCACCTATAATAAACCCTCTAACATTGCTCTTCCTTGTAAGCCTACATGGTTATTTTTCTACTGATGTTCTCTTTGCCAGCGTTGTGCCGTTGTGCAGAAGACTCCCCGGCAGAATCCGACTTCCTTTTGCATGAACGTGCCTCATGCAGACATACGAATGCTTCACACAAAGAAAGACAAAGAGATACTTACACAAAGAAACAACTGAAAAGTTTAATCTGTAGCATCCATATGCCAGTGTGATGCACATGCACACAAAGGCAAGTCAAACTCATCTAGTCAACAAATGCATGCATAAAGTTTTCAATGAGCTGGGACTCAAAGTTAATTACACTCAGCATCTGAAGGGGGACCCTAACAAAAATATATATATATATAATCGCTGTCCAATAAAAAACAAATATCTCCAAAATGGCAACTTTATTTTCAATGTGAGTTAATGAAACCAGACAAAGATATATTTTGGAGCATTTCTATTGGTCCATTTATCATAAAATTTTCATACAGTGTAAACAGCAGCTGCTGCATTCAAATAGTGTAGAAAAATGAAAAAAACAAAACAAAAATGGTGGTACATGTTTTCCTTTGGACAGCAACAATATCTTGAATATCTTGAACAGTTAGTTAAATCAATAATACTCAGACCAGAAGTTGCCTTTGGCATCTTATATGCCTGCATATTAGCCTCCATATTAGCTCTGCTTAATTAAAAAAGGGAGAAATGAACTGAAATGAAATAAATGTAAATTTAAACTCTTTCATATGTTTCCTTTTAAAATTAAGGTTTTCTTCATTGACTTTATAGTTTTTTTAATAACAGGGCATCCTAACGTTTACAAAAACAAGTGCATTAAGCATGGTGCTGCTGCGTTGCATTCTTGGTCAGATTTTTGTCTGAATTTGACAAATTGGGGGAAACAATAAAACATGAAACATGGTCTGTTCAACACTTTTTATATATTTATATTCTTATACTGCTTACTCCAGTTAGGGTCTGCCCAGACCCTGTCCCTCAGCTCATTCTGAGGAATCCCAAGCCATTCCCAGGCTAGCTTGGAGGTATAATCCTTTCAGCAGGCACTGGGACAACCGTCTATTTTAATTTTTCTATATCATTCTAACATTACAGCTGCCCTTCATACTGTGAAGGTTTCTTGTGAACATTTCATAATGAATTGACCAATGGGAATGCTCTAAACTCACCTGGAATAAAATGTCTTTAAATTAATTACATTGAAAGTAAAGAACATTGCTTAACGATGGTATCACAACTGATCATTTGCAAAATGATGACTAACACAACTCTCAACCAATAATTTCTTGTCCCTTAGCGTGTCACTTTCTCAGTCCACCGAATAAAAATCGTACTGAACAAACCTGCAGAAAGAATAGTGGTGGCAGAAAAAAAAGTGAACTGGTGTTACTGGTGAATGTTTACTTTGAACATGCACATTTCTTATTGTTTAGGCAAACGATAGAAACATGAAAAAATTTATCAACGCACACTTTCTCTTTCAGGCTGTTTTGTGTTTGTGTGTACATAAGTGTTGTTGACAGACTTCATTAACACGTCTCTTAGCGGTCCTCTCCAGCTATGTAACACAAGCCGACGATTGGGATGGGCTGCTGAGAGATGGTCAGGGTCCTGAGAGAGAGCCACTTACACTGGGGTCAATAGCACAGTCTAGAGTGAGGGCGGTGAGGGTTGATGTCCCCAATGTCCATACAGTCTTCTGTACAAGACAAAAGATTTGCTTTGCTTTTAAACGTTATGCTTAATTTAAGTGACTTTGGAGATTCATGATGTTATGACTTTCTGAATTTCTTCAGAATGAATTCCTTCTTAACATATAATGAAAATGACAACATTGTCCACACTGTAAAGGTGTACATAATTTCCACAATGTTTTACTTTACTAATTACTGACAAAAGTAGTTAGAGTGAAGACACATGGTAGAAAATACCAGTGACCTACACGTCTCTGCCACAAATAAACTTTGTTTCCAACACCATTTTTTAACAGCTCAGTCGAAGGGAAAATGAGTGCAAAATAGAAGGATTTCACTGAACCAGACTGTGGGATTGATTCTAATGCTCACTAAAAGAGTCAGTGAATACAGTTCTATGTTGTTTGAACCAGATGAGCTTTCCAAGCTAAATACATAATAATATGTTCATCAAAATAAATATGATTAGTTAAAAAGGCAGTTCTGTAGGGCCTCTGCATTGGCAAGCACATCTACGTCAATGCTCACCACCAAAGAAAATATTGGATACATTGATTCGTTGTCACTTGTCATAAAACCAATGTTAGTCTTAATACATGAAAAGGTCCTAAATGCTTGTGTGGAGCAATGTTTTGCACTAGCAGTCTCAACCGTAGTCTGCAGAACTTCTAAACAGGTCCAATCGTCACATTACATACTTTTAGGCTAAATGTGTTTGAGTGAGTTAGAGACCAGGTCAACAAAGTACTTGGCTTCAAAAAAACTTGCATGCTGTTATTGAAAGAGGTGATGAAGTGTATCACCTATATTGTTTGTTTGATGTAGCAGCTTACCTATTTATTCATATTTGCCAATGAAAAGAACAGTAAACACAACAATGAATTAAGCTCTTAGCAAGCAGTGATATTATTAGAAGCAAAACAAGAGTTAACATTGACATTTGGAGATGCGTTTGGCAAGCAGCAGGATTAAGTTTGATGCTGATGGGGAGGATAGAGACTGTGCATATAAAGGCGGGGGGGGGACTGTGAATTTCCTTGTTTCTTATAATAGGAGTGGACACCACTACTTTGCCTACTTTGCCTATCCATATGGAGCATGAAATCGAGACACTGCATGATCTTACAAATTGCTCTTTTAAAATTAAAGTGTACATTGAATATTGCTGTCTCAGATACTGCCTCGGGTCTACATACGTAATAACATAATGTTTGTGAATACTGTTTACTCCATATTAGGTTTTATCCCAACTAAAGCTAAATTTGCAGCTCTTCTGCTTTGAAAACCGCTTTCTTTCAAACTGACATTTCCATAAACAAGCAATTCATCCTTCAGCTCTATTCTTTATCCATTTTTTAAATGAGCTTTTAAAAGGCAATAGAATGCAAAGCCAAAGTCCTCTGAGATGTACAGCCATCCTTCCTGAGAACCTCCGAGCTCTGGGCTGGTGAAACGATAACCAAATTGCAGCAGTTTGATTGATTTTGCGGATTCTCCGCCTCATTCTTTTTGAGAGTTTTTGTTTGTGGAGCTGCGGTTTCATTCCGTGTTGTGATGGATTCGGAGGATTTCCTTGCTGACAAAACATGTTGAGGGTTTTTGTGTGTTTAACAGTTTAGTAAAAGTCAGTTTTATGAACACTCCAGTGCGTCTCTGAGAACTGCTCACTGGTGTTTCTTCATGCTGTTGGTTTTGTGTTGCAGTGTATGAGTATGCTGCTCATCAGCAGCGCTTCTGATGCGTTTCGTGAGTATTTTGAGAATGGATCTTGGGGTAGAGCTGTGGAATGTGACCAGCAGTAAGCAGGCAGCCTCAGAGACACCCGCTGACCTCATAGCACCCGTGATTACAAGAGCAGACGCCCACAGAAGGGTCAGTCCTGCAGGTGCAGACTTTCTGATGTCCTCTTTGTGTGTGCGTGTGAGTAATGGCCCCAGCAGATCTCCTGTAGTCCTGTAAAGTGAGAAGCTCCGCCCCCTGTCTTGGTCTCTGTCTCTAACCCTCACCCTCACCCCATCCATCTACAGCATTATCACCTTACACATACTCGATCCCTCACACCAGTGCAGGAGTGTGTGAGATGCCTCCTAATGATAATACAGTAACAGCTATTAGCACCGAACTACAGACCATTTCCAAAAATGTTGGGACACTAAGCAAAATGTCAATAAAAACAGAATGCAGTGATGTGCAACTCAATTTTTAATTGAAAATACCACTAAGACAACATCTAAAAACCCTTTTGTTTTTTTAAATATATGTGACTGTTTTGAATTTGATCTCAGGCCCATTTCAAATTAGTTGCCAGTGTTTATCACCTCCTCTTTAACAGTACTCTGTAAGCATTTGGGAATTGGGGAGACCAGTTGCTGTAGTTTTGAAAGATTAATGTTTTTCCATTTTCGCTTGAGACAGGATTTCAACTTAAAATGGTGTATATTTTTTATATATTCAACATTATATATACTGTCTTTGTATTATATTGGTTTAAATATATGATTTATATCATTTGCATATCATTGCATTCTTTTTGACCCATTTGCATCTGTTTCAGTCCCGTCCTTAAATAAGTAAGAACAAATCTATATGAAGATGGCTAATGATTTTATTGAGTCATGGACTCAGCAGGGTCTACAGCACCACCTGCAAATGTGGTGTCCATTCCACACATTTCTTCACGCTCACGCCGTTGTATTTAGTTCCATTTCAGTGAAATACCAGGCTGTGGACAGAGGAATGTCATGACATGTGCTCATTAGAATATTAAGTGTATAACAAAGTGTTTGATTTAACAATTCTTTTTCTGGGAATGCTCTTTTGCAGTTTAGTAATGGGCTCTTCCACATCCTAACCAGAGGTGTCAAGTAACGAAGTACAAATACTTCATTACCTTACTTAAGTAGAAATTTTGGTTATTTATACTTTACTGGAGTAATTTTTTTCAGATGACTTTTTACTTCTACTCCTTACATTTACACTCTATTATCTGTACTTTCTACTCCTTACATTTACACTCCATTATCAGTACTTTCTACTCCTTACATTTTAAAATAGCCTCATTACTCCTATTTAATTTTCAGCTTGTTTTCATTCATATACATTTACATTCCAGTATTGATTATTGATAACATGCCTTTGAAGTTTGAGTTTTTGCACCATTACAATACTTATAGACAACTAGTCATCATATCTTCTGCTCCATGAAACACATGTTAATGCTCAGTAGTGCACAGATATGCTTCTTTAATATATTTACATTGTATTAAACTACATTCATTGTCAATGGGCGTATATGTGGCTGAAACAGGGAGCCTAGCGCATCCCAAATTCATCAACATTAACATTTTAATATAACATTAAAGTCATTATGGCTTTTAGAAGAATGTTTTTTGGGGAGGTGGGCTAGTGCACTACAGACCCCTGTGGTGCGACCTAAGCTTTAAGCTGTCCTTAATGACATTTTTTCCCTTACATTACTTTTACTTTTATACTTTAAGTAGTTTTGAAAGCAGTACTTTTACACTTTTACTGGAGTAAAAAGCTTCAACATCTACAGAAGTATTTTTAAACCCTAGTATCTATACTTCCACCTGAGTATTGTATGTGAATACTTTTGACACCTTTAATCTTAAATATCTCCTGTTCAGTGTCCAGTTTGAGAAATGAATAAAAGAAATCTTTTTAAAAAACTGTGCTTTTTTGAAATTTAGAAATATCTTATGACATACTGTAAAGTGTTTCGGAAGTATCACGGGAAGATAGCTGCTAGGCTATGATGGATCAATTTGCTACAGCGCCACCCACCGTGCTGCATCTCTAGTTAGTTTAAAATGACAGAAGCTCACTGAATGTGGGTGAAGGAACTAAACAGTGACAGCATAAAACATGTTTATAATGAGAGGATATTTAGGGGGCCCTGTATTTCACATATGAGAGGATGAAGAAGTAGTGCTGCCTAGACTGCATAGTCTGAAATCTTGTCAATAAAGTTGAAGGTTTTACTCACAGTTACATCCTTTAAGGACAATAAGCCAATAAAGGGAAGATCAAATGCAATGATGGCTGAAACTGTTGAAAAGCGACCCCACTATTCGCTCCCACCACGAATCCATGTTCATTGGCCTTGCTTTCCCTCACTGGAGAACGCTTAGCAGATGTAGGAATGAAGTTTGATGCTGAACTCACATCACTTCTTCAGGGATTAAAATGAAGGATGTGGTACTGATGAAATGATTTGTTGCTTACTAAACAAATAGAAATGACTTGAATCATTTAGTTTACAAGTCTGATTATTTGAGCATGCTGTTTACACAATGGCTATGGCAAGTGCTAGCTTTGCATTAGCATCAGTGCAACATTGAATCGCTGCTTTGAAAGGACAACGAGTTAGCCAGAAGACTGAACCACACGCTAAAGGCTGTAACAGACCTGCGCTAGTCCCTTTTATAGACCCAGTTATTCTCGAATCCTTTTGGTAAGGTGTCTTTCATCTTTAAGTGCCGTCTTCCAGGCTGCAGGCTTTGGTAAGCATTGAGTTCACATCACCTGAGCTTGTATTCTTTCTCGGTTCTGGCCTCCCCATATAAACCCTCGCCTCGGCCCTCCTTAATTTATAGTGGAAAAACTTGCCTCCTCACTTCTAATACCTTTGCTTGGCCCTGCTCCTAAATGCCGCGTCTCATGGTGGAGTGAGTGTTTAATGTGCTTTTACAGAGCGTGGGGCCGTGGGTCAGAGGCAGGTCCTTCACCTGTGCAGGAAGCAACGAGTGCCACTAGAGGGAACGCCGTTTTCCTTGGATTAACCTGTCAGGGCTCACCAAGCTGCACTGCAGGATGTCACCTGGCCAAAAGGCGTCCAGACCCACTGACTACAGGCATGGTCACAAAAGCACTGTAAACAAATAAACAGAGCAGAAAAAAACCCCACCCCCATCACCAGACACGGAGACGGCATCATATCCTGCCGGCCCTACGCTGCAAATAAGCTCCAATGAAAAAGTTTATAGGCACAGTTGCCCGCGTCTTATAAAAGTGCCAGAACTTTGAGCCATAAAGGTTTTACAGAAGTGACACCCAAGTGTTCACCTGGGGTGCCAAAAGGTAAACACATCTGCAGATCCCTCATATTTGTGCCATTATTCACAGTTAATTAAGTTAGTTTTGCTTCGGTAAAATAAATTGCCATGAATGTTGACTTACTTAAGCTATGGCTAGCTGGCTTAAAGTGCACCAGATCCTTTCAAACTGTGGTAAACCACCGTTTAATATGGGCCATTTAAGGCTCCAAAAATACCCTTCTTTCGCTGCCTGTTTTTTTCCAAGTCACCAGGGCCCAGCGAAAATGATCGATAGTGCCCACCGCCTACCACAGACTGTGTATTCTGTTAGAGCAACAGAGGGAATCCTACCTAGAGTGAGAGGCTCCAGCCCTGTCCAGCACACAGAAGCCTGGCCACAGTAGCCCCAAACAATACACAGAAGCTCACATGCTTTAGAATCACAGGCCTACTTCAACTAGCCTGGTCTGGCACACAGAAGCTTGGGCCCAGGCTGTGGTCAGGCTTTCACTCTCATAAGCAACACACAAACCCACAACATTCTGCTTAATATTTCAGTAGGTTGCCATGGCCGTTACGCCTTTGCTGTTTTGTAGAACTCTGACTCCTTCCTTATGACTATATTGCTGCACTGCCAATGTCATTAATAGGTGTTTATTATTGCTTCTTTAACTGTTATATTATATAAAAACATTACCCGAAACCAAAATCTCTTCATAATTCAATCAGTGTGAAGTTATTAGGAGGAGTCTGATGTAAAATGGTTAATTATAGCAAAACCTATTTGGATTTCTTTGCAGTGGTGCTGAAAAGAACTAAAGGTCAACAGTATAAATATAGTAATTACAATAATTTTATTTACTATCCAAACCCACCAATTTTCTGTGGTAGTATATGTAAAGATCTTGTTAAAATAGTGACAAAATCTAAAACACAGAAAGTTTTCTCTGGGCACTTTGTTTATCTCCAGCATATATAGATTTTAAAAAGGGCTTAATCCTTAATCTCGAAACGTCTGTATAACGATATCTCAGGTATCAGCTGTCAATGTATAGCCATCTCATGTAATATATTTCATGTAATATATTTCATGTAATAGATTTCATGTAATAGATGTGTAATTTATATGATTTTTAAAAACACTGTACAAATAATTGAGATATTTACTGAAGTTACCATGCTTATCAGCTAGCTCCACCCTGTCCTGTCTTGTAATCATCTTTGTACCTCAAGAGGCGATCGTGAGTCACTGTGAGAAGATGAAGAAGTATCACTGCCCCAACTGTGTGATCTAACTTTGTGTCAATCATGTTAAGGGTTCCTGGTTAGATAATTTACAGACAGGCAGCCAAAGAAAGGAACAGTAAATGAAACAGTAGCTGAAGCTCATGTTGTGCAACCTGCTCTTGACATGAAACCACATTCATGTTCGGTAGCAAACAATTGAAGGAAATGATATGAATAGCAAAGCAAATCATTAATTTTGGTGTTGATTTCCACCACTGGGGGCGCTCTTTGGAAAAAAAGACTGAAGTTTCATGCCAAGCATGCAATATGTCTTCTACACTGGTAAATGAAGAGGAACTGAGGACATCACAATGTTCCAGTTATATGTTGGCCACTATTTCTTTGGAGAATGAATTTGGCAGGTAGCGTCATCTCACAAATTGCTCCTCAAAACACTGTGGACATCTCACTCTTTTCACAGTTGAACAGTTCAGACTATTCACAAGCAGAATTGAAAAAGTGCACCCTTTGCTGACACCCTTCTTAAACTGTAAACACCCAGCTTGTATATATATATATATATATATATATATATATATATATATATATATATATATATATATATATATATATATATATGTGTGTGTGTGTGTGTGTGTGTGTGTGTGTGTGTCTCCTTAGAAAAGCACAGGCAATAGAATAGGGCACTGTAGAGCAGTTGCACATGAGCCTAAGATTACCCTGTCAAATGAAGGCGTCAGCTAGAGCGGTACAAAGCCTCTCAGCACTGGACCGTAGAGCTTTTATCTTTAGGATGAACTGGAGTGGCAATTGTACTAATCATTCAACATCAGTACACGACTTGCTACACTATTGCTCTCAGGGTTGAATGCAACCAGATCCTCATGACAATCAAGTGAAACGCCTTCCCAGAGGTGTAGAGGCTGTTACTGCAGCAAAGATGAGAAGAAGACAACACTGTTCATTTGCTGCAGAAACAGGTGTCTACAAACTTTTGGACATATAGTGTAACTTACGTAATACAAAGTAAATATTGACTGAAGAATAACCCAGCAGTTTAAGCGGGTAATTACATGATATTATTAGTTTGAAAAGAAAGAAAGAGAGGGAGAGGAGAGGAGCCAGAACGGCTAATGACAGACCAGCATGAGCGAGAGACTCAGCTGAGAAGGATGGCCAGTTATTTCTTTCCAAAATTCTTCATTGTAGAGCCTAAGCTACATTATGCTCCCTCAGCGGAGGGAAGAGTTCACTCCACTGGAACCTGACCTGCAGAGACCAGCATCATAAGCGCCCTTTTATAAGAGGTCAGACTATTAAAGTGATGTGTTTGGCCCTTGAGACACATGTTCTTGCTATTGAATGCTTGTTTGTTATCCTTTTCTACCTTGCGTAGCATGCCAGACTGGCAAACTTCAGTGTTCTCCACAATCACATTGTTGCGCAGCAATGTTTGATTAAAGTTTTACATGTTTGACCAGCCGAGCGGAGTGCGTTCCCTTCCAGCCTGCAGGGGAAAAGCTCTTAAGGTTCTTGAGACTTCTCCATTGTTTACCATTACTCTGGACCGTAGCAACTGATTATTCTGGGATGTTGCCCACAGTCTCTAGGGCAGAGGCCAGGGCTGTGTTTACGTGGCCGATGAGATCAGTTGGAGCCTCCAACTGAGAGGTGGTGGGGGGCTCAGATGTGTGAGAGAGAGGGTGTCCTTCTCTTCCACTTTGTGGTGTTCCATAGGGACTCTGAAGTCTTGGTAGACCATACTAGAAAAAAAACAGCATAAACTGGCATAGCTGGTCATCAGTAAACGTGTATATCGCCACTCGCGGATCAGAAGCTTGTATCTACAAAAAGGTCATGTTATAGGAGAAAGAAATAAACTATTAATGGTTATAAATAAACGTTAATGGAGAAATGATGTATTCCAGGTTAATTTGGCCTATTTTTATTGGCCTATTTATCAGGATATTCTGATCAAATATAAACGTAAAGAGACAATGGCGAATTGAAATGAAAGAAAAACAAAAATTAAAAGGTTTTTAATGATGTTTTGGATGCTGATATGCTGGCCTACCAGCACAATCATTCTTGGTCAAGAGCTAAATCAGCATATATCAGCTTGGAATTGCAACTTATTCTAATAGTTAGCTGATTTTGTCAGCAGGGCACTGTGCCAGCTTCCAGAGCAGCCCAGACTTGCTAATGTTGGCTTGCTTAGAGGAAACCTTACCAAAGCATCTCAAACAGGAATGCCTGAACTCTTTGTATTAGGGGGCCAATGTGGTACTTAGGCCAAAATGAAAAAATTGTAGGAAAGACTGATTTTTTAGTTTAGTGGTTTATTTACATACAAGACAGACTACCCTAAATTAAGTGAATCGAAATTTTCTTCTCAAAGGGTCTATGAATCTCCACTTTTCAATCTACTACTACATATTATGCTCTATTGGCTTATTAATGCTTGTGTATTGTTACATCTGATCGAATGACAGTTATATGGTGTTGAGGCAACTTTCTGGTAAGCCAAATCAAAGGTTCTTTTTTGGGCCAACATTGGCCCGCTGGCCACACTTTAGGTAGCACTGATCCAGAACATGCTAAAAGTAGAAAAGACATGCGGTTTTGGTTTCAGTATAGTTGATTCATGACCCATTCATTGCTCAATCTTGGGTATACCTGGCACACACTAACGGTAACTCTGACTCAAGTTCTCTATCACCCTATCTTTTCCTATTGGACCCCTCCTGCAATGGCTTCCAAGGCTTTTTGAGCATGCTAAAAGTAGTCAGATCGTGCATCCTCATCAGTGGTTGAATCATGACTGATTCCTTGTTCAATCTCAGGTTTTTGGTTCCTTGGACATACTAATGTTAACAGTGGCTCTTTTTCTTCGTCTGGCTCTTTTATACTCTCTCCTCTTTTGGGCTTCCCCTGCTGTAGGATCCAAAGCATTAAGATGATGCCAGAAGTACTTAGGCCATGCAGTTTTGGTTTCAGGATCAGTGGTTGGATCATGGCCTATTTCTTGTTCAATTTCAGGTTCTTGGTACCGGACATGCTAAAGATAAATCTGACTCTAAGTCTTTCTATTTCTCGGTCTCAGTCTCTCTCTCTCTCTTTCTTAAACTCCCGTACTAGGGTTTCAAAGCAATTAGAACACACAGTTTTCGGGAACAACCATGAATCATTGTTCAATTTCATGTTTCTGGTACCTTGGACATGCTAAAAATAAATCTGACTTTTAGTCCTCCCATTTCTCACGCCCTATCACTTTCTCTCCCCCTAGGACTTCCTGAGAAATGTGTCTCAAAAGATTTGAAACATCCTAAACGAAGAAGCATTTGCAGCATCAGTAGTTAAATCATGACCAGTCTGTTCTTACTTTCAGCTTCTTGGTATCTGGCAAATGCTAACCGTAACACTGGCTCTCTTTCTCTTAACTCTCTGTCCAGCTTGGATTTCCCCTGAAATGGGTTCCTAAACTATTAGAACATGGACATACTGTTTTAGTTTCAGGATCAATGGTTGAATCGTAACCAATTTGTTGCCTAATTTCAGTTCTTGGTACCTGGCACATGCTAATGGTAACACTGAGTAACACTCTTTGTCTCTCTCTTTACCATTTGGACTTCCCCTGAAAGGAGTTTCAAATAATTTAGAACCTGCTAGTCAAGATATGCAGTTTTAGATTCCGGAACAGTAAGTGAATCGTAACCTATTTGTTGGCCAATTTTAGTTTTCTGTACCTGACACATCTTACTGTCTCTCTCTCTCTTCCTCTTGATCGCATGGACATCCCCTGTGGCGGGGTTCCTGCTGAGAGCTCCCAGGCCCCGGCCTGCCTCGCCGCAGACTGTGAACTAGAGTAGCCGTTGATAAATCACTCCGTGTAAGGCCTTCACGATTAATTTCTGCCCGTCAGCAGTGAAGCGGCTGTGGCTTTGGGGGTTTGTGTTGGCGGATGGGAGAAAGAGAGAGACCAAGAAAGAGGGAGGAGGGAGGCTGGGGGAGGAGAGAGGGATGGAGGTGGTGGGAGGGGGCGGGGGATCGGCCTGAGGGTTCGAAGAGTGGCGCAGCGTTCCAAAAACAACATTTTCTGTCGGTGGGGTAAGGCCACCGTTGCCTGACAGCCTGGCATTAATCTGGCCAACATGGAGCCAGATGTGAGACTCTACTGGTGGGGAGGAAAGGAGAAATATCACTCCTCTGTCTCTTTCCCCTCTCTCTCAGGCCCCGCTCGAAATATTGCTCCCCTGTTTCTCTCGCTCTGTGCCGTGTTCTTTTTCACTTGCTCATTTTTCCCTCCTTAGCTTTTGTGAAACGAGGACTCACTCCCGAATTGGACCCGACCCAGTCGGCGCTATCAGGCGCGGCCTCTCGTTTTCTGAACGAAGTGCCTGGACCCTTAGAGAAATGACAGAGAATGTGTTGCTATTTGAGCTGGAGAAAAAGGCCAAACACAGCTCTGTACCCACCAGGCCAATGTCAAGGGAGAAATTTGACAAACCGTGTGTTTGGCCTCCAGGAGAAGGTGCAGGAAGAAAATCGAGCATGCCGTGATTTAATGGGATTGCCACGTAAATGTAGCAGAACTTTAGCTG
Source organism: Megaleporinus macrocephalus (assembly GCA_021613375.1). Lineage (NCBI taxonomy): Eukaryota > Metazoa > Chordata > Actinopteri > Characiformes > Anostomidae > Megaleporinus > Megaleporinus macrocephalus. Next base: position 40,990,432 of record CM038703.1, read on the forward strand.
GAGCCACATAAGAACTCTGTTGATTTTAGCTGCTTGATTGCACATGGGTTTTTCCGTGCAAAATGCAAGTGTATCATTCCAAGTGGAGGCCGATGGCATGAGCAAATGAGCGATGAGGTTTGTTAATTAGGGACGATGACATTCCCTGTATACACAAACTTGCTGATTGCTGGAAAAGTGCTTTATAAGCACCCGAAAGTTGAGCTTTCAAACTTGTATTTAATTCTTCTTTGCCGTTGAAAAACTCCGAACCCTGCTGAGGTGTGTGGACCAAAGACCTGACTTAGCCAGCTCTTGAGCAGGCAACTATAATCCTTGCGTATGCTCACCAGAACTTGTATGCTCAAAATCTATTTTCACTTCAGCAAAACAGTCCTTAGAGGTTAAGCAAACCAGGGTCATAAACATGGTATACCCACCTTCGGCCACTTAAAGCCTTAATTACATTTACTTTATTGCGTCGGATGGTGCCATTACAAATTTATATACGGTGCTCAAATTTCTGGCGTAGTTTATATTTAAAGGGAACGATATTAGACGTAGTGGCCATTAGTCATTTGGGGGATTTTAAGAGGATCTGGGAGTAGTAGGTTTATTTATAGTTTGTTAACCAGCCACACAAATATATTTACACCCAGCCCAGTTTATTTTTCAGTGATGTAATACTTCCTGGACATTAGCGCAGGGCTGTGTTGGGTTTGCAGCGAGAAGCGCATGGCTTCAGTGGCTGGCGGCTAATTGGAAATGCATGTTTCAGAGAAAAGAGGGAAAAGCGGACATCTGTTTGAGATTTTCTGCCGGCTTCTCGTTGAATAGATCCAGAGGAGTGCAGAAGTGCTAAAAGGCCCCAACTAACCTCAGCCTTTGAGCCGGACAGCCTCCCACCACACGAACCTCCTTCCGGGCGTAAAACAGGAAACCGAGCCATGTGCCACAGCAAACAAGATGGCGGCCAGACCCACATGTGACTGGTGCGTGTTTTCAGAGAGATAGAGGTGGAGCTGATTGTGTGATGGTGCATGCGTTCCGAATAACATACACATCTGTTGCCCAGCTGTTCCACCTGCACTCTCTGTCCATTCAGTCGCAGGTGGACGGGCCTCACAGCAGCACACTTACATGGGTGGGTCAAGTTGTGAGCAGGTTTATTGCCCTTGATGAAAAATGACAGTTTGTAGAGCTATAAAGTTTATTAAACAAACCCCCATATCCCCCCTCCTGAAAGACATATGGACCAACAGGAGTTTGATTTTAGCTAAAACAAACATGAAAAATTATACCAGGGTGATCGTTTCTGTGCAATGAATTTATATGTATTGGCATATTATAGTATAACGTTTAGCTATGACTACTATGTAAGGAACACTCAAGCAGGGTTTACAGAGTATCCAATGCTTTTGGCCAGACATGCCACCAGTTGTCCCTTGGGGTCACATCAGAAGTGTCGAAGCAAAGAGAGCCTGAGTGCCATATCTTCCCAGCTTTTGGTATTTCCCCACTTTTTCCATCACCCACTGCACCACAGACGCCAGCGAAAGTGCCACATATGTCTTCTGAGCTAGGACCCTCAGCCACACATGCTACCTCTCACCTCGCCACCGAGTCTACTAACACCAGGCCCATCTCCAGCCTTTCTCATGCTGACTCAGTTGAGCCTAGCCAGGGCATTTCCCAGCTGGTCTCCACTGTCAAGCCTCGTTGAGCTGCCTTGACTGCTGTTCTCTCCACCCATCCTTGCTGTGCCGCTGTTCTTTTGCAGTTCTCAGTCAGACTTGGTTCCTGTCAGCTATTCACTGAGTTTTCTGTTTCTCTGCAGTCCGATAGGGGCCGTTCCCCACTTCTGACACCAAAGTTAGCATCAGAATAAGATGTAGGAAACAATGTGCTTTTAAATGAGTGCTCTTTATAGAGCACAGCAGCAATGGAGACTATTTACATGGTTTACGTTTCTTCTACTGCATGACCAGTGTTATCCCTGGTGTCCTGCATACATGGCTATGCCTCCTCTGTGTCCACGGCCAAACGAACTAGTAGTAGGATGCTACAATAACATATCGTTGCTGTTCAAAGTGAAACATTTGTGTTGATTTTTATTATTATATATCATTTGAACATGATAGCTGCTGTTTACATTATCTATAAGTTTACTGATAAATGGACCAATGGAAATGCACTAGACTAGCTTGAAAAAAAAAATCAAAGAAGGTTTTGGGCCTCTCTTGTAAAGTTTCCATGTTTTTCTTTGGACAGTGATAATACAATACTCTTAATGTGTTCTTATTCTTTGCTTGAAATTGTAATAATGATTGACTTCAAAAACCACCCAAAAGAAAAGTATCAGGATTCTTCTTTTCTTCCCCATTGATTAGGTCCTCACCCTTTAGAACCAAACAACCATGCACTGATTTCCAGTTGGCTGGATTTCTCTAAAATGTATCCATCTATTTGTCTGGAAGTCATGAAAGATACTGACTGTAAATATAAGGGTATCTCTATGCCAGCACTCTTTTAAAAAAAAAACTAACCTAATTGTGAAACAGCTGTATAGTCAATTTTGAGGGACACAGTTAGTATTATTGTAAAGTTTTGTTTTAATATTTACAGCCGAACCTGAAGACCTAGTTCAAATACTGAGAATCCCCTGCTGCTACCTGTTGACACTGTAACAGCATCATTCTTAGCGAACCCTGTGTTTTAAAATGGACAGCAGACATTTTTCTTATGCTCATCATAGTCATTCTGGTCTGCTATGCTTGGATTGTCCATCAGTATGAAGTGGTTTCTGAAGAGCATTGCTTTGATGACTGCTGTGATTGTCTCGCAAGCCAGGCCAAAGCAATAACATTCCCCACTCAAATTCTTGAACTATGCAGACAATTGTGCCATCATAGATCAAGACTTTCAAAGAGCTAGGGGTTTCATTGTAGGAGAAAAAAATGCGCAAAACAAATAAAATAAATAGGACAGAGGAAAAATAATGGAAAGGAAAACAGAGTGTGGTTGGATCTTCGTGGCAAACGAAAGATGGCTCTCTAAAAATACAAGGAGGCTGGAGTCATGGTGAGGTAGCCTGCTAAAGCAAACAAACTGGGGCAGAGGCTGTAGTACCTTAGGGCTAAGAGCAGAGGAAACCCCCAGTGGAAGCGCTGGAGGGGGGGGCCAAGGCTGAATGGGGAATTGGTGGGTTGATATTTTTGGGGACGGGGTGGTGGGGGGAGGAGGGAGGGGGTTGATGGGATCTCTCCGTCCATCTCTCCTCGCTGTCCGCCCAGCTGTGCAAACACATCCCGGTCTTTGGTGGGGAAGGGTGGCCAATAAGCCTGAGACATAGAGGGAAGGAGCTGACCCACAAATCCTCAACACATACGACTCTTTCTCTCTCTTTTCTCCCGCTCCCCCTTTCTTTCCTGCGCTTTCTCTCTCTCTCTATCTCTCCTTTCTTGTTCTCTGTCTTTCCTTCTTTCTCTCCAATCCTCCTTCCTCTCTTGCTTTCCCTCTATCTTTTCTCTCTTTCTCTCTTTCTTTCTTCTTTTCCTTTTCCCCCAAGTCTCCCTCTCTCTCCTTTCTCAATCTCTCTCAACCTCCCCCTCTCTTGTTCTTGCTCTCTTTTCTTTTTTTTGCCCTCTCCCTTTTTCTACTTCTCTCTCTCTCTCTCTCTCTCTCTCTCTCTCTCTCTCTCTCTCTCTCTCTCTCTCTCTCTCTCTCTCTCTCTCTCTCTCTCTCTGGCCCAGAAAGACTCATAACTACATTCCTCCGTCTCTAGAGAGCCAGGTCACTCCAGCAGTGTTACAAAAAAGTGTCTGCACCTCTACCTCCCTCTTCTCCATCCCTCACTCCTTCCCCTCTCCCTCAGTTCTCACACTCCCTCTCCCTGCTCAGCTGTAATTCTCTTCTCCTTGACTTCTCTCTCTCTCACTGTCCTCATATTCCACCATCATCCCTCTCTCAGAGGACTAAGGCAGACCTCGCTCGCTCTGGAGGAGTGTCTCGCTCCCTTTAAGTCATAATTCCTGACTTGTGTGAGGTTAGCTGGCCTCGGCCAGACGTCTGTGTGTAAAAGAGAGAGCTTTCAGCGGCGTACGCTTTGTGCGTTTTGGAAAAGCAAAGTCCAGAAAGGTTGCTGGATGGGATCAAATATTGGATAGGTTTATTTTTCTTTGGCAAATGTAAGGGCACAGGCTGTGACTCATGACTGTTTTAGAGCCATTTACCACCTCATTAGAATCACACTAACGCCCACGCCACCTACACCACCCAATACAGACATGCACATAGATTGTGGGGTGGGAGGGGGTGTAACAAAGAAGGCTGTATCAAAAATCTGTACTTTTCTAAGACTCATGGCGTCTACCGTAATCTGCTTTGACGGGAAAAAGCCGCTCATTATATCATTACACAATTTCTAACATAAATAGTGACACTTCGACTGTAGTCCTGTTTAAAGAAATGAATATTTTTGTTTGTACATTGTTTTGTTTAGAAGGTCCTTCAGATTGATCTAAGTTTTTTTTTTAAATCAACCACAGAATTTATGTTTATGGCAAGTTGGGCAGTTTTAGGGTATGCATGTACTTTGGAAGGACTGTTTAGCTGTAGTAATCTATTGCATTATCTTTTATTAGAAACCAAGTGATTAGGCTAGGTAGTTATGACAGTTCTTCTAATAAAAGTCAAGTCTGGTTTGTTTAGGTGAGGTTGAAGCTCTTTGTTCTACAGCATGTACAACTAAATTTCCAAAAAAGCTAAATGTAAATAGAAACTATGCAATTATGTGCAAATCACTGAAACTCTATGTTTAATTGTAAATAATAGAGTAGTATATATCAAATGTAAAAAATTTTAAAAGTTGGGGCGGGTCCACATTTACTTCTATGCTGCATCACCTCAGATGTGCAAACTGATAAGATCAATTGCAATAGCTTTAAAAAAAATAAATTTGAAAGTAAAGTTTTTGCTTGATGTAACATTTCATCTTTGATGCACCCATACTCACCCCTCGATATATAGGGGAAACACTCAATATATTCAATATAACAATAAATAAAAGCAATGGCCAATGGAACGGGATGTTCTAAAGCAGCTGCACTAAGTTCACACTGCCCATTCCCAAACATTGACTATTTGGGTGTTAATCATCCTAATGTTATTTAGAGTGATGAAGCGCCATTGTATACCTTTGGGATGAATTGAAGTGATCCAGAACAGTTAATTCAAGATCAATACTTTACCCGACACATATTCAATCAAATCCTCACAGCAGTGTTCCAATGTATAATGTAAAGCCTTTCCAGAAGCACTGAGGCTGTTGCTGCAGCAAAGGGAAAACAAACTCTCTATTAGAATTTAGAACTATTTGTCACATGTGTTTGCACACAGCAGAATTTGACCTCTGCCTTTAAATTATCCATGCACCGAAACACACAACATACACACACATTAGTGAGGACACTTGGCCAGAGAGTTGGGAAGTCCTATCCACAGCGCCTGGGGTGAGGTGTCTTGTTTACTGTTGGTTCAGGGGATCGAAGCAGCGGCCTTACAATCACAAGGCTGGATCCCTAACCTTCAACCCACAACCGCCTACAACGAGAGACAAGCCCTTGACTTCAGACAAAAACACTGTATAAGCAGGAGTTTGGACCTATGGTGTATGAGTAACACAAATAGTGTAATTCTTATTAAGTCTGTAAATTTAATGTAATCACAAAAATGCTACACTTGATGTGCACCACTTGATTATACTAACACCCATTTACACTACTGTGCGAACATCTTAAGCACCTATGCTCATTGTTTAAAACTCTTTATCTTAGCAAAAAGTGTATTTTCACCAGTAGGATCACCAAGATATCATTAAGACAGATGTAAATAAGCAGAAGTGTGATATAAAGTAACATGAGTAGATAATATCTTGAGCTCTAGTTTGAAGATCAAAGTTTAGTTCCACATTTCTCCTGGACGCCCCAGACTTTGTATGAATTAATTCAATTTCTTCAGCAGCAATCTTAATTTAGCTTAGTGAAGTACTGAGCAGTCAAAGCAGGTATTAGATGATATCTGCAAATAACACTGGGTTGTTTTCACAAGGAAAGGCTTGGAAAGGGTGTAATCAACGCACTGGCATATGTAAAACCACTTCTTACTTCTTGTATTAATACGATTATATAATACAAATATTTAATATAAAGAAAGCTTTGCTGAGCAAATAACAGCTTCCTGTCTGGAAAAGTCCCCAAGTGCCTAAAACTTTTCCACAGTACTGTACATGCATTGGTTTGTGTTTTGTTACCCAAACACTGTAACATAGGTGTCAATCCAAATGGCTTATCCATGGTTTTGGTATTATACAGTTCCATCCATCCATTATCTGCCGTGAATCTTGCTAGTTGTGGTCACAGGGGGGCTGGAGACAATCCCAGCGTCATAGGGCAAAGGCGGGGTACACCATGGACAGGTTGCCAGTCCATCGCATGGCCAACAATCACACACCCACTCACACCTATGAATTTAGAGTGACCAATCAACCTAACGTGCATGTGTTTGGACACGTGGGAGGAAATCGGAGTACTTAGAGGAAACTCACTCAAGCACGGGGAGAATATTCACACAGAACAGCCCGGACCGGGAATCCAACACGGATTGTCTTGCTGTGAGGCGACAGTGCTAACCACTACACCACCGTACTAACCACTACACCAACATGCTGCCGTGTTATAAAGTTGTACAAAGTAATACATCACAATGAGATGCAGGAAATCTGGTTTAGTACAGGTTTGTATATATCAGTTATTCTGTTGTGCTGTGATTCTCACTTTGTTTTATTGTACTTGCTGAATGCTCTGTGTGGATGGTAAAATATTGTTATCGTGTATATGCTGTACACAGACAAATCAGATGTTGCCACATGTAAAAAATAAGCCATGGTATCAGTGCCAACACTGACAATTGCGTTGAAGATTTCATTCCTGTGTTTCTCATGGACAGAACATACATTAGCAAAGATAACATTTACTTTTACTTTTCAGCTTATAGAAGAACCCAACCTGCTTCACTCTCTCTACTGCTCTCTCTTTCTCTCTCTTTCTCTCTCTTTACTGCTCTCTCTCTTTGTGACTGTGTATTTAACTGTGTGAGAGGTGTTTAACTTTCAAATGCTTTAATATAATTACCAGAGAAATGTCAGTAAACAAGAACAAACCGTGTTAGGTTGCTGTTGTCGATAGAGCTCTTCTACACTGGGAAGACTAAATTGACAGCTTGAGGCCGATGAGTATCAGACTCAGACTCACTGTCTCTATACACTGACATCTATTCTGTAAGTCAGTATTTTTTCAGTAAAGGGAAATTTGTGAAAGGATAAAAAAAACAAAAAGCAGATTTCACAACTGTTCTGTCAGACTAGGGAGAGAAGTTCTGAGGAAATGCGCAGTGTAAAACTGGTCCAGACTGGTCCTTCAGAGCCTGAGAATTCCACGTCTGACCATAGCTCAAAATACAACAAACACAGTGCCACTGCCAGCCCCTCAGAAACAATCCAGAGTAACACCCTGGCCTACAGACTGGCACGCTTACCAGAATATGCTGCTCAGAGAAGCACAAATCAGCAATGACAGGGGAATTTGGGGGTTTTTTTTATGTCAGCGCTGAAAAGAAAAGTTAGCGTTTACATTATGCGAATGTGTAAATTTCCAAACAAATAAAAAAAATGTAAACAGATGAAGTATGTAAACATGTTCCAAGAGTGTTTAGACCAGGTTGCCCCACAGTTCTATGTGATTTCTGCAGGTGTGTTGATGTGTGTTGTGCTGGTGTGAGTGGATGAGTGGATGAGACAGCAGCTCTACCTCAGTGTCACTGCTGGGCCAAGAATAGTCTACCAACCAAAACCAATATGCAGTATGACATACCTTTAGCGTTCTCTGCAGCAGCTTCATAAGGAACCACATTAGATGCTTTTTTTGGGGGGTGTTGTAGGTTTTATACAAAAAATAATAATAATAATAATATATATATATATATATATATATATATATATATATATATATATAAACACATTTGGAAAATGACAATGAATATTTTTATAACACCTACAACACCCCCTTCAAAAAGCATATATATGTGCCTGTCCTTAGCAGTGGTTTCCTAGCAGCTATTTTACCATGAAGGCCTGATGCACACAGTCTCTTCTTAACAGTTGTTCTAGAGATGAGAGATGTGTCTGCTGCTAGAACTCTGTATGGCTTTGACCTGGTCTCTAATCTGAGCTGCTGTTGACCTGTGATTTCTGAGGCTGGTGACTCGGATGAACTTATCCTCTGGAGCAGAGGTGACTCTTGGTCTTCATTTCCTGGGGCATTCCTCTTGTGAGCCAGTTTCTTTGTAGCGCTTGATGGTTTTTGCGACTGCACTTGGGGACTCTTTCAAAGTTTTCCCAATTTTTCATACTGACTGACCTTCATTTCTTAATGTAATGATGGCCACATGTTTTTTTTACAAGTAAGCAAATCAAAAGGTGACTACTTTGAAGAACATAGAATATAAGACATATTTTCAGTTGTTCTTTTTTGTTAAGTATATGATTCCACATGTGTTAAGTCATAGTTTTGATGCCTTCAGTGTGAATCTACAATTTTCATAGTCAACTCTTTGAATGAGAGGGTGTGTCCAAACGTTTGGTCTGTACTGTATATATATATATATATATATTTATTTTTTTTTTTTTTTTTTTTTTTTAATAAAATAATCCTTTATCAGTCCCACAGTATGAAAATTCAAAGTGTTAAGGTAACATCATTGGGATGTTAAGGCATCCCAATCATTTGACTGGTGGTGTACTGGTAAAGAAATCTAAGTTTAAAGTTAAAACACACAGCATGGATTACATTTCAGTATTCAAATAAGTAACTTAAAAAGAAAATGAAATTGCCATCTAATACAAACTAATACTTCATTCAATAATAGCATGCACTGTATTTGTTATTCCCAAGTTTAAGAAGTGACACATAGAATCATGGACCCGTTGGCTAATTAAAGCAATAATGAATAGTTATCAGTTAAAGACATCACACATCTTTGCAACACATAATATAAGGTGTTGCTGATTAATGTGGACTCAAGCAGCAATAGACCACATGACAATGCAGGCCACTGTCTTGGTTTCGTTTCCCCTTTTCTTGGCATCGCAGCTTCAGCTTTTATGAAAGTGAGAAATAAGCAGACATTTATGCTGTGAAAACTGCTAGCACAGTACTTCAGCCATAAATCCAGTGTTCAGTGAATGTAATAGCAGGCCTAATTGCTTTAGCATAAACTTTGAAAGGACGTAATGGCTGTGCCTTGGGGACACGCTGAAGCCCACCCACCCCATCCTTCACTGCACCAGCAGGCACAGGAAATTCCAGCCCAACTCTGAGAAAGAGCATGAAGCGAGGGGCAGCTCCATCTCTCCAAAATCTACACCACGCACATAAATCTTGGGTATTACATATCACGCAGCCATGTGCAGAATATTAGATAAATCACAGAACATTCCAACTTCATGAACACGTTATGCATTTCAGTTAGCCATAAAACAGTTCAGATGAAAGCCTGTGTGGATGTTTTTGTTCGATCAGTTCAACTAGCCCAGTAACATATAGCATTGGGACCTAACTAGTATGGACATGGATATATATATATATGTATATATATATATATATATATATATATATATATATATATATATATATATATATATATATATACCACATCTGACAATGCTGCTTTATAAATAACCCCAACAGACACTGACCTCAATATTGGTATGAATGTAAAGATGATGTAAACTGGGGGGGACATTGAACGCTGAGCTGCAAAACATCAAATATTATGGTGCTGTTAAGTATTTCCAAACATTTTGAAACTAACAAATAATTCAGGAAGTAACTGCATATGCTGTAATGCAATCTGGCTGAGTTATTCTTAAAATATGGGAGTGAGAAATGAAGCATGGACCCAACAGCCATTTAAAGAAGTAATGTATGAACTGCTTTATATGTAGACTGTAAAATAATCCCAACTCCAATAACCTCAGTGTTTCTATCCAGAAGATGATGTAATTCATCACTGATGCAAATTCAGGGGGAGACGTGTCACCCAAATGTTTTAAAATTATGTGAGATGTTTGTGGACAAAGAACATAGAGTTGTGAAAGAGCTGCCAGACATCAATTATTATGTAGCTGTCAGGTCTGATACTAATACATGTGATACTCAAATTTAAGCAAGTTTAAATTTAGTTATGAAAAAAAGCACTAACCTGTTGTGCTGGTATGTTAGAAATGAAATGATTTCCACCTTTTTTATGTGCTATGATTTATCTGTTCACTTATGCAACTGTTCTTAATAGTAATTCCTATTTTCTATTATTATCATCATATTTATTGTTGCTGATGTATATTGCTAAATTGTTAAGCTATTTAAGACTACTGTGAAATGTTTAGAAAGCATTTTAAAAGAACTGATGTGAGACCTAACCCTAACCCTAACCCTAACCACATAAACACAAGTATGGTGACAGCATTACTCACAAAAATGAATGATTGTTTTTTTGAGAAGTATAAAGTCAAGAGGACAATCTGGATTACTTTACTTTTATTATATAATACTGGGTTTGTTTGGAATTCAACAAGGTGTTTGATGTCTATGGCTCCTCAAATAATCATCCATCTACCACAAGCATGTAAATAAAGCATAAAGAATAAGGCATACATTTTATAATCCATTGTCTGTCCTGGTATGGTGGTGTAATAGTGGGTACTCTGCACTAGTAATGCTGAGTTATGTCCAGAAGAACATGTGGCAGACATCATATTAGGATTGCGCATATCATTACTGTCCATTGAAAAACAAATATCTCCAAAACAACAGGTCAAACAGAATTTATTAATCGCAGTTTGGTTTGTGTTTATTAGTATACTATGCCAATTTGTTGAGGATATTTGGATATCTTACATAACATTAGCAGGGGGTACAAGACATTCTAATAACATTTTAAGAACATTAAGCTGCATTTGTATTACACACACAAAGGAATCCTGAATTAACAATAAAAACATAGTAAAAGTTACAGTACTACACTAATGATATGCCCAAGCAGAGTATGACCATGTGTTGGTTAGGACTAATTGTTAATAGTGTTATTGTTGTTGTTGTTTTGTTTTGAATTTTACATATAAAGCATTTGTTATCAAAGTGACAAGTGTAATTGTACTTTTTACATAGTTTTAAATGCTGGATGTAGGCTTTGGTCTCCTCCACCCTCCCTTGAAAACTTGTTAGACCAGGTTTATACCCCAGTATTTTTGTATTTAGACCAAAATGAAGGTTATGATCAAGAACTTAAGTGCCAACCTAATTATATACAAGCATAAAGTGGAACAAAACAATGTTGTTTCTTCATTTAGGACCACACAATGCATGTCAGAAAGACACAGACTATAGAAAGTGCAATTACAATACTATTAAACACAGTTTGACCCAAGAATAGATACGGCACACTACAACAAATATACAGAACAGACGATTTACAGGACAGACAGTATGTTAACTGTGAAATGTACCGTGCAGTGCTGGGTAGATCAACAGTGAGAGAGAGAGAGAGAGAGACTTGATTCAGATTTATTTGTGCTGAGTGGAGAATATACTGGCTGTAAAATGTATACAACCCAAAGCAAGAGGTTATAAAGATACTGTGAAACAGCACCAGTGTCGAAGCTTAAGATTCAGCCTGAGACATCTATATCTACAGCACAAGTACATTACTTAGTGTAAAAATAAGAGACCACCCTTTAAAAACAGGCATTAAACTAGCCATTAAACATCTGCCCCCATCTGTTGGTCAGAGGTTTTCTATGTGTGCACAGTTGAACATGTGTGAGTGCAGCTGAAGTGACTAATTAGAAGTCGCCTCTGGGTACGTTTGACCATAAAGTACATAACATTGAGAAATTAACATCTACATCCAGGTTCTCAGTCTTCAAGCACATGCAGTTTAACAAACCTGAGGCTCTCACGTTCACATTGTCTGTTCAGTTTGAATAATTTCTAAAGGATACAAAGGGTGCCTAAATCTTATCAGATCAACATGGACTTCAGATCCCAAGATTAAAGGCTACAGAAAAAACTAGGACTCCTAACAACCACCTGGAAGACATGGTTGACCACCAAAACTGTCTCTATCAGATAAACAGCACTTAAAGCTCTCTCTTTGAGAGAGAGGAGAAAAAGAATCTCCACTCTTGATTCAGATCTGAAAACATCCACGTGTTTCTGCCTGTTCTTCAACTGTGAGAACCCAATGCTATGAATGTGAAAGGATGTGTAACTGTTAAGAAGCCTTTACTGAGAAAAGTAGTGTGTCAATGTGTCTAAATCTGTAGATGGGATTACAGGGATGGTTATGAAGGTGTAAGAAGCAGATGTCTGTTTACTATCAGCACCACTGTAAACAATTGTGAACAGAACAGAACAGAACAGAGCATTTCACACCAAACCACTCTGAATGACTTTGTCCACCCTGGACAATTGAATTATGCCTAAAATGCCTAGTCATATCCTAACCATATATAGTTTATAATGACACCAATAATAATAGTTTACAGCCTAAGATGCATTAAAGGGCTCACATCCTACATTTTATGTGACCAACTATTCCTTAGTCTCTTTTGTTACTGTTCCTTTAAGACTGAACTAAATGAGCTCTGTTCTGATTGGCTAGCCTGTTTTGTGCCTCATTCAGAGAAGCACTGAGAGCTGGAGAATTCCTTAGAACTTCAGTATGAGTGGGTGGGTATAAATTGCTGTGGGCTCAATAGGTGGATATATTTAAATAAGTTGTTTGGCTTCACAGAAACGATGAACTTGAAGCAGGCTGCTCTTGCAGCTTAGTTTCCATATATGGACTAGTAGTGAAAGTGGAAAGTTTTTTAAAACATTTACACATTACTTTAGATTCATGTATTTAAAAAAGATGTGATGTTTTATATGAAATTCTTTATTCTTTAATGCATTCTTTAAAAGAATGTTTTAGTATTTTATTTAGTTAGAGATTATGCTGAGGGATACTATTCCCACATTGTGAAAAGGCAGAGATTTCTAGGTTTTCAATGAAAAGGAGACTTCATTTGAATGAAATTAGTTGAAGCAGAAGCAATGTGCACAAGAAACAGAGTTTTGATTCTGTTTTAAAAATTAGTGTAGATGTGTTGCATCTGCACAGTTGTCTCAGCCCATTGACTCTAGCAATGTTAGTTTTGGGAGGTTCCCTTTGAATCAAAAGGTCATCAATGTCCTCCTTCGCACTCAGGCCCAGTCTGCTCCCAGAGCTCTATCTCCTCTCCTGACTATGGGTCACTACACCGCCCTCTCCGCTCTCAGTGTTTGCACTCATCTGGGCTGCGATCTTTCTCTCAGGCCACAATTAAGAGCCTGTTTGTTTTGTATTCTGTTGAGTCGAGTAATGACCTTATGATTTTTTTTCTCTTTTTTGAGACTTTATCCACAGATCTTGCACAACAAAGTGAGAGGAAATGATCCTCGACTCAGATGGAGGGAGAGAAGGAGGGAGGGTGAAGGAAACGGACGGCTATATTACTGTGCAATGGCCAGTCTTATCTGAGGACCGCTTCCAAAGGCCCCAGGCCAAAAAGCATTGGATCTGGCTGGGGTGGTGTGTTCCGCCTTCACCCCCGCCTCGTCAAGGGACTCTAGCAGTTTAATAACTCTAAAGTGTGTTTCCATGATTTGAATTTGATGCCTTATGAGACGACGCCCACCTTCAGAAAATACTTTTTTTTTCTTTTAGTTTCTTTCTGCTTTCTATACTTCATTCAAATGTGTACATCATTTCCACAGGAATACGCTAGATTTATTATTACCAGAAGTAGGACCAAAGCCAAAACTGTCTGTGTTAAGCTTATATATGTAACTTATTTGAAAATGATGTACACTTTCGAATGAAGCAAAGTCAGTGCATCCCTATTTTCACTTATTTGAAAATTCACTAAATGGTTCTTGGCTTGGACACATTAGTTGAGAAAAACAACCTTTTAATTGTTATGGAGGCTTACATTTTAAAACTGTTAATCATACACATAACCACACTGACCTCTGGTCTACTCTCACTGGGCAAGATTCTGACATTCCCCCAATGTTTGCTTATTTGAGATTAGTTCTTTGTTTGCTTATTTGAGATTAGTTTTTTTGTTTGCTTATTTGAGATTAGTTCTTGGGTAAAACAGAATCTATGCATGCTCAAAAGCAAAACCAACCAATTTGAGAAACAGCTTAGGAAGATATTGGTCAGTGAGGACTAGTATCATATAAGGGTGCTTTGTATTTGCACAACTACAGATTATTATCCATGGGCATCATTTGCTAGATGCCCCTCCCCCCATTTAGCCTGTTCATCGATGGTCAGAATCCCACCATTACAGAGGGGATGACGCTGCAGTGTTTCTGGAGCTTTGGAACCTTCTGAGGTTTTCCTCTCTATTATGTTACCAGTGCAAAGTTTAAAAGCGCCAGTGAGAACAAATGCTTCTCTGTATATATTTATTACTGAAAGTAGTCAGTCTGTTTCTCTGTATACTTTGTTAGCCCCCTTTTACCCTGTTCAATAGTCAGGACCACCACAGAGCAGGTATTATTTGGGTTGTAGACAGAGGTGTCAAGTAAGGAAGTACAAATTCTTTGTTACCTGACTTAAGTAGAAATTTTGGTTATTTATACTTTACTGGAGTAATTATTTTTCAGCTGACTTTTTATTTTTACTCCTTACATTTACACTCCATTATTAGTACTTTCTACTCCTTACATTTACACTCCATTATCAGTACTTTCTACTCCTTACATTTACACTCCATTATCAGTACTTTCTACTCCTTACATTTACACTCCATTATCAGTACTTTCTACTCCTTACATTTACACTCCATTATCAGTACTTTCTACTCCTTACATTTACACTCCATTATCAGTACTTTCTACTCCTTACATTTACACTTCATTATCTGTACTTTCTACTCCTTACATTTACACTCCATTATCTGTACTTTCTACTCCTTACATTTACACACCATTATCTGTACTTTCTACTCTTTACATTTACACTCCATTATCAGTACTTTCTACTCCTTACATTTACACTCCATTATCAGTACTTTCTACTCCTTACATTTACACTCCATTATCTGTACTTTCTACTACTTACATTTACACTCCATTATCAGTACTTTCTACTCCTTACATTAACACTCCATTATCAGTACTTTCTACTCCTTACATTTACTCTCCATTATCAGTACGTTCTACTCCTTACATTAACACTCCATTACCAGTACTTTCTACTCCTTACATTTACACTCCATTATCAGTACTTTCTACTCCTTACATTTACACTCTATTATCTGTACTTTCTACTCCTTACATTTACACTCCATTATCAGTACTTTCTACTCCTTACTTTTACACTCCATTATCTGTACTTTCTACTCCTTACATTTACACTCCATTATCTGTACTTTCTACTCCTTACATTTACACTCCATTATCAGTACTTTCTACTCCTTACATTAACACTCCATTACCAGTACTTTCTACTCCTTACATTTACACTCCATTATCAGTACTTTCTACTCCTTACATTTACACTCCATTATCTGTACTTTCTACTCCTTACATTTACACTCCATTATCAGTACTTTCTACTCCTTACATTTACACTCCATTATCAGTACTTTCTACTCCTTACATTTACACTCCATTATCTGTACTTTCTACTACTTACATTTACACTCGATTATCAGTACTTTCTACTCCTTACATTAACACTCGATTATCAGTACTTTCTACTCCTTACATTAACACTCCATTACCAGTACTTTCTACTCCTTACATTTACACTCCATTATCAGTACTTTCTACTCCTTACATTTTACATCTTTACATTGTTTTCATTCATGTACATTTACATTCCAGTAAAGATTATTGATAACATGCCTTTGAAGTTTGACTTTTTGCACCATTACAATACTTATAGACAACTAGTCATCATATCTTCTGCTCCATGAAACAAATGTTAATGCTCAGTAGTGCACAGATATGCTTCTTTAATATATTTACATTGTACTAAAATACATTCATGTTCAATGGGCGTATATGCGGCTGAAACAGAAAGTCTAGCACATCCCAAATTCATCAACATTAACATTTTAATATGACATTATAGTCATTATGGCTTTTAGAAGAAGGGGGGTTTTGGGGAGGTGGGCTAATGCACTACAGATCCCTGTGGTGCGACCTAAGCTTTTTTCATTCTCCTTACATTACTTTTACTTTTATACTTTAAGTAGTTTTGAAAGCAGTACTTTGACACTTTTACTGGAGTAAAAAGCTTCAGTTGATACTTCAACTTCTACAGCAGTATATTTAAACACTAGTATCTATACTTCTACCTGAGAAATGAATGTCAATACTTTTGACACCTTTGGGTGGTGGATCACTCTCAGCACTTTAGTGACACTGACGTGGTGGTGGTGTTATGCTGGTATGAGTGGATCAGGCACAGCAGTGCTGCTCTCTAACTCTGTTAGACACTCCTACCTTGTTGGTCCACCTTATAGATGTAACGTCGGAGATGATAGCTGGTGTTCAAACACTCCAGCAGCACTGCTGTATCTGATCCACTCATACCAGCACAACACACACTAACACACCACCATCGTGTCAGTGTCACTGCAGTGCTGAATATGATCCACCACACAAATAGTACCTGCTGTATGATGGTCCTGACCAATGAGGAACAGGGTACAGGGGGACTAATGAAGTATGTAGAGAAAGAGATAGATATCCCATATTTAACCGGATCTCTTGGGCACGTTATATGTCTCCAGTTTACCAAATGGCAGTGGAACCTCTGAACACTTACAATGTGTGAGCAGTGAGAAGGGACTGTCATTGTTTCTTTGCTGCCTTTTCACCCCCTTTATTTTATTTCTTATTTAAAATCAATATTTACCCAGCAGCCCCCAGGGCTCAGGATCTCAGGATTACCTCATATTCTCTGCGTCCAGCTGTGCTTTCTCAGTGTCTCCATGGCAATGGCAGGAATGTGCACATCATGTTTATCCTGCTGCCAGGAAAACAGAAAAGTCACACAAAGAGAGAGAGAGAGAGAGAGAGAGAGAGAGAGAGTTCTTACCTTCTGTAGATGTCTGTAGTATAAGTGTCATTATAAAACAATAGCATTGTGACCCATTTTAGCCGACTTTATTTTATAATCCAGTTCTATTGAAATTAGGAGCACATTCAGGTATTTGGCCTCAGTGTGTGCATAGGTGTGTGTGCAACCGGAGGCGTCGTTCAACGCGACTGGCCGACATTTAGGCTAGAAAAGCTCTTTTTTCCTAATTCGGAGATACTTTCCTATCTGACATTCTGCACAAGCGCCATCATCTCACACCTTTTTGATTACTCATAAATATCCTCCAGACAGAGTACCCCTTATCAGCGCGGACCCTCACAAAGGCTTAATACAGACAGAAGAAGGAATGAGCTGCTCTCTTAAATCACCGCACACTCACTCTTGGAGACACACGCACACACAGGAAACCGTGCAGGTCAAGTGTAGATCCATATTTCATATCCTATCATATTACAGAGACCGGCTGGCTTACGAACAAAGCCTTGTCCTGAATGACCCACTTACAGAACTGTGCAGAAGTCAGAGACCACCCTTCATTTATTTTACTTCCAGTCAAAATGGCCATTAACTACAAGTTATACATTTTTAAAGTCGGGGAAAAAAGGAGAAACTACTATCCAGAAACTACTTTCCATATTTACTTTCTCTTTTCTTTCCATTCTTTTAAGGAGGCTCACTAACAGCTTTTCGAAGAAATCTGCAGCGATGCTTTTCCACAGCTCCAAAGTTCAGTCTTAGAAGTTGGCTTAGCATTTTCTGCTTCTCACAGTCCCAGTACATTTAGTTGGCGTCATGTTGACGTCTGGACTCAGGGGTCATGAGGCCTTTGTTCTGAAAGCACCTGCAACTTCTTTGTTTGATGTTTTTTATCTTTGTCCTTTTCTCAGTAAGGGCTTCTTGACAGTTACACATCCTTTCAGACCCATGACATGTCTTGGGTTAAAATCAAACAAAGAAGTTGCTAGTGTTTTCAGAACAATGACCTGATGACCCCAGAAAGCAAGTCTCCTGATATGAGCTGCCTTTTCACAGTGGCTGGATAAACAGGAACACCAGTGGATTCTTTCAAATAAGAAGCAAGAGTTTGATTTTCTCCTCCCTCTCAAAGAGCTCTATGGATATCTTAATTTTTTTTACTTCCTTTCTATCTCCTTGTTTTACACTTCCTTATGCAGGTGGATACTCGTATATTCAACCTCCTCAGAAATATCTACTGAAAATCATTGGCTGTTTTGACTGGAAGTTAAGTAAATGAAGGGTGATCTCTGACTTTTGCACAGCACCGTACTGATTCACATATTCAACAGCCCATCATGAACTCATTAAGGGTTTTTGTGGTCACCTTGGCGGGCGGTGATACCTGGGCTCCTGTGAGTTCTGCTTACTTCAATAACAATTCAGCAGTCTTCTTATATTTTTAGAACAACTTGAGCAGAAGCAGAACATTAAGGGAACACTAACTTTAAATACATATAGGCCGCAATATGATGTATTCAAATGTCCAATACCATTTAAATATTATAAAAAAATATATTTTGTATATTTTTTTACTAGCAGTCTGCCATATTTGTTGCAACTTCCAATGGTTGCTCTCTTTCTCTTGTCTACTGAATGATGAGCAGTGAACTTAATATTTTATTTTATTTAACAAATTCAGCCTTTCCGCTATGACTTTTTAGTATTTTTTTTTACTTCTGTAGGACTTTTGTAGGACTAATTTTGCCTTCTTTAGCCCTCTACATCTAGAAAACATCTTGTTTATGAAAATAGTTTTTAAGAACCATCTATTGAATGTTTTGAGAATACTTTTGGCACCAGTAGTTACAGATTTGTTTGTAGAAGTTACTCATTAACTTGGTCTTTAAGCTAAAAACTGAAAACTAATCCAACACTTACAGATTTAAGCAAGGAACTGAGGTGATACCTTCCAAAGTCAAAGCTCTTTGGATTGGATGTCCACTGGAAGGTGCTTGACTAGCTGTGGCTGTACAGAAAAAGTCACAAAAGTTTTCGGCTGGGTTGTACAAGACTAGCATCGGTTGTAGTCTTTGCTGCAAAAATTCCACCACAAAGGATTCTTTGAGGCACCTAAACAAACCAAATTTGTGACTATAAGACTAAAGAACCATCACATCATGTAAAGGTCTGTGCCAGTTTTAGAAATCTCACATTATGTGAAGATCCTTTAAACTTAAAAATGGTTCCTTACACTTGTATCTTATTTATAACAGCAGTTCTTTAATGAACCATCTACTGGAATGTTCTTTAGTGGGAAAAAAACTTGCTATAATACCATTACATTGTGTGGAGGCTCTTCAGACTTTAAAAAGGTTCTTCATACTTTCTGGCAGCGTTTGAGCTCAAAGGTAGTTTGGACTTGTTTGGACCTTTTTGTGCTAGCTAGAGATACACACTCTAACCGAACCCAAAGCATGTTTTTAAGTCCCTCTGGATAAGAGCTTCTGCTAAATGTTGTAAATGTAAGTAAAGGGGCTTCAACTTTGAAAGTTCTTTACACCTGCACATCTCATAAAAAAAACACATGACAGATCATCCAATGAAAGGTCCTTTAGAGAGCCAAAAGTGGTTCTATCTGTGGCATCTTCAAAAAGAACTTATGTGAAGGGTCTTTAAGTCTTTAACATTATGAGAAGGGTCTTTAAGTCTTTAACATTATGTGAAGGGTCTTGAAGGCTTTAACATTATGTGAAGGGTCTTTAAGCCTTAAGAAGGTTCTTCACACTTTCATTTCATTCACAAAAGCAGCTCTGTAATGAACCGTCCTCTGAAAAGTTCTTAAGGTACAAAAAGTGGTTCTTCTTATGGCGGAAGACTTTTTAGCATCTTTAAATAGAACCTAGTTTAGTACCTTTACATTATTGAAGGGTCTTTAAGGGTCTTCAAACTTAAAAAAACTTAAGTTTTTCACACTTGCATGTTATTTACAAACCTTTGTGCAATGAGGAATCCAACGAAAGGTTCTTCAGGGAGAACAGTGGTCCTTCCTGAAGCATCTCTGCATCTCTGGAACTCTTTTTGATGCCTTACGTTAAGAGTGTGGCGGTGTGTCTTTTAAAAATGGTTTAGAAAATTTACATTATGTAAAAGGTCTTCAAACTTTATCTTTAAACTTCTCAAACTTCTAAGCGTCTTCATTACAAAACCAGCTGTTGTGTAATCATACTCTGAATCGAAAGTGGTTCTTCCCATGGCGTCACCTCATGGAACCCCCTTTCCCACCTTTGTTTTTTAAAGGCATATTATTTTTTAAACAAAACCTGGTTTCAAATTTTGACAGAGTTTCAATTTTTTAACTCTGGCTGGAGACACCATTGGAAGCTTCTCCTTTTCCATGGGAACAGGCAACTATTTGCGCTAATTTGCAAAAGAAAGGAGGCTGGAGTACGGTGACTGTTAGGGAATGTTATATTTGGTCTCTAACATTGGCCGTTTAAGTAACAGAAGTCTCATTACTTAGCCTCCAGTGCGCTGGGAAACCAAGCAAACAGGACTGGATGACCCTTTGTCAAGAGGCTCTCCTCTTCGGGACATCATTAAGGGCCGCCAAGCACCCCTGAGATCAAATGGCAGAACCAACCCTGCAGGACTGATGGACCTATCTCTCTCTGGCTCACTCAGCTGGGCTTAGGCTGAACTCAGAAAATGGATTTTGTCCACAGTTAAGGACATGAAAGCGGAGGTGAATTAACAGACTTTATTGAAACAGCAGGATTGGGCCTATTGGACCTGTGCCATAAAGGAACTGCCTTCATTGCCCTGAAAGGGATTTCCAGAGTGAATACCATCCACGCGACCCAGAATCACTGGCCATCGGATCACATTAGGCTTAGAGGAGATGACTTCTTCACTGGACTCTAATCCACAGCTGTGTTATAAATAACGTTGGCTGAAGTCCGTTTGTACATCAGACATGCAGCACCTTCCGCTGGACTTCCTCGGTGCCATTTGTCCAGGTGCGTGGGCCCCTGTGATTGTCACACTTTAACCTAAAAAGAAACATGGACACACCGAGGCCTTTCTATGAGCCAGCAATGTTCAACTTTCTGGGCGATGTAAGCTGCACAGATGTGCCACCGCGGTGCGTCTTTGGCCCCGCAGAAGGCCTTGACGCGCCGAGCTCCTGCCACATGGACTACCACGGACCACAGCAACACCTGACCTCCGAGAGCGCAGGTGTTCGAGTCAACGGGTTTAGCCTCGATTCCGCTTCCGCCGAGCCGCCAGTCTACCGTGGGGGCTCTCACGGTGGGCGAGCGAAGAGAAAGCGGGTGATCACCACCGTCCAGCGCCAGGCCGCCAACATCAGAGAGCGCAAGAGGATGTTCAGCCTGAACGAGGCGTTCGACGACCTGCGGAAGAAAGTGCCCACGTTCGCGTACGAGAAGCGGCTCTCGAGGATCGAAACTCTGCGGCTGGCCATCGTCTACATCTCCTTCATGACGGAGTTACTGGACAAATAATGGATTAATAATAGAAACAAATCGGTGGGACCTTGTCGCTTTCAATAACTTGTAGCTGCTTGTTATTATTATTATTATTATTATTATTATTGCATGTTTGCTTTGGTTACTATTATAGTTACCATTATTACTAAAAGTATTATTCTTATCACTACTATTATAATACGATATTAATAATACTATTTATTGCCAAATGAATGTGTATTTTAATTCATAATTTTTTAAATGTGCGCTATTTAAAATGCATAAAACAAAGATTAAAGTATTAAGATTTGTTGGGATATTTGTATAGTTGTGCTTAATATGATGACAATGATGGTGGATATTGTTGTTGTTGCTGTTACTGCTGCTGTTGACGTTATTGTATTGGTGGTAGTGGTTTCACTAGCTTAAATATATCTGCTATCATTAGGTTTATAATAGCTGTTATTAATAATGAGAGTAATAATAACAATTTACCATTATTATAATCTAATGTAGGAATTATTAAATGTAATAATTTGTTAATTTGATTATTAATTAATACGCCAACCTTTGTATTCTGGGGTATAATTATATATTATATATTATATATATAAGAGCTGCGATATTGGTATTTATCGGTCTAGACATATTGGAAATAATTTGGTGTTACAGTTAAAGATGAATGATGGGCATCGAGTTTTATGTAAAGATGTACTATATGGTAATATATTATAATGGCAGTCTGATAAGAATGATAAAGCTGTTGCTACACTCTATAACCCCAATCATAGACTACTAATTCATTCAACAATAAACAACCGTTTCTTAAAATGATCACGTAATGGCCTAAAACTCCTGAACTCTTAGCTCTATGTGAAGTAGCTGAGTGGGTGTCGGATGCGCTCATCTCTTACCTGTGCTCAGGTGTGTCAGACCTGCTTCAGGACCGCGGACAGCGCCGCCTTAAAGCAGGTACCTGCGTGTAGTCTCTAGACCAGACCAGTTCAGTTCTTCACTTGTTGACCTCACTGTTCAAGTCTGACAGGGTGTATATATATATATATATATATATATACACACCCACTAAAGTACATACATTATAAATATATAGATTATGCATAGAGTATAAAAGTTTTTATTTCTTGTGATCCTCTATAAAAGTCTATCTGAGCGTCCTGACGAATGTTGTGGTCTCTGCAGCGCTAATGTCAGAGACTCTCCATGATGAGCTGATGTCGAGTCATTGATTACTGTCAATACTGCGCCCCCCTGTGGAACCTTCAGGAAGTACCAGAAGCAAGAAGCAGTTCAGGAGTGCTTTTGGCTTCTTTGGGCACTTTTTTTTCTGCCAGTTTCAGCGTCAGAGAAGTGGGCGTTTGCTTCGTGCGGATGCGTTGCAGTCCGGGTTGTTTGTTAAATAGTGAACTGACGCGGAATCGCCGCTCATTAACAGGTTATTGAGCGCGTGTTTCAGCTGCAGACTCTTTGGACTTGTTGGCTTTGGACTGCCGCCGCGTTAAGCTGAATGTTTGCTTTGGTGCCTTAGCCGCGCATTTGGTGCGTCTGCTCTTCTCCAGGCTTCCCGCTGTGCGCGCGCATAGAACTGAGCTCGTGCAGGGGAAACCCGAGTCTCTTCTCTATAAAGCTCAGCCCTCGCGCTGATCCCCAGCGGACGATACACTAACACTGGCCCACATTTCAGAACTGCTCTGCACATAAAGATAAACAGAAAGGGCAGTTTAGGCAAGACAGACTTATTTATTCTTTTAAAAGTGACAAAATACACAACAGACTGGGTGGAATGTTCACAAAGGTTGTTGAGATATAGTGCAATGATTATTATTAGAGAATTAGTAACTGTACTGCTATAGTTATAACTATATGTAATTGCTGTCAATAATAAGAACAAAAGCAATTATGGTTGTTTGGCCTATCAATTAACTTTAATATTATTTGTTTAGTCATATCGTTATATTATAATATATACTTTAATATTAAGTATGTATTATTAGTAGTAGCAGAAGTAGTAGGATTAATAACAATAATAATGCATTCAAATAAAAAAAAATGATAAACAAACAAAAGTCAGAATTTTGTTGGTAATAATAATTACATTTTGAACCAAAACCAAAACAGGTATTGTTGTTTATTTTTTAATTGTGTTCAATATATTTATTATTATTAGCTATTATATTTGTTGTTCTATAACAATGGTTACTCAAATAGTAACATATCATGATAATACTGTAATATTGTCATTATTTTTATGAACAATAAGAATCATTCATTTGTTTCCTTAGCCTAAATATATGTGCTATTAGCTGTTATTATAGTGATTGTTATTATGATAACATTGTAACACAGTATGTAACACTGTAATTGTGTAGTAACATTGCCATAATTGTTTTGTTATTAGCTATTAGTAGATTCGTTCTTAATAATTAATGTATTTGCTGTTATCACTAATATATTTAACAGAGAAAAACACCTAACAGTCCGGTATCACCATCAGTCTATGTCAGCTAGACGGCAGACAGTGAAATATTATTGTTTTTTCTTCCAGCAGTGCATGTGTTCGGCCTGTTATTTGTTCTCTTGTGTCTTAGAGAATGGGGTTCTTGGGTTCTTGTCTAACGGAAACTTAGTTGTTTTCTTTCTTTTTTTAACAGTTACTCGGCCCCTCCCACTCCTAGCTCCTACGTCACATCCTCCTCTGTCCAATCACGATCCTCCCCTCACATTTTGCCCCTTCCACCCTATAAGAGCTCCAAAAGTTCGTCCTGAACCGAGCAAGAAAAAAAACCCACCGTGGCGCACGGGGCCACAGCGCGAGCCCTGCGCGAGACCCTCACAAAACTTCTCCACCAAAGGGGACACCCGGACCGCCAAGCCGCTCCATCCCCCCCACCCTGTTCCCTCCCAGCCCGCGATGTTCGACGAAGAGGCGACAGCGCGCGAGGAGTCGAGTTCTCCAGCATCGCCCGTCGACAGCCTTGGCAACAGTGAGGAGGAGGCTGACTCGAGACTGCCGAAGCGTGGGGGCTCACGGAAGAGGCGGGCGAGCGCGAGGAGCGGCGGCAGTCCGGCAGCGCCAGGCAAGCGGGGCAAACGGGGCGGAGGCAGCGCGAGCGGCGGCGGCAGCAGCCCACAGTCTTTCGAGGATCTGCAAACGCAACGCGTGATGGCCAACGTGCGCGAGAGGCAGCGCACGCAGTCGCTGAACGAGGCGTTCGCCTCGCTGCGCAAGATCATCCCCACGCTGCCCTCGGACAAGCTGAGCAAGATCCAGACGCTCAAGCTCGCCGCGCGCTACATCGACTTCCTGTGCCAGGTGCTGCAGAGCGACGAGCTGGACTCCAAGGTGGCCAGCTGCAGCTACGTGGCGCACGAGCGCCTCAGCTACGCCTTCTCGGTGTGGCGCATGGAGGGCGCGTGGTCCATGTCAACATCGCACTAGCGGCGCCCGCGTGGACCCACGTCGGGGGAGGGAGGGAGGGGGGGGCTGAAGGGAAGAACATGGTACGCGAAGCTTTTCATCTTAAACAGTTCACATACAAACAGTGGTGTTTTTTATTTTTGGGATATGGTCGTCATTTGCTCAGCTTGTTATATAACAGTGAAAGCTGTTATGGAAGAATGGGTGACGTGCCATAGGCTGCATCAGTTTCATATGATTAATTTCTAAAGTGTGTGTGGAAAAAGGCGCTCGGCCTGTTACATAATCTAATGTACATTTTCAGAGAAGGGTGCAGTATGGATTGGTTAGATTTCAACAGTTCCTGCAAGCAGTTTTTTTTAGTTTTGTAACGTGTATACTTGTAGCTTGTATGGTTTTTAAGAAAGAAAGAAAGAAAGAAATTTCAGGCTAAAATCTAATAAATACATAAATTAAACAAACATGCATCATATCACCCACAGCCAGTGTTTCATAGAGTTGTAGCCCATTTAGAGAAAATGGTTGTCATGTGATAAGTTTGCTGTGGAGCCTATTTAACGCATAAGCTTAAAACATATAAGACATATGAGATTAGTTGATTATAAGCCCTGGCTATTATACTTTACTATTCGTTTGTTTTTAATTTAGGTACATTTTCTGGAAAAGGCAGTCATGTGCAAACAATGCTCCATAGACTATGTAGGCTAATGCATTGGTTTAAAGTGGGGGCAAATGTATGTGTGCATATGGATTATACTCATAGGGCTGCAGTTAAGCATATTTATGCAAATAGTAGTCAGTACTATTGGTTATATTGAATAAACACTGCATTACTGTACAAAATGCTACCAGACAGTAAAAACAGTATATAACATGTTTGGTGTTGATGTTTTTGGAGATCTGAATGACAGCAATGACCCTGACTTCTCTCTTTGTGCATTCTTTCAGCTTGGAGGAGCAGCACGGGCGCAGAACAGAGGAGCAAACGCGCAGCGCGCAGACGGAGCACACTTGGATTACAAAAAGAAAAAAAATGGGAGAGGTTTTTTTTATTATCTCACACTCGGGACGGTCAGGAGACACGAGGAAGTTGCGTACACATCTGTACACATCTGGCCCAGACTGTGAGTCTCTGACGGCCAGTGCAAGAGCTGTGTGCTCTCTGCTGACGGACCATGTTGTCCAGACTCTGGGCAGAAAACACACACACACACATACAGACTGCAAGCAGCAGGACACGCTCGTGGAATTTATTTCATGGGAGAACGACACTCGGCTCATATCTGTGTAGACATTTTTTCCTTCTATTTCCCCTCCTCTGTTTCTTGAAATGTTTATTTATTTATTGATACTTGTCATAAAGCAGGACTGGATCTGGTGTCTTCTTGCCATGTCTGTGTTTCATGTTGTAAATATGCGTTTATATTTTTTTCTGCAATAAAACTGGTTTGAATATAAAGTACGGCATGTCTGGTTTTGCAATTGAGGGCAGCTCAGTGGCTTAATGTCTTAAAATAGCTGGTGTAGCACCGAGTAGTGGGCTTTTGGGATGTAAAACACAATGCTAAAGACAAGGCGCTATAAAATAGGCAGTCGTTTGCAAAGCCTGTAGAAAAGTGTTACCGCCTCTTTAAACCCTAATAATGTGTATCAGTATATTTAGCTGCTAAAACAAGGACAATGTTAACACGTGCCCATGGAGGATAATCCTAATGTGCATTCAATGGTTTGCATGTGGTCGTGTCTCCAGAGCGTGATTTATATATTTCAGAAGACTTTTTGCTTTTAAGTTATAGAAGTTAGCATTGCAACTACACTCGATAGCACATTCGATCTCAGACAAGCCGAGTAGATCACACAAGTGCAAAAATATACACGCACTGTAAGAAAAAATCGCGTTGGTGTGGTGCCACGCTCGAGCTCTTTGAAAGCAGACTGGCACGAATAATGACCAGCTGATTAATGATAAACGCGAGAAAAGATTATTCTGTGGGTTGATTGTAATCTGATACAGTTCAGGGGGGAGAATCGTCCCGCTGGTGTGGCAGGTTGAAAGCTGGTCTGGGAAAAGCATTTTGAGGATGATGTGAAGAATCAGCATAGCGCCATTTGAAGAAGGTGTGGAAATGGGTTCAGAAGCACGTATGGAATTCCCAGATGGCAGTAAAACGGAGGGTGAGCGCGCCAGGTCACGGAGGGGTGGAGGGGGTGAGGAGGCAGCAGCAGGCACCGTTTTACAGCCGCAACTGGGCCTACATAAGAAAAAATGTCCAGCCTGCAAACGGAAACAAAGAATTCCATAATCATCGAATAAATGAACCTACTATTACCAAATACCATTATCATACCAGACATATATCATATCTAGTTATCATATCTAGTTCTAGTTTTTTGCAGCTGTGTCTGTGTCTACATATGTAAGATTGTTGATATATATATATATATATATAGTAAGATATATGAGATATAAAATATATAGGAATAAAATTGTAGTACCCATTAATTTAACCTATTATATATATATATATATATATATATATATATATATATATATATATATATATATATATATATATATATATATAAAACTATATACATATAGACTGTTTTATTTCATTATCGTACAGGATATTATTATTGTAACTGATTATTGTATAACCCTACGTTACCATGTTACGTTTATTAAAAGATTACTCGGCCAAGTGGTTTTATACCAGTGATTAAAAATGCATGTGAAATAATAAGTTTGCAAAACTACAAGCCCTCCATAACCCCTTCAGAAACCAACAGTTCCTTCACATTAGATGTCCTACATGGTCTCAGCAGCCCGGGGATGGAAAGATTTAGGCCTCTGAAGATCAGCTGTAAAAAGGCCAAAGAGGCCTCTGCGTCGAGCCCTTTCCGTGTTCCTGCATGCGCACCAAACTAGCTCAGCGGCTTGAGGGACTCGGAGAGGGCCAAAAGGGAAGCGAGGCACCTGAATCAAACTTATTTTTCCCAGATGTTGTTCGTATTTTTCTTTAAAGTCACGTGCAGGGAGCAGATGTGGAGCTGCAGCTGCTCGCGGGGTCCGCCTTCGCGAGAGCGCAGAAAGAGAGCGCGGCGGCGCGCTGAGGGGAAAAACGCGCTTTTTAGCTTTCCCGGGAAGAAACGTCGCGTTATTTGATCGATTTTTTGAGGGAACGAGGTTCGGTGTCGCGCCTGGATCGAGGAAACAGAGAGTTGCGGGCGCGAGCTCGCCCCTCCACCTCCTCCTCCTCTCCCCTCCTCTCTAGGTTTGTGGGGGCAGCTGATGGGGACTGAGCGCAGGAATGTGCTTTTTCACCGGGGCCTTCTTCGCCGAGGAGACTCTGTAGCAGCTCAAATGGACGCGGTAAATATCAGCGCAGCGCCGTTTGCTCTTTCTGAGAGATGAAAAAAAGACGAAATGTTGCTCTTGAATCTTAAACCTGGACACAATTTCAGTTCATTTTTTAAAAGTCGGTTTTGAAGGTTTGTCCAAATTGAAAGTTTGTCCATACTTTTTTTTGTTTTCTATATTAATCTATATATTAGTAAATATTAAAGCAAAGATTAGCTGAAAGACTTTGTACATAATAAACCTGTTTAAATAGCCTTCAATAAAACGTCATTAGGTCTACTTTATTAGCACTGTAGCGAGCATGCAGTTTCTTTTTGGAGGGGTTAAATCTGCGATGAGGTTAATGTTTTCCTCTACACTGTTCCACCGGCAGCAGCTGGAGCTCCTCGCTCACTCGCTCTGCTCTAGTTTACAGGCTTTATCCATAAGCACATAGAAAGAGGCTGCACTCCGGCCAGTTAAACGCTTTGACGTATGATGCTGGAAAGCCATCAGGTGTGACCTGAGGGGCAGTGAGGGGGAATCGATTCACCCTCTCCACATGACCGTGTCCGTGTTGTGTTAAACTTGAGGCGCTCGCGAGGAATGTCACCTCGGTGGACTCGCGGTGCGGCAGCGCTTCTCACGCGGCGGCGAGGCTGAGATGAAATTCCTCCGCAGGTCCTAAAGAGCGAAACGGCACATGCTCGCGCTCGCGTTTGAAGTGAGCGGCGTTTATCAGCCTCAAAGTGTTTCTGACCTGCAGGATCAGAGCCGTGATTTAGTGCTGCTTCTGACACGAGGCTAAACCCGGGTCATCTGATAGAGACTACAGAACAGACCGACTCTTATCAGGCTGGAAAGAAGACATAAATAAACAAATAAAGGGGTAGAAATACGAATTACACAGACATTTCGCACTAACAGTGGCGTTTTAATTTGAAATTTAAAATATAATATACATACAATAATTAACATAAATAACAAAATAAAATAAATTGCACTGTAGTACAATTTAAAATGTAAAATTAAATATTTTTAACGGCAAACAAATTAAAATACATATTTTCATTTAGCTTTGTAAATAGAATAAATATAATTAAAATATTAAAAACACTTAACCGTATTAAAGTATATTATATAAATATAATCATTATAATTACAAATTCAGAATAAAACAAATAAAGGAGGGAAGAAAAGAAAATACACATGAACCATAGGCTAGATAAATACAAAAAATAAATGAATAAGTAAATAAATAACACGCGAGCACGCGCTGTAAAGCTGAGAAAGCAGTATGATGAGAATGAGGATGATGGATTGTGAAGACGCAACAACAGGTGACCCAACTCTCACTGCGTCAGCGCTCCAGCAGATTCACTGCAGCTGACCTCGCTCTACGTGATGTGTGATTTTATAATCACTGATTAAGGTCTGTGTTACAGACATATACTAAAGTCACTGCCTACATTCAGTAAATGTGTCCCCGAGTTTACAGCTTGTCTTCCCTAATTTATATCCACGTACTCAGAGCACGTGATCATGTTTTAAGGATTATTTCCTTTGGTTGGTGACTCAGTACTGAGTGTCAGATACAGAGCGTGGTTGTCGGGAAGCGGATGAGTTTCATTTCTCGGCGTGAGGAGAAGTTTGTAATATTGTAATGCCGTTATCCGTCGATGTTCCTGCTTTATATCCTCTGTTTGTGTTTTTGTTAGTGTTCTGTATTTGAAACGTAAACCCAGCCTGTACATGTGGGGCGTCTGATAGTGTTACAGTAATTGTAGATCACTGCAGCGGCTGAATCAGTTCCCTTTCTCCTCCTTTAGACTCTTTCTTGTAGCCTTCGCGGCAAACAGGTGTTCAAGAAAGTCCTTCATTTGTCTCGGCTGGTGTGGAGCGAGACAGGTCAACATTCCTCACTGCTCCAATATATCAGGACATCAGTACTTCTTAAGTGAACGAAATACGATCATGTATCCGGTTCCATCAGTAAATACTAAGTGGCAACTCCGTGAACGGGGGCTATATATATATATATATATATATATATATATATATATATATATAAAATTTTATGTATTTTATTACACCTCAAATGAAGAGAGGCTGAAATGTGTCTAATATTAATTTATTAATATTTCCATTTTCCTGGTGAAAGTAGGATATACAATAAAATTATTAAAAATAAAAATGTAGAGTGTCCTGTTTACCTATTACATTTGGAATTCGTTGAATTTATTATAATAAGTTATAAATAATAAGTTAACAGAAGTTAAGACAGCCAGGTTTATGTAGCCACAAGCAAACACACTAGCTACAAGCTAACATGCTAGACACAACACAAACTATGCACCACAGATATTGTTCAATGTTACCAGATATTTATTAAAGTAATTCTATAATTTCTTTTGGTTAATTCCTCATAAAATGTACATGTAATATAAAACCTCAATCTCAGTCTCAAACTTTGACAAGAAGTGAAAGATATTAAAAATGGAGATTCACCTGGGCAGTAAGTGTTTATTTACTTATAACCTTCATTAATACAATTATTGATACAAGTATTGATACACTACAGTGCATGTCTCAGGCACCTAGGTTAATTGTTGAAAACAATTATCCAATAGCAACAAGTATATTTTCACCAGTAAGAATAGCAGATATTAAAAAAAGGTGTAAATAAGTATAAATACAACACAAAGTATCTTATTTTGAAAGAAGTAGATAATATCTTGTGCGCCAGTTTGAAGAACAAAGTGTAGTTCCAGATGTCTCCTGGACATGAACTCATTCAGTTCCTTCAGCAGCAATCTTGATTTAGCTTAATGAAGTACTGAGCAGTCAAAGCAGGTATTGGATGATAACTGTAAATAATACTGGGTTGTTTCCACAACACTTCTACTTACTGTATTAATACTATAAAAATATTTAAAAAATAAAGTGTTTTGCTGAGCAAATAAAAGCTTCCTCTCTGGAGAAATAGTTTTTTAAATATAATAATGTCCCTGAGTGTTTATAATTTTACACAGTACTGTGTATTAATGTATTTTCTAACTATTTCCAAAGTTCTCCTCACGGGAGCCCAGTATCGGTTGTAGTAACTACCAAACACCTGGTTTTGTTAATCAGTAAATGAAATTAAGTGTGCCAGTTAATTTACTTTTGTAAACAAGAATTGTTTGTAATTCAGATGTTAGGTGCTGTTTTTACCCACATAACACACTTGTGATCATAGTAAATTGTCATGCTTACAAAACGCTCAAAAGCCTAAGACCCTTGCACAGTATTGTATGTTGACTTCCACCACACTTGCAGTCAAAAACAGCAGGTATGCTTCAGCATGTACATTGAGTCAGTGATTTTCTGTACCTTGCATATAAATCAGTGCTGAAACTGTCTGGGCTTACTGACTGTATCGTTCATGTTGATGGTGGATTCTGTATAGGATGAACAATGCTGGAGAAATTCTTTCATTCACATAGAATGAATAACACATACAAACGCATATATGAATATACCTTTCCCCATATCAGCCCTGTACATCTTCAGTAAAGTGATATGCTTTGTGTTATCTGAGCTCTCATCCTTTGAAGTACAGCATAGTCCACATATTGTCTGATGCTTCAGACTGTGAGCCTGAACAGCACAGCCTGCGAGGCTGGATTCATGTGTGATTTGATTTGAGCGAAGGCCTTTTTGTCTCTGATTTACTGGGTTCAGTTCTTTGGGCCATAAGTGGAACCACATGGGACCTTCTACGTACCATCATCCCTGACCTTCTGCGTGGAAGATGGGGAGAGAATGGTTCCGCTCTTTTGAAATGAATTCCACTCACATATCAGATGGTCTGAATAGTTGGGCATGCAGACTAGTCGTTGGTCTTTTATCCTATAGCTGGAGGCCTGGCTGTATACATTCTGTTTTGCTGCCTGTGGGTCCCAGTGACACTTGTATTATAATATTCTCAGCACTATGTGGACTGTAAAGCATTCTGTTGGCCACGAATGGCTTTAAATCCTTGTGGTGAAGCCCCCGTGCAGAGTTAATCTAAGTTAAACACTTAATCCAAGAGGTAAACACTAGTCAATTTGCTGTGTTAAAGAGTTTTATCCTGTTTTTTTTTTTTTTTTGGTTGTGATTGATGATAACTCTGACACAGTCGAGTGGGACTATAGCTGTGCAAACCCTGTCAGAATTGTTGTAATGGTCAGTTTGGGTTCGGTGGCGTCGGGTCATCAGTATGATTTGATAGGTAATGATCAGATTAACCCTCTAAAGCCTATATGCACGAACAAACTTAGCATTATCAACCGAAGTCATTTTCATGCACGTCTTACACATAAATTATTAAAATAAGTTGCAGTCACTGATTTATTTTGAATTAATTCTATATCTACACTACAAACTGTTAATAACCTGTAAACAACCTGAAGTTGATCTTCAACAGTATTAGGTTTAGGGTCCAGTTTAAAATTAGAATATGATTAATTTAAAATGCATTAAATATGTGTGGTTAAAGTGGAATCCCACAGATTTTTTAATATTTCTGCGTAATTAAATGGATAAGATCTAAACAGAGTAACTCCGAATGGTCGAATGTGAAATGCTCTGTCCTAGAGAAATGTGTCTACTGAGAATTGTTTACAGTGGTGGTGATAGGAACCAGACATCTGAACATCTCATGGAAAGTTATTACATGGGCCAACACCTGATGTTTTCCAATAGTGTTAGAAAGGTTATGGCATAAAAACCTCCATGGCAGAGAAGCACATGTAGAACATTTTCAGAGAAAATAATCGCCAGTGTTTTTCTTTATGACCAAATTCTACTGAAATACTTAAACAAATGGGTGAAATTCCTTTTTAAGGCTTTATAGGTGAGGTCAGCACCCACCAAGCACATACAGCAGACCACCAAACCATTGCTCTTGTATGGTTTCTATGTCATATCATTTCCAGTGTGCTTGACAAGTGCGTTTGACCAACGCTGTAAATCAGCAACAGTGAATGCAGCATTCATTTCCTCCAGCACACATGAAGCCAGTCTCCTGCCTGGGTGTTTGTGTATAGTTGCAGATGTTGTTTGGCGCTGAGGGCGGTTGGTCAGGGTGCTGCCACCCAGGCAGAGCGTCCAGCCGCTGAGGGTCAGCCCCTCTGCGTGCCGTACACAATGATGTCACCGGCAGGAAGGCCAGGCAAAGCTCTGGAACGGCAAGCGTCCGATTGGCCAGAGTGCAGCTTCCATGAAAATAAACAGGCAATCATATCGTTGCGCTCAATGTACACAACTGCATCGCACGCTTTTGTGCTTGATCAAAGGCGGAAAGTTGTGCTCTTTCCTTTATTTTATTTATTTTATTACATTTCTGGCCTATGTTTATTTGCGTGCGCCGGCCATCCTCTAAATAACGCTCGGCTCCCTGGAGGCGTAAACATAAAGTCAAGTGGAAAAGCTGCCTGAGCATGCAAAACCATGTTTGAGAGGCTGTGTAATTAACTGGCTATCATGATTCAGAGAAAGAGAGAGAGAGAGGTTGAATTGCAAGTTGCTGCACAAAGACATAACACTAAGACAGCCAGCAATGTCCACAGTTGTATGCAAAAGTTCGAACATACCCAGTAGAACAGCATGTTTTGTTGAGTTTAAAATTCAAAACACATCCTCTACAGGGAACAAATTTAAACAGGCAATTTTCTGCAACATTTCAGATTATATTTTCTATTTATTTGCTGAATTCAATATGTTGGGGAAAAATCTAGCAAAAAAATGCTAAATTTGCCACAGGCATTTCTTTTGTACACAGCTTTTGCACAGGCCACGTTTTGTGTTAATTTTTCCCCCCCAGTATGTACAGAAGTGTGTGCTCAAACTTTTGCATATGCATGTATGGCCCCAACTTTAAATATGGCCCCAAAAGATTCCTTTGAGTGTCTGGAATGTGGCAGAGATGAAATCTAAAATGTCTAACAGTGAAATACGTTGGACAGAGGGCATTCTAAAATGACCACTTTGCGCATTGCCTGTCCATTGTCGCACCATTTGCCAGGAAAGTGGGATGTGCTGGTTCTTGTAGTCGCTTGGGTTGCCTTGTTTAATAAACACAGTACATTACAAGAATTTTCCAGTGTTTAGTTTCACATTTGCTAACTCGTGGTAGATGCTAAAATGCTTATGCTTTGAAGATCTGAACAAACACAAGCAGCAGATGGGGTCACCGTTTAGGTCAGCAAAGCTGATCCGTCCGTTTCCTTAAGCTTCAATCATGATGCAAAAAATATGATTATAGGCTTATCAGAGAGATCATCTTCAGTAAAGCAGTAGGACTCACAGCCATCCTAAAGATGGTCAACTCCAGTGGGTAGCCCCCTCAGGGCCTTCTAGGTCTTCAGCGAATTCCTGATGATTCATTTTCCTTTAATGGAATGGACATGCTTCTTGCATTTAAACTTAAGATTTGTAGGAATGATTTAGATGCAAATAGGTGAAAATTGAGAAGCAGCAGTAAAAGCTCAGTCAAGTGACTATACTGAAAGAATCACTGTAAAACTGATATAAAGTGTAGTTCACATCTGCAAATTGAAACAAGTTTCAAGTGTCTGTGTTTATTATCGCCCTTTACTATATACCCCCTAAACTGAAAAACTAGTTCTAATCTAGAATGACCCAAAAGGTTAATGGGAATTGCCAATAACTCAGCACCAACATAGGCCACCACGAGAATTCCATAGGGGTGCTAGCAGAAATTAGTATTATGATATAGGTGTTTTTCCTCATTGTTGATAGAGTTTTGATACTGGTGGTCAGAAGACCTTACTATAATCTTAAATGGCCCAAAGGGTTAATGGGAATTGCCATTAACTTAGCACCAACATAGGCTACCACTAGAATTCCATAGGGGTGCTAGCAGAAATTAGTATTATGCTGTAGGTGTTTTTCCTCATTGTTGATAGAGTTCTGACACTGGTGGTCAGAAGACCTTACTCTAATCTCAAATGGCCCAAAAGGAAATTGCCATTAACTCAGAACTAACATATTACTACAGTCTCATAGGGGTGCTAGCTGAAATTTGCATGATGATATGGGTGCTTTTCTAATTTTTGACAGTTTCTAGTCTGAAACTAAAGGTCTAGTTCTAATCTAGAAGGTCTACTGAATCTAGAAAGTTAAACGTTGTAGTGCGTTGTAGCACTAATACATTACTAGAATACCCAAGAAGTGGTAGGTGAAATTAACACTGTCACAGAGGTGTTCGCTTCCTCAGTATTTTTTGGGACATTTTGTAGACTCACAGTTCTCCACTGGTAAACTTAATAGTTCAAATAACTGTAAAAGATGGAGTGGTTAATATATTGAGTCATAGTTGATGTACTGGGTGATTATTGAAATATTAGGTCTCTCCTGATATGCTGTTCAGAGACTGGTTGGTTAAAGTTAAAGACAGGAATGGATTATGTGCAAGGTATAGTTGGTAATGGATAAGATTTGGTGGACTGGTAGCTCTGTCTAATGAGCTAGACTCTGCTCTAAAACAATACTCATATATGCTCACTGTCTAAAGGGCTGGAATGTAATCATGCACTCACCTCATATGTATAATATATGTATTTTTAAACACATTTCTATACATTTTGCACAATTACCTGATTCTGTCACACTTACACTTATTATCATTGCTAGCCCATTTCACAGCAGTGATTATCATG
The DNA here is from genome assembly GCA_021613375.1 of Megaleporinus macrocephalus. NCBI lineage: Eukaryota > Metazoa > Chordata > Actinopteri > Characiformes > Anostomidae > Megaleporinus > Megaleporinus macrocephalus. The sequence continues at coordinate 41,026,600 of CM038703.1, forward strand.
ATTCAGAGAGATGGAAAGATAAGTTCAAGGTTGTATAAAGAGGAAATGTTCTGCATAATTAAAAAATGAAATACAAAGTCATTGCCTGATGCCCAAGACTGTGCCACACATGATATTTGTTACGACTCCTATAGAGAGATCGGATCTAGTACACTTCTTTAATACTTCACAAGGCACATTCCAGAGAATGGAAAACCTGAATTTATGGAAATACTTAATATTGTTAGTTGTGGAGATGCTTAGTAACAATATGTACCTGTTTCTATATTCTATGTTCATCCTTTACAGAGAATAGTGTCCAACACACTTCACTGTCTCTGCTATTAGATGCTGGACAGGCTAAAAAGTTCCACCGCGGTTCTATAATTAACTCCGTACTGGAAGAACTTTCAAGTTATTGTTCCAATGAAGTAACTGCTTTGAAATTCATTGCAGGCTTGTTGTAGGCCTTTCTAATGCCATCACATAGCAATGATATGTCCAGAATCGTGCAGTGCACTGTTGCGACCAAGCTCTTTCTGAGAAATGCAAGTGCTCTCAGGGTCTCGCAGTCTGCTCCTCTGCAATGAATTACACTATCTAACGCGACAAAACCAAAAGCAACACCTCAGCTCCAGCAGGAATCCAGCAGGCTGAGGCTCAGGCCTTCTGTGAGGGGGTTTGTTAGAGCACTGCTTAATGCATCTTTGTCAAGCCCTCCTGGAGGGGATCCGTGGGGGGTAAATCCAGGCCTCCGTCCCCCGGGGGGTAATTAGCCTTCAGTGACACCTCCAAACAATCTTTTACCCCCCTATAGGGGGGCAGACCTTGAGCCTTAATTAAGTTTCCTTGACTAGTGTCTCACTTGACAGCTATCCTAAACAGTACACACATCCACATGTGCATGCTTTTCTCAACACAGCTCTCTGCAGAGGCTCACCTCATGCCTCTCTGGCTCGTCGGCATGTTTGTCTTTACTGTGCCGAGCGTATGTGTGTGTGTTTTTGTGCCTGTTGAAAAGGTTACAAAGCTTTGTATGCTTCATATGGGAATTTGTGTACATAACTGTTGGCAGCTGCACGTAAAGGTGGTTTGGCATGGAGAAGTGTAAATGGCCTTCTATGAGGGAACATCAAGACCAAGACCAAGTGAGAGCGAGGGATGGAAATAACAAGAAGAAACACAAAAAGGAAGAGAGTAGACATACACACCGGTACTCTAAGCACATTAGAACATTCACAACAATAGAAAGTCAGAAGCACTACAGAACCATAGGTAAAATAATGCAGTGATTAGTAATAACAAATACAAAAATACAAAGTTTTATCTTGCGAACGGCAGTTGCTATAAACATATGCTCATGCAAATACATCGTTGCTGTCCAATGAAAAACAGTTATCTCCAAAATGGCAACTTTACAGGAGAAGCCAAAAACTTTCAAAAACTTTTAATGGAAGTCAATGAAACCTTAATTATTTCCAAGCTATTTTGGAGCGTTTCTATTGGTCCATTCATCATGACATTTTCCCACAATGTAAAAGGCAGCTGCTGTATTCAATTGATGTAGAAAAATAGAAATAGACAGAAGTGGAGATACATGTTGTTTATTGGACAGCGACGATATGCAAGTTGGGTGCATGTTTAACACAACGTTTACTTTAACAGCTTAAAATTGTCTGAAAACCAATGACACCAACTAATCCAGTTTTGAGAGCAGATTATAGTCATTATCATGTTTAAATAAGCAAAGAAAGCTTTAAAAACCTTCCAAAAAGTATTATTTGCAGCAAAAATAAAAACAACCTTTACTTTTTACTTAATTAGTGGACTCAAATTCTTTTCCAAGTCATTTTGAGCCATTACTTTTAGTCCATTCATTGTAAAACTTACATACAGCATCAAGGGTAACAGCTAAGTCTTGGTTCTGAGAGCAGCAACATGTATATATCAAACAGCTTTTCTCAGATAGGCATGGGTACTATAGACACTAACCCCCACCCCATACCTGACACACCCTGGTAACAATTCACATGGTTCTTTTCTTCTTTGGCCCAAAGAACACAACATACATTATTTCCATAAACAATTTAAAATGTTGGCTCATCAGACTAGTATTCAGATTTCCACTGAGTATCACTTCATTTATGATGAGCCTGAGTCCAGAGAAGGTGTGGCTTTTCTGAACAATGTTGACAAATAGCTTCCACTGTGCATGGTACAGCCTTAACTCACATTTGTGCATTTGTGGAGTGAACAGTGTGGTTGTTTAAAGCCTATCTGGCAGTGACCTTGACTTTTACACACAAAGATTTAACCAGATGATATTATACACAGACACACAGACACACAGTTTAGGCAGTGTCAAGTTCCGACTTACCCTCACTTTGGACCAGATCTAGACAATCCTTTTATACATATTATGAATGATATTATAGATTAATTGCATCCTCTGTTTATGATATTCCTGGTTTAAAAAGTCTGAATTATTTGGGAGTTAAAATAGGCGCATATCCTCACAAAAATAATGAGTGTATCCATGAGTGGATTTTCAAATGACTGCTTTACACTGGCCCAGCAGTTCACTGTCCCAACTTTTCTGCAATTGAGGATTTCAGAGTAATATATTATAGGAAACAGATGGTCCCTAATACCCATTCACTGCATTAGAACACTATAGAATACTATCATAGGGAACAGAAATGGGCCCTAATCACTATTTCCTACACTGGAACACTACCACATGGAATGGAATTTATTATTTGAACATTATTATTTGAATGTGTTTAAACGTTTTTATTCACATTTTACATGTTTGCTCATCACTCTGCAACAGTATTCTAGAGCATACAACATTATGTACTGTTCCCACAAGCGCATGTGGTTTGTACAGTACCTGTAGCGGGGTTTTATGTGTTTGCAAGAGCAGTGTGTTTTCAGACATCACTACAAAATAGAGACCTAAAATGTAGTGAATAGGAATAACCTCAGGCTTAGTCTTTTGGAAACAGGCAAAGCATCAGAGGGAAGTGGACTCCTTTTAAATAATGGAAAAACTCTCAATTGGTCGTCTTGTGCATCTGTTTTTCTGATAAAAGCAGTTGTTTACAAGTGGAGTGGCCTTTTGTAACAGTGGTCACTACTTTTAAAGCAAACCATCTGAATGCTTTCCCATTGTGAATGCGTTCATCGAAACATGTGGGTGATTTAAGTGCATAAGCCTTTCTTTCAACTGACATAAAGTTTATTATTTCCTTTTGGGTTGCGCAACTTTGTGTTTGTCACATTCTTTTACAAGTGTCTTTCAGACCAGTGGTCTTTTGGGAAAAGATGATGGCAACGACAGAGGCTGTCTTTACCTTCATCCAAAGAGCCCAGCTGATTTTTCCCAGGACTTTGGTCCCTGCGTATTGGCATTCCTTTCAGCTGTTCGGTCCTGAGATCATATGGAAGTTGTATGTGCTTTTTTGGGTCATTTGCAGGGTGGCGGTTAATAGAGCGCAGTTAATGTCATCACTAATGAAAGGAAATGCAGTCTTGCTTGTGTTTGTTCCAAGCATGACAGTAGTTGGGCTCGGGGAGATTCCTGAGAAGTGAGTCCTCGCCTTTCAGTAATCCTCTACTGCTAGTATAAATAGAATTATCCCTCTTTCTCTCACTCTCTCTCTCTTTCTCTCTCAATCACTTACAAATAGGTCAGCTCTTCATCGTCATAGTCACACAGATGAAAAACTCACATGTTGTCAAGTCAGCTTTAGTGGATGAATAGGTCATTTGATTTGTGGTTTGCTCATCTCCACAAAAAAAAAAACAACCCTGCTCACCCAGCTTGTTCATACGCATCCAAGGAAACGCCTTGGTTGAGCATAAGTGAGTGTTCACACGCCGATCATCATACTGTACTGTGCAGAAGTCAAAGTCCTTTCTTTTATTTGTTTAGTTTCCAGTCAAATCAGCCAGTAAGTACAGATCTATTTTTCTGTGTCAGGAAAAGGAGTTGGAGACATATATACACTATGTAAGTTTTAGGGATTTGGAGACTTCTCTAGTGGAAATGAAGACTTGCATGCAGAAGAGCATGTCAGTTGTGCTACAGACCCCTTTCCCAAGCATAAAAAAGTTCAAAATGAACCAAGTAGCTGAGGGGCGAGTCTTCAGAGTATGGAAGTGAAGGATCTATCATATTTCCATCAATATTATATTGCATAATATGGATTTAGAACTCTTCCAATCAGGACATTCATCAGCTTTGGAGGGCTAAAGCACAACCAAAGCCATCAGATAAACAGTACCTAAGGCTTTCCTCTTTAAGAGCAAGGAGAAAATCAAGCTCCACTCTTGCCATCAGATCTGAAACAATTCTTTACGTCCATCCTCCACTGTGAGAAGACAACTCAGTGCTATGGGTCTGAAAGGACGTGTATCTGTCAAAAAGTTACACAACAACATTAACATGATTACAAAAGTTACACAACAAGATTAACATGTCTAGTTGTAGTTACATGTAAATTGAAGGAAGCTCAAACATACTGAAGATCTTGCTATTACATGTAGTTGTTGAGGCATCTGTGTAATTATACACAAAATGTTTTCGGCTTTGAATCCTGACGATGAAAAATGCATAACATTACATTGACTTCTGTTAAAGAAATAAAAGGGTGGGCTCTGATCTTTTGTACAGCGCTGCATAACATCTATCCAAATCCTGTATAGCTGTTTTGTTGTTTTCTAGTTTTGACATAATGTATTTGTCAAACTTGTGGAAAACATTGTCAAAAACATACACTGTGCGTAAATTCTAAGATGAACGGGCCAAAAGAAAAGGCCCAAAAGACTTTGAATATAAACTTGATCCACTGACTTGCATTAAAAGTAAAGAAGGTTTATTTCTTCCTGTCCAATTATCATTTTGCAGATACAAGATACTTAACATAAAGGAGACTCTGAACAAAATGAAAAAAGTAAATAGATGAATCATGACATGCTCTGCAAGTGGTCACGAACTACTTTGGAGTAAACTTAAACTAGTCTGTGTGTCATCTTGAAACCACAGAAGACTACATAGTGTCTGGAAACATCGTTCCATGGGACAATGTACAGTCATCTTGCCAAAGATACTTCTCAGAGTGATGCCATAGAACAACCACTTCAGGTTCCCTAAAGAAACCTTTCAAACCTTTCAAGTAAATAGACCAACATTTTTCATCTGAGACACCTGCAGTCATTTTCCCTGCATTCAAAACACTAAACATATTGTTCTGCTTGTTGGCGTCTATCACATGTCTGTTATAAGTCACTGGGCTCTGTTTTTATGTAAGCTTAGGGAAACGTTTCAAAACTATTGTCATGCTATCATCAATTGAAAATGTCTGGAGTGTTTCTTCTATTGTTTTATTTTGCACTTTTATGAGAGCAATGTTAAGATACATTTGATTCACTTTTCTTATATTGCTCAGATATAAATATATATTACATAATGCACATAAAGGGGCCTTCTTCAATAGGTTGACTTAAACAATACTTGTTTATCTGAATATAAGGAAACTAAGTAACCACAAAGGTTATGTATCAATGCAACATCACCTTTAAAATTGTTTTTCTTTTAAATTAAACTTGAAATATTTTAAAATATTCACATATCGTTATATATATATATATATATATATATATATATATATATATATATATATATATATATATATATATATATATATATACATCATATATTTATCATGAGATTGATGAAAGCTTTGATGTAACATTAATGTTTGGACTTCTGGCATATACAACAGTCATTTTAATGCTAAAACCATAACAATTCAAGTATTTTTCAGGTAATCATAGCTGGCTTTCATTTTCTAACCCATACTGATAATCATACAGAAATAGATTCTAAATGAAACTCTAAATAATAACTGCAGTGTTCTCTCAACGGGAGTTATATTAGACATTTAACATCTGCTGGCTTTATTGATTCCACTGTTGCACAATGCTGCTTCTTGGCAAAACACATATTGAGCTATTTCAGATCATACAAAATTATTTATGTGATACTGACTATTAAAACTAACTTTACATGGCAACAGATCTGAATGATATTGTTTAGATGGACAAGAGAGAAGAAGCACTTAATCTACAGACTAGAGTGATCTTAAAAATGGCCCCCAGAAAAGGGAATGATCACGTAGAGAACCACTCTTGGTGTATTCATATGTTAAAATCCAATTTTATTTATATTACACAAGTATTGTTACTATAAAGTGAGGTAAATGGGTTTAATGCCTTGAGGCAACAAATGCTTTTGTGCTTGGCCTTTACCGAAGGGGTAACTGAATCCCCAAACTGTGGACATTTTACAGCTTTTAGGTCTATGGTTCACTGGACAACCGACTGGTAGGACCTGTTGTTTTAAGAGTGAGAGAGTAAGTAGGTAGGACAGCAAACCTAGAAACAGATGGTCCATCAACACATGCGGCTAAAACTCACAAAACCCCGCTGCCCCTTCCTCCACTGTCCCACTTACAGGAGCCCTAACGGCCTGGGACCCCCTCTCACTCCCAGCACCCGGAAGTGTGAAGCTCAAGTTTTAAGAGCCAGGTAGAGATAAGAGGCGCTAAAAGCCGACGCTCTTCTTTACGTCTCTGTGGGGTATTGTAAATCCTCTCTCAATCGTCCTTCAAGTTCTTTTTTTTCTGAGTTGAAGTTTATGTTTAATGCTAATGTCATTTGCTAACGTTTTCCTAGCATTAATCATTTAGGTTGCTGTTCAAAAGGCCAAAAAAAGTTTTCCCAAGGGGCAAGTAGGTCCACTGACATCACGAAAATCCATCTCTGTGACCTTTTCCCCTCTAAATAAACAGAATGCTCACTAGCATGCATGATGGATCATTACCAACTATGATGGTAATTACATTAAAAGTGGTCTCACTTATTTATGGCCTTGTTTGCGATGTCCTCTGTAAAACCTATCATCAGCATACATCCGTAGAGCATATGCATCTTGTTATGCCAATATTTCATAGGCTTCGCGCAGCCATGTGTATTCATCCACTAATTATTAGATCTTTCTTTAGACTGTGCCAAACTTGGGCCATTCCAGCCGAACCTCATTACGAACCTTTCTACGAACATTCCATGAAACAGCTTTTTGGCTTGTGGATGCATGTTAATATACCCATATTGTGTGTTTGTTTGCTTGTTTACTTTCTGGGCATGCACGCCGGGCCTCGTTGCACTGCTCATTCCAAAAATGGAGCAAACAATAACTCGCCCAAATCAAACCCTTGAGTCATGCACGGCAGCTGGCCGTGACCTCATGGCCATGTTTTCTCCTCGGTCCCTGCTTTAGGTTTTGTTTGTGTGTGCTGTATGGGCAGCAGCAGCAGCCTTGAGTATATCAAAGTCTCTTTTTTTGGGCCTCGGGTGACCTTCCACCTTTTTTTTTTTTTAAAGGAACACGAACAGAACCCATAATGGCCCTCTTCCTGCACCGTAAAGCCACAGCACCGAAGGCAATTAGAGTAACCATGGCGACAGGCCCAGCAGGCCAGCGGCGCTCAAGCTCCAGAACTTCAAACAGAAATACAGGAGCGGGGCGGGGCGGGACACCACACCACCGAGCGGGATGGGCCTCCTCAGAATGTAGGGCCTGGTTTGAATTAGAAACCTCACTTCTTGTCTATGGGAGAGAGAGAGGGAGAGAGAAAGAGAGAGAGGAAGAGAGAGAGAGTGTAAGAAGAAGGAGGAGGTGGTTTTGGACCATACAGTCTGGGTTTCATTAGAGCCAATTTTCTTATCTGTTTCATCTCAGGACAGACCCACAAGGGCTGAAGGCCAAACTCACGCTAACACACTATAACACACACATACACTCATATAGAGGAAGAACACATTTTTGGGCAGGCTGACAAAAACACATTCAAAGCACTCGTATGCACATCAAGTCGAGTCAAGTCAAGTTTATTGTCATATGCAATATACATTTGAATGCTCACAGATTACTATAGGCATCAAATACAAACCTCAATTCCAGCAAAGTTAGGATGGTACGTGACATGTTAATAAAAACAGAAAGGAGTGATTTGTAAGTTCAGTTTGACTCGTGTTAAATTGAAAAGAGCAATTCAGTATGTTGTACCTTCTCCTTGTTTTATTTTAGTAGATATATATATACGCATGTTTACCACTTTGATGCCTTACATATCATTTCAACAACACTTAGCAATTTACAGTGTTAATAATATTATTTTTGGCATCTGCTAGAATAGATGTACATGCTTCACATTTCCCAAAACATTACATTTTTCCTCATATGTTTGAGTTCTTGTTTCTTTTATCCCCACTTCCCAGTGAATCCAGCATGCTCTGATTAGTCAGCTTGCCCAGTCTGTTGTGATTGATCAAATATCAGAGAAGCATCCTGCTACAAGTTCCGCCCCCATGTCGCTGTCGTTATTTTTCCAATAGCGTTGGTTCTGCCGTATCAGTTTGAGTCAAAGTCTGATCCTGAAAGTCAAGACCTAATAAACTTTCACAAGCTAGGCTGGAGCAGGTTGTTTCAGATTAGTACGTTTTTTCTGTTTTATTTCTGTATGTGTGTGCCAAGCTTATAATAAGGATTATGTTACAAGATGACATCACCTTGTAACTGAAAAGTGGGCTGGAATTCTAACAAGAATGTGGATTCATGTTATCTAAGTGCAGACGTCCCTGATAAAGATGTAATCTTAAAGATGGCATGCATCGCTCCAAAATGTGTTCATATCTTTCTGTATGAATGGTGGATTTTAAACTTTGCGCTGGTAGCCATATGTGTTGGCCTTTAATTGTTTGGCACAGAGACCACCACGTCTATTACTTTAAAAAACAATCTGAAAGGTAGATTTGTCAGACCACAAAATGCTTTTCCAATGAGCGTCAGTCCATTTCAGCCCAAGTTTGAAGAGGTCAGCAGTTTCTCTTAACACTGTTGCAATATATCTTCAGCTGTGCGGAGTACAGTCTTAATTTGCATTTGTTGGTGCCTTTGTTTATTAGACAAAATATTCCCGAGCCCATGTGTATGTATCCATCGTATGCTGGTTTATAATCTAGTGCTGTCTGAGGGGTTGAAGGTCATAGGCATCCATTTGTGGTTTTCCACCTTGCACTTTTTCTGCTCAAAGATTTAGCAGATTCTGATTCCCTGAACCTTTTGATGATATTACATATTGTAGAACATGAAATGCCTGAAATGCCTGCAATCCCTCAAGGAGAATTGTTGTTCTTAATTTGTTGACTTAATCTGATGCATTGTTTGTCAAAGTGGTGAGGCTTGACCCAAATGGTCCATTTATACTCCAACTGGGAATGAATCCTTTGTTTATGATGTTTTTGAGCATTTTACAATGTTCATAGTATTAAATTGCCCTTTCTAAGCATTTTTGGAATGGAATGACCACATATTTACCAAAAAAACAACAAATAAAACAAATCCTATCTTTGTTCTGTTTCTGTTGAAATACAGGTGAAAGTAGATCAACAAATCACTACATTTTGGTTTTATTTGCATTTCACATACTTTTTTCCAGGTTTTTTGGAGCTGAGGTTTCACTTAACCTGCATTGCTCAGTCATGGAATCACACATACCTATAGGCATGTATATGTGGGGTGCACCAGGGTACCCTACCCCCACCATGCACACATGTACGCACATAGAAATACAGAATGCATAAACATTGATACTCATATTGCACCCCCAGAGAGAATGTATACATGTGCGCATGCATAAAATATACTTATGCACAGACATGTAGTGCCCCTGATTTCCATTATGGTCCTTAGGGGAGGCGGAGGCAGACATATTTAGCACATGGAAGACGAGCTTTATTCTTATACAGTACATTAGCCTGCAGGGCTCATATCAAAGACAGTACCATAACTGTTTTGCAAGTATTTCGACTCCACATTTAAAGGTATTGTATTTCAACTTTGGTCCGGGCTGAGCTGTAAATAAATAGATCTAGTTTGAAATGAACATGTAAGGCTTTCTGTTCTAAGATACGGCTAAGGTTCTAAAACAGAAGCAAATTAACATATATAAGTCATATAGCAGTCATCATGTACCGTTTGGCTTCTGTGACAGTCAATGACTTCCTTTTCATTACAGTATTCAGTAAATAAATAGTCCAGATTTCCCTGCCTAATCTCTGCTACCTGTAGCATATCGTTGCTGTCCATTAAATAAATGTATATCCATTTTTGTCGATTTTAAGTTTTCTACATCATTTAAACACAACTATGGCCAAAAATGTTATGACTTATGGACCAATAGAAATGCTCCTAAATAGCTTGGAAAAAAATCTGGTTTCATTAACTTACATTGAAAGTAAAGTATATTTTGGTCTCTCCTGTAAAATTGCAAATTTGAAGAAATGCAGGTGTTTTTAATTGCAAAGTGACAATATGATTTAATGTAACATTTCTGCTATAGCACTACTATGAGATTCTATCAGCCACTAGCAAATTTTAATTATAGTTTTGCTTGTAAAAGATGTGTTGTTTTTAAAGGGTGGAAAGAGTAAAAGTATTGTAAATGTAGTAATAATTTGCTTGAGTACAAGTATTAATAAATGAAATTACTCAAGTAAGAGTAATTAGTTTATTGGATTAAGATAATTGTATATTCACAATAACCTAAAAATCATTTACTTGGATCCATCAACAAAAATAATCTGTACAACCAAAACTAAAGCAGAATAAGATATAACATATGGTAAAAGGTGGAGAAAAAAGGTTTTTAGTCTTGAGACTGATCACAGTAGTGCAGGTTTAAGCATCTTTCTTTGTACTGCATGTGGAATGAGGTTTATATTATACTACAAGCATTTTAAGGTTAGACGATTATATAAAAATTTCTAGCTTATCAAATTGGTTAAGAGTTTTTGAAAGTCTCTGCAGAGTTTGTTATTAAGTTTATAATTAATGTGAACCAACAAGCATCCATATAAATACTGCCGCTGTTCAAAGTAAAACAGGTATCTGCATTTTTGTTGATTTTTATTTTTCTACATTGTGTGAACATGACAGCTGCTCCTTGTGTCCTGTGAAAGTTTCATGTTGAATGGACCAATGGAAATGCTTCAAAATCACTTGGAATACAACGTGTTACATGAACTTATGGTGAAAATAAAGAATAAAAAATATTGCTCAATTAATAATGTTAATAATAATGGCAGCCGTACAGCACATCATCTCCCTGAATGTTGGGTTACATTAATTCATAGATTCTGATCCTCTACAGACAGTAAACACTACATTCACAGTGTATAAATTCACTGATACCTATACAGAACATGTCTTGCATTAAAATCATTAAGAACAACAGCAACTTATCCAGTGTTGATTTCATATTCCTGAGTTAATCATACTTTATCATCCTTGATCACACTTTTTTACAATATTTTATATTCATGTACAATGAGCTAGAACTTTTTTTGACAGTTAAATAGCTAAACAGGCTTTCTCACAGTTAAAGACAGAAAGAGTGAGAGAGAGAAGCAAAACAAAACAGTTGGACTGATGTTCTGATGTCTCATTAGTGATGTAAGGTGATCTCAGTTTAGTCTGTGTTCAGCGTGCACACAATAAAAGAACTTCATACTCCACCGCAGTCTGATCAGATTAACACAACTGTTTGGGAAGGAACAACCTGAGCGTGACAGAATCGCTGTCCAGAGGTTATATGGAATCTGAATTAGACTAGATTTTCCGTATGTTTGCCAACAAAGCTGTGGCAACACCATATTTTTATACAGGTTAACTGTATTGGTTGACATCAATGTTAACTAAAGTGGCCGGTTTAATAAATAGCTTGCAATTTATTCTAAAACTACATTTATTCTAAAATGTAAGAAGTAGCCTTATACAATACCTGTTCAGCTACACACTTACAAAAGATGGTTCTTCATGGGTTACTTAGTAAAGAAAATATAGAACCATAAACACGCCAAGAACCCTTTGTGAAAGCGTTCTTCAAGATTGATGGAAAATTTCCTGTAGATTGTTAGATATAGGGCCGTTTTTTCAAAGAACATTTCTTCGATTGTAAATGGATCTATACAGAACCATTTTCTTTACCAAGGAACCACTGGAGAACCATCTTTTATTTGTGTGCAGGATTAGCTAGTTAGCTACCCCTCAGCATGTTTTATGTTTAGCATTTGATTATAACTGTTGTCTTTAGTTTATTTGAAAACCAACAAAGAATACCAACGCTTGAATAAAGTCTGTTGCTTGTTTGTGCTGGTTAAGTTCTTCTCCGTCCATCTGCTCTAAGCTCGATATCTATGTAGTGTGTTGCGGTAGGGAGTCTGCTGTGATTGGTGAATCTTTCATTTCAACACATTTCAGTAAAAGTTAACTCAAGTATAATGACTATGATAACTTTACTTCAAATAGTACGCTTACAGGGAAAAAGTACTCAAGAACAGTAATACTACTTTCCACTTCTGTATATATTTTATCATGTAGCAGTTTACAGTGACTTACTAAACATACATAGATCTTTACATAGAGCTGCAGCTGCCAATCTCCATTTCTTATCTGACTGAAACTTGGTTAGGTGTGGTCTACTGAGCTGTTGTCCATTTTACAATAATAGCACCTACAGTTGACCGGGACTGATTTAGCAGGGCAGTAATTTCATAAACTGAATTGTGGCAATGACTGCATTCTATCAAAGTACCACTGAGAGTCACTGAGATCTTCTGTATGACCCATTCCATTGCCAATGTTTGTCTATGGAGATTGCAGAGCTATGTGCCTGATTTTATACCCCTGTTAGAAATGGGTGTGATTGAAGCACCTGGTCATATGTAGGAAGGATGTCTACCCAGACACCTCGGAAAAAAGTTGGTAAAATTGGTTTCATTGGACGTTTTGAGACAATATATCAGATGGTTATGAAACTGCCCATTATTTTAATTTACAAGGAAGTTTTGAATCAACAGGCTTTCAGTCCAGATAGAGAACACTTAAAGCAACCAGAGCAGGAGTGAACCGTCTTAATGAGGTAATAAGAGAGGGGTAAGCTTTGAGAGAGAGTAGAGTGGCAGAATAAAGGGTATAGTAATAAAATAACGGAGCTGGTTTAGAGTAATGGTGGCCAGTCAGGCTCTAGGACCTCTCTTCATTCCCTATCATCAAGTACTACATAAACACTTGCACATACACACGCAGTTCCCATATGGACCATCATCATATGTCTCTTTCTCTTCTCCATCTCACGCTGAGCTCCCTTCTTTATACTTTCTCATTCCCTCCGGTCTTCTCGTCTTCCCCCAAACATCCTTGCTCTGTAAGAGCCCATATCACTCACATGGTGCTGATCACTCACTCTCTCTCTTTTTCTCTCCCTCTCCCTCTCTGTCCTTCTTCCTCCTGTCTTATTTCACTGGGGAACGTGCTGCTTTATTAACTGCCAACAGTTCATAACCAGTTCAGCTAAATTAACTATGCCCTCCCAGCCCCCACCCCCAACAGATCTATATCCTAGTCTTGGTCCATGGCAGCTAAATGGCCGAAGACGAATGGAGGAACAGAGGAGACAGAAGAAAACAAACAAAAGGCCGTGCTCCTTAAACTAAGCAGACGTGCACTCCTGTGGCCGGCTAATTTGGCCTAATGAACTGTGTCACAATCAGGCTTCACTTAACCAAGAGAAACGCTACATTTCATTTACTCCACAGTCAAACAGCAGCAAGGAAACTCTAAGATAAACACTGTGTAAGCAACAGTGGCCTCTGTGATACGGAAGCCACCCTAAAGGACAGTGAGAAATCTGTGACGGCCCTGCTTTATGCTTTACTGCATATACTATTAGCAGTATCACTACAAGTAACACTAGAAGTCATATCTCTTCTATCTCTAACCTTTTTGTTTATTTCATTCTGAGCCAAGGAGATATCGTTCCAAACCTGGAGTTCAAACAATAATTGAAAGTTACAGAGAAAATGGGACTGTTAAAAATCAAGCAAGGCCTGATAGACCAGCAAAACTGCCTCCATTAGATATTATTAAAACTTTCATCATTAAGAGAAAAGAAAACCAAGCTCCATTCTTGCTTCAGATCTGAAAACAACCACAGGTTTCTGTCCATCCTTCCACTGTGAGAAGATAACTCAGTGCTGTGACTCTGAAAGGTGGGCTATCTATCAAGAAGCCTTCACTTGGAAAAGGAAACAGGAGTTTGGCCCCACCTGTTTGCACTGAAGTTAGAAAGAATGTCCAATCTGCTGAAGAGAATCAGAAAATGTCCCCAACTTCTAGGACCAAACTTTAGAGGTACGGGAAAATATCCTTGCAGATTTGATTAAAAAAACTGAAAACAAGGCTCCCGGAAAGAATAGCAGCTATTATACTTGCGTGCCATTTTCTGTTCAACATACTGTAAATTAAAATCATTTTTCCTGGAAATAAAAGTAATAAAAAAGATGAAATCTCCTCAGATTTACTTGTTTACAGCGAGATGCCACAATGATCACACAGAAGAAACATATGGAAACAGACCTAGGCAGGATAATAAAAGTAGATTCTATTCTATAGATTCCCCTCTGTAAATTCTCTTCTGTAGATTCTCTTCTTTAGATTCTCTTCTGTAGATTCTATTCTATAGATTCCCCTCTGTAAATTCTCTTCTGTAGATTCTCTTCTTTAGATTCTCTTCTGTAAATTATCTTCTGTAGATTCTCTTCTTTAGATTCTCTTCTGTAGATTCTATTCTATAGATTCCCCTCTGTAAATTCTCTTCTGTAGATTCTCTTCTTTAGATTCTATTTTGTATGTTCTCTTCTGTAGATTCTCTTCTTTAGATTCTCTTCTGTAGATTCTATTCCATAGATCCCACTCTGTAAATTCTCTTCTGTAGATTCTCTTCTGTAGATTCTCTTCTTTAGATTCTCTTCTGTAGATTCTATTCCATAGATCCCACTCTGTAAATTCTCTTCTGTAAATTCTCTTCTGTAGATTCTCTTCTTTAGATTCTATTTTGTATGTTCTCTTCTGTAGATTCTCTTCTTTAGATTCTCTTCTGTAGATTCTATTCCATAGATCCCCCTCTGTAAATCCTCTTCTGTAAATTCTCTTCTGTAGATTCTCTTCTGTAGATTCTCTTCTTTAGATTCTCTTCTGTAGATTCTATTCCATAGATCCCCCTCTGTAAATTCTCTTCTGTAAATTCTTTTCTGTAGATTCTCTTCTGTAGATTCTCTTCTGTAGATTCTCTTCTGTAGATTCTATTCCATAGATCCCCCTCTGTAAATCCTCTTCTGTAAATTCTCTTCTGTAAATTCTCTTCTGTAGATTCTCTTCTGTAGATTTTCTTCTGTAGATTCTATTCTGTAGATTCCCCCCTGTAAATTCTCTTCTGTTAACCTCTGGAAGGCTGCTGCTTCTTTACTCAGAAGACTTAAGCAGTGTGGAGATAAATGAATCCCACAGTTATTGAACAGATGTGCTACACTTTCAGTTCAGTGGAGTTCCCCAAAGCAATGTTTCTGAAATCTGAAGTTCTTTTATTTGATGAATAGTTAAGTTAACACCCGTGCATGCAGTCCATCAGTACAACGGCTGGAAAAGTTTGCTATGAGCTATTCAGTTGTATGATGGGGAAGGAAAGAAATATGGCATCCAAGAAAGTGTGTGAATCTTGGAAGGGGATGTGAGCAGGGTTGTGCAGTTTCTTCTGTTTTATACTTGAGATCCTGTTGACTTGGTGACGTGGTTACCCAATATTAAAGCATCAAACACCCATCCTGCACCACACTGTAACTTCAATCCATATCCTATCATTTTTATACGCTCCCTGTTTTACGTGGTGAGGGGAGATTCGGGGGAAGGGAGGGAACGTGTTGGGGGAAGGTTGGTGTGTGAAACCTTTGCCACCATCTGAAGACCAGTGCTGATTGGCTCCAGGTGTACAAGGTCCAGCTCGCTGTCTGACTTCATTTCCTGCCGCTGCTTCATCACACAGCACGACTCCACCACCTCGCCGTCTCTGAGGGGAGTCTGGGTAACACGAAGAATAAACCTGCAGGTGTGCAGCTCTCTCTCTCTCTCTCTCTCTCTTGCTCGCTCTCTTTTTTCAAAAGTGGTTATAAAACTTGAGTGGTTTTGTTTTATGTGTGACCAAAGGTGCCACCACTTAAAGGGGAATTCCATCTAGTTTTCAAAATTGCTGCATTACTGAGTTGATGAGATGCAAGCAAAGTCATTTAGAATGGTTTAATGTGAAATTCCAGAGAGACTGATTTCTTAACAGTAGTGGTGATGGGAACCAGGGGTCCGAATCTCTACCACAACAATGTAAAATATTTAATCTACTATCCTAAACAAGCAGTGAATCTGCACAAGTTCAAAAATGTGATGTTTCTAATGCTGAAATAGTGCTATACCTGAAGAAAAGTTATGACCTGTCTGCCGTAATCATCAAACATATAAAATTGCATATTATTTTCTAATGAACAGCACAGAACATTAACATACGCCTGAACAGAAACAACCAACATCATTCTGCAATGGCTCAGTAATGAAATGATGAAGTTGTGAAGTAGAAAAGGGGTGAAGGGGTACAGTGGTGAAATGGTGAGGTAGTGCAATCGTGAAGTGATGAAGAGGAAAAAGTGATGAAGGGGTGAAGTGGTAAAGGTGTAAAGTATTTGCTGGTGAAGTGGGAAATGGGTGCAGTGGTGAAGTAGTGCAGAGGTGAAGGGGTAAAGAGGTGCAATTGTGAAGTGGTGAAGAGCTGCAGTGATGAAGGCATGCAGTGGTAAAGGAATAAACTGGTGAAGTTGTAAAAGGGTGCAGTGGTGAAGTGTTGAATTGGTGAAGTGATGAAGTAGTAAACTGGTGAAGTAGTGAAGTGGTGAGGTTGTAAAATGGTGCAGTGGTGAAGTGATGAATTAGTGAAGTGATGAAGTAGCAAATTGGTGAAGGAATAAATTGGTGAGGTTGTGAAATGCTGCAGTGGTGAAGTGCTGAATTGGTGAAGTGATGAAGTAGTAAACTGGTGAAGTAGTGAAGTGGTGAGGTTGTGAAATGGTGCAGTGGTGAAGTGATGAAGTAGCAAATTGGTGAAGTAGTGAAGTGGTGAAATAGTGCAGTGGTGAAGTGCTAAATTGGTGAAGTGATGAAGTGGCAAGCTGGTGAGTAGTGAGGGGTGAAGTTGTAAAATGGTGCAGTGGTGAAGAGCTGAATTGGTGAAGTGATGAAGTAGCAAACTGGTGAGTAGTGAGGGGTGAAGTTGTAAAATGGTGCAGTGGTGAAGAGCTGAATTGGTGAAGAGATGAAGTAGCAAACTGGTGAAGTAGTGAAGTGGTGAGGTTGTAAAATGGTGCAGTGGTGAAGTGTTGAATTGGTGAAGTGATGAAGTAGCAAGCTGGTGAAGTAGTGAAGTGGTAAAGTTGTAAAATGCTGCAGTGGTGAAGTGCTGAATTGGTGAAGTGATGAAGTAGCAAGCTGGAGAAATAGTGAAGTGTTGAGGTTGTAAAATGGTGCATTGGTGAAGTCCTGAATTGGTGAAGTGATGAAGTAGCAAACTGGTGAAGTAGTGAAGGGGTGAGGTTGTAAAATGGTGCAGTGTTGAAGTCCTGAATTGGTGAAGTAATGAAGTAGCAAACTGGTGAAATAGTGAAGTGGTGAGGTTGTAAAATGGTGCAGTGGTGAAGTGCTGAATTGGTGAAGGGGTGAAATAGGAAAGGAGGAAATAGTGAAGCTGGGGACTGGTGCTGCAGTGTAATGGCAGTACAGTGTAGGGTGTGTGTGTGGAGACACTTCTACCTCTTCAACATTCAGAGCCAACCGGCTCCATAAGAAGAGGGTTTACTCACAAATACCTATTTATGCAAAATGGCTATAAATACACTGTCTGATGTCTGAGACTCTATTTTTCTATATTTCCCAATTAAGCCTTAAGCATGTTTTAAAGTCCCCAAAGTTTGTATACATTTTTTTAGATTTACAGCCAATACATTACAAATTATCAATATTACACATAAATCTCAAAGGAGACAAGCAGGTCCACAGGTGGTATTAGAAAGCAAATATAAAGGCTACATTGGCAGACATCGTAGCTCCTGGTTCCTATTATCAATGTGAAGAAATCAGAGTTGCCAATTCATGGTTTCTTTCTCTGTCTCTGTCTCTGTCTCTGTCTCACTGTCTCTGCCTCTATCTGCCATTGTTATTGTCTCTGTTACTGTCTATGCTTCTCTCTCTCTCTCTCTCTTTCTCTCTCTCTCTCTCTCTATTTCCATGTTACAGCACTAACACAGAGGTTCAGTTTAGCTCCACTTGTGCAGCTGCTGAAGCCCCTGGTGATATTACATAATGTGGCCCTCACTGGAGTCATTCTGCTGCAGTTCTTCTGGCAGTCATGACTCTGACAGCATTGCATGTTCCAAAGCTGGACCTGAGCACTCAGTGGAACAGGATCTGAGCAAATCCTTCATATTGTAAGTGTCTGCTGTAGGTGAGCAGATGATCTAGCAGTATGAAAGATTAATCATATTTTCATATGCCAGCATTTTATGCTGAATTGGAAGTCTGATGTGAGACATAAAAGAAAACCTTGTTATGAACTCAGAATGGATGACTGCGCAGCGTGTCATTTTAACAGTCTGACAATAATTAGTGTGGCGTGACTTTGATCCAGTATGAGTTTGTGTTGTGTGTATCTTTTTACAGTTTGACAATGAATGACTTTGATCCTGTGCGACTTTGCATTGTATGCTGTTTTTATAGTTTGACAATAGTAAGTGCGGATTGAACCAGTATGAATATGCTTTGTGTGCAGTTATTACAGTGCTGACAGTAATAATTATCAACTGTTATAGTAACAGTAGTTGCCAGTAATAATAACAGAAATTATAATAGTCAATAACAGTAATAATCAGTAATAGTAATGGTTAGTAACAGTAATAGTAAAAGTCAGTAATAGTAATAACAATAACAGATGATAATAGTAATAGTAATTCTTGGTAAAAGTCAGTAATAGTAATAATCAGTCAGTAACAATAACAGATGATAATAGTAATAGTAATTCTTGGTAAAAGTCAGTAATAGTAATAATCAGTCAGTAACAATAACAGATGATAATAGTAATAGTAATTCTTGGTAAAAGTCAGTAATAGTAATAATCAGTCAGTAACAATAACAGATGATAATAGTAATAGTAATTCTTGGTAAAAGTCAGCAATAGTAATAATCAGTCAGTAACAATAACAGATGATAATAGTAATAGTAATTCTTGGTAAAAGTCAGTAATAGTAATAATCAGTCAGTAACAATAACAGATGATAATAGTAATAGTAATTCTTGGTAAAAGTCAGTAACAGTAATAGTTATGGTAATAATAATAATAAATGTTAGTAATAGTAATAGTTGGTAATATTAATAGTCAGTAATAGTGATAGTAATAGTCACTAATAGTGATAGTAATAGTCAGTAATAATAATGGTAATAGTAATAGTCAGTATTAGTAATAGTAATTGCAGTTGTCAGTCATTAAATAAAAAATAGTATGTGTCAGTAATTAAAATACTAATAGTAATTAGTATTAGTAATTAGTAATAGTATTAACTATTAGAGTTAATAAAAGTAAAAGTAAAAGTCAATACTAGTAATAGTGAAATGGTAATTGTTTGTAATTGGAAATAATAGTAATACTAATACTAATAGGATTAGTCATACTAAAGGTAATAGCAATACTCAGTAATAGTAGTACGGTCCAGTCTAAGAAGAGAAAAGATCCACAAAACAAGCAAAACGCATGAATAGACAATCTGCTGTCTATTTCTGCTAACCCCACAGAGCAAGTACAACACACGCCGTGGGGGCTTTTCGACGGCCGCAAGCTGATGACAGAGCTGTCAGAAACAAAGACTCGTCTTCTCTTTGCAGGCTTTCCTGGTTCGCTACAAAGGGCCCAGCATAGTCCACTGTGGCATCACACTCATCTTTCACCCTGTCATAGGAATAAGGCTGTTTGGATAAATTTAGAGCAGGGGGTCTTGGCAGTATGAGAAAAAAGTGTTGGAGAATGAAGCAGTCTCTTTTTTTAATCTCAGAATGTGCTCAGCTCATGTAACCTGTCTTTAGGTGGCAACGTCTTTCAAGCCAAACCATGGATTTTGTGATTTTTACAGTTTAACCCCTTAAACTGCACACTTAAGCCTTATTATTCCTAAAACTAAGATACATTATTCAGTAACCACTATGAATTATTATACGGGGCTTTGCAGTTTAAGGGCAATGGGTTTAATAATTTGCTTACTTTTTGTTTTTAAAGAGTGCTGAGGGTCAGGTGACTGGGTGGGGGTCTCAAACAGCTATGCAGAGCTGTGAGGACCAGCACCACCACCCCCACACCCCCGCCCCCTTTACCACATAAACACCGTCTGCCACACCAGTTCATAAATACTACTTCAGTAAACACCACGAGTTTAGGTAGACTTTGTTTGCAGGACAGAGCTTGATAATGTTGCTCTTTTCTTTCCCCTGTTGCTTCGGCGCGGAGAGTTTTTCCATTTCTGCCCCGTTCCCCGTTCTCCCATATCCACATGAAACAAACCCAAATCCTGCAGGATTAGAATGAAAATGCCAATAGAAATAACCAGGACAAAAAACACACACAGTGTCCCAGCACAGTCCTGCCCCCCTCGCCAGCCCCCTCCCACCCCAACCCAAGGCCTCTGCCCAACTCTGACTCACCCACCGAGCTGCTTCTGGAAAATAATATTTATTCTTCATCTCACTGTTCTTTTGTACAACCATGCTTTGTTCTTTTAAAGGAAAACTCTAGAGAAAGTCCTCTTTTCCCCTGTGTTTGAACTGATCCCTGTCATAGTCTCACAGATATCTTAGTGGTTTTACAAGAAAAAAAAAAAAGCACACGCTGATGCAAATTGCAGCCGTCATCAGAAAACCTTGCATCAGCAAAATGATAACTTTATGGGAGAAGGACAAATCATCCTTCATTCTGATGAACACGGACATAAACAGATTCAGAAACACTTTGCTTGAACCCTGTTACATAACATTGACATAACCATGCCATAAACATATTACTGCAGATAACAAATGCTGTCATTATGGATCAGATTGACAATACTCTATCCAGAAAAGGCTCCCGTCCACCATTTTTGGGGAAAAACAATCCTGCATCCTGCATGGATGACAATTGTTGTTTAAAAAGAAGAAAACATTAAAACATGTTTCTAAATTTGTACTTTGAGCAAACCAGTATAAATTAATAATGCTATGCTGAGGAGCTGCTGTGTGGTTGGTTGCTAACAACAACATCAAGTTGCTGATCTCAGTTTGGTTCCTCTGCCATGTTCCGGTTGGGGCTCAGGCTAGCTTGCAGGATAGCATACGTAACCAGGTCAGTTATCAGAGCACAGAGTTAATGATAGCTAGCATACCACTTGCAGAGCTGGACTGAAAAGTAAAATATTTCACATACTATTTCATAATTTAATGCAATATTTTTTATTTTATTTTATTTTAAATATTTCACTGGTAATCTGCCAACCTGACGACTAAATAAGATAAAAATAGATGTAAAGGCCGGACACCTCTATCTATTCAATAAGATTTGTTGTTTACATTATGTAGCACAATCCATCATCAAAACTTTAAAGGTGCAACTAGTAAAACTTGCAAAAATTATACATAGAAAACTTAAACTTATAAAAATTAACAATTTATAAAATGATCAGTTTTGACAACATGACAACTGCTGCCGACCACTCTAGGAAAAACATGTTTTTCAGGAAACAAAAGCAGTGATATAAATAGAAGCAAAATAGAACTTGCCATTGGCACGGCTTTTCACAACTGGAGATGCTCTTGGCGAGTAAAGGGATGATGTTCAGTGCTGAACCTGCAGTTTTTTTTTTCTAGACTGGTAAGTAAACAGCTGTTAACGCTAACATTGAGGAGGAGGGACTGTGTTTACCTTGCTTTTCCTGTGTTTTTTCATGTTTGGACGCCACTTTCTGCAGATATGATGCCCCCTATTGCTTGTAGAATGTGTTCGACAGGTTACATCATCTTGCAAATTGCTCCTTTAACCAAATGTACTCAAAGATATTTTCTTGTTACTTGATCACGTCTGGCCCCACAAGATTAGAAGTAAAAAACCTGCTCGCACCTGCTTCAATCCTTCCAAGACATGTAAAGTACTTTTTGATCTGCTGCTAACAAACCACTACAGCTGTGGTGTAACCAGGGATCAACCTAGGCAAGTGCTTAAATAGCTGCACACTCAGAAGCCCCAATAAAGCATTTGCATCATTGTAAGTGAGTTTAATAGAAATAAATAGCAAAACTCTCACTTCTATCTATTCAATAAGATTTATTGCACCAGCAGAAGCAAATGTATCTTTTCGATGTATGGGTTTTCCTGTGTACGGCCATGGCTGTCATGACAGACTTTGTTCAGTAATGTAACTTTGGCTTTGCAATGTAAAACTTTCTTCAACTTCAGCAGCAACAGTTACTGTTAAGCATCTCAACTTTGTTAAACAAGTTTCGTGCCGCGGCCAATCAAAACATGTGTAACGCATCATGTATTCACATCGCATGCCATACTGTCAAAATATTGATTTCACAGATCAGTGGATCCAAAAATAAAATAAGAAGATGGTTTATGGGGCGGTTGAAAAAGAGACATCGCCCAGTTCAATGTAGAACTTTTTCATTTTGTTTCTTGAGCTGTGAGTCCTAGTTTTAGACAAAGAAGACTACAGGAGACTACAGGATACTTCTAAAACTGCATCAAGTAGGCTGTAACCATAACTTCATGAACGAAAACATAAAAAAAAAATCGTAAGGGATTAAATATACACACTGGCAGATGTATAACCACTACTTACTGTATTAATCCTATTTGCATATTTATAGCATTTTAAATATATAATGTCCCTAAGTGCCCAAAACACAGTACTGCATATACAGTATATCATTGCTGTTCAGTATCTCCAAAGTATCTCTAAGTATCTCCAAAATAGTAACTTTACAGGAGAAGCCAAAAGTGTGTTAACTTTCAATGTAAGTCAATGGAACCATGGATTTTTACATAATGTAAACAACAGCTGTCTTGTTCAAATGATGTATAAAAATAAAAATAATGTTTTTCATTGACAGACATGATATGTAACCAAAGATCTCAGATCTTAAATTGCTTGCTAGGGATAAGACTTGCTCAAAGTCATTGATGCAAATTTCAAAGCTCAGTAAACGCTCTGACTCTTCAAACAATCAGCAGCCATGGACTATCCTAAGCATGCCCACAAAGCAGAAGAAGGCTATACAAAGATAGCAAAGCGTTTTCAGTCAGTCTTTTCTTCAGTTCGTGATTTAGGTAAGGGTTGGCAGTTACCAGGAATGGTGGAGGTCAAGTTGAGGTCTGGACAACAGAAAAGCTTTCTAGGAGAACTGCTTGCATAGAAAGGGAAATAAAAAAAAAAATTAAAAAGGAACTGTATATGCATACGCACATCTTTCTAGGTCAGTGTTATATAGCAGAGTTTAAGAAAAGTCATTCTGGAGCATTACTATTGATCTGTTCTTTATACAATGTCCAGACAGAGTAAAGAGCAGCTGAAGTTTAAAAAACACTTATAAATGTTTGATGTGTACACTGGGATGTCCTGATATGTTTCAGTAGTTTTTTTTTTTATCCACAATGGAACATATCACGCTGAGCCCATTTATATACCAGTTAACCATCATAATCTATGCTGAGGTGCTGGTCAGCTCATACCTGCATTTTCTCACTTTGGTTTTCCTGACAGACATCCACCCCCTTCCCTTGCTTTTCTTTCAGGCTTATATTTGTAGCCATACCTCTTCAGAAGGAATTTCAGGCTCTAATTTAATTCTTTGCTCAGCTGGAGATAGCCAGGTTTAGGTTTCTGTTTTGGCACATGAGGCTTAATTAACCAGTTCATCATGCAGGGTTAAAGCTGTCATGAAACCTTGTCCCTTTCCATACTGGTTTGTATCATCCAGCTCTTTCTGTTGTTCTAGAGCAAAATTCATTTAACAGTGGCGTCACTTATCAAGATAAGCCCAGCAATTTTCTTTCTACTTCATTAAGGAGCAACGTACATTTGAGGCCTATAGACTTGGCAGATTTAAATGAGTCTATTTGTCAACTAGTATGAAAAGCGGAAAAAAAACATAGATCAGTTGATAGAAATAGTAATTATTGGTAACATTGGTTTACAAACATGTAGTGAAGTGAGAAACCACACTTTTGTTTGTTTCATTTGCTGTATATACAACCATTAAGTGCAAGTTATTAATTTTTCAGTGGCAGAGGAAAAAGCTGGAAATATACATGAACAGAAAATTACACAGAAACCTTTAAAACCAAACCAAGGTTTTTAGAATTCTTTGTCTTTACAGCTTACATTTTTATTCCAAAGTTCAGTTTTAGAAAGTGGTTGCATTTTCTGCTTCTTATGATCCAAGAAATCCCAAACACTTAATTAGACCTTACTGGACATGTCAGACATCCAGTTTCAGACCTCCAGTTTTTCAGTAAGGCCTTTTTGACAACTTCACACATTTAGTTATCTTCACACAGTGGACAGACTGATTGAACAACCTGTGGATTGTTTCTGATCTGAAGGAAGAAAGCTGGAGTACCTAAAAGTACGTTTCACCTGATGGAGAAATATTTGATGATCTACTAGATTCAGAAAAATGAATAATTTGCATTTAATAGCTGTTTTGACTGGAAATCACTAATATACTAAAGTATGGTATCAACTGTAATTGCACTTTATCTTCTAGGAGCACTGGCTAAGTAATGCACTTGTACTGTATGTAGTCTTGTATTTGTTCTCTTCTCTGTAGGTGTTCCAGTCTGGCTAGGTATTGCATTGTCTTTTTTCTAGGTATCAGCACTGGCCCTGTGTTTATGGCAGTGTTTGAGTATAAGAGTGGTTTGGACTTAATCCTGTTGTACTAGATAGAGATTCATACTCTAACCAACACTAAGCACTTTTGTAAGTCGCTCTGGATAAGAGCGTCTGCTAAATGCCGCAAATGTAAATATAAATGAAGTTTGACTTTTGCAGGTCTGTGCTTTAAGCAAAATAGTTTTTTCATGTCACGTCACAATGTTTTAATCATTGAGTGAACAATAGCTCCAGTTCTGAAGAATGGCCTTAACTGTGAACGAAGAACTGCAACAAACTGCCCAGTATTAATCGATTCTGTGTATATTCTGTAGTCCAGTAAACTGTGGAAAGGACAAGGATGCCAAAGTAAGAAATTGTGTGCTATACTGCTATTTATATAAAACTCACAGTAAATTATGTCTATATGTAATGTATTTTATTTCTTTTTTAAAAGCCTGTTTGTACCCCTAATTTACTCACGGTCACTAGATATGCCTCCCTGACAATACTAGAACGATCTTACAGAGCCAGACGGGATCTCATAGCAAGAGCATGTGAGGGCAATTGTTAGAAATGTTGGGGTAAATGTGGGTGGCACTGTAGACTTGTAAAGCTGAAAATATACCAAATATGAAATTCAATGTTTAGTGTTTTATGAGATTGCTTGCGTTGCTTGTAGTGTCAACTGTTCTTCAGAAACCCAAAGACTAAAGGAATTTCGAGGCAGGTTATAAAGGGGGCATCTTGTTTGCAGCACAATCCATCATCAAAACTTTAAAGGTGCAACTAGTAAAACTTGCAAAAATTATACTTATAAAAATTAAACTTATAAAAATTAACAATTTATAAAATGATCAGTTTTGACAACATGACAACTGCTGCCGACCACTCTAGGAAAAACATGTTTTTCAGAAAACAAAAGCAGTGATATAAATAGAAGCAAAATAGAACTTGCCATTGGCACGGCTTTTCACAACTGGAGATGCTCTTGGCGAGTAAAGGGATGATGTTCAGTGCTGAACCTGCAGTTTTTTTTTCTAGACTGGTAAGTAAACAGCTGTTAACGCTAACATTGAGGAGGAGGGACTGTGTTTACCTTGCTTTTCCTGTGTTTTTTCATGTTTGGACGCCACTTTCTGCAGATATGTTGCCCCCTATTGCTTGTAGAATGTGTTTGACAGGTTGCATCATCTTGCAAATTGCTCCTTTAACCAAATGTACTCAAAGATATTTTCTTGTTACTTGATCACATCTGGCCCCACAAGATTAGAAGTAAAAAACCTGCTCGCACCTGCTTCAATCCTTCCAAGACATGTAAAGTACTTTTTGATCTGCTGCTAAAAAACCACTACAGCTGTGGTGTAACCAGGGATCAACCTAGGCAAGCGCTTAAATAGCTGCACACTCAGAAGCCCCAATAAAGCATTAGCATCATTGTAAGTGAGTTTAACAGAA
Source organism: Megaleporinus macrocephalus (assembly GCA_021613375.1). Taxonomy (NCBI): domain Eukaryota; kingdom Metazoa; phylum Chordata; class Actinopteri; order Characiformes; family Anostomidae; genus Megaleporinus; species Megaleporinus macrocephalus. The sequence goes on from CM038703.1 coordinate 41,052,982, forward strand.
ATAAATAGCAAAATTCTTACTTCTTTTTTTACACATTTAATTTTATGACTTGCAAAATGCATTTGAAGCTGATGTAGCAGACCTAGCAATTGACAGCAGTGAGAAAGTTCCTTGGGTGAATAACCATCCCCGGTGACCTTCTTAATCAGTTCTAGCAACAGATACTGCAGATCTTAACAGACTGAATGATGATTATACAACTGTCTCAGTCAATGTCTCTGGTGTTCTCAAAGCAGTTGGCCTCAAAATAATGGCTCTACAGAACCTTCAAGAACATGATCTCACGGAGCCCTCATAATTCATCGCTAATCAGGCCATGACGAATATGGCAGAAACTTGGGCCTCTCAGCTGCCTGTCCTGCAGCTGAAAGAGAGCCAACCTCATCCCCCAGTACCTTCGGCCGTCAACATCAGTGATTTCTAGTTACAGGCCTGGAAAACCGCAAGCCGAAGTGTCTTCCCTGCCCACAACTGAAGGGAAGGGAATCACAGGGTTTAATCTCGTATGCGCTGAGAAAAAAAAGGAGCGCTTTCCGCTAATCAAATGCTAGACTGCAAAAGCAGCCCAGGCCATCCACCACCCCTCAGCGCCTGATGAGAAGGCTGCGGGAGAGCTCAAGGAAGACCCTCCATTTTAATGCACCTCCTCCTTCTCTTGGTCTCTCGCACACAGAAGGGATTTGTTCTGCAGGGCCACGTTTGTGGCTCTGTGTGAAAGCAGATCCAGGCTGCTTGACCCACCTTAGCAGTGGGGAGGCAGAATCAATGCACTGATTAGAAGAACAGGTCAGATTTCTGATTGAAACCACAGCGCAGAAACCACAGAAACTTCATCTCTGCTAGACCAGATGGAAGATTCCAGAAATTCCATTAAGGAACTTATTGATGACATCACAGAATAAATATCACAGTTTTTTTTAAAGAATCTGCTTTAGTGTTTTGATATGAATGTGAGAGTGCTTTCTTTTGTTTTCTGTTAATAGGAGGTGTTCATAGTATGTATTGTATGTATGTATATGTATAGCACCATGTACATGTATAGTTCACCAGCAGATACATCTTCAAGCACTAAAACCGTTAGGTGTGACATTTGCTATGGGATAATAAAAACAGACCTTTTTTACACCTGACATTAACCTGAAACTACTAAAACCATCTGGAATCAGTCGTAGTTCACCTGGTAAATCAGTGGAATCCTTTACATTGTGATATCGACCCATGAAGAAAAGCCAGATCACATTCCAAAACCAGCAGGACTCGACAGAAACATTGAATTGCTTTTATGTTTCTTTCAGCAGTGATGCATAGACTATTGTAACTGTGTCTATCTGGCCACATCTGTTAGTGAAGATGATTGTATTTAGAGGTCACAATGGTTGTAAATGCAATTAATAAAGCAAACCTGGTGAAGAACTTGCCTCATCAATCCCTCATTAAAAAATGTTTATCTAAATACACTACCAGCCAAACGTTCTAGTACACTACCAGTCAAACGTTTTAGATACACTACCACTCAAACGTTTTAGATACACTACCAGTCAAGCGTTTTAGTACACTACCACTCAAACGTTTTAGATACACTACCACTCAAACGTTTTAGATACACTACCAGTCAAACGTTTTAGTACACTACCAGTCAAACGTTTTAGATACACTACCACTCAAACGTTTTAGATACACTACCAGTCAAACGTTTTAGTACACTACCAGTCAAACGTTTTAGATACACTACCACTCAAACGTTTTAGATACACTACCAGTCAAACGTTTTAGTACACTACCAGTCAAACGTTCTAGTACACTACCAGTCAAATGTTTTAGATCACTACCAGTCAAACGTTCTAGTACACTACCAGTCAAATGTTTTAGTACACTACCAGTCAAACGTTTTAGAACACTACCAGTCAAACATTTTAGTACACTACCAGTCAAACGTTCTAGTACACTACCAGTCAAATGTTTTAGATCACTACCAGTCAAACGTTCTAGTACACTACCAGTCAAATGTTTTAGTACACTACCAGTCAAACGTTTTAGATCACTACCAGTCAAACGTTTTAGTACACTACCAGTCAAGCGTTTTAGATACACTACCAGTCAAACGTTTTAGATCACTACCAGTCAAACGTTTTAGTACACTACCAGTCAAACGTTTTAGATCACTACCAGTCAAATGTTTTAGATCACTACCAGTCAAATGTTTTAGATCACTACCAGTCAAACATTTTAGATCACTACCAGTCAAACGTTCTAGTACACTACCAGTCAAACGTTTTAGATCACTACCAGTCAAATGTTTAAGAACACTACCATTCAAACGTTTTAGATACACTACCAGTCAAACGTTTTAGTACACTACCAGTCAAACGTTTTAGTACACTACCAGTCAAACGTTTTAGAACACTACCAGTCAAACGTTTTAGTACACTACCAATCAAACGTTTTAGTACACTACCAGCCAAACATTTTAGTACACTACCAGTCAAACGTTTTAGTACACAACCAGTCAAACGTTTTAGAACACTACCAGCCAAACATTTTAGAACTGTTCTAAACCTTTTGACTGGTAGTGTATGTTGATATGTACTTCAAATGGAGATTTTCATTACATTACTTGTAGTGAGGGAAGGCTTTTTGGTTCTGCACTGTAAAACAAGAAAACAATGTTTTAACATAAAAAGTTTGTGTCTGGGCTGCCTTAACATTTTGAGAAAATAGATAAAACCCCCACTTTTTTCATGGTGTGGAAAAAAATGCAGCATGTAATCTTTAGTTAAATCATAAATACCAGTAATCCTGTGTCATTTAAACCCTCCAATTATTACAGCATTAAAATCTTGAAACCTCAGACGGATAATTGTCCAGTCCAATCAGCCAAGCTAGTCTCCCATTAATTAGGAAGTAACAGCGGAATCAACCAATTACTGATTTACAAAGAATAGAACTGTAGGCATCTGTAGGGCTTTGCATCATTGAACCCTACAAAACTAAAGTTGGAGGGTCAGTGTTCAATTCCGGGTAGCATAAACAGCCTGAAAACAACCACAGTATTGAAACTTGAAGTTGGAAAAGTCTGGCATGTTGACACCAATACAGGCCTAGCTGACATAATACTTTAAATACTTCAAATACTGTTGCAATTAAAACTGTATTGATATAGAGGGTAGATCTGTCTCATATGCTATCATGTGTTACTGAGACAGATTATATCCAGTAATATAACAGTGTCATCTTTCTATTACCTGTAATTGGCATATATTGGCATATAACATCTGTCAATCAATCTACAGATCAGATATTGAATGTCATTATCTCTGGTTTTCCAAAGACTACAAAGAGTTATGGTGCTATACAACTAGTCTATACTAGTATTATACTATTAGTAATCTTTGGTTGTTAGCAATGCATGTTTTGACATCCATGGCCTGAACCAGAAGGTAATTTCTACTGATCATACTGAAGTGTATTTCATGTTATTAGATGCTATACGGTAACACTTTAAAGCCTGTTTTTATAAATAATAAATCAATGTACTGATAGCTTATTGTAACTAGGCAACAATGCTTTATAGGCATATTTATAAACTCTCACAATGCTTCATAAGGCTGTAATAATGTAACATATTAATTATTTAGTGACTTACAAACATGGTGTCACTATTCATCATAATGCCATGTAAATTCTTAAAGATCCTTTTGTGCTTATAAATTCTTATTAACAAGAGTAAAAAAAGCAGGATCAGCTGAAAGAACTTTCATCAATCTACTTGCAGCACTCTGTGATGACATGTTCAATGTTAAGAATGTTGTTGAAAATATTTAAAATGTTTATTTGGTGTTTTATTATTATATGCAGGTTAATATCTCTTTAAAAGACATCATAATCAATATTGACACTTATGTGACTACATATCGTCGCTTTCCAATAAAAAAACAAGTTCCTCCAAAATTGCAACTTTACAGGAGAGACCAAAAACATACTTTACTTTCAATGTATGTCAATGTAACCAGAATTTTTTCAAAGCTGTTTTGGATCACTTCTATTTGTCCATTCGGCATAAAATGTTCACACAATGTAAAAATCCTAAAATCGACAAAAATGGAGATGCTTTTCATTGGACAGCAACGATATTTAAAAAAAAATAATTATTGTTGACCAGCATACCAAACACAACATTTGCTTGTTTTGCTGTTGGCTATGCTGGTCTATGCTAGTTTAACTAACAGGGATGTTGTTTTTTTCCAAAGAGCTAACACGTCTAAAACTGATCAAAATAAAGCAAAAACCCGCACGCAAGCTGTCATGACTTTTTAGCCTCTGCTCACTTTTCAACATGTCAACATATTTGGCTGAACTAGCTGTTTAATCTCATTGTGTAACAAGGGCTCCACAGGTTTCCCAGGTCAGTGGATGATAGATGAAATGATATCAGCGAATGACAGATCAGACATAAGCGAAGACGTGTTCTCTCCTCCTCAAAGCAGGCCGTAATTCACTGCGCAAACTTCAATATGAAGAAATCTGTGGGGACACAGTCAGCTGGTCAGTTTTATAAATCACATACGGAGTGATCCTCCTAATTCCTGCATCAGGCTTTCAGGGACCTTAAATAACTCCTCTGACCCCAGAGGAAGTGAGGTTTAACCTCCTCCTGTCCACAAACACCACACAACTCCCTGAAGCCATGTCCCCATGTCTGACAGCTCAGACCAGCCTGACCCCCGGCTCAATGCCCCCTCACTGACCAACTGGACAACCTATAGGTGTATGTGTAGCACTCGGGTGGGGTGGGGTGGGGTGGAGAGGGTAATGCCTTACAGATGTAGAGTGATGGAAGTCAATCCACACAGATAAAGTCAAAGTGAGAGAGAGAGGGAGAGAGAGCCCATTTGAGAGTAAGAAAAAGAGAAAGAGAGAGAGGAATAGTGAATAAAGTCAGAAAGCAAGTGTGAGATGACCAAAAGAAACAGATAGAAAGATAGAAATAGAAAATGAGTAAAGAGGGAGACTGAGATAGAAAGAAAGGAAGAAAGAAAACGAACGAAAGAAGGAACATGGGGAAGATGTGAAGAGGTAAAGAGAAAAAGCAAAGGGGGAGAATGAGAAGAGCAAGAGAGCTAGAGAGAAAGGTAAGTGGCAAGAAAGAAAGAAAGAAAGAAAGAAAGAAAGAAAGAAAGAAAGAAAGAAAGAAAGAAAGAAAGAAAGTGTGACAGAGGTAGTGGAAAAGCAGAGAGTGAGAGAGAGGGAAGAAGATGAGGGCCACTGACAAGTGATAAACGAAAAAGGAAAAAATGAATAAAGAAAGGAAGAAGAAATAAGGAAAGAAAGACAGTGAGAGCAACAGAAAAAAAGAAAGAGAGAGAGGGGATAAGATACAGAGAGAGAGAGAGAGAGAGAGAGAGAGAGATGAGAAGAGAGACAATAAGACAAATAGGGGAGAAAAATGAGAGACAGACAGCAAGAGAGAAAGACTAGACAGATAGAGAGGGAAAGAAATAGTGAGAGAGAGATGAGACAGAGAGAGGGAGAGAAAGAATGAGAGAGAGAGATGAAACTGATAAGAGGGACAGAAAGAATGAGAGAGATGAAACTGATAGAGGGAGAGAAAGAATGAGAGAAGAATGAGAGAGAAGAAGAGAGAGAGAGAAGGAGAAAGAATGAGAGAGAGGAAAGAAAGAATAAGAGAAGAATGAGAGAGATGAAACTGATAGAGAGGGAGAGAAAGAATGAGAGAAGGATGAGAGAGAGAATGAGAGAAAGAATGAGAGAGATGAAACTGATAGAGAGGGAGAGAAAGAATAAGAGAGAGGAGAGAAAGAATAAGAGAAGAATGAGAGAGAGAAAGAGAGAAAGAATGAGGGAGATGAAACTGATAGAGAGGGAGAGAAAGAATAAGAGAGGAATGAGAGAGAGAAGGGGAGAGAGAGAGGGAGAGGGAAGGAGAGAAAAAATGAGAGAGATGAAACTGATAGAGAGGGAGAGAAAGAATAGGAGAGAGATTTAATTGATAGAGAGGGAGAGAAAGAATGAGAGAGAGATGAAACCGATAGAGAGGGAGAGAAAGAATGAGAGAAGAATGAGAGAGAAAGGGAGAGAGAGAGAGGAGAGAAAGAATAATGAGAGAGAGATGAAACTGATAGAGGGAGAGAAAGAATGAGAGAGAGATTTAAATGATAGAGAGGGAGAGAAAGAATGAGAGAAGAATGAGAGAGAAAGGGAGAGAGAGAGAGGAGAGAAAGAATAATGAGAGAAAGATGAAACTGATAGAGAGAAAGAATGAGAGAGAGATTTAAATGATAGAGAGGGAGAGAAAGAATGAGAGAGAGAGATGAAACTGATAGAGAGAGAGAAAGAATGAGAGAGAGATTTAAATGATAGAGAGGGAGAGAAAGAATGAGAGAAGAATGAGAGAGAAAGGGAGAGAGAGAGGAGAGAAAGAATAATGAGAGAAAGATGAAACTGATAGAGAGAAAGAATGAGAGAGAGATTTAAATGATAGAGAGGGAGAGAAAGAATGAGAGAGAGAGATGAAACTGATAGAGAGAGAGAAAGAATGAGAGAGAGATTTAAATGATAGAGAGGGAGAGAAAGAATGAGAGAGAGAGATGAAACTGATAGAGAGAGAGAAAGAATGAGAGAGAGATTTAAATGATAGAGAGGGAGAGAAAGAATGAGAGAGAGAGATGAAACTGATAGAGGGAGAGAAAGAATGAGAGAGAGATTTAAATGATAGAGAGGGAGAGAAAGAATGAGAGAGAGAGATGAAACTGATAGAGGGAGAGAAAGAATGAGAGAGAGATTTAAATGATAGAGAGGGAGAGAAAGAATGAGAGAGAGATTTAAATGATAGAGAGGGAGAGAAAGAATGAGAGAGAGAGATGAAACTGATAGAGGGAGAGAAAGAATGAGAGAGAGATGAAACTGATAGAGAGCAACAGAAAGAATAAGAGAATAATGAGAAAGAGAAGAGGAGAGAGCGAGAGAGGGAGAGAAATAATGAAAGAGAGATGAAACTGATAGAGAGGGAGAGAAAGAATGAGAGAAGAATGAGAGAGAAGGGGAGAGAAAGAGAGAGAGAGAGAGAGAGAGAGAGAGAGAGAGAGAGGCAGACCTTGCTCAGGGATATTTATGTTAGATATTGGGTTAAGCGTAACCTTCTTAGCCTCAGCATTCCACAAAATAGCTTTTTGATGTCGGCCCCTTGATGAGGAAAAATAAACACTGAAGTATTATAAAGGGAAAGCAGTGTAGATTCTCAAAGATGTGTGCGTAATTAGATTCAATGCAGTTTTCAGGGGTTATTATTAGATTACAGAGAGTTTACATAGTCCTCTTTTCTAACAACAACAAGATCGCTGTACTTTAGAATAAACAGAACCTTCGTGTTTCTTTTACACACAGAGTAAATACAGATACAGGAGGAAATCACTGCCTTCAAAAGAGCTTTTTATGACTAAGAATTTTTTTTCAAACACAATACTCTCCTGGTGTGTGTAGAGAACTAAATCAGTTCTTCTGGAGCTTGGATTAAAATGTGAAGCTCTGGATGACCTCACTGTTACTGTACTGATGAAACTCACTGAAGACAGAATCAGTTCGTAGGAAAAAGAGTCTTCAATAAAAGATGAGTTTAAATGGGCTGTGGTAAAATCCTGTGCAGATAAGGGTTTCATCACTTTAAGATGCAGAGATACGTCTGGGTTCTGCTGCTGCTACTGCTGAGGGAGTGCACTGCACATGTTTCACCCTCAGAGGTACTGTGTAAACATCAGAGACCACCCATCATTTATTTGATTTCAACTCAAACCAGTCATTAAGTACAAGTTATTCATATTTCAGTAGTCAAAACAAAATAAGAAAGTAAAATAACATATCTACATAATTTGAGCTGCTATTCTTTACATTGGGTGAAAATTACTGGAAATATAAGAAATGCTTCAACATTGCTTGGAATAAAATGTCTTTACTTTTTTACTTAGACTAAAAGTAAACATTTGCCCACATTTTATACTTGGTTTTCCTTGAATAGCAACTATATGCTAATAATATATATGTACATACACTACATAGGCAAAATATTGGCACACACAATCATTGAATTCAGGTGTTTCATTCAGCCCATTGGTCGTGCTAAATAGTTTACTGAATTCTTAGATGTTCCATAATCAACTGTGAGTCATATTATTGAAAAGTGGAAGCATTTAGGAATCACAGCAACTCAGCCATGACGTGCCAGACCACGTGAAGTTACAGAGCAGGGTCTCCGAGTGCTGAAGTACCAAACCTCGTCTGGCATTAACATCAGCATAAAAACTGTGTGCCAGGAGCTTCATGGCATGGGTTCTCATGGCTGAGCAGCTGCTTGAAAGCCTTACATCACCAAGCACAATGCCAAGCGTTGGATGGAGTGGTATATAGTGCCGCCATTGGACTGTAGAGCAGTGGACACGAATTCTGTGATGTGGAAAATCATGCTTCTCTATCTGGAAGTCTGATGACCAAGTCTGGGTTTGGAGAGTGCCAGATAAAGATTACATTACTGTAAAGTTTGGTGGAGGGGGGATAATGCTTTGAAGTTGTTTTTTAGGTTTCTTAGTTCCAGTGAAGTTAAAGCTTAATGCTTCAGAAGACCAAGACATTTTTGACTATTGTATGCCTCCAACTTTGTGGGAACAGTTTTGAGAGGGTCCTTTTTGTACCAGCATGACCGACTGTGTCCCAGTAAACAAAACAATGTCCATAAAGGCTGGTTGTGTGAGTTTGGTGTGGAAAAATACAACCCCGTCAAACATCTTTGGGATGAACCAGAACGGAGATTGTGAGCCAGGCCCATTCATCCAACAACAGTTTCTGACCTGAATGGGCAAAAATCCCCACAGACACTGCAAACTCTTGTAGAAACGCTTCACAGAAGAGTAGAAGCTGTTATAGCTGAAAAGGGGAGACCAACTTCATATTAATGCCTATGGATTTAGAATGGGATGTCATAAAAGCTACTGCAGATGTAATGTGAAAGTGTCCCAATACTTTTGTCCATATAATGTATTTGGATATAAGGAAATACATGCATGTTTATTATTGAAAAGAAACCAAAAAAAAGCTGCTGGTGTTCTCAGAACAATGGACTGACCGCACCAGTGTCCAAATCTCAACTTCACTAAATGTGTTAGGGATAATTTGCATTGTGAGCAGCAAAAAATAAAACCAACTTTTAATACTGAATTTCAGAGGAGTGGAAGAATATCCCTGGAGATTTCTTTAAAAAAACCTGAAAGCAAGTCTACTTAAGACACAGTAGACAAGAGAAAATAGATTATTATATATTTAGTTCTTGGTTTTCAGTTTTTTCTTTACATTTTGTCTTTTTCCAAACACTGACGATGTTATATTGATTTCTTTAAGTATATGGTAAATAAACATTTACTGTATGTGACACGTATGTGACCCTGTCCGTGTGTAGTGTGTCCATGTTCTCACCATGCTTGAGTGGGTTTACTCCGGGTACTCCGATTTCCCCCCACACGTCCAAACACATGCATGTTAGGTTGCTCGGTCATGCTAAAGTGCCAGTAGATGTGTGTACGAGTGAATGTTGGCCATGTGATGGACTGCCGAACTGTCCATGGTGTACCCCGCCTTCGCCCGATGACATTGGGATTGGCTCCAGTGATCTCAACTAGTGGGAAAAAGCAGAAGATAATGGATGGATGGATGTAAACATTTGAATTATGTAAATATGACTGTATGTAGATAATTATTTATGTAATAAATAAGATAGAGGCAGCAAACGTTGGATTATCTCTCCTGAAAACACAGCTTTTTGCCAATTCTTTGTGTATTTTGTATGTTTTACTCACTGTTTGTTCACAAACTGCAAGTTGTCTCTGCACCTGTTGTCTTTGCAATGTTGTTTATTTATCAGTTTTTCATCACTACACCGCAGACCCACTCTGACAGGGTGTTCTAATACTGCAAAACTTCACACTGGTATAAAGAAAATAAAACTGACCTGAACTGAATTGAAATTGAATTAGTCATTTTGATTTACAGGTCGTGTAGCAGGTTTGAGTCAGCTTTTTTTCCTGTTTTCACGTCAAGAAATGACTAAAAAATGTAAAACTATGTTTTTTTTCTACAAAACAAGAATCTAAATATCTGCTCTTCTATGTACAAACACAAATGTGCTATGAATTGAATTAACAGTCTAGAGTCTGAACAGAAGCTTTCAGCTTTATTCAATAAACTGCAAGTGAAAAATAATCGAAAATTGCTTTTGTCATTGCCAGCAGCAGCTGTGAGTTTTAAGGGTCAAAGGCACTTCATTGGAGTCAATGTCAAGACAGCTATGGTCAAGATAATTATGTCCAAGGACATGGACTGAGCTCTGGACATTATGGACCAAGACGAAGACTGGACGGCATTCAAACCCCTGATGAGTCAGAGAAAGACCTTTTTATAATATTAACGAGTCTCAAGCCAAAGACTAATAAGATCAAGACTCTGGCTTTAACTCCTCACACTCCCAGCCTAAGTAAATCCTAAAGCATATTATTCAGTAACTACATGGACTACAATGCAAAATTACTGAGTTATTCTTATGTCATATCAGAGTGCAATAAATTTTACCAACATGTCTTGGCCATTTAGGGGGTTAATAAAATCTGTCACTGGTGTCACTGCGGTGCTGGGAATGGTCCACCACCTAAATAACAGTGGTCAGCAGTGGTCCTATAGTCCTTGCTTTCTTTTCCACTAATGATGAAAGGGTGGCTGGTAAGATGTGCAGCAACAGATGAGCTACAGTTAGAGAAATTGTAAATCTGTAATGTGCATGTACAAATACATTCAGCCCAAAATGGCAAAACATAAAGCTTTTAACAGCCCAAACAACAAATTATTGAACAAACAGTTGCAGGAAGGTAATGTGCTACTTTTGTCCTTGTTAAATCCTTAAATAGTGGAGTTTTTTATATAAACTTTCAATCTTTTTCAGAAAGAAGAGTCAATATTGTTCCACTCAGCACTGATGGCTTCAAACTGTTAAAAAACAAGTGTGTGTTTAATGTGAGACCAAATACTCTCTACGGGCTTTACATTTGGACTCTGACCAATTCAAACCACCAGTAACAATTTTGGGCACCAGTAGTATTTTGGGTTTGGCTTTTTTGGACAGTATGTTATAGGTATATCATAGGTGTTTCTTATAAAATAGTATAACATATATACTGTAAATACAATGTCTCTACAGCCATGAGGGGCAAATGCTTTCAGTAGATTCTGTGTTGTGAAGTGGAAGGTAACTGACTTTTGAGCTGGTTCAAGTATCAGATGAATATAAACACATGTGGATTTGGTAAGTTCAGATGGACCGAGAGGATATGGGAGGGCAATGGGGGTATGTTTTTTTCAATTGGAGTTGAGGGCTTGTGGCAATGTTCTACCCCAGTGGGGATGCAGGTCTTTTAGGCCCTCACCTAACCCCCACCCACCCGACAATCCTCATCATGGTGGAGATAAAGCAGCTCTCTTTGAACTCTTTCAGATATGAGGGCAGCACTCCCACCTCCCCAACTCCCTTTTTCTCCAAACCTCAGGCCTTATCTGGAGAGAGAGAATCAAGCCCTCGAAGGGTCGAGATAACAGCATGGCCAATGTGAGCCATCACGCTGACAGGCCTATAAACCCAGTCTGCTCCGAGTCCATTCATCTCACTATAGATGAGGTGCGGGTCCACGTCTGTCTGTTTTCCTGCATTCACAGAACGAAAAACTTCTGGCTTTGTACTAAAACCTGGGAAAAACAGAATCTTAAAGTTGGAAGTTACTCATTTATTATATATATATATATATATATATATATATATATATATATATATATATATATATATATATATATATATATAGCGCTGTTATTGTTACATACAAATTTACAAATGTTTATAATTGCTTATTTTACATGATAATAATGACATGTAAATTACAATTAGGACACAATATTACACACATACATGTAAAATGTATACGAGACGATATTATTATTGCATAGACTTACATATATCTTTTATATATGCAATATATCAATGTTATATATAAATATGTACACAGAGATAATTACATTATCTATAATTCTAATTATATATAATTATATATATTGGTCGGGGGACTGTTCAGTCCAGTAGTGACACTGCTGTGTCTGATCTGCTTATACCAGTGCAACACACACTAACACACTACCATGTCCGTGTCACTGCAGTGCTGAGAATGCACCACCAACCAAATAATATCTACTCTGTAGTGGTCCTGTAGGGGTCCTGACCATTGAAGAACAGGCTGAAATACTGAAAGACAATGAGTGCAGGTACAATTACATTATAAATAGGTAAATACATACATACTATAATTTGTATGTTATGTATGTAATGCTGTTTACAACATATGCAAACTGGATCTGCCCCCACATCCTGACAAGGTACAAGAATATGCCTATGTGTGCGTCTTTGTTCAGGACCCCTCGTCTCTCGCTGAAGAGGAGAGCAGGTTGACACAGAGACTTTTTCTCCATTCACATGTTCACAGACTGAAACCCACACCGTGTGGAATGTTGTGATTGCGCGTCATTACCCGCCGTTTAAAGTTTACGCAGAATTGAGCGATAAAAGAAATCATGGAGACTCTTAAAAGTCAAATATGTTCAACACGGTTGACGCTGTGCTCAGTCGAATGTGGTCCGTGTGGTCTGACTTTGATCACTTCATAAAATAAAAGACGGAGATTGGAAGTCGGTAACAGTAGCCGCCGTCGTTCACGTCATCCTCTGTATAACTCAATTTTCTCCATCACCCCTGAAAGCAATATCCTATCCTCGCAGCCTGCCTGACTGAACAAAGCCGCGTTTTATAGCTGCTCAGTCGGCCTGGCACGAACAATCGGACGGCACCACTGCGCGCGCGCCGTTTGGCAGGGCTCTGGGATAACATTAGCAGGCGGCCTTGGGGAACTGGGCGAGAGAGCAGGCGTTCAGAAGTAAATACCTCCGTCGAAGTCGTCCGCGGGCCAGCTTCTTTTTTTTCCGCCTTTTTCATCTCCTCTAGTCAGGGGTGGTCTTACGCTCCCTCTACTGCTCCTCGGGCCTGCCAGCACTGTCCCACCACCGCCCGACCTGCGGCAACAACGCACGGAAAGAATAACAACCACGATCCATTACCGCTTCATACTCCAACGCCTGCGCACACTGGGGCTTTTTTTTTGTCTCGCGCTCGAACAGTGGGAACGTTGAAAAGAAGGATAATAAACCGGATTCCTCAAACCGTCCCGCTTGTAGACCAGGCCTACAGCTCTAATGGCTGCTGTAGCAGCAGTGCGCAGTCGCTCCGTGTTGACAGCTGTGCGTAAAAGGGCTGGAACGTTGAACTCATGTGCCGTAGCTGCTATTTCCTTTCACCCGCTGCTGAAAAGCAGACCTCGAGGGCAAGCTTGCCAACCGCCCAGTCACGAGAGGGAGTGTACATGTGCACAAGCAAGGTGGCAAGAGGTAGCAATCCAGAGTGGCTTGATATGAAATGTTGCCTTTTAGAGAACATGAGTCAGAATTGATAGGAACCAGACATCCTCCCCAGGCCATGTCTTTCACTGTCATCCAGCTGGACTTGACTTTCTGCCTTATTTCATCGCTCTGCTTCTTGCAGTCCACAGCAGGGCTGGATCGACTCTGTAATGACCCCTTTGAGTATATGGTAGGGCCATTCCTGTCCATACTGCTGGAGTGGGGCACTATCCCACTTCTGACACCAGTGTGGCTGGCATACAGTAGGAAGACAATGGAAACAAACCACTTCAAGCTAATGCTCTGTTGTTGAACACTCAGAACCATCATTAGCATTAGTGATGGATTACTGACTGGGCTACTATAGCAAATGCCCAGTAACCTCTAAATGCCAGGAGCCTTGGGGCCCCTAGGGACAGCCTGGGACAGTCGACTGAAAATATACATTTATGAATATCACTTATGTAGTACATGAATTAGCAAAATACAGTCCCCTCAGCTGCACAGATTTAACTCATATGATATTGTACATGTGCTGAATAATGGTTTTAGCTTTTCCCAGTGCTGCTTAAAACATGTAAAATTGAGCTGCTTATTAAATGTATGCTGTTTTTTTAGTGAGCTTTTGGGATGGTGGCCTCCAAAGACACCAGCAGTCTTGCAAGACTATGAGCTGTTCCTGATGAATATTATGATAAATCCTCAAAAGACATATGTCAGTTGACTGGTTGTTTTGGCTCATAAATAAACTATAAAATGGTTACATCTGAGACGGCTGCAGACAGTGTGATCTCTGGTTCCTATCACTGTCATTGTAAAGAAAATCCAGAACTGTTAGTTTCTCTACAGTTAACTATTTCACATCAACAATCACAATGCATGACTGTTTATATTTCAATGCTCAAATGATGCTGAAGTTTTGAAAAACTGATGGAACTTCTCTTTGAAGTGAAGTTGAAGTAGCAGACTTGAGAAAATCAAATTAGCTCAGAAGTCAAATATGAGCAATGTTCTTTCTAAAGTGGAGCACTCACTCCAGTAAAACTGGTTTCAGAGCAGGCGGCAGATCAAAATCAGTCATGTTATTGACTTTTCCTGTAAAGGCAGCGAGGAAGGCGTCCATTGACTTCCCCCACAGTTTGGTATCAACACTGACAAAGTCATGCATAGTTCATAAAAAACACATTTTTATACATGCATTTGTAAATACGTTTCCCACTGCTAAACTCTAAAGTGTGACTGATATCACCCTTTACACCATCTACATTCTGCGAACATAACAAATGTCTGCGATGTAAAAAAGCCAGCACCACAGGGGGAACGTACACAGAGAGGGTTGAAGAAGAATGATCAGAGGAAGGCATAAGTTCTGCTCAGAAAGCCACTGTCGACCCGCCTCAACAGCGGGAAGGCCGTCTCTCTCCTTCTACTTTCTCCTCTTCTCACTATCATACCAATCTCACTACACTTAAACACAGTTAAACACAAAGAACACATAAACACATCCTAACCCAATAAACAACAACAACAATAAAAGCTACAAATGTCTTTTTTTACCCGGCTGGGTTAAATGTGCAGACCAGCTTTGCAAACCACACCTTCAAATCCCCCCTCAGTAATACAGCAAGGGGCAGCCACCTCAATATTTTTTACTATAATTTTATTTCAATCAATTTCCATTCTTCTGATCATTTTTAAGATTTAACACAATGTAAATGGAAGCTACTGCATTTAAATGATGTAGAAAAAACAAAGATAGATACATGTTTTTCTTTGGACAGTGATGATATGCTAGCTAACCATTTAAAGTAGTCTCTCTAAGAATGTATCCATCTCTCAAACTAAAGATTTTATAAAACAATAGGCTTTTGATTTGAAGCTATGAAACTGACGCCACCATGTGCTGCAAGAAGAACAGCATTGCAGTAATGACTGATCATGACTGTGACAACACTGACCAGCAAAGTCATACGTAAACAATTCAATTACCACATAAAAGTTGGTGGTCCACATATAATGTTGAGCACCCAGCGCACCTAAAGCAGGTAATAGAGGGCTGTAGCAGTAAGGGCTGTAGCAGTGAGGGTTGTAGCAGTGGGGGTTGTAGCAGTGAGGGCTGTAGCAGTGAGGGCTGTAGCAGTGAGGGTTGTGGCAGTGAGGGTTGTAGCAGTGAGGGCTGTAGCAGTGAGGGTTGTAGCAGTGAGGGTTGTGGCAGTGAGGGTTGTGGCAGTGAGGGTTGTGGCAGTGAGGGTTGTAGAAGTGAGAGTTTTAGCAGTGAGGGTTGGAGCAGTGAGGGCTGGAGCAGTGAGGGCTGTAGCAGTGAGGGCTGTAGCAGTGAGGGTTGTAGCAGTGAGGGCTGTCGCAGTGAGGGCTGTAGGCGTAAGGGTTGTAGAAGTGAGGGTTGTAGCAGTGAGGGCTGTAACAGTGAGGGTTGTAGCAGTGAGGGTTGCAGCAGTGAGGGTTGTAGCAGTGAGGGTTGTAGCAGTGAGGGTTGTAGAAGTGAGGGTTGTAGAAGTGAGGGTTGTAGAAGTGAGGGTTGTAGCAGTGAGGGTTGTAGAAGTGAGGGTTGTAGAAGTGAGGGTTGTAGCAGTGAGGTTTGTAGAAGTGAGGGTTGTAGAAGTGAGGGTTGTAGCAGTGAGGGTTGTAGAAGTGAGGGTTGTAGCAGTGAGGGTTGTAGAAGTGAGGGTTGTAGCAGTGAGGGTTGTAGAAGTGAGGGTTGTAGAAGTGAGGGTTGTAGCAGTGAGGGTTGTAGCAGTGAGGGTTGTAGAAGTGAGGGTTGTAGAAGTGAAGGTTGTAGCAGTGAGGGTTGTAGCAGTGAGGGTTGTAGCAGTGAGGGTTGTAGAAGTGAGGGTTGTAGCAGTGAGGGTTGTAGCAGTGAGGGTTGTAGCAGTGAGGGTTGTAGAAGTGAGGGTTGTAGCAGTGAGGGTTGTAGAAGTGAGGGTTGTAGCAGTGAGGGTTGTAGCAGTGAGGGTTGTAGAAGTGAGGGTTGTAGAAGTGAGGGTTGTAGCAGTGAGGGTTGTAGCAGTGAGGGTTGTAGAAGTGAGGGTTGTAGCAGTGAGGGTTGTAGCAGTGAGGGTTGTAGCAGTGAGGGTTGTAGAAGTGAGGGTTGTAGAAGTGAAGGTTGTAGCAGTGAGGGTTGTAGCAGTGAGGGTTGTAGCAGTGAGGGTTGTAGAAGTGAGGGTTGTAGCAGTGAGGGTTGTAGCAGTGAGGGTTGTAGCAGTGAGGGTTGTAGAAGTGAGGGTTGTAGCAGTGAGGGTTGTAGAAGTGAGGGTTGTAGCAGTGAGGGTTGTAGCAGTGAGGGTTGTAGAAGTGAGGGTTGTAGAAGTGAGGGTTGTAGCAGTGAGGGTTGTAGCAGTGAGGGTTGTAGAAGTGAGGGTTGTAGCAGTGAGGGTTGTAGCAGTGAGGGTTGTAGCAGTGAGGGTTGTAGAAGTGAAGGTTGTAGCAGTGAGGGTTGTAGCAATGAGGGTTGTAGAAGTGAAGGTTGTAGCAGTGAGGGTTGTAGCAGTGAGGGTTGTAGCAGTGAGGGTTGTAGAAGTGAAGGTTGTAGCAGTGAGGGTTGTAGCAGTGAGGGTTGTAGTAGTGAGGGTTGTAGCAGTGAGGGTTGTAGAAGTGAGGGTTGTAGCAGTGAGGGTTGTAGAAGTGAGGGTTATAGCAGTGAGGGTTGTAGAAGTGAGGGTTGTAGCAGTGAGGGTTGTAGAAGTGAGGGTTGTAGCAGTGAGGGTTGTAGCAGTGAGGGTTGTAGCAGTGAGGGTTGTAGAAGTGAGGGTTGTAGCAGTGAGGGTTGTAGAAGTGAGGGTTGTAGAAGTGAGGGTTGTAGCAGTGAGGGTTGTAGAAGTGAGGGTTGTAGCAGTGAGGGTTGTAGAAGTGAGGGTTGTAGCAGTGAGGGTTGTAGCAGTGAGGGTTGTAGAAGTGAGGGTTGTAGCAGTGAGGGTTGTAGAAGTGAGGGTTGTAGAAGTGAGGGTTGTAGAAGTGAGGGTTGTAGCAGTGAGGGTTGTAGAAGTGAGGGTTGTAGCAGTGAGGGTTGTAGCAGTGAGGGTTGTAGAAGTGAGGGTTGTAGCAGTGAGGGTTGTAGCAGTGAGGGTTGTAGCAGTGAGGGTTGTAGAAGTGAGGGTTGTAGCAGTGAGGGTTGTAGAAGTGAGGGTTGTAGAAGTGAGGGTTGTAAAAGTGAGGGTTGTAGAAGTGAGGGTTGTAGAAGTGAGGGTTGTAGCAGTGAGGGTTGTAGAAGTGAGGGTTGTAGCAGTGAGGGTTGTAGCAGTGAGGGTTGTAGCAGTGAGGGTTGTAGAAGTGAGGGTTGTAGCAGTGAGGGTTGTAGAAGTGAGGGTTGTAGAAGTGAGGGTTGTAGAAGTGAGGGTTGTAGCAGTGAGGGTTGTAGAAGTGAGGGTTGTAGAAGTGAGGGTTGTAGAAGTGAGGGTTGTAGCAGTGAGGGTTGTAGAAGTGAGGGTTGTAGCAGTGAGGGTTGTAGAAGTGAGGGTTGTAGAAGTGAAGGTTGTAGCAGTGAGGGTTGTAGAAGTGAGGGTTGTAGAAGTGAGGGTTGTAGCAGTGAGGGTTGTAGAAGTGAGGGTTGTAGAAGTGAGGGTTGTAGAAGTGAGGGTTGTAGCAGTGAGGGTTGTAGCAGTGAGGGTTGTAGAAGTGAGGGTTGTAGCAGTGAGGGTTGTAGAAGTGAGGGTTGTAGAAGTGAGGGTTGTAGCAGTGAGGGTTGTAGCAGTGAGGGTTGTAGAAGTGAGGGTTGTAGCAGTGAGGGTTGTAGCAGTGAGGGTTGTAGAAGTGAGGGTTGTAGCAGTGAGGGTTGTAGCAGTGAGGGTTGTAGCAGTGAGGGTTGTAGCAGTGAAGGTTGTAGAAGTGAGGGTTGTAGAAGTGAGGGTTGTAGCAGTGAGGGTTGTAGAAGTGAGGGTTGTAGAAGTGAGGGTTGTAGAAGTGAGGGTTGTAGCAGTGAGGGTTGTAGCAGTGCGGGTTGTAGAAGTGAGGGTTGTAGAAGTGAGGGTTGTAGAAGTGAGGGTTGTAGCAGTGAGGGTTGTAGAAGTGAGGGTTGTAGAAGTGAGGGTTGTATAAGTGAGGGTTGTAGCAGTGAGGGTTGTAGAAGTGAGGGTTGTAGAAGTGAGGGTTGTAGCAGTGAGGGTTGTAGAAGTGAGGGTTGTAGAAGTGAGGGTTGTAGCAGTGAGGGTTGTAGAAGTGAGGGTTGTAGCAGTGAGGGTTGTAGAAGTGAGGGTTGTAGAAGTGAGGGTTGTAGAAGTGAGGGTTGTAGCAGTGAGGGTTGTAGAAGTGAGGGTTGTAGAAGTGAGGGTTGTAGAAGTGAGGGTTGTAGAAGTGAGGGTTGTAGCAGTGAGGGTTGTAGAAGTGAGGGTTGTAGCAGTGAGGGTTGTAGCAGTGAGGGTTGTAGAAGTGAGGGTTGTAGAAGTGAGGGTTGTAGCAGTGAGGGTTGTAGCAGTGAGGGTTGTAGAAGTGAGGGTTGTAGCAGTGAGGGTTGTAGAAGTGAGGGTTGTAGAAGTGAGGGTTGTAGAAGTGAGGGTTGTAGCAGTGAGGGTTGTAGAAGTGAGGGTTGTAGAAGTGAGGGTTGTAGCAGTGAGGGTTGTAGAAGTGAGGGTTGTAGAAGTGAGGGTTGTAGAAGTGAGGGTAATTTGACTCCAAAAAAGAGAATTTTTAACCACATTTCAGACGTAATGTCAATTTCAGACATAGCATTGTTGTTGGTTCAGTGAGTAAAACAGAATTCCCCAAACTTACCACTGAAGCCTGTCTTTGTTTAATTTTCAGGCTTGGCAAGCGTGTCAGAGCACTAACGTTACCCTGCTAGACCTAATCAGATCCTTCTACTCATTCCAAGCCAATGCTTCTCACCAGCTGTTGTAAGTGTGAACTGTGACCACACATACACAGCTCGGGCTACGGATATGCTCTTTCCTTAATATTCTTCATATTAGGACTGCAATTATTAGAGATTACAAAGAAAAAAAACGAACAGTTTTCACTGAATGTTGAGGAAATCCTAAAACATGGATTACGCTGTTTAAAATAATATTTACATAAATATTTTTTGCTACAATTGTCACTGTTTCCTGAGAGTAGTACATGGACAGATAATCTGTGAACAAATCTGATGCTCTGCCTAGCACTCCTTTTGCAATAAGCCACATTAAACAGGACATTATAGGTAACCACGTTATACAGGATTCTAAGTGTAGACATACTGTATAATAGTGTGAAACAAGGGCTGAACATACAGTAAGTACATCAGATAATGAACATATAGAACCTAAATGCACAAGACCTAAAAACCCAAACTGTATATACGAATAGTAAAATTGTCATTTAGTAATAGGTAGTGATTGGAATGCAAACTTCAAAATTCAAAGTTTCAAAGTTAGGTCTCAGTTGTGGCGTGTGGTAGTAGAACAAAAGCTCTGGTACCTTGGTAGAGTCCACGACAGGGTTGGAGGGGTCGTCCACAACGCACCTGATTGAAAGCCGCCTCCTGGTGCTGACTCACCATTGTTGCTGGTAAGACCCACCACTGTAGTATCATTAGCAAACTTGAGGTTGTAATTTTGCAAGTAAGTGAGTAGTGTACGTGTCAGTGGATTGAGAACACAGCCCTTTGAAGCACCTCTATTCAGTGTGGTGGTGCATGAGGTGGTCATGCGAAAACTGACGGACCAAAGACTCCCAGTCAGGAAGTCCATGATCGAGTTGCAGAGGGAGGTGTTCAGGTCCAGCAGACATAGCCTTCCAATATGTAGCTGTGGTCTGGCTGTGTTAAATGCTGAACTGAAGTCTATAAACAACATTCCCATATAATTGTTATTTCTGTCAAGGTAGGTCAGCAAGAGGTGAATGTCAGACCACCATAGACCAGTTGATACACAGGCTGATACACAAACTGAAATGGATCCAGAGTGGAGGGAAGACAGCTCTTCATGTGTTCCATTACCCGTCCACCCAAAGCACTTCATAATGAGTGGAGTGCATGCTAGGGGCTTTTTATCTGCATGGCTGTTTATAAGCTTCATTATGGTGCCTATATTTTGTATCTATTGCACTTACATACATTTAGATAGAAGTCACATGTTATTCAAGGCAAAGCCAGTGGAAGTGATTAGGTGTGTGCTAATGGACAGCAATGTTTTTTTTTTTTTTTAACTCTTTGGCTTCCTATGCTTACAAACATAGATTTTTGCCAGTCTGACTGATTTCATTCCCATTATAGATTAAGAAAGTTTATAAACACAATCTGATCAAAGTCTCAGTTTACATGCAGACATCAAGAAATCAGATTCAAATTACACGCATGGGTAGAGTACAACTTATATTGTGGTACTTGTGATCATATCACTGCGATTTGCATAAGTCTTACATTAAACCAATTTCAATACTGCTGCTGGAAATGTATAGAAATACAGTGTAAAGTTTTACAGATATTTGCATTTATTTCAGTGGTTGTCAGAGCAACCATTGCATCCGACCCTTTCTCTCTGTGCTCGTCCAGTCTCTTGTCATTTCAAAGATCGACTACTGCAACTCGCTCCTGGCTGGTCTTCCTCTGCAGGCCATCAGGCCCTCGCAACTGTTCCAGAATGCAGCATCATGGCTCGTCTTCAATCTCCCCAAGTTCACTTTAAAACTCTGATGCCTACAAAGCCTAGAAAGGACCAGCTCATCCATACTTTATGGCACTGGTCAGAAGTCAATATGCACCTCGAGCCCTTCGCACTTCAAGTACAGCTCGGCTTAACCCGCCATCCCTCAAGATTCATGGAAGACAAGCAACAAGACTCTTCTCTGTCTTGGTGCTCAGATGGTGGAACGAACTTCCATTGGCTGTCTGAACAACAGACTCTCCCATGGTCTTCAAACACAGACAAGACCCATCTCTTTGTGAAGCACCTATAAGCACTAATCCACTGAAGTATTGGTATAAATCATGATTGCACCATATCTTCCAGGAACACTGGTGAAGTATTGCACTTATACTGTATGTAGTCTTGTATTTATTCTCTGTAGGTGCTCCTGTCTTGCTAAGTATTACACATATACTGTATGTAGTATTGTATTTATTCTCTTCTCTGTAGGTATTCCTGTCTTGCTAAGTATTACACATATACTGTATGTAGTATTGTATTTATTCTCTTCTCTGTAGGTATTCCTGTCTTGCTAAGTATTGCACTTGTACTGTATGTAGTCTTGTATTTATTCTCCTTTCTGTAGGTATTCCTGTCTTGCTAAGTATTGCACTTGTACTGTATGTAGTCTTGTATTTATTCTCTTCTCTGTAGGTATTCCTGTCTTGCTAAGTATTGCACTTGTACTGTATGTATTCTTGTATTTATTCTCTTCTCTGTAGGTATTCCAGACTTGCTAGGTATTGAGCTTATACTGGATGTAGTCTTGTATTTTTTCTCTTCTCTGTAGGTGTTCCAGTCTTGCTAAGTATTGCACTTATACTGATATAGTCTTGTATTTATTCTCTTCTCTGTAGGTGTTTCTGTCTTGCTAGGTATTGCACTTATTCTGTGTCTAATCTTATGTTTTGTTGTCTTCTTTCTTGTTATCAACACTGGCACATGTTTATAGCAGTGTTTGAGCACAAGAGTAGTTTGGACCTAAACCTGTCTGTACTAGATAGAGATACATACTCTGACCGAACACTAAGCACTTATGTAAGTCGCTCTGGATAGGAGCGTCTGCTAAATGTGGTAAATGTAAACAACTAACTGAAACTAATGAAACTGGATTTCTGAAAAAATAAAAGACTGTAATTCTACAGATTTTTGCCCTCATTAATATATTGTTTTATAAACCTATTTCGAGACTTAAGATGTCAGCAGGAGGAGGCGAGAGCCTGAGTCGACTCCAGATAACCCGGGGTTGTGCATCACTAGGCTGTAAAACTCTCCATCCAGGTCTGGCGGTTTGACATTCCTAAGGTCTGGCCTAAAGTCCTCTCAGTTGCTGCACTGCTTCTCTTTCTTCTCGAAATCTCCAAAGAGGCCACATCAGTATTTAACGCAGGTCGCCACAAAGTCTTAATCTTTCATATTCCTCTCTCAATATGACCCTCTGAGGATGCATATTCTTTTATGCGCTCTATGATGTCACCCGAACAGCTTCTTCCAGCGTTCCCCATTTCAAAGCGAGAAATACAGCTTTTCACATTTTAGCTCTTTTATGGCTGCAGCGTTTGCAGCGGAGCGTTCCGAAAGTGCCCGTAAAACACACGATGAGCCTGTTTTTCTCTCTTTTCAGCAGCTCTGTCCGTGTTCACATGTTCCTCTACACAAATCTATTATCTTTTGCACCAAAGTCTGAGCTCACGGCGAAAGAATGTGCTTTGGCTTTTTCCCCTTTTCCTCCTTTTCGTCGGTTCAGAACCGAGAATAATAAACTTGCGCTTAATTGGAGCGGACCCCTGCATCACCTCCATGTCAGAGCAATAACAGGGACGGATGTTTTATTTGTTTAACAGCCTGGCATCACGACATTTTAAGACTGACCGGGGGGGTTAACGCTATGTGCACATAAATTGGACACAGTCAGTCTGTCGTGATTATATGCCCAGTAGGGGAGACATTCTCCCTGCAAAGGCCTGAATGTTTATAGACCGTATCTCTCTGCACTATAACTATCCATCTACAGGAGCTGAATGACAGCTCTAATGCTGGAATAGCATTACTATCAGACAGATCTACTATGTTCTGTATTTCCCAACAGGTGCTTTACAAGTGACTGATTATGTAATCCATAACATGAACTACAACAAAATTATATGGGTGTGGTCTTTAGTAGTAAAGCTAAACCTGTAGAGTACTCTAAAAAAGCCAGAGACCACTCTTAAATAACAAATATATCCAAAATATAAATATATCAAAAACAAATCCAAAAAAGTATTCATTTTTTATTGTCAAATTTAAAGCAAAAAACATATGTTTGCTGTCAAATACTTTATATATCTCAGAATAAGTAACTCTACATGAGAAGGTCAAAACATCCTTAACTTTTAATGGATGTTAATGGAGCAAGTTTCCACTGAAGGACAGCTGGTGTTTATAAACAACACAAAAAAATGGAAATACAAGCAATAATATATTTAAAAGACAGCTACACAAAGGTTTTAATAGCTAAATATAATGTTTGTTTATTTAATATTCTCTGTGTCCCGTCTTTTCTTGTAGTACAGCTTCCATTTCTATTTTTCCACACCAAATCCAAATTTGATTGTATTTTTTTTTCATGATCCAAGTAATCCAAAACACTGAGATGTTGTTGACTTGTTGTGATGTGTGATGTGACATTGTACTGATTTGAGTGGTCAGTCCATTCTAAGTTCTAAGAACATCATCAGCTTCTTTATTTGATCTATAAATGTTCTTCCTTCGTGCCCCAGTTTCTCTATAGTAAGAAACAATATAGTGAGAAACAATAACCTTACTCCTAACAAGCTTAAGTTCTAGAGGCTTTATTATCATTTCAGCTATATAGAAGTGAAACAAAACAGTGTTCCTCCAGGACCACAGGGTGCAGCACTAAACACAAGTGCAAAACAATACAAAACTGTTTACTTAACAATGAAGAAGAAATGCTGCAAGTTCCGAATCAAACCTTATTGCTTTTCCTGCCAGGAGTATCTTCAGATTCCTGCTGGAAGCTGGTTGTTTGCCAGGAACATCAGTCATTGTTGTGTTTACTCTTCATTTTGTTGTTCTTAAATGATCTAACAGAAAGACCTTCAACATGACTGATGAGACTGAAGTGCGTCAGAGCAGCACTACTTCTTCATCCTCTCATGTTGGGCTGATTTGACTCTACGTTACTGTGACTCACTATCAAGTTCCTATTACGAGACAGCACATGCCAGGGCTAGCTGGTTAGCATGCTCTCTATCTCTGCAACACAACACATGAACATCTCTAACATACCTTAAACACTGTTCACATTCTGTTGATAATTTTAGTTCATTTTGGAATATTTTAAACTACAAATCTTACAAATTGCTTCTTTGAGTTGACGGTTTTGACTGAAATGTTTAGTCTCTGACTTGTAAAGTATCCATCGTATGAAAATAGAAAGTAACTCAGGGACTTTTGGTCTTCGTAGTCTTTTGCTCACCTTTTTGACATGAATGTGTTCATCTGTACGTGAGGCTCAATTAAACACAACACCAAGAAAGCACACCTGAATTTTTCACAGTCAAAGACAATCATGCACTAAAAAATCTTAATTAATAACATAATAAAATTATGTTATTATAGATTGCCTAAGTACATTGTTTACATTAATTGACATATTTAAACCAAGCTTTTGCAACCGCTTCTGTTTAAACAAATGAACGCCAATGGAAAAACAACTGGAACTAGTCAACTTTAGAAGGTATTTATTCAGTGTATCGTAATCGTTCAAAGTGGTTAATGTCACATTTGTTCACTGTAGAGAAATTCCTGTACAGTGGCAGTGATAGGAACCAAGAGTCTACAATAGAAATATAGCGTTTTATGTAGTATCCAAAACCACCAGTGAATCTATTCATGTCTTCTGAGCTTTTATATCTAATGCTAATGATGGCAAAACAGTGAGGAAATTAAAGTATCTCCAAAATAAGTTTAACATGGGGATTTTATCTTGTACCCTGCACACAAATAGTTTTTAGAATATATCATATAAAACAAGTACCTCCACAATAGTAACTTTACAGTGGAAACCCTTAACTTACTAGTGACAGAATGAATGCATTTCTATTGTTTAAATCATTGTTTAAATCAACTTCCACAGGATGTTAAAGGCAGCTGCTCATATGGTAGAGAAGTATTAAAGTCAACAAAAATGGAGTAACATGTTTTCTTTGGGCAGCCACAATGTATTTAGACAGATATTAAAGCAATGGCTCAGACATCTGGTTCCATGAACAATTCTGATTTGATAAGTTCCTCTAAAACAGAGCATTTCACGCGAAACCACACTGAATGAATCTATTCACACCTTGACGATATATCAGCGGAATCCCCCCTTAAGCTCCAGTCAGCAGTCGTTCCAACTGGCATTTTAAACTTCGCTCTAACAAATGATTCCAAACAACAGCTACAACATTCAGTATGTGAAATGCTCTATTCTCCCAGTAAGTATATATTTGAGCTAGAGAATGATCTAAAGGCGGATAGGTTAGGTTGGGATTTGCTTTTGCAGCTGGATGCAGGTGGCCCCTCACCACAGTCTTCTAAGCAAGTGAGAAGCCCCTTAGCGGCAGAAGATGAATGACATAATCCAAGGAGAGAAGGGAAACACTCAGTAATTAAGGTGAGGTAATTCCACTATTGCAAAGTGCTTTCTAAGCTCTTTACGGTCGACGTTCGCCTTCATTTGCGGAAAGCCCACCAGCCTCCCAACTAAATGTGGAAGCATGCTGTTAAGCGGAGGGCTGACCACATTACTTTCCAGGGAGTAGAAGAGCAAGATGGGAGCAAATGGATCATATCAGACCACCAGCTGCAGAGCAAAGCAAAGGAAAAGGAGGAGAGGTAACTCATAATCACTGAGAGAAGCTCCCCGGTCTAAACCTTGAGCTTTCCCATTGTTTCTTTTTAAAAGCAACAGTTTGGTGTGTGCCGTATTTTGTATAGACACATTAGGGAACCCTGGACAAATGACTTGATTTAAATTTTCAAATTTACTTGATTTACTTAAAAAATTCAATTAAATTGCAATTGTGGTGTGTGCTAAACTTTGGACGCCCTACTAAGCCCTACTAACCTGTGTATCATGGCTTGCAAACACTTTTTGAGGCTAGCTAGTAAAGTTCACCCATATTTCCATACTAAATCTGTTCTAGAATTCAGCCTCTACTCAGTTTCTGCTTTGAGAATTTGCTGATATTGAATAAAATCCATTTCTCTATCTACTTATGCTGTTGCTGTTATTGATCACGCATGCCAGTGTAAGAACCCTGATCTAAAACCAGGCCTTACTATCCCATATAGTCCAATTCAATGCGATGTATATGGTGTAAACTGAGGACAGGTCAGTATTGCTTATCTGAGATGTTTGATCAATAATTGGCTAATGTGTCCCATATCACTGCCTGCCACATAACCCAAAGCATAACACATCCACCACAGCCTCTGACCGCAAGTCCCTCCAACACGTTGTGAGGACAGCTGAGAGGATCATCGGAGTCTCTCTCCCCTCCGTCTTGGACATTTACTCCACCCGCTGCATCCGCAAAGCAACCAGCATTGTGGATGACCCCACCCACCCTTCACACAGACTGTTCTCCCTCCTGCCATCAGGAAGAAGGTACCGCAGCGTCCGGTCCAACACGACCAGACTCTGCAACAGCTTCTTCCCCCAAGCCATCAGACTTCTCAACACAACTCAACGTCTGAACTGATATCTTTCTGTACATGTACTCTCTCTCTCTCTCTCTCTCTCTCTCTGTCTCTCTCTCTCTCTCTCTCTCTCTCTCTCTCTGTCTCTCTCTCTCTCTCTCTCTCTTTCTCCAACCATTTACCCCAGATAAAAAAGGGAAGCATTTTTTGCACAAAGCATTGCACTGATAACTTTACTACCTCACTGGACTCTATTTATTACACATTGCACAATTTGCACACTACCAGCAAATATTTATTATTCTCTGTCTGTACTATGTTGTGTTGTCTGTCCACACTTGTTTGTTCGTGTTGCACTTGTGTCTGTATGCACTGTCTATGTTGCACCATGGTCCTGGAGGAACGTTGTTTCGTTTCACTGTGTACTCTGTATGTAGTTGAAATGACAATAAAACCCACTTGACTTGACTTGACTTGACTTGACCATGCTTCACAGTTGGCAAGGTGTTCTTTTTTACCAAACGTTGCTCCTTTTTTCTGTCTGATGACTTTTCCATGCTGCACGTTTGTGTGTTTAGTGCTACACAGTAGAAAGGTGTACCGCCACTTCTTTTATCAGCTAAACTTTGTAGTGATATGGAGGTTTTGCTTTGCCTGTATATAAGCCGAATAGTCTTCCAGATCATGTCTTGACTTCAACAGTTGCCCCTTACTGGAATTGTTTAATGGCTTTCATCCAAATAAACTTATAAATAAAGGGTTATAGTTAGCGCTAGTGTTAGATTTATGCTAAAAGGATCAACTATTTACAAAGTATTTACATGGCCACTCCTCCCACATGTTAAATATAGTCAAACAAGCCAGTAGTTGGATGCTATAAAATAATATACATTTGCATTCAATACTTAATTTCCACTTACAGAAAATGCTGTAGTTTCAACTTGTGTTTACTTTACTTTTACGCTTTAAAGATCAGTACAACAGGTCATTGGGCCTGTGTGTAGAAAGACTAATTAAGGTTCCTATTAATACAGTTTTATCAGTACTTTTGTCAATTCTTGTTCTATTAGCAAGATATTTTAAGATAGGGCTGCCAATAACTATATTACCTGTTAACTAAATTGGCTTTATAGCTCCAGTATAAATGTAAGTAAAAATAAAAAATAAATAATGAACTGTATTTGAGCCAAAGAAAAAAATGTGTCAACACTTTAAAGCAACAAGAGTCCCTTTTTTGAGAAAGATATATGACATCTTAGATTTTAGGCCAAAGTACTTGTCAGTACTAGCCATAGATCAGCGGATAGGAAATGTTAGCAGTGATACTGTAAACGCAGTCTTAAACCACAGCAATATCCTCTTTCGGCTACTGGATGGAGTAACGGTTTTACCTTAGGACGGGACTCTTGAAGGGGCTCCCTGGCTTTCACTCACAATCACATATCAGATGGCCTCCATGGTCTGTGATCTGGCAATCGTATATCTGCGCAGTGGACATTCCCCCGCTAACAGCCGGAGAGATGCCGGAGCGTGC
Source organism: Megaleporinus macrocephalus (assembly GCA_021613375.1). Taxonomy (NCBI): domain Eukaryota; kingdom Metazoa; phylum Chordata; class Actinopteri; order Characiformes; family Anostomidae; genus Megaleporinus; species Megaleporinus macrocephalus. The sequence goes on from CM038703.1 coordinate 41,081,365, forward strand.
TAAGCCAGACTTCAAAGGGTTAACCTGATCCCTGAGCCCTTGCAAAGCACAGGGGGTTAACTTAATGTTCGCCGGTGAAACTCTGAGACGTGAGGGGTTGTGGGAAAAAGCGTCGGCAGTGGCACAGGGCGAGGGAAAAAGGTCAAAACTAATGCCGAGCTAAGGGCTGGACCTTGCATGCTCACTCCCTGGCACACAATTACAAACAAAAAACAGAACCGGTCCAAGATCAGAGTTCCCACATTCTCCACCCCACCTTTACAACCACTTAGGAGCCAACAGAGCTGATCTGAAGTCAGCACTTCTGTAGCAGGGTGCTTGGTGGCTGTGGGGCCTTGTGTTTACATGGACAGAGCCCCCAGCCCCCAGCCCCCACCCAGCAATGCGTAATAAGCTGAGTTTTAGTGGTTTAAGAGCTAAGCTGTAGAAACAGCTTTTATTTATAAACTTTAATATCAGTGTAAACACTACTTAAGGCCGAAGGCTTTTCTTCTTGTTATTGTTCAAATTTGTGCTGAAGGAATGCAGCCAAAGCAGGTATACTACTGTTCTAAAGTTTAAAATGATTATTTTCAATAAAATTAAATCACTTATCAAGAACTGATTACGGTTTATTGTTTAGCATTGAATATGTTTGTTCCTTAAATTTTAAAATGCTAAATATAACATCCTGAAATGCCCTCAGGTATCAAGATGTAACTGATAGTACTGCAATCTGCATTGAAGGATTTAATAGAATAAAACACCAGAAATTAATATTGACTCCCAACTTTTGAATGCCAGATATTTGTACAGTACAGTACATACAAACAGTGACAGTCAGAGATCCTTCATTTGTTTAAATGTATTGCATTTAGTTACATATCACCGCTGATTTTTATTTTTGCATATCATTTGAACACAGCAGCTGCCCTTTACATTGCATGAGAATTTCAATATATGTGCACATAAAGAAAATAGAAAAAAATTACAAAATATCTGGTTCCACTGACTTGTATTAAGAGTAAAGTTTTTGGCCTCTCCTGTAAAGTTGCTGTTCCGGAGATACTTGTTTTTCTTTGGACAGTGCCGATATTTAAAAGAGAATGACTCAGAGGCCTCAAAAACCAAATATATGAGCATATATTTCAGTATTTAATGTGTTCACCCTTCGTCTGTATTACAGCTTCCATTCTTTTCAGACTTAGGGATGTGAGGTGGTCAGTCCACTGTTCTGAGAACACCAGCAGTCTATGCCCTTTTCTGACGCAAGAGTGGATCTTAATTTTCTCCTCTCTCTGAAAGATAGAAGCTTTAAGTGCTGTTTATCTGAAGGGGGCAGTTGTGGTGGTCTACCAAGTCTTGCACGGTTGTTAAGTGCCCCATTTTCTCTGTAATTTTGTATTCAATTATTAAGTTTTGTCTTCTTTATGCAGGTAGATTATCTTTTTGTGGTGCTTAATGTTTGCTATTTTTATTGAAAATCAAATAAATAATTTACCAAACTGGAAAAAAATCATATCTCTTCCTAGGAAAAATATAACTTTTGACTGCCTTTCATTTTCATTACCAAGAGTTTTTAGTGAACTGGGAAAATCTGCTTTTAGCTACAGTGCCCCAGCGAGCTGGAACTCACTACAGGAAACTCTAAAGCTCAGTTCGCTGGGGTCACTCAATCATTTTAAACTTTTAGTTTCTGACTACCTTCAGACAGTCTGTGACTGTTTCAACTGAGCTTTTTGTTCTTTTATCATATTTTTAGATTTATAGTTTTATAGTTTTTTTAAATTTTACTTATTTATCTATACTTTTAATTTCTGTTTCTTGATTTTTTATTATTTTATTTATTTATTTCAGTGTTTATTATTTTTTTATTAATGTTTTTTGTTCTTATTTTACCATTCTTTTATTTTGCATTGATATTATTTCTTTTACTATTTTAGAGTTATTACCCCTGTGTTATTATTCACTCTTTTAACTAAAATCTTACTTTTGGTTCTATTTACTTTATTTATACATGTCCTGTTTAGCTATTTATTTATTTATTTATTTATTCCTGTCTTATTCTTTATTTTATTCTTTTATTTTGTTGCCATCTTCCTTTATGATTCATCATGGTCTTCTTGTCACTCTGTTTACATTTTTTTTTTACTTTTCTAATGTTCCTATATTAAAGTTCATTTTATTTTATATATATATTTTTTTTTTTCCATCCCTTTGTGAAATTGTAATGCTCGGCTACATTGAAAATAAGGGGGTCCCCCTCAATGTACTTCCGAATGGAAATAAAGGTTGATTAATTGATTGATTGATTACCGCTTTCACGTTGGCCCATTCAAAATAAAATAGGGAATTATTAGATATAATTTATTCATATTTATTAAAATGAATGAATTTCTACAAATGTATTTGCATAGATGTAGTTATTATATTATTACAGTGACGTGTTTATGGAAATGTATTTCATTTATTTATTCATTTTAGAAAGTTGCACTATGTTATTATGTGTCCAAAATTAAGCCTGATATCATAGCAGTAGATATATCCATACCCTTTATCAAGTCTTGACTGAGTTTACTCCCAAATCTTACATAGTATAGCTTTAACAACTCTGAGCAACTAATTGCAGCTTCACTTCCATGTAGTGCCTCTCTTTACTTCTTACATCACCAGCGACACTGGAGGCAGTTAATGTCCAAGCAGAGATATATCATAAAGTCCTGTGATGTACTGTTCCACTGGCTATCAGAGGTTATGTCCATGTCTGACAGGTCCATAACGCACTACTGTCCTGTAAGCAAGATCAGCAAGTGATATCCCAGATCTGCACAAGTTTATGCCTCCCAGAGGAACCACTCTGGCCAGCTGTGCTCTCCACCAATTTATGCAAAATAACAAAGACCACACGCACACTAAACATCTGCCTCTACATCTACTTCACATTAAAACTTTTTTTAAACATAAATGTTATTAGCATACACACTGACATGATGAAGGGTCAAGATGTATCTCAATGCACAGAGAGGATCTTTATTTTGTTAGAAAAGATAAGTGAACAAACATACAACACAAGGCTAAACAAAGGGCACAAGGTAACAGCATCTTCTCTCTCTGTCCAAAGCCCAAGTCCACTGAGAGATTAAAAGAATGGTCAAGAATGTTCACACTAAATATACATTTTTATATTAGCGACACACTGCTGCACATCACAGTCCTTTGGTTTAGTGACCCGAGTTGATATTAAGATTGGAACTTCTCCCAGACTGCAATGGAAGCCCAGCTAATATGTTTACCCTGTAGGTTTATGTCTCGTGTCATATTAAGCATGAATTAACATATATCATTAAAAGACCTTCTTGTTATTCAGGCTTTCTACTGCTGCTGAAAGTGTTAAATGGAATCATTGACTGGGATCTGAAGTTGTGACATCTCCCAGTACAGCCTCTAATGACTGGAACCATCTCAGAAATCGAAATTTCATCAAACAAATCCAAACCATCCTTTTAATCCAGGGACTTGGGTAATACACCAATTCCTTGTATGTCGTTCACCGGTCATTCGATGGACGAGATTAGTTTCATTATATTTTACTATAAACAGAAGTAAATTTCACAACAGTCCCAGTGTCTGTATTAATCAAATGCAACATTGCACACCTGCACCCAGAAGGCCAATGGCTCTCTTCACTTATTTCCAATCACTAGTGATCATGAAATGTGAGAAACAGTAAGAAACAGTTTGGATTACCTTATTGTCAGGTGGACTAGTAGGTGTGATGGCATACAGTGCTGTAAAAGTAAAAGTATTTGTGCCTTATTTCCTTATTTCTTCTATTTTTGCATTTAAAGGGCCGATATCCTGCACAGTTATTATTATAATTATTATTACTATTATTTTCTCTCCTTGTGATTCACTTAAACATTTGTGTGGTTTTAAGAAAAGATAAGATAATCCTTTATTAGTCTCACAGAGGGGGAATTCACAAATGTGAGAAACATTTATGGCCACAATGATCATTTTCCAACCTCTTAGTGTCCCCTAGTAAGAGGCTGTTGTGATTACTGTTCCTATAAAGCTAATCTAAAATAAATAAGCTCTCTTCTGACTGGCTGCCTGCATTGGGCCTCATTCAAAAAAGCTCTCAGAGTTTAAACGTTCCTCAGAACTACTGTATGGGTGGGTGTGGTTAAACCATTGTAGGCTAAATAGGTATATATATGTAAATGAGCTGGTTCCTGTGACATCACAGAAACAGTGAACCATATTTTCACAAGTGTAAAGTTCCAGATATGAACTGTATGCACTGGGGACTGAATGGTGAATCTTGAAACTTTAATAATGCTTTCATATTAATTAAAGTCCTTTATTGTAAAAAAGCAAAGGAACTTTCCTTGAAACGGGCCCTTTAATATTAAAAGAAAGACAACCTGAGTAAACACAAATTATAGCTATTAAATAATCATTTCATTCATTTATGTGCTAAGGGGGGCAATTGCTTTTCCACGTAGGTAATAAAGGTGCTGCAACACTTCAGACGCTAATTCATGTCCTCATGTGTCTCCTGTCTCATATCACAATTGGTATGAGGATCCAAAAACCATTTAGTGTGTGCAAACAATAGCGGGGATTGAGAGGTGGGCCAATCATTTTTTTTACAGCACTGTACATAACATGAAGGCAAATGTGCTTGGCAGAGTGCATGTGACATCTGCAAACTCACACAGGACTACACTAAGATCGGTAAAATCAGAAGAAATGAAAACAACCAAACAATGTTCTCAGTCCTTGTTCATACAGCATATGTACATTTAAACAAACACCTGAAAAGCTCACTATCAAGAGCTATCACACAAGGAGACGAGGTGGATGTTCTTCAGTGAGGATCCGTCTGCAGTTGGACTATGGCTGGTTTTGTCTTTGTGGTATCCTAGTGACAGTAATATCTTGGTGGTCATAGCTTTTCTATATTACACATAACAATATACACATAACAGTAGGCAATGTAGAGAGAGCACAGTCGCACTAATCCGTGGATAATAGTGATGCATGTGTCAGTGTCACTGCTCGGTGTCCAAGAGAAAGAAGTAGCAGGTAGAATGAAGATCACAGGGGTTGCCAGCACTGCACTGACAGTTAAAGCGACAGTCAAAGCGACAGTCAGATGTACACAGTTTCGTAGTTTTGCACTGGAGCGACGCGCAGTTCCCAACAGGCCTACAATGAATCACTCATAAGACTGATAAAAAAGCTTGGCAATGAATCCTGTTGTTTATTAATTGACCTTTTTGGGAAATGAGTGTTAAAGTGAATGAGTCGTATCAGAAAAGATGCTGTAATCATGTTTCAGTGTTTCAGACCAAACAGAATTAAGTGCTAAACGTTTCTTTCTGAAAATCATAGATAATTTTATGAATTTTCTTTATAAAAAGTGCAAAGTTGTTTATTATGCTATTTAACAGCTAAAACCTAATATATATATATATATATATATATATATATATATATATATATATATATATATATATATATTAGAGATGGAAGGATCAATCGGCTAGGTATCGGCCGTTTTTTAATCAAAATATGTGATCGTTGATCGGCCGATATTTCTCCAGTTTAGTCGATCCCGAGAGCTGATCGATGGCGTTAAACAAATGAGCCTAATTTCTGTATTTCCAGCTAGCGTTTCATCCAGGAAGAGAAGAACCCCCTCCGGCCAGCTCCCTGCAATTCCTATCTAAACCGCTAGGTGGAAAAACACACCCTTTGCTTTTTCACAGACTGACTAAAGCAGTGCGCCTCACGAGAAACAAGACGTTTTTAAAATGTGTAAAATCTGCGTGTCTCGTTGAGGAACCAAGACAATTAACACTACTGATCTGATACAACACTGCACGCGGCTGAATACAGTGAGTATCAGCAGACAGCAGAGCTAGCACGCGCAGCTAGCACAAAACAAATAACCCAGAACAGATAATAACCCAGTACAGACCAGATCTGACCCGTACGAACAGTACAATTCAAGATCATTTAATGATTGCAGATTGTCGTTTAAGATAACAAGAGTCTGCGTTTAATTACTGTATGTATTTAATTTGGTTTTTTTTTCATTTAAAATTAAGGGTCTAAATTGAATGATTGCAGTATTGGCGATATTTCTTTGATTTACTTTGTTTATTCACTGCTAATTTTGTTTAAAATATTATGCTGTTTTATATGAGCTTGTTAAAAATGATAATTAACCAGTTTAGACCATCTTTCATGACTTGCTTGCGCTTATAACTACATGTAGTCCTGCCGTGGCGTATACCCCACCCTCTATCGCTATCGGCTATCGGCCGATCGCGCTGAAAGGTGATCGCCGATCGGAATCAGCCGCAAAAACGCTGATCGGTCCATCTCTAATACATATATATATATATATATATATATATATATATATATATATATATATATATATATATATATATATATATATATTAGGTTTTAGCTGGTCAGTGAAGAATTAATGGTTGAGTAATTATGCTCTGCTTGTGTGCATTCATTATACATTTATGAATTTTCTAAGCCGGTCATCCGACTGGGTCGTGGGGGTTGCTGGAGCCTATCCCAGTAGTCATTGGGCAGAAAGCAGGAATTAGTGACATGCCACCAGTCTATCACAGAGCAGACACATAGACATACAAATTCCTACACACCCATATCTATGGGCAATTTAGCATCTCCAGTTCACCTGAGAACATGCAATCTTCACATGGAGAGGACCCTGGATGCCCTAGCTGGGAATCAAACCCAGGCCCAGTGAGAAGGCAACGCTCACATACACACAGCGCAAATATCCATACTCACTGGCTGGTTTATTTGATACACCCAGCACCCAGATAATACCTGCTCTGTGGTGGTCCTGTGGGGGTCCTGACCATTGCAAAAACAGTGAAAGGAGATTAACAAAGTATACAGAGAAACAGAATAGACTACAGTCCATAAATGTAGAACTACAAAGTGCTCCTATATGGTAAGCGGAGCTGATAAAATGGGGAATCAGTGTAGACACATGGTAGGTGTACCTAATAAAGTGGCTAAAATAGACTCTCAATGCCAAACTGAGGGTTCAAAGTCTTATTACTTGTTGGCCACATCCGCCTCGTCGCTCCAGTGCAAGACTAAAGAAGCGAATGTAAGATACCAAACATGTCTTGGACGACTGACCATAGTAATTGTGTACATGTGTTCTGTCACTGAGCTATCGCTTTATATTAGTAAAGTTTTAGGAACCATGCCCTCGTCACTTAATGTCCAGTTCATTCTTGTATCTTCCGAATCTCTTTCCTTTTTTCTCTTTCTCTTTTTCACATTCGATCTACGTTTCCTTTCTCTTACTACATTACTCTCCTTCTCCCTCTCACTTTCTCTCTCTCTCTCTCTACCTCTCTCTACCTCACACATCCGTCTCCGTCATGCTCTCTACGTATTGTTCAGTCTTGACCTGTAGCAGTGCAGCATCTTTCAGCTGCTCTTCACTTGCTTTTCTCTCATCATCCCTCCCTCTCACTGCTCCTCCGTCCCCTCCTCCTCCTTCCTCCATTCTGCTCTCAGACTCCAGCGGCTCCTCCTTTACTCTGATCACCCCCACCTGGGCTGGGGGGGCCTCCGTCTGTGTGCCGTTTTCTAGTCGGCTGCTGCTGCTGTGAGTGCGGATGACTCCAGCAGGGGGCAGCGTGAGCTCCTGGCCTTTGAGCTCCTGCCCTGACGCTCCCTCCTCGTCCTCCTCCAGGTAGGCTGTGGGGTTCCGCAGCTGTTCGATGGACTGAGACAGCATCTAAGAAGAAAAGTGTGAACCAGGTGAGCCAGCACAGGAGCTACTCACACAGAAAGAAAAACAGGTGTTTTTTCTTTATAATATTCCTTTCATCTCTCCTTCATTTGTCTTCTCTTACACAAAATTTGAATTTATGCAGAATTAAAGGATTGCCCACCTCAGTGTCCATTATATTTAATAATTATATTTAGTTATGAGGGTATTGGTGTAATTTCCTTTTAAACATATGTGTTATACTCTGTGATGAAAAACACATAACTATGGATAGAAAAGATGAAAAAATAAGAAAATTAAGAATAATAATCCAAAAAATGTTGGATGGCTCCAGCCCCAGTTCTAGAATATTTATATTAAGAAAACCGATTATGCTTCTCGTTTTTTTTCCTTTGCTTTAGTGTGTTTTGTAGCTTTTCTTGCACATAAACTGTCTGTAAAGTCATAAAGCCCAAAGTACACGCCAGAGAACGTAACCCCCTTCCAAAGAAACCACTTTTCTCAGCTGCCTGAAACACCTTGTTAGAATTCCAGCCTTTCTCAGTTACAAACTCACATGTTCTCTTAACACAACCCTTAGTGCCAGCCTGCCAGCAAGCTTGGAACACTCTCACACAACACAGAGAGAGCTAAAACAGTAAAAACACACCACACCTTCTGCTCCAGTCTAGCTTGTAAAGGTGGATTAGATCTACCAACATGTTCTACCTGACTTACAGGATCAGACTCTGAGTCAAACTGATACAGTAGAACAAATGCCATTGTAAGAGTAGCTACAATTGTGTGAGGGGTGGAGCTCATAGCAGGATCTGAGCTCCAACAAAGCATTTTAGATAGAGGGTGAATACATATATACAGTATAAAGAAATAATGAGATTTGGAAAATTAAAGCATATGAATCTATTCTACCCTTAAAATAAAATGATGAACACTGAAAGTTAACACAGTAGGTTCCCCTTATGACCATCTTTGAGGTTGATGCTTTTTATTTGATGTCTAAAACACGTCAGTTTGAAACAAACAGTCATATATTACAATATTCAATTTTGAACTAAACTAAAACTACTGGAGTGTAAAATTAAAACTTACAAAAGAATTTAATAATATTGGCCCTAACATAACTCACATATCAGCAAGAACGTTTCATATGGGTCAAACTCTAGCATAAATAGAACTGAATGTGAATTGTACATGCTGTTGCTAATGCTATCTCATTGATTCTTTCTATAATATGAATCATGCTGGTGTGCAGTAGATATGGTTAATGATGTGGATGCCTCTGTAAATGATTCTGACACGTTACGTTTACTTGGTTTTCTAAATTCTCCTGTTACATTTTATATAAAACCATAATGGAGGTCTTCAGCTTTCGTGCCACCAATCAGGCTGCAGTCAGCCAGCAAAACCAGTAAAATAATACCACCAAAAGATGTTAAAGGCGGTCTGCGCTGAGTGAAATAAAACATGTAAATTTCACATGTAGAGTATAATGCTGCATGCAGTGGTGCCAGCCAGCTCCTCTCTTAGGCCTTCAGGAAATGAAACTGAGGTAAAAGTCTCCAAATCCAGGGATTACAGAAACACAGAGAGAGAGAGAGAGAGAGAGAGAGAGAGAGAGAGAGAGAGAGAGAGAGAGAGAGAGAGAGAGAGAGAAATGAGTATTAAGGCACACAAGTACAAGAGCCAACTTCGACCAAGAGAAAGTGTGAGAAGAAAAGAGAAACACGTACAGAGATACAGACACACACTGACACAATACTGTGCAACAGATCAGGCCGACCCAAACAGACAGAGAAAGAGAATGAAAGACAGAAAGAGAGAGGAAGAAAGACAAGGTAAAACAAGGTAAGAAACAAAACTGACAGCAAGAGAGAGGAGAGAGATAGAGAGAGAGATTGAAAAGGGAATGGAGTACAAAACAAAAAGGAAAGGACAAAAAAGAGTGCATGACAGCGAAAGAGAGAATGACAAGGAGAAATAAGGAGGACAGAAATGGGGAAACGACAAAAACAGACATTAAAAGAAAAACAAAAATGAAAAGAGGAGAACAGTCAGTAAACAACAAAACAAAACAAAGAGAAGATGAAACAAGTTAGAAACAGTATCAAAAGAAAAGAGAGATAGAGAAACGTGATAGAGAAGATGAGAGCAAGGAAAGAAAAATGTAGAGAGAAAAGAAAGTGAGAGTAAAGTAGAGAGAGAGAGAGAGAGAGAGAGAGAGAAACAGGAAAAAAAGCAAAAGTGAAGGAGAAAATGCAGAGAGAAAAAAGTAAAAAAGAGAAAGTGACAAAGAGAATGAAAAGGAAGGTGTGGGAGAAGGAGAGAGACATAAAATGTAGAGAGCAAAGAAAAAGTGAAAAAAGTGTCAGAGAAAATGAAAGAGACATGAAGAGAAAATGACAAGTCAATATGACGGAAAAAACTGATATAGAAAGATACAAGAAAAAAGACAGAGAGGGTAAAAAGAAAGAGACTGGACGAACTGAGAATGAATCAAAAGAAAATGAGAAAGCAAGAGGCAGAGAGAGAGACAGAGAGAGAGAGAGAGAGACAGAAAGAGGGAGAGAGAGAGAGAGACAGGGAGAGAGAGACAGGGAGAGAGACAGGGGTAGAAAGTAATAGCTAGGCCGTGGTAGTGTGGCCCCAATGTAAACATCCTGTTGGGATTTACCCACTTCCTGTCCCGTCCAGGCAGCAGCGAGGGGCTTTTTAATATGCCGTCCCTTTAAGAGCCCCGAGCTCTTATAAAAGCCCATCAGGAGCTACAGTCCTACACCGCCAACCACAGCCCTCGTTAACTCCCACTCAGCATCCTCCCCACACACACAGACGAGCACAGGCTCAGAGCACCTGGTCAGCAGCTCAGAGGCCAGTTAAACCCCCCAGTCTGGATTACGTCTAATCCTGTATTGCACATTCAGATCACATATGACTTCTATCACTATAGCTTTCTCTCAACTGAGAGATCAGCCCACAGGCGTGGGGGCTGCCTTATTACCAGCTCTATAAAAATGTACAAACTTGACTCTGGTATAGAGCAGAGGTGTCAGAGCAGAAAGCTTCAGCGTTTAGCATCCTACCTCATTAAACACGCATGACTTAACTCATCATCTCACTAGCTATTCATTAAACGCACTGGAGTAGTGGTGCACTGGCCAAAACTGAAAACTTACTAATCTGTTCGAAACTTGCCTATTCACATCTGACAGTGTAGCCTCTAGAAATTCTCTGGTATTGAGATGACGTACCTCGAAGGTAGAAGGTAATGCAGATTTCAGAAGTTAGCCAGTTACTATTTCTGTTGGGAAGTTCAAAATCTCATAGTAGCCTCATGACTGTAGTAATCATGGGGAGAATGAATTACTCAATGATAGAAACGGCTCTAAACCTTAGTAAGCTTTCTAGGTTTGGCTTCTTTTCTCTGGTTTACAAGCTACAAATCTGCTAAATTAAGACAGAATTACATATTTGAACAAATTTTGTTCAGTAAGGTAAACGCTAGCTTGATTGCATTTATTAGGATGTAAAACAGTGGCTAGACTTACAGTCAGGATTGGTTGACGCTTCAGGGATTTGTGCAATGCATGCTCAGTACTTGGTACACTATATTTATGAATGAACACATTCTATTGAATGGATGAGGCTGAGTGATGCAATGTTGTGCTTCAGAATTCTGTTTACACAATGATTAGCATATTAAACTCTAGTTGTAGGTGAGAATGCCCCTTTATATTTGGAAAGGTTGGACAAAAGACCACCTGATGCTGACAGCTTTACTTCTCTAATCTGAGCAAGCATAAATATGTGCTTTGTACAACTTTGAGGAGTCAAAAGTTTAAAAATGATTATTACTTATAAATGATTACTAAATTATGTAACAAAGGTAAACACTGTCTACAAACATATAACCTCATTTAATGACAGACAAAAAAGCTAAACGATAAATAAGGGCTTTATGCAAAGCACCAAAAGATACTTGAGTGCTAACACGCAACCCCTTGTGGAGAATCTTTAGTCTGCTAAACGTGAGTGAGTGAGAAGATAACTCTTATTAAGTGCTTTGCGTATATAAAAGCTCAGTTTCATTAGGCAGAATAAAACACAAAGTTTTCTCCTTCAGTAGCCAAGACATGTTTGGTATCTGAAGCTTACTTGGCATTGGAGCTACAGATCTAATAAAGTTAATAGGTAATTGAAGTTTGATTTTTAAAATGACTGCAATCACTAATCCTTACTCAATTACAGTTTGGAGCTGAACTTTTTCTCTTATTTATTACACAAAAACAAACCAATTTAAAACAACACAAAAACAATGTATGAAACATGTCTGGTGTGACACCTCGCTCCCCACAACTGGTGTCCAGTGTGCATGATGCTAAATAGGAAGCTTTCTGTACTTGATAGCTACATTACCCTCAAAGTGTCACTGCATCTACACACTTTATCAAATGTTTGACACCAAACTGGCTGGCAGATGAACTACATCTGGTAAAGGTGGGCAAAATGTGCACATCTGCATTCTTGAATCACTTTAAGTACTAAACAGTGATGAGTCTTGAGTTTGACACTCATGCTTTGCAGTATAGCAGGACCTGCTGTGGTCTAGCATACCTGGTTAATGTGGACCTGCTGGTGGTACTGCTTCTGCTTCTCCACAAAGTTGTGGTGCTGCTGCTGAAGGACGAGCTGGGCCAGCGTGCTCTGGGGCAACGGCGCCGACTGCGTCCGGTTCAGTGGGCGGTGTCGCGGCAACCTGGAGCGTGCGCCTCCTCCTGCCCGCTCCTTCATTACCAAGGGAGACTGGGGCAACACAGGGACATTGCCTGAGACCAGAGACAGAGTGATGGAGAGAGAAAAAAAGAAAACAAGTTTACTCATCTCAATAACAGTCCTGATACACAACTGGAGATTACATTCAAACTAGTATCGTGTTGATAATACATTTAGAGAGATTTTGTACCCTTTAATTCTTAAAACCTTTCCCCAAACTACCTGATGTGTGTTTATTGGTCAGTAAAGTGGATTATGATGTATGGATCTGTGTGCTGCTGTGTTTCCAATCACTACATAAGAGAAGCTCCATGCTGCTTTCATCAGGGTTACCAATTCTCCCACAATCTCCTGCTCTCTTGTAAACTTGTACATTCTCCAGCAATTTTATCCAAGTATATAAAGCTCACTGCTGGATCCAAGCATCCCAACATACAGTGAGCAGGCTACTGGTTGAATTACAGCAGGTGGTTTATATAGTTGATTGGTTGTCCACAGAGAGATGTTCCACCCACAGAACAGCGTGAAATGAAAGCTACACTCATTTCAAATGCTGCTTGTGTTTGTGACAAGACTCACTTTGTTGTTGGGGGGATTCTTGGCTGCCTGGAACCGAAATGCTGCAGAAGAGGTAACTAAGTGGTACCTTACACGCCTCCTAGTTAAGCAACTAAACCTGTGATTAGGAAGTGTATAATGCAATGCTTCCCAAAGTTTGTATTTCAGTTTAGATACTTAAGCCCATGAAGCATTCTTCTAAAACATTGTTTGTTGTTTCTCTGTGGAAGATGTTTTCTAAGTATTCCTGATGTCTAACTGGCTCAACTCTGCGTCACTCCCAATCTCCCTCCAACAAATTGCTCAACGTTGGCAGCCCTGCTTTAGTGTTGGCCGCACTGCAACAGTTTCTGTGTGCACACATCAAACAGTACCATACCAGTAAAAGCTCTTCTTATAATGCTTAATGATGTTGGAGAACATAAAGCAAGTAATCGGGGACCTCATCTCAACACGCAACCATGAGTGCATTGATCTGAACTGTGCTCTAAAAGTCTGTGGACACTTGCTTAGAAACTTGCTCACAACCCAATGTAAGCAAAAATAAATACAGCAATACAAAGACCAGAAACACAGAAGCACACAAAAGAGCTCCAATTCCACACGCCGAGCCATTTCATTAATAGCTAATGATAAAGATTGAGGTAAAGAGTACACATCTGTCTGAACTCTGTACAGACAGTCCCCACAGTGTTTTGACTTTCTGGTGATGTGATGGTGAGTGCTGAACCACGTACTGGGCGAGAGCATCTTCTGCTGTCTGTTCTGCTCCTTCAGCAGCAGGTGCTGTAGCAGGGCTTGGTGGCTACTGTTGACTTTCACCTCGCGGCTGACAGCTGGGACCGTGCCAACAGGCTGCCCAGCCACCACCTCTCCTGTGTGATCTTTTAAAGACGTGGCAGACTGTTGAGTAGGGCGGAGAGAGAGAGAGAGAGAGAGAGAGAGAGAGAGAGAGAGAAAGGTCAGGCAGAGGAAGATAAAGAGGTTTTCTTGTGCAATACTGAGAAACTCAGCTTCAGACCACTGATTCATGGAGAGGATCAGGTTACAGGTGTCCTGCGCAGATTATTACTATGACATGACAAATGGGCAACTCACTGGCTTATATCTGAGAAGTTAAGTCTCCAACCAGGAAATATAAATGATCCTGAAATCTAACTTGCCTGAGTCATTTTTAAATAATGTTCAATGTACGTACACAAATGACCACAGCAGTTCAATTCTGTATTAATGTGGTGCGAGTGGATTCTTATGCTTCTACCGACAGAAGAAGAACCGGACGAAGACAGATAGTTTGCATAAGAATCTGGGGCTGTTGAAACTGGGCTCTTTGTGTAAAGAACTAGGCTAAAGTATAGCAGGATAAACAGGATAAACACACATGATTAAATACTGAACGATTAAATGTAAAATGGTTAAAGGTTTTGAATACAAACTTTGCATTTCTGTGTTTCTTGTTTGATCCTCTGTAAGTAGTATTCAATATGAGTGTGCTGCACTATTAGCTTGATGCTACCACGACATAGAAAATCCCATTGAGATGCTGGTGGAAACCATAACTGTGGCAGTAATTGTGTCAGCTTTTTGCATTAAATAAAAAAAATAATTAAAAAATTATAATATAAAAAAACAGAAATGTGAATTTCCTGGAGAGTGTTTAGGGAGATCGTGAAGCTCTAGCAATTATCATGAGGTTGCCAAAGAATTTGCTAGATGGGTGTTATGGTATCACAGGTGGTTGCTAGGGTTTTGCTAGATAGTTCATAACATAGTTAATATTACTAATGGACAAGACATAAATTGTATGAAAATCAAAAAGTTGTATATGAGCACAATATGTCCAGTCCGACTGAACATGAAGTAGTAGAAGAAGAAGAACATTCAGTCAGATAACATTAATCTTGTTCACCTTCAGCAGTCAGTGGTTAATTTGCTTCTTTAAACAAACTGCATCTCCATGTAGAGATATATGTATATGGAATATATGTATTTCATATTTTTTGTGGTTGCCATTTTTCAAGAGCCACTTGAAGCTGTGATTCACAGAGGATTTACTGCGCTTTACATCATAACCTAAGAACCTCTTACAGCTGATAACATCACTGTAACACGGTTTATAGTGGCTTATTCTTAAATTAACATGTTGTTGCTACAAAAATACTCCCTTTGCAGCCGCTGTGGTACTTTTCAAGCATGAAATCCTGAAATCAGCACACAACACCTCTCTAAGCTGAAATACGGTGTTCTGAGGGCAGCAAACCTGCTTTCCTTCCATTTTTTTATCACGCTGTGATGAACGAGGCGATAAAGAGCGCACCCTGAAACCCAAAACTCACACTCCCTATTTACACAAGAGCTGGAGAGCCTTCAGGTCAAAGGTCAAAGCCCCCCACGGCCGGGCATTAATCCAGCGAGCTGGAGAGGAGGAAACTGTTTGCAAGACCTCATCTCTCTCTTTCTATCTATCTCTCTCTCTTTCTCTATTTCTCTCTATCCTTTGCATACTCTCCAATAATCTCTCTTTCTCATTCTCTCTCTCTCTCTCTCTCTGTATTTCTCTCTCTCTATCCTTTGCCCACTCTCTAATTATGTCTTTCTCTACAGTTCTTTCTTTCTCAGTCTCTTCTTAAATTCCTCTTGGTCTGTCTCTCTCTCTTTCTACCCTTACTCTCTCCTGCTGTCATACCTGTCTCTTTTTCTCACTCTCGTTTTCTTACTCTTAATTGTTTTTCTCTCTCACTTGCTTCTCTCTCCCTCTCTCCAAAATAAGACATGTCTCTCAACAGTCTCGTTGTTCACCTTGCGCGCTCCAAAAAGAGACGTATGACTGCACTTCTCTCTCCAAGGAGGATTCTGTTCATATCTGTCTGCCGCTCCACAAGCAGAATTCCTCATACGGTATTTCTTGCTTTCTCCTGGAATAGAAGGGGCCCGATGGCTCACTTACTCCTAAAAATACTGTTTCAGATACCCCGTGTTTTTCTAAGAGGCTCTATTCATATCTGCAGCCCGTCCAGACTGAGGCCCGGGCCAGTATTCATAAACGTCTCAGAGCAGGAGAACTGTTTATGGATGTGTTCTGATCCTATCCAGATTAAGAGGACTGTGGATGTAGAGGAAAAAGTGGGATGTTGTTCTAATGGTGTCTGTTTCACTCAAGTGGATAAGTGAGCGTAACTGACAGTGATTGCCAGACAGTGAGCGTACTCCGCACTAGTGGGACTCTGATAATATGAAAATGTCTGATTCATTCTAGCAGAGTATTCTGAGAATAACCCGCTGAATGTCTAATATTCTCCGATTCGCTGTTCGTTGTCCAGATACAGAAGACTTAACCAATATGAAAAGCTGATTTGGCTGTATGTATCAAGACATCACAGAGAAAAGATTCATGACGGGCATTTTAATGTCTTAACACCTTTTCTACAAGCAAAATCTCACAAAGAAATATGAGTATATCTATAACACCTTTAAATACTTTGAATACTACAAGATAATCTGAAGGCCTAGACTTGTTCTATAACTGTAACAAGCCAAGGATCATTTGTGGCTTTTTCTTTTAAACATTAAACATTATATTTTTGGTACTATTTGTGGTATTACCTTGAGGATCCAAGCAAGCTGGGCCAATACCAGGTGACGTAAAACAATGCTGATTACTGATTGGCCAGAGAGAATTCATGTCTCTCAACACGCATACTAATGTTAGCTACCAGGTTAGCATACTGTCTTGCGTCTTCTTTCAGTGACCAGAATCATCTCGTTGACTGAACACTGATACAGTATTTTCCAAACTCTTCTGACTTTAGTCTTGCTTTCTCTTCTGAACAAGATTTGTCTCTCTTAGTTGATGATAGTTTAATGCAGCATCCGCATGACAACAAGCTACATTAAGATGATACTACATCTGAGGTGGAAAACTGGTCTAGTCGAGTCTAGTCGAGCTGTGCCATTTAGTGGAAAAGCAACTTTAAAAAGCTTTTCCTTTAAGAGTGAAACTAAGATTTCTCTGAGCAGCTGATTCTTTAGAAAAATATTCTCACTAATAAGACTTAAATGTTATGTATTATGTCTCTGAGAGAAACTCACACTGATTGGAGAAGGTCCAGAATGGAGACTCAAGGTGAGGTTGGGCAGGGATGGTGATGTGTAGAGGTTCAGCAGAGCCATGGAGCCATCTGCCTTCATGATCCCACCCTGTGGCAAATATTTCTGGGAACGAGAAAGCAAAGCAGAGTGACGTAAGATATGTGCTGCCATCTGAGGAACTGAGAGCTTTCAAGCTTACCAACCAGGCTCCTCACTACACTATAGCAGTTACTGAAAAAGTCACAGTAGTAGCCAATGAAAATCTATGACTATTAGAGCCAGGCCTTAAGTGTGGGACATAAATGTCAAGTCATCACTATGATAATACTCATTTCTGCTATGGGATTCTAGTAGTAACTCAGCTGCCGCATCTGACTGAAATACAGCAATCAGGCTACCACTGGTACAGTGATGTATATAGAACTTGCCCATTTTGGTCCCACCCATTGGTCAGCTCCTGAAGCTCTACTCAATGGGAATGCTTGCTTCCTGTATCTACCTAGATACTAGATACACTCTGATTGGGCAATTGTCCACTGGATGTTTCAAGATTTCAGCCCTTTTGTTTTGCATCAAAACTTAACAATGAAACAAGGGTAAGACAACAGTATGTATGTATGTATGTATGTATGTAAGTTTAAAAACAGTAATTAAAAATTAACTTCAAATTACAGACATGCTTATTTTTATTTCACTGACATCATAAGGTTGTCCTGAAGGTCTTTAAGGTCTTGAGTGCTTCCCATTGTAATTACTGAATAATAAGTGTTGAGATTTACAACTAAACAATAAGCCTAGTCTTCAAGCGGTTAAGGTGGGA
The DNA here is from genome assembly GCA_021613375.1 of Megaleporinus macrocephalus. NCBI lineage: Eukaryota > Metazoa > Chordata > Actinopteri > Characiformes > Anostomidae > Megaleporinus > Megaleporinus macrocephalus. Next base: position 41,099,391 of record CM038703.1, read on the forward strand.
CTGTAGTCAAAACCATCATTGCTAAGTCCAAGTTCAAGTTGGTTAAGTCCAAGTGAGTCCAAGTCAAGACTCAAAATTAGACCCAAATTGGAGCAAGGCTGAGACACTGCTGTAACTCAACAAATCAAATCCTCCTGAAGCAGTTTGTGAAGCTGGAATGCTAAATGTTCCCCAGTGAACTGTATGTGATATTACTGTGAAATGGAAGTGTTTAGAAACAACAGCCCACTTACGAATAAATAGACCACACAAACTCTGGAAGCAACAATTCTCTATGGCCGAGCAGCTGCACACAAGCCTAAGATCACTACAAGCAAACTAAACGGCAGCTGGTGTGGTTAGCAATATCACACTACAAACGCTGTAAGCTAGCTAGCTAGGTGTGAATTAGTTTCAATTGCACAGGCCTAGTGTATGGCTGTATTTACTAACTGGCTGTGTAAACTAGATCATTAGAATACCCTGGAATTATTTCAGGTTTAACAGCACCAATAGCAGCAGGTAATCTACAGTATCTGTTGAGGTAAAATGAAACTGAAAACTGTTTGGGCTGTTAGAGGTGGAAGGAACCCATAAGAGACTGGACTCAAGCACTACTGCACTAGGCTGAAGTACATGCAGAGAAATCGTTCCTGAGCATGACATAAGTCATACAGTATGTCTGATAAATTTAGCCACTGAGGCTTGATGATTAAATTAGCATCTTCTTCTCCTTGAAAATGTGTGTGTGCATGTTTGAGCGCATGTGTGAACGTGTTATGAATAGGGTTACTGGAGCTCACTTCCAAACAAGACATCTGAACAGCACTACAGACGCACACTCACTCTCTCCCTCCAGGTTTTCACCTTCTTATTACACCCCTGGGGGCTGTGAAAAAGAAAGCTTAATGTAACAAAGCTCTGAAAACACCACACCAAGCTTTCACTAGACAAACAGGAAGGTCCATGTCTACAGCATCTGTGAGGGGACTGAGGTTGTGTCAATATCACACCGAATGTTTGTGTGTGTGCATGTGTTTGTTTTTGTACATTTTCGGACAAAGAAATGATCAGACTCAGCAGGAAGTTCAGAGATAAAACAGGCCTAACCTACACTGAAGGACCAACAAACTGATCCTGACTTTGTAAAGTCCATATTTCATGTTTCATGAGAAAAGCATTTCTTTTATAGTCAGTGAAGTAAAAGTTATAGGTTGAGTTGCAAATTACATGAAGATCCTTAAATATATAACACATATAGGACATACTCTTATTATACATAGGCAATACACACATATAAGCAATACACATGAGTCATATTCCTACACAGAGGCACTTATATATATATATATATATATATATATATATATATATATATATATATATATATATATAGTTGCTGTCCAAAAAATAAATTAATTAAAAAATTTAATTAATTAAATTACCACAAAATATTACATTTACAGGAGAGACATGTTTCAGCTGCAGTGTAAGTTAATGTAAAAAGGTTTAATTTCTAGTGATTTGAGCTTTTCTATTGGTCCATTCATCATGAAACTTTCACAGGATATAAAGAGCAGCTGTCATGTTCAAATGATCCCAAAAAAATGAAAACTGAACAAAATGGAGATGCACGATTTTCTTTGGACGGCGGCGATATATATGTAACACATATGAGACATATTATTATTGCACCCACACATTAGGGACTTAGGCTTGGACCCCAGACTCAAGACAACTTGGGCTCACAGCCTAGAGACTCAAATCAGACTCAGATTCCAGAGACTCAAGTGTCACACATCACAAACTCGATCTGGACGTGCACCCCAGATACACAGAACTCAACTCAGATTCACACCCCATGGACTTGAGACCCAACTCAAACTTACATTTCATAAACTCAAGATCCGGCTCTTATTCAAACCTCAGTGACATGAAACCCAGACTTGGACTCAACTTGGACTTGCACCTCAGAGACTTGTACGTCAGACTTGGACTCATACCGCAGAGACTTATGAATATTCTACTCAGGCTCCTTTCCCGGAGACTTGAGACTCACATCCTAATCACGTGCACTTCAGACACTTAAGACTTACATCCCAGAAGTCCAAGACTCAACTTGGAAACGCATACCAAAGTTACTAGTCCTGACTCAGACTCACATGCCAACGACACAAGGCTTGACTCAGACTCACATGTCAGAGACTCAAGACTCAGCTTGGGCTTCTGAAAACCTTTGGTGTCCTGACATTGTATAAATACAAGCACATGTGTGTGTATGTATATGAGAACACACTTTTCAGCTCAAGCTCAGTATGGGGGGTCCACAGATCCCAACGCCTGGGATAGCAATTAAGTCCTAAAGACAAGCACACACACACACACATAACTGTGTCTTAAGCCCACCCCTCTGCGCATATCACTGGAGAGTTTTGGTAGACAAACATAAACAGGCGCTCTCTGGGGGACGTGTGTGAAGATGAGCTGCAGAAAGAGCTCCATTGTGTCCGGGGGTCCCGCAGGAGGAGAAGGGGGGCTTTGCTGCCCCCGTAAACTGGCCCGCAGCCCAATGAGGAAATGCTTGGGCAGAACTTCACAGCACACCCCCCCACATACACCTCCCGCCTCCAGCCGCATACCAGCAGTTTCAGCCAGAAACCGCAGCACAGAGCGGAAAAGACCTGCCAGTCACAGAGAAGCAGAGACTCTGCCTTTACGTTTAAGAGTGTAACAACACATACATTTTCAGCTTTGATATATTTTGCAACTTTAAGCCTAATATTCTATTTGATGTTTAATATTTTATGTACAAACCCAATTTTAAAAAGTGGCTACAGTACACAAAATTCTAATAATAATAAAAACAGTGTTTAGTACATACTGTTTGATCAGTATTTTATTGAAATCTATATTGAAACCACACTACCAACCGCACTCTCCTATTACACAGCCACGCTCTTGGCGTCCCTGGCGCTGTCCTGCTAAAACAAGCTTGAAAGTCCCAGAAAAGGAAGCCATCTAGAAAGTAGAATATGTTCCTTCAAAATGTGCTGAGTCTTAATGGTGTCTTCACAGGTGTGCAAGTTTCCCACTAATACCCCAACAACACCATGACAGACCCTAGCTTTTACAATGTACACGGATGGTCATTTCAACGTCCACTATTTACATAAACTATTTATGAAAAATAATTTCTACTAGAATAAAGTGAAAACAGACTGAGAACGAATGCCTTTCAGATTAGCTAAAGTAAGCAGCGCTATTGACATATGACTTACATACTGAACCCTGAAATTCCTTAAGCTTTAATTAGCATGTTGTATTCACTTTTTTTCAATATTTTATTTTCAACCTTTTCCAAAAGTACGACAAAGAGCAAGGACAATACAATAAACATTATTTAAATAATAACAATATTTTAAAAAAGCATGATGTATTTACTAACTACAATTAAAGATAATTCTATATTAGTGGTCATTTGATTATTGGCATTGTTATTGAAGTCCGATATTGTAATGGCAGCTGATAATTTGCCACCATGTTTGTACTTGGATAAGCACTGGCGCATATATAATCTCCAGAGCTGAGCTGTTCTCTATTTCTGAGACTCGCACCAATGGAATATGGCTGAAATATTTAAGGTTGATTTCTGTTCATGACCAACAGTGGGACCACCTTGAGCAGGACTCCTACATTCCCCTACTATAGTCTCTCTGCTAAATATGTAAATGTTTACTATACTTGTCACTTCTGATTGTGTTATGTTATGGAAATAAGCTTTGCTATAAGTAATAACATTTTTATTGTATTGTTGAGCTTTGGTCAGAAACAAAGGGTTAAAATCATGAAGTGCTCAATATTATTGTCTAGTACAATCGTTTGGTTTTATTTTACCACCACTGTAAACAACTCTGATTGTTAGTCTGCATTTCAAACCAAACCAGTCAGAATGACTTTACATCTTCCACAGATTTGTCAAAGTTTTTGCATAATTAAATGGTTAAAATTCATTCACAGTGGTTTTGATGTGATGTTAGAATTGTTCACAGTGGTGGTCATAGGAACCAGACATCTAAAATATTTAGTGCTTCAAGAAACTCCCTCACAGAAAGTTATTACATGAAATAGTTATGGATATGCGGGCTTATGATAGGTTTGACCAAAGCTTTTGGGCTACAGTGAAGTTTTAAAATTCATTCATGGTCGAGAGTCACACGCAGGGCGTTACGAGGCTAAATAATCCCCCAAAAATTATTTTTTTTAATTTGCTATTATTTTATCAACATATTGCTTAAATACTCAGAAGGGACGCCCAGCGTCACTGATAGATTCAGAAAGTAAATGAGAGTGAAGACAATACAGTCATCTAAGTTTCTCTACAGTGAACCACATGACATCTCAACCCATGAATAATGAAGACATTTTTAAAATTGGTGGAATTCCCCTTTAGGTTATGCTTTAGGTTATGCGGTAAGAAAAATTTGGAAGTTGAAAAAAAAGAAAGAGAGAGAACAGGGGGGTGGTGGAAAGAGGGTGGTAGAGAGAGAGAAGGTGTGAGCGAGTGAAAGAGAATGAGGAAGAGAGGTAGAGAGAGAGAGGGAGAAAGAGACAAAGAGTGAAGGAGAGAGAGGTTGAGAGAGGGGGGTAGAATTAGAGTGGGAGAAAGAGAAATAAAGAGGGATCGAGAGGGAGGGAGACAGAATAAGGGAGGGAAGTAGAGGGAAAGAGTGAGAAAAAGAGAGAGCAAGTAAGAGAGCACAAGGGAGGAACTGAAGGGAGAAAGTGAGAAAGAGGGAAATAGAGAGAGAGTGAGAAAGAGAGAGAGAGGGAAAGAGTACACTGGAGGGAGGTAGAGGGAGAGTGGGAGAGAGAGGGAGGGAGTTTGTGTAGCTGCTCTAGGGACTGATGTAATCATGCTGTGCAGCAGAATGAGTTTTTAAGAGTGTTGTTTATGACACTGCTCTGTTTAACAGTACACTGTTATGAGGGCCTGGAGGAACATGCTTGCACTCTTTCAGCAGGATTTCACACGCGCTCCGAACAATGGAACATTTGCTGGGGCGCGGAGACACTAGCCAACACGCGTAAACAACACATTGCGTGCTAAAGCATCATGGAACTCAACCAGGGACCTTTCGGGGTGTCAAACTAAAAAGTGCACCAGCCAAGAACTGAACCTGTTTTGTGCAACTGCATTGTTGCAGGTCTTCCCTGCTTCAAAACCTCTTTTTTTTCTTTCGAGTTCAATTTTTTTGCAGGGAAACAGTAAACAAATACCAGGTATACCCTCTGAATATCGTTCCAGTGACCAATAAAGTACCAAAATAATTCAGCATATTACTCTCCTCCCCATGTAAACTGGGAGAATCTAATCTCGGGTAAGGCTTCTGTAAGCAATTCACGCATCGCTTCAACTGTCTGTTTGTTTGTCCTGTCAATCTGTCAATCCAGCTGCTCATTAGCCACGCCCACACAGCGTCAACGTCAACGTTTCAGTTGTGTTTTTCCAAACAAACTTTGCTGCATGTTTAACACTCAAGTTTAGTATCATACAACATTTTTCATATTTCCTCTGTGATCACCGGAGCTTTAAAAGGGTTTAGGTCCAGTTTCTAATGGGATTACTTCACCTTATCTGGGTAAAGTAATCTTACTACTCATTACTTTACCATTACAAATCTGTACCAACTGGAAAACACACAATTTTACCAAGAAAGAAAAAGCATATCTCAGCATCAGCACATAAACTGTGAATCCAGAGCTTCGTGGAATGGGTTCTACAGCCAAGCAACTGCATGGAAGCCTCAGATCATTAGGAGAAGATAATGATGCCCAGCATCAGTTGGAGTGGTGTAACGCACGCCGCTACCAGATTCAGCAAAGGCCTAAATCTACTCTCTGGAGAGACTCTGGATATGCTTTCAACTTCATTGCAATAGTTAAGTGAAGGCTCATTCCTGTTACAGCATAACTGTACCCCTTTGCACAAAGTGAGCTCAATAAACATGGTTGGAATAGTTTGGTGTGGAGGAACTCCAGTGGTCTGCACAAAGCTTTGACCTCAACCCCATTAAACACCATTGGGATAAAAAGTAACGTCCATATTGTTCTTGTAATTAAGCTTTTATTCCATTTGATGTTCTCTAGCTAGATTCTGACCTCAGTGCTGCTCTTGGCTGGATAGTTCTGGGTGGTGGATCACTCTCAACCCATCAGCGACACTGACAATGATAAAATCATATTAGCACCAAACAAGCTACCATGACAGTATCACTGTTGTGCTGAGATCTACCAGTCAAATATTATCTGGACAACAGGGGTCCTTTGGCCAGAAACTGGCCAATGATGAAGGGCAAAGAGAGGGTGGCAACTAATAGTCTGTAACTGTCCACTTTGAGGGTCTAAAAGATAAGTGGAGCTCATAAAATATAGAACTTTATAGGGGTTTTTATTGATCTGACAGTGAGTGTACAGCACTCGTGTTACCTCAAACTGGGCAGCACTAGGCCTGTAGGGTGCTCCGTTCTCATTACTGCATAAGCCAATGGGAGAGCTGGGTCCTGAGCTGGGAGAGCTGTCATTGGCTGAGGAATCTGAGAGACAGAAAAGATTTTTGGGTTAGTGGACGCTGACAGGAGAATAATGACATGCTGAACACATTTATTTGCTCAGTTGTCTTGGATGTGTTGCAATGCGTTTTTTTGGCTTTGCACTGAAGCTATGAGGCTAATGAAGTTAAAAAGTAATGAAAGCCTGTAGTCACCAGTTAGCACCATTTCAAAAGGTCTATTTGAGATAAGTACAACACAAAACAGTTTAAGGAAACCATGTAATGAAAAGGGCTCAACCAATACCCAAAATTTGAGACTTATATTGATTCTGGGTCAGAAAGAAAAACATGTAAATGAGCCCTGGGATAGAGAGCTGGGAACTGGAGAGAAGGTGGTGAAGCTTAGTGGGACAATGTTCAGTTAGCCAATCATCACGCTCCTCTAAAGTTGCAGACAGGCGTTTTAATTTACTTTCAGTTTTAGAAACAAACATTCAACCACTAAGCCTGTATAGTAACATGAGGTGCCACTTATAAAGTTGCCCTGGGGCAAAGCCATAGCCCAAATTGAAAGTAATTATCAGCATGTTATCTGTGATGTTTTTTCACTGATGCCAATAAAACAGGAGGCTGGTAATATCTACTGATATTTTCAACCAATACATCAGTGCGCATTGATGATATGCAGGTAAGGCTTCATTAGCTTCTTAGACATAGTGTGTAACTAAGGTAGCAAACCTCAGACACCATTTAAACAAGTTGATCCTGGGTCAACTACAAGAGATTTTCTTGCTGGTCCCAGTTCATCATATTCCCAACTTAATCACAATGAACACAGTGTGCCAGCATTGCTAATCAATGGCTAGTGATGTTTCCTCACCGCTGGGCTCCAGCGAGCGTTTCTTGGGTGGTGTGACGAGCACGCTGCCGTCTCTGCGGCGCTGCATGGGGCCGTTCCTCCGCTCCGAAACCTTCTGCTTCAGCCTGGAACGCACCTTCAGATTGGGCTCAGACGCTAAGAGTCGGAAATAAAGACACGGAAATGAGCCTTGGGTTGTAGAGAGATTTCACGTATATGTGTTTATATCTTTTCCTCTACTTACTTCCCTTATTCTGTCTCCCCCTCTCTCTCGATCCCTCTTTATTTCTCTTTCTCCCACTCTAATTCTACCACCCTCCCTCATCCTCTCTCTCCTTCACTGGAGATGTTTGTGTAAATAGTTCCAAACACTGCTCACATTACCAATCAGTCATGCAACTTTGACAATTCATTCAGTCCACCATACAAACACCTATACCACTCATATTTCAGAGTTAGCCCCAGTCTGAGGTTATTGGTGTTATCTGGCTATGTCATTTAAATGTAATTGCATAGTAGGTCACTTATTGAATGATAATTACATTCAACCTCTAGTCACACACGTTTCTGCTTGTTTTTATATAAAAAATAAAGTAAAAAAATGGGTTTCTTTTCACAAAACACGTCTGTGCACACAACTCTTCAACACAGTTCAATTATAACAAAAGAGCTTCTTCGATTTACACTTATAGGATTTATTGTTTTATTGTTTTATTTAGTGTTATTGCATTATTGTAGGCCTAGCTCTGAGGCTAAGTTAGGACTGTAAGCAAATTGGATTTGTTCCTCAAATCAAACCTTTTGAGACGACTGTCCACGCTGTTGGGTTTGAAAGTGATCAGATTGGATTTGTGCATCTAGTTATCACAAACCAATTTTGCAGTGGTAATGATGTAGGCTTCGGCAACTACTCGGCAAATCCCAGCACCTCCGTGACTGTCACTGTGCATTGTGTGTGATGCAAAACACACTCACGCACATTCAATTTGAGTAACCAGGGTGAATGAGATGCATCTGTAAATATCTGATTGGAATGACCACCCTTCCAAATGAGGTTTGGATCCAACTAGCATGAATGTGTTTATGTGTTTTTTGCTGTGCAAACTATCTAAGATCTATCTGGACATGCCAAAAATCTGTGAGGATTTGTGAAGACACTCTAAATAAGGTCTAACAGTCTCTGTTTTCCACTGTTATTCAAAGCATTCAATGCATAGAATCTCTCCAGCACAGCTGTGTTTAGCTGTGCACCCTATTTAGTCAGAACAATGCAATATCCCCTCTGCTAAGTCTACCCCCAATCATAGACATCCATGTAAATGTACCAGTAAATCACAGCACAGGTACAGCCTCGGCTAACTCACAGCCCATAGAGTACAGTGATGGACCTGCAGGCCCGTTGAGGCATTCTGGGATACTTCCCAGCTGTAATGAAGTCAGAACAGAAGGATCATTTCTCTCCCTCATCTGGAGCAGATTAGGCCACAGCAACAGCGCTCTAAGTGAAAGAGTCCGCTACCTGCCGGCCAGGCGACCACAGCCAGGCTACAGTAGCGCCGCTTAAACCAACACACAGTCGCAGTGTGTGCGTGCATGTGAACGTGTGTGTTTGTGTGTGTTGGCTTAGAAGAAGGGAATCCCCCCCCTTTTCCATTCTCGTCACACTCAGTGCCCCCCAGTTCCACTCTGACCTCCTATTCCCTGAAGTTTGTGCTGTTGAATCAGCGCAGGCACGCAAAGCAGCAGCCTCGCAGGCGCCACCTTTAGCCACGGAGAGCAGTGGGTGGGCATCAAAGACACAAGCAGCAGCATAAACATCAGGAGACCATGATTACAACATGTTCTACCCACCTACTGCGAGCTGTGCGTTTTTATTTGAGCGATGCGGAGATGATAGGGAATGTGACATGAGAAGCACTTGTAGGCCTACACATCCGAAAACCCCTAATGCACAGGCTGCAGGAATGCTTAAGTAATCCACCCACGTGAACACAGTGCCCATAGTTTCAGTACGCCCACTCACAAGTGGTTTCTCTTCAATTTCACTGAGATAAGTCTGAGATATTTTCGAAAAGAATAAATATCAAAACATCTACCTGCTCGAGCGGAAAGCAAAAGGAAAATTAGTGGGGTTCCCAAAACAGGAGTGCACAGATGATTAAAAGCTACAGAGAAAATGGGACTCTTGTAACTTTGCAAGGCCTGGTAGACCACCAAAACTGTCCCCATCAGATAAACAGTACTGAAAGCTTTCTTCTATGACAGAGAGGATAAAGCTCCAGTCTTGCTTTAGATTGAGAACGAAATAAAAATACAGGTGTTTCTGTCCATCCTTCCACTGTAAGAAGACAACTCAGTGCCATGGGTTTGAAAGGATGTTTAGCTGTCAAAAAGCATTTATTGAGGAAAAAATAAAAAAATAAAACATGAAATTTTGAGATTTAGAGAATTTTATGGACCAATGGTCCAGACTGTATGGACAGTCTAGAAGTGTTGTTAGAAAACATTGCAACCAACTTCTAAGACTGAACTTAAGAGTTCTTTAAAGATTTCTTTAAAAAAACTGAAAGTGACACACTAAATTATGAAAATGTTCATATTCTGTTGTGGTTTTTGAGACTTCTGGCTAATTTTCTGTTTCCTAAATAATGAAAATCAGTATTAATTCGCTGTACTGTCTGAGAATAAGGGTGGCCTTTCACTTTAGCACAGTGCAGTGTACAATAATCATATTAATACACATTTTAATATAGTAACTGATTACAAACTTTTAAACAGTAAACAAATCGATTTTAAAAAAACCTCACTGATCAAATCAAATTATCTCTAAAGAATACAGATATTTTTCCTCATCTCTGTATTACTGCTCGTCTTCGCTCCCCACTCTCTGAGAGAACAGTACTCCTGCTTTCATATCCTCCTGTCTGGACTACTGTAACTCTTTTTACATTAACATCCCAAACAAAACCATCCACCTCCTTCAGTACCTGCAAAGCCCAGCTACTGAAAAATCAGCTGATATCACTCCATCATCTCTCAGTCACACTGTCCCGGTTCACCTTTAAACTCAGCCTGCTGACATATAAATCTGTACATGGTCTGGCTCCAGCCTATTTAGAGGAGCTCTGGCACCCCCACTACCCTGTCAGCACACTTAGGTCCTCAGATACAGGTTGTTTATCTGATCCAAAATTTAGCCGGGGGGAGATTTTTCAGGGTCAAGACCCCCCAAACCTTGGAACGCATTACAGATCTTTCTCTCTTCGTGACTGAGCTCTTTCTAAGCCCACGTCAACTGTCTGCTCACTGAAGGATTGTTGGTGTTCCATGTGTAAGACAGGCGCAATTATTATTATTATTATTATTATTATTATTATTATTATTATTATTATTATCAGTTACAGTAGTATTAAAATGAAACATACAGTCAATCAGGTGAGTCCAAACGTTGGACTGGTACTGAATGTGCATGTTCACATCACACTTACAGCCCAGGTCATTCTCCTTGCATCCCCTCACATACACGCATCAAGCATTGCCGTCCGCATGCGCGCACTGTCCAGCTGCCTTTTCCCGCCCTCTTGTTTTTCATTCACAACTCACAGAAAGCCAAGAGCCTTCGTTTACGCCTGGCTTTAAACATTCATTCACATTTTACACCGACATCACGGAACCCAAATCAAAGCCCCGTTGGGCCCAGGAGATTTACTGCCACTGTAAAAAAGCCAGTCTTGCGCTCGTTAGGGGGGAAACGACCATTAGCCGGCCCTATTACCCCGGAGGAAATGTTACATCTGATTAAAGACCCCCGCACACGAGACGGAGAGGAACTGAGCGCCATCGACAGAAAGAGCCCAGGACCCAATCAAAAGGATGCTGTGAGGCTGAAGACGAACCGTCGCCGCGGCAAAATATTGTTATTTGGCTTCCATGACAGATGATGAATAAGGGCTATTAAAAAAACACCACTGAAAATATTTGCGCAAGAATTAGCGGGAAGGATTTACACGTTTTTAATTCGGAGAGAAAACACGCGGCCTGTTGACGTTGGGGCGCGTCATTAAAGCGCATTCTGAGCGCGGCCCCGTCTCCAACTTCCTTACGCAAACACGAGCCTGAACGGGGCTCCCTGGCACGGGTGCGCAGAGAGAGAGAGGGGCCACGCTATAAAGTCTAGCATCCCACGTGCACCTGCGTTCCTTTTTTTTCCTGACTGGGTCCTCGTGGTAACCAGAGCTGGGAACTGGAGACAGGGAGGTGACACTTAGTGGGACAATGTCCAATTAGCCAATCATCAAGCTCCACTAAAGCCACTACTGTCCCTGTGTGCTTCTGCAGAGACGTCGGTCCAGCGTGACTGGTATAAAAGTCTACGCACCCTAACAGGTTCTGAATAAATCTGAATAACATGTGAAAACGAAAACAGGCAAGAAGAGGAAGAAGAAAAGGAGTAGGGGGAGGAAGATAACAGAAAAATAAGAAGAAAGAGGAAAACACAAAAGAAAAAGAAGTAAATGAGGAGGGGAAGAAGGAGGAAGATACAAGAAAAGAAGAAAGAGCAAGAAGAAAAAAGACAAATAATAATAATAAGAATAAAAAACAGATCAAGAAGAAGAGGAAAACGGAAAAGAAGAAGAAAAAAATAAGTAGGAGAAGAAGCAGAGGAAGAAGAAGAAGAAAAAGAAGAGGAAGAGGGAAAAGGAAAAAAAGAGGAAAATGTGGGAAAAAATAAGAGAAAAAAGAGGGAGAGGAAGAGAAAAAAAAGATAACGAAAAAGCAGAAGACAAAGTAGAAGAAGAGGAGGAAGAAGTGGAGGAAAGAATATGATGAAGAAGAAGAAGTGAAAGAGGAGGAAAGAAGATGAAAAGGAGGAAAACAAGAAAATGAAAAAATATTAATAAAAAAATTATGAAAAATATATAAATGTTAAGTATTTATGGGCGTTAATCAGTCTTACTGCAGTAAAAATGACTGAACTCTAAACGTTCTCATTAGATCTGAAACAGATGTTGACAGATGTTGCTTTGGGGACAAAAAGGGGAACAAATCAGTGTATGTTACTGCAGTCCTCAGCATATCACAATAATATTAAAATCACAGTAATATTGTAATGAGACTTGGGTATCATGATAATATCATATCGTTGGTCCTTTTTGGTGATTTTTATCCTCTAAAGAAGATTATAGGTTCCCATTAATCACATTTCTGTATAAATGTTTGGCGAGTGAGATTACATTATACATTTGATACATTATAATACATTATAATAATCAAAAAGTATGGAGTGTAGCTAACAACTGTGGTTGGTCTGGACTTTTGTTCAGGTTCATAGATAACCATATGTAATGCAGCGTCAGAAATCACAACTACTGAACAACTGAACAGCACCATAACTCCACACATCAAACACGTCCTGGCTGATGAGTGTATTTCGAGTAAGGAGGAGAAACTACTGCTTTAAAGTTAGTCCAAAATACAGAAACCCTGCAAGTACAGAGCTCTGCCAAATGACTTTAATCCATCAAAGAGTCACAGCTAATTCATGTGTTTGAAGCTCCTCCTCTTTCTTCTCTCTCTCTCTCTCTCTCTCTCTCTCTCTCTCTCTCGAACACAAACTCACATTTATATCTCTTTCCCTGCCTGGCTGTGATGAGGCCGTCCACTTTCTCCTCTTTGCCATCACCTCTCCTTAAACAAACATGCCCACCGCCCTCACTCCTGGATCTCCTAGCACCCCGCCCACCGCCTGTCAATCACTCATCCACACAGGGCCTGACCAGGGCAGAGAACAAACGCTACCTTTATTACCCCCCCACACACACACACACACAGCGCCGCACCCTGCCTCCCCCCTTTTTCAGCCACCTCACCCTGCCAGTCTGAATGAGGACGGACAGGAAGAGGGGGAGGGGTCCTCTCAAAAGTAACAGATATAGAACGACCCCCACTTCTTTAGGCCTCGCATATATCACGCAAGGTAAAAACCATCCAGCTTCGGTCAGAGCGCCTTCTGATTGCGTTACGCCCGGCAAGGTCAGGAGTGAGCTTTTCCTGGGAATTTGATTGCCCTCGTAAAAAAAAAAAAAGCTGACCACTTAGCGCACTGGGAAGTTTTTTTTGTGTTTTAATTGGCGGCGCATTGCCTCTATCTTTTCTATTTTCTGATCTATGGCCTGAAACCAGAGCCACAGGAAGTGGTCCTGCAGACCTTCTTGTCAGCATAGACAAATTATTCCGCCGACAAAAAAAAAAAAAAAAAGGAGACTGTTTTTCTTTTCTTCTCGTTCCTGTTGTTTTTGTATCTTCTAATGTGCACGGCCAGCCCCCTTTAAAAAGCTGTTACCTGAGTTATTGAGAAAGGATGAAAGGCGAAAGGGGGTGAGGGGGGACTAGAGATGCAGTCTGAGGCGGTGCAGACCCGGCGCTCCGGAAACGCCTCCCAGGAGGGTTGCGCTGTTCCTGCTAGGACGAGGGTTTTTTAGCTGGGCTGGAAATTCCTCTAAAAAAGTGCTTGGATGAAAACCAGGCCTATTTTTAAAGCGGCACTGAAAAGGATCCCACTCTTATCGCGCCTGTGGCCGCAGTATCGCCTTCCTCTGCAAAAAAAAAAGAACGAAAAAAGCGTCTTTGAAATGCGACTGGATGAGCCCGCGGGCCTAGCGCTGTGGCAGGGAGCTCAGAAATATTCAAGGAACGGCCAGAGCTGGCCATTCTTCCAGTAACTTGGCGTAGCCTGATAAGAGTTCCCAGCAAAGCTTGAATAATATGCTTTTCCTAAAACATGAGGAGAAATAAAGCCATGTCATCATTCTCCGGTGGAGGTGGCACCGGCGTCCTGAGGACAAAAGGAAGGCATTAAATGGAAGACCAAAGGTCAAATGCCTATATTAACCCCTTAAACTGCAGACTTATTATTCAGTTCCTTATCTCAAAAGAATGATTCAGCTAAACTAGCTAACTAACCTGCACAGTAATCCAAGACGTTGGCCACCTTTACTTCTTTATGTCAGCACTGAAGCTATAAGACTTATACTACTAGAACTCAATAGTCACCCAAAAATCCAAAAACCTTCCCTACCAAAACTTCTTTCAACTCACTCATATCGCAGCCCGGTCTTCATTAAAGTTGCACTGAGCTGTCAATGTGGTTTAGAGCAAAGCATGACTTGCTGCGAACTATAAAAATGGCCTGTCTCTTTTAAGACTGCCTGCCTCAGTAGCAGGAGTGCTACAATCAGTAATTGTGACAGTGACCATAATAAATGCAGAGGAATCTGATTTAGAATTAGTCCTAGTTTAAGAAAACAAGTCCTATATTTTTGTCTAGCAGTGACATCTTGTTCGTTTATATAGCTCTTAGTAATATTGCACTGTAAACCACATCAGCAAGTCTGTACAGCCTTAATAAGACCTGGATGGATGGATTAACCTGACTGGGAGAGGTTTTGGGGGTGTGCTGTCCCAAAAACGATTTGGGTGACTACTGAATTCTAGTGTTTGTGTTGACTCATAGTTCAAGTTCTGAACTATCTGGAGTAAATATAATTAGTTTAGAACTTTTTCTATGAATTATTCAGCAAACAATGTGTCAGGACTGGACTGCCCACATACAGGCAAGAGTTTTTTCAGCCGGCCTCACCACAAATAACCAAGATGTGACCCAATTGTCAACGCTGTACAAGCACGTGGCCTAAAGCTAGAGCCCCTCTGCCCTTCTGCAGCAGCCTCCCACCACGTAAGTGACCCCACCTCTATCTCCTCCATTCACCTTCTGCTTGCCCTGATTAGAGGCCAAACCAGCACTGGCCCTCGGCCCGGCCTGGACCTGCTGCCTTTAACCTCTCCTCTGGGTAATTGTTTGCAAAAGTCTGCCCCGGGTGCCCTGGAGCAGTGGTTTGGGGACACAGGCGGGCATTCTCACCACACTGACCCTGAAGGTAAACAGGGCCACTAGCAGGCCTCATTAGCTCTGGCCACAGGGTGACGGGCTCTATGACACGTGCTGCCGGCCTTTGACCTTCATGATTAAATATCGCTCTGGCTCATCTGCTAACATTTAGGCAGTGTCACCAGCACAGAGGCCCGGTGACACACGCTTAATGAGGCTCGGATACAGTACTGGAGCACCGCAATCTCCACACTGACCCTGAAATATTTGCTGATGCTTCCATATAGTTATTTATGAACTTAGCACAGCACACATAAACCACAATCCATAAGAGTCAGCTATATGTTAACGAATCTTGCTTCACGCTGTGATTTAGCTAAAATCATCCATCACATTTAATTAACCCTTTCCTAAACAGACATCAAATGACTTGGCTTCCATTGGTTTGTTTACTCCCACCAGCAGCATAATTAGGATCATGCGATGCCCCAATGATAAAAATTCAGAGCTATTGATGTGGCAATGAAGGCTGAAAGTACAAAGAGAATTCACTAATAACTCATTCTAATTCTAATTCTAAATATCATAAATACTGTATTATTGATGTCAGATACCTGTATGACTTACAGCCACACCTGACTTTACTGCATATGAAACATTTCAAGGAAATTTAATCTTTCCATAAATTTACAGGCCAAAACATATAAAAACAAGCTCTAGTGTGTCAATCGTATTGAAACCCTAAACCTGCACCTATTCCCAACCCTAAGCTCAACATTAAACTCACACCTACTCCTAAACCTAACACTAACACTACACCTACTCCTAAACCTAACATTAAACCTCCACCCACTCCCAAAGCTCAACACTAAACACAGCTACTCCTAAATATAACCCTAACCTCAACATTAAAAATACACCTACTCCTAAACCTAACATTAACCCTTACCTCAACACTAAACCTATACCTACTTCTACACCTAAACCTAACCCTAATCTTAACACTAAAATTACACCTACTCCTAAACCTAACATTACCCCTTACCTCAACACTAAACCTATACCTACTTCTACACCTAAACCTAACCCTAATCTTAACACTAAACCTACACCTACTTCTAAACCTAACATTAACCCTTACCTCAACACTAAACCTATACCTACTTCTACACCTAAACCTAACCCTAATCTTAACATTAAAAATACACCTACTCCTAAACCTAACATTAACCCTTACCTCAACACTAAACCTATACCTACTTCTACACCTAAACCTAACCCTAATCTTAACATTAAAAATACACCTACTCCTAAACCTAACATTACCCCTTACCTCAACACTAAACCTATACCTACTTCTACACCTAAAACTAACCCTAATCTTAACACTAAAATTACACCTACTCCTAAACCTAACATTAACCCTTACCTCAACACTAAACCTATACCTACTTCTACACCTAAAACAAACCCTAACCTTAACATTAAAAATACACCTACTTCTAAACCTAACATTAACCCTTACCTCAACACTAAACCTATATCTACTTCTACACCTAAACCTAACTCTAATCTTAACACTAAACCTACACCTACTTCTAAACCTAACACTAACCCTTACCTCAACATTAAACTTATACCTACTCCTAAACTTAATACTAACCCTAACCTCAATACTAAACCTACTCCTAAACCTAACCTAGCTCTAACCCTAAACTCAACACTAAACCTACACCTACTCCTAAACCTAAGCCTTACCATTAAGTTGTTGGTATCACAAGAAAGTTCATTAATAATTTAAGTATGTACACCAT
Source organism: Megaleporinus macrocephalus (assembly GCA_021613375.1). Taxonomy (NCBI): domain Eukaryota; kingdom Metazoa; phylum Chordata; class Actinopteri; order Characiformes; family Anostomidae; genus Megaleporinus; species Megaleporinus macrocephalus. The sequence goes on from CM038703.1 coordinate 41,116,481, forward strand.
CTTTAAGGGACCATCCAAATTAAGTATTAGCAACAGGCTGATTCTGGTGATATGAAAGAACAGAGTACATGCCTGCTGCAGATCAGCCCTGAGTTTCTATTGGCTGGCCTAATAAACCATGCACTGCTGCGTTCTCTGCTGTAAAAAGTAAACTAATAGTGATTATGTAACAACTATGAGTTTACAATGACCACGAATGGCAATTAAATTATGCAGAGATGATAAAGTTTAATGGCTGGGACAGGACTATCCATACACACCACACATCTTTCAGAACTAATGACCTTTTAGAGTTACCGTTGTTAACTGGTCACTTGTAGCATCGTTCTGGCTGCATTATTTCTGGCAGCGACCTCCGCACTGTGACCTACCCGTCTTCCTGAGGGGGAAGTCCTCCCGGGTGTCTAGGCCAGAGGGCAGAGGGGATTTGAATTTGGGGGGCGTCTCTCCTAGGGGAGGTGAATTCTGCTCCATGGACATGTGCTGGCTGGTGCTGCAAGAAAAGGCGCAGTGTATTACAATGCCATATTCCACATGTTTCTCGCATTTGAGTTGTCCCCTGAAGTCTCGCTCCAACATTCATGTGCTTTTTATAAACCAGTCGTAATTCACTGTTACGTCAACATTTTCCAGCCTCCTTTTATCCCTTACAATTCAATATGTTGCTGTTGTTGCAGTGCTTTTAAGTCATATGTAAATGAGCTCTGTTTTGATTGGCTGCCCTGCATCATCCTTCATTACAAAACAGTTCAGGATGAAATGTATGAAACAAACTGTTAAGCTGAACTGAAATCTTTTGGGAAGTTTGGAGAAAAGGATTCTTTGGAAGAATCCATCTGCTTCCCGACAGCCATGAACAGAACACGGTTTAACTACTCTGCATCCCTTCTTCATGAATGGGTGGCTAAACTGCTCCAGGACTGGAATATTAATGCTTTCATTTACATATACATACTGCATAGACTGAGGAGAGAACAACAAAATCCAATGTTTACATATTAATTCATGTA